>JAUMIR010000002.1:345038385-345638385 GCA_030847615.1 Gambelia wislizenii
AAAGACACAGAGAAACCAACCTCAGCCTGCTTGGGGATAGCAAGGGGAGAGGAGGGAGAGGAGGAGAATCATGTCCTCACATGCCACATGACTGCCGTCATGTCATTACTGCTGTAGATGGGCCTTGTTGCACCAGGGGGAATACTGGCATAGTGGCAGTATTGGGCGTCATTGACAGGTTTTCCTCACCAATGATAAGGTGTACTGTGGAAATAAATGCAGTGCAAAACATCAATGGGATAGAGATGACGTCATGCGATACGTACTGGCCAAATACGCTAATATCTTCTTGTAATTCCAAAATATCAGCCTCGTGTGATAATCTCCTAAGGATGTTTTCAAATGAATGACAATTCCTAGTGCTACCAGTTAGAAGGATGCAGCCACTCCATCTTTCCCTGCTTAATGGGTTTTTTTTTTTAATATATTGTAAGAAAAACTGTTGGAAGAAGTAGTGGCCAAATACAGGACAGGTGCAATGAAAGGTGATTTCATCTGGATGCTTTAATAAAATGTTGTGAATGAGAGAGGGCAAATAAAAATCTCACAGCAGACTAGTGGAGTCATCAAGCCAGGCTGGAATAACAGAATCCACGTGACAGAATGGGGCACATACACCAATTTAATCTAATTATCTTCCTTTAAAAATCTAGAAAGAAGTAAACACCCAGTGCACCTGACAGCCTCTACTTTTCATAATACTGTGAATACTTTTGAATAGGAAATACACTAGAGTAGTGGATCTTAACCTTTTCTTTACCCCCTTTAAATATCTTTTGTTGCTGCTGACCCCCAAGACTTAACTGAAGATTTAAAACCCTAACAACAACAACAACAACAACAATACCTGATGGTAATAATAATACAATTACACCATCCATTAACCCTTCCCTCAGAGGGACTGGAGAGGAGGGAAGACTTTTCTCCTGGTTCTTCCTGCAATATTGTGGCTGGAGCAGGTTGAACAGCAATGAGCAGGCCAAGCCAGCCAGCCTTTAACTTGGCTCCTGTCACATGGGCTGAGCAGCCTTCAAGCCTTTGCAGACCCCTTATGAGGACATCGCAGCCCCCTGGGGGTCCCCGGGCCACAGGTTAAGAACCACTGCACGAGAGAAAACTAGGCTTTTTCTTTTACAGAAGACTAGATAGGATGGGGCATATCTTTTATCCTTCTTTCCTTCCATGATACTTCTTTTCTACAGAATGAGATGGATTTCATTATAGGCTGAGATCCCATGGCATAAAGTCCCATGCAGGCATCATGCCATCAGGAGTCACCTTTCTCATGCAGCTCCCCATCTCCAAGCCTGGGAGGTCCCACAGGATGCCTTCATTAACACATGTCTGGCTATAGGGATGTACCAAGACACTTCTCTGATGCTCCCCATGGTGGGGGGGGGGCACAGAAGGAAGACAGACCTGAGGGGCTGGGGGTCATTGCACCTGTCTATGTCACCTTCAGGATACCAGCCATATACTTCCTCCACAACCTTCACCACTATCCACATGCACAGCTCTGAGACAGCAATAATTTCCCCCAATTGTCCTATAAATGCCGTGGTGGCTTGGTGACTCCCATTTTAGTGGGGTGGTGAATCAGCCCCGGGTTCTAATCTCAACTTTGAAAACCATATTCAAGGTACTGAACCTTTTTGGGGAATAAGGTTCGGAACCTTGGATAGCTCTGTTAAAATTCAGACTAAAAGCCAGAACAGATTCACTACCCTGTTGATGTGGGATCCAGCAGCTGACACTACCACCCACAATGCATTTGTACCTCCGGCCTTGGCTGGATAGCTGGCTTCTCTTTACTTCTAAAACTACAAGGCCTATCTATTAAATAACAGGACTGATACAATAACCCATCTATTTATATGTATTACAATTCTATTGCTTGTCCCCTTCAATATACTCCCCATTCACACTCACACACCGATGCAGTCTTGTTTTCCATTGGTCGAAGGCATGGAGCAGATCAGTTTCTGTCAGCTGTTTCAACACATCTGCCGTTTTCTTCTTTACTGTATCAATTGACTCAGAACATGTTCCTTTAAGCACCAATTTCACTTTAGGGAAAAGAAAAAAGTCGCATGGTGCCAAATCTGACAAATATGGAGGATGTTCAAGTGTAGTAATGTGTTTATCAACCAAAAACTGCTTCACAGGCGCATTGTCTTGATAAAGAATGAAGCCATTTTCCCACAGTTACGTCCTTTTTTTTCTGACTCTTTCTCTCAGCTTTGTCAAAACTTCCTTATAATAATGCTGTTTCACTGTTCTGCCTTCTGGAACCCATTCTGCCAAAATTACACCCTTGGTGTAAGAAAATCAAAACAATGAGCATGGCTTTGAATGTGGACTTGCTTTGACATGCTTTTTTTCATTCTTGGTGATGATAGTGTTTTCCAATGCATTGATTGTTGTTTTGTCTCATGATCATACTGGAAGATCCAGGTTTCATCACAAGTGATGATTTTTTTGAAAAAGGTTTGGGTCCACCTCAAGTTGCTGCAGAATGTCAGTGCAAATTTCCTTGCAGCACTCTTTTTGCTCTAGTGTGAGAACCTTTGGGACCATCTTGGCACAAACTTCTCTCATGTTGAGATCTTCATGCAAAATTTTCCATGCAGTGTCTCTGTCAATCTTCACAGCTTCAGCTATCATTCAGACATTGAGTCAACAGTCTTCTAGAACAATCTGGCTAAGTTTTTCCCACAATTTCTTCAGTTCTTGAAGTGGAAGGTCATCCAGGGTGTTCATGTCTTCAACATTCTCACATCCTTCTCTGAATCTTTTGTGCCACTCAAACATATATGCACAAGATATGCAGTCTTCCCCGAAGGCCTCAGTAAACATTTGAAAAGATTTTGTTGGTGTTTTGTTCAATTTTACTAAAAATTTCAGATTGACACATTGCTCGACTTTTAAACTTAACATTTTCCCAGCACACAACAGACAACACAGCTGCTTTAAACAATGACTGACAATTAACTGAACAGCCTGAGAGTGTTGATGTTTTTCATACAGGTTCAGACATGTTCAAGGTCACCACTCAAGCGTTCACAATCAGTTCTCCATGATTTGTCTGAAAGGTAGAAACACAGTCTCGTTATTTAAGAGTTATTTAAGGAATTAAAACAGGTGGATCAGAAGAGACAGTGCTGGGGGTTATCCCTTTGTCCCTTTCCTGTTCCTTAAGAGTAAAAACAAAAGCAGAAGCTCATCACAAAGTCTTCAGTGCAAACTATTCACTTCACCCCTCTCTATGCTCTCCCTTAGTTCTTTCCATAGCTATTTAAACCACAGCCTAACTAATTAAATTGGCACAAGTGACCTTTTCCAGCCATCTCTGCTTCAGGCTTTGAAACTAAAACACTTGCCCCTGTCTTTCTTTATACATTAAGACAATAAGATGTGAATGTGTGGCGTGGGAATAGGAAAAAAAGTACGTACTTAATTTGAGCACCATTTTCAGTAGAAATACAGAATATATATTTAATTCATAAGCACACTTACTTTACATGAGGAAAGCTCAGACTGGCTGGTCTCTTTATAGCTTGTTGGCTGGAGATCCTTCTTCAACCTGAGAATGAATTCTAATTCTGAGGGTCACTGGAGATAACCCATTGCCTGTGACAAAGGATTCCTTCATTCTTGGTTCCAGACTGAGCAGTCCAGTATGAGACTGGAGCCATAATTTACTAGTTATATTCAGTAGGGAAGCTTCAAAGTTCTGATTTAGTGGACATAGCATGAATCTATAGCATCTCTTCTTAAAAGACTGTTGGTGGCAGGCTTGGAGCCAGTGCAGTATAGTGCTTTGAGTGTTGGGCTAGGAGTCCAAGAAAGCAGGGTTCAAAATCTCTGCTTGGTCATGGAAACCCAATGGGTGACCTTGAGCAAGTCACACCTTCTCAGCCTTAGAGAAAGCCAATGATATACCACCTTTCTGTGGTGTTACTAATGCCGGAATCAACCCTCTCTCTGATGGTGTCACCTGGTGTAGTTTGGCCTCTCTGCACCCTCCTAGTCCCACCACTGCTATCTTCACCCGGATTCTTAGAATTCACATTTTTCTCCAGAGTTTGCAGGAAACTCCAGTGTTTCCTGTAGTATGAACAATGGATCTGCCCTGGATTCAGCGGGAGGGGAGGCAGGCACAGCCATTTCCCAACTAGCCCAGAACAGTTACAGAAAGGTTTTTCCCTCCTGAGCACTGCCACTGCTGGTATGCAGTCACTTACTCTGAGATCAGAATGAGGTGCCCAACCATGAGATCAGAGGTTAGGAGGTTGATTGGGCTACCTTCTCACCATTGATTGCATTGCTGGGCACCTCATTCTGACCTCAGAGCGAGTGATTGTGTTTGGACAGGAACCTGGCATGTAGTCGCTCTTTCTGATGTCAGAATAAGGTGTCCAGCCACGCGATTAACAGTGAGGGGGGTAGCCCAGCTGACCTCCTCACCATTGATCTCTTGGCTGGGCACCTTGTTTTGACCTCAGAGCAAGCAACTGTGCCAGCAGGGCTCTGCCGCAGAGGTTCCTGGCTGGGAAGGCAGTGGTGGCAGACCCAAGGGTATCAGCAACAATGAAGTGGTGCAGAGTTGGGCTTTTGGCTGGGTAGGTGCAGCGCTTAGCTCCGGGCCAGAATAGTCTGAATTTCAGACTATTTACCCCCAGTGTAGATGAGCCATCTGACTCCTTAAAAGGGCAAATAGCAAAGGAGGGATTTTAATTGGGGAAATAATGCGATGGAAAATGTTAAGCATTTCTGCACCATGGTTCCAATGTAGATTCCCTCTCCCCACCCCAGCATATTCTTTGCCAAAATTTAAAGAGACAGAAGATCTCTTTACTGTTGTTAAGGATTTCCTCCCAGGCTAATAGCAACTTTTGGGGTTCATTTCCATCAGGCCTGTGGTGGGATGAAAACCTCCTTTCTTACATACTTTCTCCCCAGTTTCCCTCTCTATAACTATTATTTGGAGCTAAGAAATCTCCCAATATTTAATCAGATATTTGGAATAACCTCTGCTGTGTGTTTTTAAACAAGCCTTCAAGGCCTTCGGCCACACTATAGGGGCCGTTAAATATATTGGAAACTGTCTGTTTCAGGGCACCTGCTGGGTTGTGTTTTTTTTTTTCCTCCATATGCAAAAATAGCAGCTCAGTATTGATTTCCTGAGAATGCTTTAATAGAAACTCTTCTTGAGTGATGATCCTGTTCCTAAGCAACTAGCTAATGAATAAGAGAAAATAAACACTCCTCTCAGAACACAGGTGTCCTGTTCTCTGGATTGATTTAGTTAAACATTTTGGTTGACTCCTATACATATTTTTGTGTGTCTGTGTCTTATCTGTCTATCTGTCTCCATCTGTCTGTCTGTCTGTCTGTCTGCCTGCCTGCCTGCCTTCAAGTCACCTGTTGACTTATGGCAACCCCATGAATTTCATAGGGTTTCTTAGGCAAGGAATCCCCAGAGATAATTGTGGCAGTTCCTTCCTCTGAAATATAGTCGAGAGCACCAGTATTCATTGGCAGTCTTTCATCCAAATACTAACCAAGGCTGACCATGCTTAGCTTCCAAGATCAGACAGGATCTGGTGCCTTTAGGCCCCTGCTCCTATACATACCTACTGGGAAATATTGTGGTTATACCTTTATCAGGCCAACCAAAAGACACAAAATATATCACATTAACTTTTGAAGCACACAGTTTTCTTCATCAGAGGAAGGTGAAAAAAAGTATGCAGGGGAAGGAAAGTGAAGGTGCTGAAGTCACAGTGTCTACATTTTAGCATTATGGTGTTGTAATGGAAGTGCCTGGGTGGACATAAAAGTTAGACCACATACCTTCCACGGCTATGAGTTAGCTGGAAACAAAGGCAGTAAAGGAAGGTGGTCCTGGAAGCTCCCAGAAACATTGATTTTTGTAAGAAAAGTTCAACTGCCCTCAAACTGCCAACCTCCAAAATGGACCAGATGTGGATTTCTGGCCAGCTTCAAGTGGGCAGGGGGCGGGGGAGACTGTTTTTCTTGTGTGGTTTTTTGGGGGGGTTTTTTGGGGGGGGTGGCAATTTCTTTCCTGGTACAGCCCACTGTAGGTCCTGCAGGCAAAACATGAGCAGGACACTGTAGGTCCTGCAGGCAAAACATTAATAGTTGCATACCCTCCAACATTTCACAGATGAAAACTGGGATATGTGAGGCCAAGCAACATCAGAGTGTAGTGAAGATGGCAAATGTTATTAAATAAGGAAGAACAAGAAAGCTAGGTAGACTGCAGCCGTGTGCTTTTGCCTGAGACTGCCGGGAAAAGGAAAGATTCTGCCCCCTTTTCTCTTTCCACAGAGTTAATTGTGTCAAGGCTACTTTTGCCCTTTGAACTCAGTTTGCAACAACTGAAGTAAACTATGGACAAAGGGGAAAATGGGAAGAAGAGAGACAAATTGGGACATTTTTAAAGCAGCTGAGAAAGTGGAATGACAGAGGATTAATCAAAACTGTCCCTGCCAAATCTGGACAATTGGAGAGCGTGTAGTTGCCTATCCCTGCTGCAGAAGGATCCTGCTCAAGATAAGTGCCTTTTGGCCTACCTTAGCAATGTCTGCAGCAGTCATGAAAACTACCAGAAGCAGTTATCAACTGTACTTCTCCAGGAACACATATGTTGATTATGATAACTTATTATTAACTGGAAAGGCTTGCCAGAGCTGGAAATGATTGCCAAGGCTATGCTGTATATGAGAAATATTTCTGCAAGCAGCAGCTGATAAGCCAGTTTCTCAGCCTTATTTCTGCATTTTTAATCCTTTAATGAATAATTCTTTTGAATTCCCCCTTGGGCTATCTTTTATACCTTCTACCACCATTTGCCACCTTACTTCTTTTTCATCTTCTGTTTCCCCCACCAGGCCACCATCACTTTCTTCTCTGCGAACTGATGTGGTTTCAAAGCTCTGATATAAAAGTGTATTTGGATCTCTTTAGGTTTATAAGTGGTCTGTAAGTGTGCTTAGTTTTCTTTGGGTCTGGCTGCTTTATTACATCTTGCAACATTCTCTACTGTCTCAGAAGACATGGAATTCAGCATGTGTTATATATGATATTACGTAAAACAAGAATTTTATTTCACAGGCCATACTAATTCCATCAGAAATAAATTTTAACCAAGTGCAACCCTATCTCAAATTATCTATTAGAAATAATGCAAAATAGGTTTTCAAAGGACCTGGAACAGCAAGCATGACTAGTCAAAGAGTGATGCTTTTTGTTTCATTTGCATGGCACTAGGAGCCAGCACATCCCTGCAGACATCCCATTGATTTTAAAATATTCAGAATTGGACCCTAGCTGAGCTAATTAGTACTTGACAAAAAAATCACTCCCCACTTTACTGTGATTTACATATCTTGAAATTTAGATAAAGAAGGACAAAATAATTACTGTATGCAAATGAAGGTTGAAGGATGCTGGCTGAAAGCAGGTACAAAATGAGAAAAGCTCTGTCCTTGTTCTGTAGGTATCTATAATTCAACAGGGCCAGCCAAAATACTGTGCTGCCTGAAGCAAAGAATAACACTCTCCTGGATAGATGGATGGATGGACGGACGGACAGCCAGCAAACTGGACTGGCAGTTGAATCATTCTTCACTGCTGCCAATGAGATAAGAGCCTGCATTGTACCTGAAGGCCATAATCTACGTTAGAGGAACCAGCTCTTTGTTCTAATGGCTTGCTGCTACTCCCAGTATATTCCATCTGAGGCAACTGCCTCACTTAGCTTAACAGTAGGGTCAGTCCTTTAACATGGTCATTGAATTATCTTAGACAAGATAACCAAACATCAAATATACTAGTAGCAATCAAAATTTCCTGAGCACTGTAACCAAAGTAGTACACAGGAGTATGGCAGCTGAAACATGGTAGAAACCTGGGGTTTGCAAAGGTACACACCACCTTTAGGGGGAAATACTTGGGAGAAAACCCTCAAACACAATGCACTGGGGAGTGAGAAATTTCAATACGGGCAAGATGCTGACTGTATTAGAAGCAGGGAAAACGAAGGTGAGAGAGGGAATGGAGTGATTTATCCAAGGGAATGGAGTGATTTATCCAATAGTAATCCCTGTTGCAACATTTTCTTGAATATTCTACTTGTTATATAGTAGATGCAAACTATTTTCCAAGTGCTACTTCTTAGCAAGATAATCCATTTAGAAGAAAGTGGTATCAGCATGTTCAGGGAAACTCTGAGGTTTTGCAGAAATACCAAACAGTCTTCGGGGTGGGGTAGGGTGGGGGTGGGGAATACCTAAACAGCCCAGCAAGTTCTTAGCATGCTTACTGGGAGAGAATGCTGACTTATCAGTTGGGAGAAGAAAATGTGGAAGATCAAAGGAGATGGGGAAGGGAATGGAATATCTTGCCATGAATATCAGAAGGCATATCAGCCATGAAGAAAGCATGAAAAACACTGAAGAACCTAGAAAGTTACTTTTAAGGATAAATAAAATGGTGACACGCTGAAGCCATCCACAACTGAGCACTGGGTCCCAGGATTTGACTCTGGAAGGATAAACCTGGTGCCAATCCTCCTGATCAAGTCAACCCAGTGATCCATGCAGCTCTGTGAAAAGTAACACATAGCAAGTCCATTCCAGGCAGAAGAACATCTGCTATCTCCTGGCAGGGGGAGATTCTAAAATATTCACTCTTCTTTTGCTGTCCATGTCTGAAAGGGGCTGCCAACAGAAAACAGACCAATGAAAGCAAGCTATTGCTTTACACATCTTCTATGCATTGTTTTCTTCAGAAATGTAAACTCTCCATGACCTACACTTTCAGGGTTTCTCTGGGATTTGGGAAAAAGCAAGAACTGTCTGTTAAGCAGGCAAAGAAAAGGTCACATCTGCAAACTCAACACTCTTCACAGCATATTCTTAAGGCTTTTGTGCCAAAAGCTCTCCTTACCTTGAACAAAGTCATATGCTTGTTTTGTACATTCAAATACATTTCCTAAGAAATTAGAATGCCTATTTTATCAAAAACTGGAACAACCCTAAAGCATCATCCGAAGCAGAATGTGGTGTGCAAGAGCCAGGGCTTACAGGGTTGAAACACTGGTGCTTTTTTTCACAGAATCATCAACTTGGAAGTAACCACAAGGGTCATCCATTCCAACCCCCAGCCATACAGGAACATACAATCAAAGCACCCCTGACAAATAGCCATCCAGCCTCTGTTTAAAAACCTCCAAAGAAGGACACTCCAACACAGTCCAAAACAATGTACAGTCGTCCCTTCACATTCATGGGGGTTAGGTTCCCCAGACCCCCGCGAATGTGAAAAATCCGCGAATAATGATTGCCCTCCCCCTCCCCCACCAAAGCGACCATGGGGCCTCCAGAGGCCCCATAGTCGCTTTCTCTGGACTCCCCAGTCCCTTCCTAGGCCTTCATGGTGCCTCAGGAGGCCCTCCCGAGGCCCTGTGAAGGCCTCCCCGGCCCTCTCCCCTCCCACCCAGGGCCTTCATGGGGCCTCCGGAGGGTCTCCGAAGGCCCCGTGGAGGCCTCCCTGCTCCCTCCCAAGGCCTTCATGGGGCCTCCGGAGGGTCTCCGAAGGCCCCATGAAGGCCTCCCTGGCCCTCCCCCCTCCCACCCAGGCCCCTCCCCAGACCTCCCCCCTCCCACCCAGGGCCTTAATGGGGCCTCTGGAGGATCTCCAAAGGCCCCATGGAGGCCTCCCCGCTCCCTCCCAGGGCCTACGGAGGGTCTCCAAAGGCCCCATGGAGGCCTCCCCGGCCCTCCCCCCTCCCACCCAGTGCCTTCATGGGGCCTCCGGAGGGTCTCTGAAGGCCCCGTGGAGGCCTCCCTGCTCCCTCCCAGGGCCTTCATGGGGCCTCCGGAGGGTCTCTGAAGGCCCCGTGGAGGCCTCCCCGGCTCTCCCCCCTCCCTCCCCGAGCCTTCATGGGGCCTCCGGAGGCCCCGTGTCATGGTTTGGGGAGGGCAGGGGGGCCCTCCCAAAACCGTGAATATCCAAAACCGCGAATGCTGAGTTCGTGAATGTGGAGGGGCAACTGTATTCCACTTCCGAACAGCTCTTACTGTCAGGAAATTCTTTCTAATGTTTAGGTGGAATCTCTTTTCCCATAGTTTGAATCCATTGCTCTGTGTTCTAGGAGATTATCAGACTATAAAGTCTGTTTCTGGCATGGAACAGGGTCACTGAAAGACTTCCCTTTCAGACAACGTCGCCCCCTTTCGTGCTGCTCCTTTGCTGACCCTGTGATATTTTAATCATGGGGAAACATTGTCAATAGAACACCCATTCCATTTCTGTCACAGAATCATGGGTGGTCTGAAAGGTGCCCCTTTCCTCCGCCATTATGTTGGCGCGATGCCAGCTGCAGGGGGAGGTCACTCTTGAACGCTTCCGGGTACGATCGGGAAAAGGAGGTAAGTGACAGCTGCCACCGCCGCCCTGCCACCCCCAGGTTACTTGTTAAATTTTCAGGGTGTTTTGCAGCTTGGTTTTATTTTTTGACATTTGGTTTACTTTTTATTTTTAAATTTTCCATGAATCTTTCTCTTGCGAGAACAGATGGGATTTCATTTACAGGATGTGAATGCAGCTTTGTGACAGCGGCATTTGCTCCCAGCCAGCAGAGGGGAGGGGGCAGACATTCCTGTATCGGGATCAGGGTAAGTGAGCGAAAACGTTGTCTTAAAGTGGAACAGGGATGGGAGTGGGGCAGGTGGGGGAGTAGCGGAACAGGGATGGCTATAAGGGCCCATTTGAAAATCTCCTTAGTCTCTTGAGCAGCAGAAAACAACCTTGTTCCGTCTTGAATATGATATCCTTTCAAATATTTAAACATGGCTATCATGTCCCCTCTTAACCTTCTCTTCTCCAGGGTAAATATACCCAGCTCCCTAAGCCACTCCTCATAGGGCATGGCTTCCAGATCTTTCACCATTTTGGTCTGGACATGTTCCAGCTTGTCAATATTCTTCTTGAACCGTGGTGTCCAGAACTGGACACAGTATTCCAGGTGAGAATAGAGTGGTACTATCACTTCCCTCAATCTAGACACTATACTCCTATTGATGCAGCCTAGAATTGCATTGGCTTTTTAAGCTGGCACATCACACTGTTGACTCATATTCAGGTTATTAAGACTCCTAGATCCCTTTCACATGTGTTGTTGTCAAGCCAGGTGTCACCCATTCTATATCTGTGCATTCCATTTTTTTTCCTTCCTAAATGTAGTATGCTACATTTCTCCCTGTTGAAATTCATTTTTAAAGTTTTGGACAAGCTGTCCAATCTGCTAAGGTCATCTTGAATTCTGATCCTGCCTCTGGAATATTAACAACCCCTCCTAATTTGGTGTCATCTGCAAATTTTATAAGCATGGCGTCTATTCCCTCATCCAAGTCATTGATAAAGATACTGAATAACACTGGACCTAGGACAGAGCCCTGTAGACCCACACTAGTCACTTCTCTCCAGGATGAAGAGGTGAGCACCCTTTGGGTTCAGTCAGTCAACCAATTACAAATTTTACTAGGTTAATTGCAAGAATATCATGGGGGACTTTGTCAAAGGCCTTACACCAAAGCATCAAGATATGCTATATCCACAGCATACCCATCATCTACCAAGCTTCATTTTGGTAGCCTTCATCTACCAAGCTGCCAAGCTTTTATTGGCACAGATTATTGCATCAGTTGTTACTACTAGCCGTCCAGCTCTGTTCCTCTTGGTTTAGCAGCAATCTTTAGAATGGCTGGGGAGACAGGTTTTCCTAGCAACAATGTTTGCTGTTGTAAACTATTCTTCTTACATAGGAACATAGGTAGTTGCCTTATACTGAGTCAGACCATTGGCCCATCTAGTCCAATATTACCAATGCTGCCTAGCAGTATCTGCCCAGAATTTTAGGCAGGATTCTTTCCTAACCCTATCTGGAGATCCCAGGTATCCCCTTGGTGGTCTCCCACTGAAGTACTAATTAGGCCCCAAACAGCCTAGCTGATGAAATCAGACAGGATCAGGAGGTGAAATGTATCGTGTTGGTGCAAAGTATTTTGAAGTGACTTAATTAGCAATGAAGATGCATCAGCTTTACCAAAAAAAAAAAAAGTTTCAAAAATATGTTCATGGTTTTAACTTTTAATTTTTTTTAAATGCATGCATACCTCAGTTAACAAAGCAGGTCTATTCCTGGGCATTACCTCTTTAACAGAAAATGTAGGTACCTGAGGTAGGAATAACATGGAAAGAATAGGGATAAGTCCCTACACCACAAAAAAGGAAGAGCCGTTTGACCTGTTTCAACTAACTTTTTATCCAAAACTGACAATATACTCATGTAAAATGGAACAACCAGGTCAGGTAAGGCTTGCATAAGTAAACAAAAGCATATTGAGCCACTTGAGTGGGGTTTTGGAAGGGTTTTTATAGTCAATAACTGCCTTCTGATGATGGAATTTGCAGTAAAAGACAGTGCTTTTTGGAGTTGCCCAGGGTGAGACAATAGACACTCCAGATATGCTAATGGCATCATAATGTGCTGATACTTTGCAGTTGAATGGAGGAAGCAACCCTCTTTGTCTGGGGAAGGGTGAAGGTATGAGGATCGTTTACAGGTCTGAGTATCCCAACTTTAGCTGATAGGATTAGCCAGGTGTTTGAATCCTTAGTTGCCTTGCTAATTAACATTTCTTTGGAATTTGGGCAGCCCCTCATTATGTGCATACCTGACTGAGCAGTGTTTGTCTTTGGGATTACTAGTTGTGGAATTTCCCAGTTTTAATGGCCATACTACATGGAAGGCCACATTTGACCTAATTATTAAATATTGCTAATTTATTATAGATAGATACGGGGCAGGGTGTGTCAGGGCAGGTAACACCTTCACTTTTATCCCAATGCCAATGCTGTCAAAAAGCCTATAGCTACACAGAAGACAATGAGGAAAAGGAGAGCTGGGCGGGCATAAGAAGACTTTGTAAAAGGGAGTTTCTTTGTCAGAGGCTTTGTTAACTGAAATATGTCAGTGCTTTCTATCTTTTTGGACTCTAAATTATGTTTAATGTTTCTCATTTGCTTTTTATTGTACACTGCCCTGAGATCACTGGATATAGGGATGGATATAAATATCAATAAATAAAATATTCTGAGGAAGTAATAAAAGCTGTTATGGTAGATCTAAACTGACACAGCTGCCTGGATTTTTGGACTCTCCTCGGGGACCTGGCTATGTATACTCTTACAATGAGCATCTGCATTTCAACACTTTTACAACACCAGTGTGATGAAATGCAATGTTATTCAAGATACACTGGTTGCAGTAAAGTGATTTCAGTTGATAACAGTTGGAGAGACAGCCTGAATGTGTGTTCAACATCCAATTTTTGTGTATGTGTGAAATGATTTACAGGTTATGCTAGCTTTCGCTGAACCTGAATATGTGTCAATCCTTTGAAACAGTTTTCTCCAACCTAGAAGAGGCTGCTATGATTGAAACACTTCTAGATTATGCTATAATGACAGGGGTGGACACGAACATAATGACTGACTTCAAAAGATGCTATTCATTATTCAGTGAATGGAGCTACATAAATATTCTTTAACCCCAGAGAATATAAGGCACTTAAACAAGGGTCAATTTGGTGGCTATGGAAACTGTAATTATTCGATTCTCTCACAAGAAATTGCCACTAACTTGGTTAGTGACTCACTGATTCACTGCTAATGGCCATAAGAATGTACTCTCAGCAAAATCCATAGTAGTAATAATACATTTATTAATGATAAATAATTAGTAATCATAAATTTATTGGAACTTCCATAGACATTTAATCACAGTGGAGGTGAGGAAGTTCACTATTAGACACAGATCATATTTACCAGGATATTTCCTTGGCTCAATAGGGCTTATTCTCAGATAGGTGTAAATACATAGGACAGTGGCCTTATCAATATTTTTCAGTATTAGCTTCTCATTATTCAGTACTGAAACATTTTTACAGAATACAAGGATTTATTAGGTTATAGTTATTTTTCATATATCTAGAGAGAGAGATTTCTGAAAATCTAAGTGGTATAATTTGCAAGTTAAATATGCCTGAACAACTTAAATTCTGAGTTTGCTGGTACTCCTCTTACAAATTTCTTGTCTATTGGCATCTATATTTTGTTCCATGCCTAGGTTTCACATGGGCTTGAATTGAAAAAGCAGTGGTGTTCTGAAGGCCTTAATTCAATTGTTAATCAAAACTCAAGTATGAAATAAGTATGAAGGTCATTGAAATAATACATGTACACATTGGGTTCATTTATCATTCAGTGTTTGATTCAATGGGTCTATCTCGCTGGAACACACAACTGGATTTAAGCTACAGAATTTACATTTATCAGTTGAACAGAGGGAAGGTGCTTCAGGTAACAACCTAAAAATTGCCCCCAGGATTCCATGAAAGCTGTGGCCCAACCTACTCTCCAGCACCTCCCTTCCTTATATGCTTTTTCACTGTTCCAAGGGGCGTGTTCTTCCCCTCCCAAGTAGTTTTGCCCGGTTTTCAAAATAGCAACAAGGGGCAGTGAAATTTCATGGCATCCAGAGCTGGCAATCCAAAAGCAGCTGTTAACAAGTCTGTGTTCTACGAAAATACCAAATGAAAATGTGGATTTCAGTTAATGTAACCATGTATTTCTCTGTAAAACTAACACATTGTCCATGTTCATAAACTGCCTGACACACACATTTCTGTCTCTATGAAGGGCTCACACCCAAAAATACAGGATTATTTTTTTTAATTGCATTTTATTCGATCTATATAAAAAGAAAAGCTTTCCAACCCTCAAATAGGGGACATTTCTTATAATAAGGGACAGCTACCAGTCCTATAAGAGATAAGTTTTCTGGAACTCACTTAAGGCTCATCCCTTGTAACAAGGAACACTTGTCAACCCTAGTCCCAAATGAACATTTCCCCTTTCTCTTCTTGACAAAAGTCACACAATAAATAACTAGCAGAGTGTTACCTGTAAAATCTACCTCCCGACACACACATACATAAAGAGAAAGGGGAAAAACAACAGCTAAATTAGGTTTTTTGTGGTTTTTTTCTGGGCTGTGAGGCCGTGTTCTAGAAGTTTATTCCTGACATTTCGCCTGCATCTGTGGCTGGCATCTTCAGAGAATGGTGGTGTGTGGGGTTTATATACTGTGAAGATGCCAACACAGATGCAGGCAAAATGTGAGGAATAAACTCTTCTAGAACATGGCCTCACAGCCAGGAAAAAACCCACAAAAAATCTATGGATGCTGGCCGTGAAAGCCTTTGACTTCACAACAGCTAAATTCTTTGTCACTTGGAGGTAGTTTTGTGAACCAAACAGTAATTTTGGTTCACATGCAGAGTTACTGTGAAGCTGGGTGAGAAGACTGGTACACCTAATTTTGGGAAACTCCCTGTGTCCTACTTCCTTTTTGTTATATCACACATTCTATCTAATAGTTAGCACTCACCACTGATGTACTTCCCATGATTCTTAGGCGATGATAATTTTCCCTTTCAGTGGCATGTCTAATCCATAGAGTGCCTGACCCATAATAGCATTTCCCCCCTAAATCTATCAGTCTTGTCACTGCTGTCTGAAATGCAGTTTCTTTACAGATTTTTGTTTGTTTGTTTTCAGATTTTGTTTGTTTTCTTTTCAGTACACCTCACTTTTTTTTAGACATCCCTATTTATGGCACCACCAATGTACTGATTGATTTTATTTATCTAATTTCTACCCTATTTTCTCACCCAAAAGAAAAAAAGAACTCAAGGTGTCTGATAAAAATGAAATTCATGTTAAAAGCAAAATCCTGGTTAAAACATACCCATTTAAACAATGAATTAAAAAATACAGTTGGAACCACAACAATAAAAGACATGGTTGACTGGCTGGCCTTCCTTCAACATCAGACCAGCTTACATGCCAAAGGCCTGCCAGAATAAAAATATCTTTGCCTGCTGGCAGAAGCATAACAGGGAGTGAACCTTGCCTCTCTCAGCAGGAATGCCATCTAAAGCATCTTGATCCTTAAGTAAACAAGCTTATTCAACTGGATCAGCCTCTGTTAGTGCAAGAGCGTAGAAGCTATCTTACAAAAACAGGAACAGGATTCTGCACATCTAAAGAGATATTTGATACCTGAGTATATTTTATTCTACAGCTTTCTAGATACCTGTTCTACTATACTGCCTGCACTGGTTGCTTATCTACTTCCAAGCTGAGTTCAAGATGTTAAATGAGCAATTATGGACTCGCATATTGAAAGGTTACACCAGACCCAATCTTCTTCTCAAGAGGTCTTGCTCCAGACTTGAGAAAGTAACTTGTGGGGGACAACAACTCTCAGAATACCCCAGTCAGCATGATCAGTGGTTCTGGCTGTGGTAGACCAAAAGTGTTTACATGCCTTGCACCTTCTTGGTTGTTACCCTGACTTTCTTAAGGAGGGCCATGTTTTCTGCAAACTTTTAAATGCCTGATTAAAGAGATTATCACACTACACTGTTATAGTGCTATTATTCCACTTTAATTGCTATGGCTGCCTCCTGTGGATTCCTGGGATTTGCAGTTTAGGGAGGGGCATCTGACATTCTCAGCCAGAGAGCTCTTAGGCCTCACTAAACTACAAACCCCAGAATTCCACAGGAGGCAGCTGTAGCACTTAAAGTGAAATAATAGCACTATAACAGTGTAGTGTGATAAAGTTAAGACATGAGTCCTCTCAGCCTTATTCACCCCTTCATCTCAAGTTCCACTGATCTCCACAGCTGTGGGTGCTCTCCACATGATTAATGCCCCCATTTTAAAAAAAGTTCCCAATCACATGCCCACACCTAGGCCAAATCCACACTACACAAATGATCCAGTCTGAAACTGGATTATTTGCCATGGCTCCTTCCAATGGAATCCTGGGGTTTGTAGTTTGGTGAGGCACAGACACTCTTTAGCAAATAAAACTGATGACCTTGTAAAACTAAAAGGAAGGAACCATGGCAAATAATCCAGTTTCAAACTGGATTATTTGTGTAGTGTGGATTTGGCCCTAAGAAATGCTCTCCTGTGAAGGAGGACAGTGACAGAACTGGAGAAACAGGGGGCAGGGCTAGCCTACTTCCCTCTTTGCATATCAACTGAACATGTTTTGTGAATGAGTGAATACGGGTATTCTTATTTACCCAGGGCACTTTCACATTACACAATTATACCACTATGATTCCACTTTAACAGCCACTGTTCCATCCTATGGAATTCTGGGATATGCAGTCTAGGGAGGGGCATTTAGAATTCTCAGCCAGAGAGCTTTAGTACCTCACCAAACTACAAAGGCCAAGATTCAACAGGATGCAGCCATGGCAGTTAAAGTGGAATAGCACCATAACTTGGGAGTGTGAAAGAGTCCCTAGTCATTTCAAGTGTAGTCATTGCCTCAGTTGTTTTAATCTTATCACAGTGTTTTTATGATGTTCAGGCTATTGTTTCATTATAATTTGTATTTCCTTCCCTAGTTCTTCCATTTCTATCTTGGAGTAAACACACCACCAGATGGCAGTATTGTACCCTCGACTGTAATGAAGAAGGGGTTAACAATCAACAATTGATGAACAAATTAAGCATAAGGAATGTGTGTGTGTGCATGTGTACCTGCCAAACATGCACTAGTCAGGTAGTATGTGACCATTTGAAGAAGCCATAGTTTCAAGCTTTGTCATGACAATTTGTGGTGTCACACAATGTATATTTCAGCCTATATCAAAATAGAAATGAAAGCAGATTATTCTGTTTGTTGTATTTTATCACACTTTCCATGCAAGCCAAAGATGCTCCAGCTTGCAGTTGTTGACCATGGTGCTCTAGTCACTGTCTGAAATCCTAGTGTGCTTACTTGGATGGGGAGAAACCCATATTGTGGTGCTATCGTGCAGACAAGTGCCATCAGCTTAACGCGAAGTATAAAGGAGGGGTAGACAAATCAACCACTTTTGCTTTCTCCTACATCTGAATTTTTAAATCTCAAATTCTTTCTATCAAATGTCTACAGAAATTGACAAATTTTGTTAAGTTTTTTTTTGTTTTTTTTTAATCAAATAGGAACCAATAAAAATAAAACCAAGTAAATTCTCAGTTTTCTGCACTGGCCAAATCCAATAGGCACAGCTATTCCCTGTATGGACAATAATGTATCTACCAGTCCTGTAGCTTCTGTTTAAAGGAGGAGCGAGGGACAGCAGCAATAATGGTGGCATCAGCATGGTGAACCCAAATTTAGAAGCCCCAAAGTGGTTGAATGCAGAAGATTCAAAGCTAGAGGTTAAAGAGCTTAGCAATGAAAGCCTTCATCTAGGTGGTGAAACCAGTTCATTTTTTCTCATATCTGTTTTTTTTTTTTAATAAAGTAAGTTGTTTCTGTTATGTTTGTTGGACAAAAAGGTTTTGTGCCTATCTGTAAGGAAAACATGTGGCTGTTTTCTAGACAACTCTGTTGCAGGCCAGCCTTCCATTTTATCTTCGTATACACTTGACAGACACCTGAAATGTAGCAAGGGAATATTTTAGGCTGCCATACTGTACTGTATAAAATATGACACTGTTATCTCTGCAACTTGCCATCTGGAGAGTTTTCTGAAAGGGAAAATATACAAACTGCAGTAGAAAGCACTGAAATGACCAGGTGCAAGTATAAAACAGTAGAGAAATTCTATTTGTTACCATAAATTGTCAAGTGACCTTTCAAGTATGCTTGACTTAGCAACTTCCCAAGACTCAGCTAGATGACATTTCTCAAGGTTACTGTCAAAAGGTGTGTTGTGGTTTTTTTTTTTAAGGCATTTCTCTGTCCCTTGCAATATCTCGGGCATGTAGGAATTTCTATAATCATACATAGGATTTTTAAAAAAAATGTTAAAAAGCACTATACATTCACAGATGACCTAACTCCATGTTCTTAGCTTGTGGCAGAGCCTTGACTGATATAATTTTGGACATGGCCAACCCTACCATTAAGCAGAATGAGGCAGCTACCTCATACTGGTGGATTGTGAGTAGCAGAATGGAACTGAGAGTCATGGTGGTGTGTATTGCATGGCCTGGTCTGTTCCCTCCCTCCCGCCCAGGCTAATTTCCTGCCTTCCTATGTGGTAGAGGATGTTGTTCCATTGACATTGCTGGTTTCAGGGCTGGTTTCAGGAGTTTTGGGGGCCCCTGCAATACTTTATTTTTGGGGCCCCATATGTTTATCTCAGGTCAATGTAACCTAACCTATTCACAGTACAGGATGTTCAGATTACAGTAGGGTCCTTGTATCCATGGATTCATTATCCATGGGACACAAAACAGCACAGCTACCATAGAGTCTTCTAGAAAATGTGTCCTCTCTAGCCATTTTCTAGGTCCTCCAAGGCAATTCTATGGTATTTTAAACCAGAAGTCCCATTATTTTCAATGGTGTTCACTATTATCCATGGTTTTCAGTATCCACGCCCCCTCAGAACCAATCCCAAGTGGATAAGGAGGGCTACTATATTACATAATTTGCCACCAATAATTTAGTTTAGCAATTAATGTAATGGTGTAGATTTCCTCAAAGAAAAGAAAAAGTGGACTATAAGCTGAACATGAGTTAGCAGTGTGCTGCAACAACAACAAAAAAAGCCAATGCAGTTCTAGGCTGCATTAATAGGAGTATAGTGTCTAGATCAAGGGGAGTGGTAGTACCACTCCATTCTGCTTTAGTCAGACCTCACCTGGAATACTGTTTCCATTTCTGGGCACAACAATTCAGGAAGGATATGGACAAGCTGGAACATGTACAGAGGAGGGCGACCAGGATGGTGGGAGGTCTGGAAGCCATTATGCCCTATGAGGAGTGGCTTAGGGAGCTGGGTATGTTTAGCCTGGAGAAGAAAAGGTTGAGAGGTGACATGATAGCCATGTTTAAATGTTTGAAGGAATGTCATACTGAGGATGGAGCAAGCTTGTTTTCTGCTGCTCCAGAGACTAGGACACAGAACAATGGGTTCAAACTACAGGAAAAGAGATTCCACCTAAACATTAGGAAGAACTTCCTGACAGTAAGAGCTGTTTAGCAGTGGAATACACTGCCTTGGAGTGTGATGGAGTCTACTTCTTTGGAGGTTTTTAAGCAGATGCTGGATGGCCATCTGTTGTGAGGGTTTTGATTGTGTATTCCTGCAGGGCAGAAGCCGATTGGATGGGATGGCTGTTGGAGTCCCTTCCAGCCCTATGATTCTATGATTCTAGGCTGCATTCAGAGCCTGGGAAAGTTACTTTTAGATTACACCTCCCAGAATCCCCCTGCCAGCACCCTTCTCAAGGTCTGGTTGCATTGTTCCTTTTCCAGCATTCTCTAGCCCAATGGTTCTTAACCTGGGGTCCACGATAGCCTCACAGGGGGTCCACAAAGGCTGGAAGGCTGCTTGGCCCACCTCCTCCCTGTAGTGGAGCAGTCACATGACAGGAACCAAGGCAAAGGCTGGCTGGCTGGCTTGGCCTGCACATTGCCATTCAATCTACTCCAGCCACTAACTTGCAGGAAGAAGCAAGAGTGCCTCTGGCTCTGAGGGAAAGTTTAATGGATGGTGTAATTGTATTGTTTTTGTTGTTAGCTATTGTTATTAGGGTTTTAAATCCTGAGTTAAGTCTTGGGACAACAAAATACTGTATATTTAAAGTGGATCCCTGGTAAAGAAAAGGTTAAGAACTACTGCTCTACCCAAAGGCTCTCACACAACACTAATGGGATACTGGTGTGTTTTACTGACAACAATAAAACCATTGTTCCCGGTAATATTACTCTAAATTTTTATTTATATTCTTTATATCCTTCTGTTAAAAGAGCTAGACTGTGGTTGAAGTTTCAGCATTGCACTTTGACTATGGAGACCAGGGTTTGAATCCTTACTCAGCCATGAATACCCACTGGCTGACCTTGGGCAAGTCACACTCTCTCAGCCTCAAAGGAAGGCAAAGGCACACCCCCTTTGAACAAACCTTGCCTAGAAAACCCCTTGATAGGTTTGCCTTAGTCAGAAATGACTTGAAGGCACATAGGAAAACATACAAATTCCTTTTGCAGGTTGAACTCAGTTGGCAGCAAGGGGAGGAAGCTGAAGACCAAGGAGGAAAGAGAGGGAGGGGAGATAAACTAATTAAGAGCAGCTGGAAAGATGGGGTGGAGGGGATTGGCAGCAGCCACTCAGACTCTGACTCCAAAAACTTAAATAACCACCTCCACCCCACTGTGCATGGCAGCCCCCCCTCGATCCTCCCAATGGGCCCCTGAGGAGCCCTAGTAGTCACAGTCACTCACCACACGGTCAGCTTCTCTTCACCACCACCCCGCCCTTCCTTCTCCTGTCCTCACAGCAATGCAGGGGCCATCTCCAAATTCCAGTATTAGGCTCTTTGTCAGTGCTCCTTCCAACTTACTCAGTACCAAGTCTCTCTCTGCAAGCAACACTGCAGGGAGAGAAGTCCAGCAGTCACTCAGTCTCTGACTCCAGCAGCTTTAAAAACCACCTCCACCCCACCGTGCTGCCTCCAACTTACTCAGTACCAAGAGTAAATCACTCTCCATCTTCACCAGCAGCCTCCAGCTCAGTGCTACTGCCATGCCACACCTGAGGAGGGAGTGGGGGGCCCTGCAAAACAGCTCCTCCGGCTCCTGGCTGTCTGCTGGCTGTTTCCTTCGTCAGACAAGGAGATAGGAGACAGCAGGAGGTTAGGAGGGTGCCCCCTTTTGCCCTTTCACCTTGAGCCCCCCCCCGCCGCCAATGTAGATCTGGTGGTAGGGTTAAACCAGCCCTGTCTGGTTTCTGGTGCGTTGGGGGCAAAGAGCACCATCTTGTCTTTTTCCTATCCTTAAGCAAAATATCTGGGGCCAATTCCAAGTTTGATTTAAAAAATTATGTACATTTCCAGAACCATAGCAGATTCCAGAACCATAGCAGATTAAAAACAAAAAACTATTGCCAACATTCTACACCAGCTACTTAGTCACACATGCTAATCAAGGTACTGTCTCCTGGACCGACTTCCCCAGCCTACCTTAGCAGTCAGATTGGGCACAGGAGGTCTGTTCAGCTGTCAGTCAGGGCACAAAGAGGAGAACGTTTTCAACCGTCTCCTGCCAGTGAGTGAGGCTGCAACAAGGCATTTCAAGCAGCAGCCCTACCTCTAACAGCCGCAGCCTTGCACGCTCATGGGAGGGTGCTGGAAACTCGTCCCCTTTGCACCCCAACTGGCAACTGAACAGACCTCCTTCACCTGATCTGACTACTGGCTATTATGGTGGGCTTTGGGGGCAGGATTTATGTAGTTTTACAAGAAGACTACATAGTCTTACTGAATATGGAACAGTTATGAACCCATAACTGCAGGTTATGAACCCATAACTGCAACACCATAACTGTCTAAATGGTGAAAATAATCCTCAGAGAAATCGCATGGAAGGTGATCTGTCTGGATGTACATTTGCATCCATGCATCTCGTTCAGAAGTGGGGGAAGGCACTTTGGAAATCCTTTGGAGCTTTTGCCAGAGTTTTTAAAAAGCTCCATAGGTGATGTGAATGTCCAACCATACGCTGCAACGAGGCAGTGTAAGGAGATTTTCACACGGGCTATATACCCCGTGGCAGGAACAGAACAGGGTTGGGAAAGGTTTTCCTTTTCGGATGACGTTGACCCCGTTCTGTCCTGCATCCATCCTGCTCCCATGACTGTTCTGGAACAATGTAATCTCGATTTTTCATCGTGAATAGACCTCCCATTCCGTCACTATCCGAAATGACAGCCGCGGACGGGAGGTCTGTTCCGAGCACTTCCTGGTACGATCTGGACATCCAGGCAAGTGGCACCCTTTATTTTACCCTCCCTATTTTGATTGTATGATTTAAAGTGTGTTTTTGTGCTTGGTGAACTGATTTTATGTTTGGGGGAGTTTTATTTTTTAAATTTACCGCCTGGCCGTTATCACGTGATAGCGTGATAACATTTCAGATGGCCAGTCATAAAAGCAGCCTTATGACAGCTGCATTTACGGCCGGCCAGTGAGGGGAGGGGGAGCCCGTTCCTGCCGTGGAATTAAGGTAAGTGTGTGAAAGATTTACGTTATTCCATGGCAGGAACAGGAGATGAGGTGGCGGGGCAGTAACGGGGCATTTTGGCCCCGTGTGAAAATCTCCTAAGCTGATTGGCCAGATGAGCATTGAGGGTGGGACTTGCTAACAGGGCAAGCACTCGCAGCCACCATTTTTTTCCCACTGGGGACGGGTAAGGAAGGAGGTCTGTCTCATCTTCTTCCCCCTTACCCAGTTCCCCCCCCCATGCCACTGTCCTCCTCATGACTGCTGCTGCCAGGACTGGGAAGGGAGGAGAGAGAAGAGGGTGAGAGAGCCCTCCTCCCTTACCCGGTTTCGCCCCCATGCCGTTTTCATCATCGCCCGCTGTGGGGACCAGGAAGGGAGGAGGGAGAAGAGGGTGAGAGAGTCCTCCTTCCTTACTCAGTCCCCCCCCAATGCCCCCCCAATGCCACTGTCATTGCCGTCACCATGGAGACCAGATAAGGAAGGAAGGCACTCTCCCCCCATGTGGCTAGAGGACATTTGAAGTTTATGGGGGCTATAAAACCATTAAGACAAGTTGCTGCTGCAACTTGTCTTTATTGCAGGGCACTTCGGTTTTTTGGGGCTCATAAACAAGCCCTGATAATATCTGTCTACTTTTCCCCTGGAAGTAAGCAAACTACAGTATCTTCTGATGAGACGAACAAAATGGTTCAAAGGAGGATTATTTCTTCCAGAGATTAAGTCGAAAACAACTGGGGTGGTGGTGTCTAAATGGTGAAAATAATCATAATAGAATTCACAGAGAATACCTTTTGTCCCAATAAGATCCAACTGAGATACACAGTTTACAGAAAGAGGGGGGGGGGCAAAAACTCTATTTTCTGCTTTTCCCAAGGTCTTTTGCTTTGCTGCTTTTCCCGAGGTTTTTTGAATGGGAATGTGCATTACTGCTCATTTGGACATCTGATTCACAGCCCAGCACATTTTCAGTCAGGGTGGAAGTGGAAAGCTAACTGGCCAGACATGCATGGGGGGGGGGGAGTGCAGCAAAAGGGCAACACCTGCCAGCAATGAAGTGGCCAGAAGTGCCATTTTGGACTTTTGCAATATCAATCATGCGCTTTTTTTGCTGCGCTGAGGCGACCAAACAGCCTTTTAAAGCAGAAGGTCGCACTTGCACACCTTTGATTTATGTTTTTTTTAAAAAAAACAATACGGTACAGCAGAGACAACTTGTGGAGAATAATAACGCAAGTAATTTACTCTCAACCACCATCTTGATATGAAGGCATGACTGCATGTGCACTTCAAACATGGATAGCTTTGCATACCAGCGATTTTGCCAAAGGACTGTGGAGACAAATGAACGCTACTCCAAATTTGTGTTAATGCACAGCAATCCTCATGGTATCTTCTCATCTAAACAAGCCCTGGGATGAAGGGGGGCTTGGCCCACACAATGTTGTACAGTATATGTCCAGCATGTCACTATATGGCAGCTTCTAGTATATGGTAGGCCTTCTAGTAGCCTAGAAATGGTCATAAACGCATGAGGTAATTGGTCAACCCAAGCTGCTACAAGCCTTGCAGGATCTCTATCTGTTGGGGGTCACTGCATGGCTTGGGTAGCTTATCTGCACAGGCTTTCCTTCTTTCCCAGCAAATAAAAACTGAATGATTTGCTAGTTTTGTTTTAAAGAAGATATATATCCATATGCTTTGCATAGGCTCAAGGAAACATTCTGATGTTATGACCTTGTCAAATACCAAGAGAAAGAAAGACTCAGCTAAGCAATTATTTCTACATTGCCATTGCTGTAGCAAATTCTCTTCACTGGAGTACATATTAACGACCAATTGATTTCTAAAAGGGTACTTGCTATTTGGATGCTACTGCATCAGCAGTAATTCTCCCATCCCATCCCATTCCACCACCATCCCAGATAATAAAACAAATACAAGCAGAAGTAGCTGACTTACTAAATAATCCCAAGGGAAGAGAGCACTAGGATTTTCAGTTTATTTGAGGGCTGGCTTGTTTGTTGCAAATAGTACATACCAAAAAGGTCTACTACTGCTAATATATGACATCAGTTAATGTGGCTGTTCCAACATAAAACTGTACAACCATTTAAAACTTATTTACATGCAGGGGATTTCACTGAAAACAGCATCAATCTGATCATCCACACATTGGTTTGCCAGGACAGGACTTTGCCAGGCTCTAAGATTGACAGTGAAGACCTGAGCCTGTCCAAACAGTGAAAATAATCCAAACAGCAATCGCATGGAAAGCGATCTGTCCAAACGGACATTCACATCAATACATCTCATTCAGAATGGGGGCAGCCAAATCCGCCTTAAACTCCTTCAGGGAAGCCTTCAGAGCTTTTCTCGGAGTTTTTAAAAAGCTTCATAGGGCATGTAAATGCGCAATCATTAAAACAGTCACATTCGTGTTGCTGCAACCAGGCAGCGTAATCAGATTGGCCTGATGGGCAGGGGGCAGGGCTAGCAAACAGGGAAAGTGCCTGCTGCCTCTATGTTCAGTTTTTGGCTAAGTGAGGGATCAATAAGGAGATAAAACGGCAATCTTTTACTCGCTTCCCCCCCCCTCTTTCTGTAAATACAAAATATTGCACATGCACACCATGGTAAACTGTATTTTTTTAAAAAAAAATTAAAAGCATGAGTAAATCACTCATGGTTGCCATCTTGGCTAGGGGTCATGTGAAGTTGGGGGGGGCTCTTTTGCCCGTTAAGACAGGTCGCAGCACTGCGAATGGCTGCTTCTTCAGAGGAAATCGTATTTTCCCCTCATATAGGCAGGACCTTAGGGATGACCCCTTGTGATGTCATAGATAGCGGGCCCTAGGAATGCTATGGAGATTATGTTACAAGGGCCAGCACCTGGTGATGTTATTATACATGATACAGTAATCATCAAGCACAGTTGCACAGAGTATGTAATTCAAAGAAAAAGCACTACGACTAAGAAATGAAGAAAATATATGCACACCCAGCTTTCCTGGCAGCTCTCTTGCTCTCGGATTCCTTCCCCACCCCCTGAGATCTGGGGAAGAGGATCTAGGTCCTTTGATTTGGTAACCCTATCAATGTGTTAGACCAGGGATGGCCAAAGTACAGCCCAGAAGGTAAAGGAAAAATCCAAAATGCCCAAGCGCTCTAGAGTATGTGTGCGGCATTCTGCCATGTTTGGAGATGCTCTGCCCTCCCCCCATGGGTCAAACTTTTTTTTACAAAATATTTGTAATTTTTTAATGAACTCTTCCCACCAAAATGCCCTCTCTAAGGGACATGGGGGCATTTCCACCACATTTGGGGCCTACTCTATGCCAATTTAGGCCCAAGAGAGGCCTTTTTTTGAAACATGAAATAACTTCCATTCACTTCCTATTATTAAAACAAGGCCTCTCCTGGGCCTAAATCGGTCCAGGAGGGTCCAAAAACATGGTGAAAGTGCCTCCTTGTCTATCTGGGAGCAAATGATTTCATTTTCTTTTTTACTGGAATGGACTGAGTGGCCCTCCAAGGTTTTCTGGAGGTGCTAATGCAGTCCTGCTACCTTTCAAACACAGTTGCCCACCCCTGTGATTCTAAGCTTCCTTTCATTTTGTTAGAACTACATTTTGTTTGTTGTTACGGGGGTTTTAAATTTGTTCTTCGATCTCATTTCCAAGGCAGGAAAAAATAAAATAGGGATCTTTGGTCCTCCAGATGTTATGGGAGTTGAGTTCCTATTGTGGCTGATCACTGCCCATGCTGGCGGAGGCTGATAAGAGTTGGAGCTCAGCAGCAAAAGGGCAACACCTGCCAGCATTTCACAGATGAAAAAGGGGACAAGCAGCATCAGAGTGTGATCAAGATGGCAAAAGTTGTTAATGAGGAAAAGCATACGAGCTAGGCAAGGCTGCAGCAGTTTGTTTTTGCCTGAGCCTACTGAGAACTCCAACCCCTCCCCTCCTTTCCACCCTGCTGAATTGAGTGCAGATTTCTTTTGCACTTTGAACTCAGTTTGAAGCAACTGAAATTAATTAAGGATGGAGGAGGGAAAGTAGGAGGAGAAGAGGGAATCTGGGATATCTTATTATTTATTTTTTATTATTTATTTTTTATCAAAAAACATAATCAAGCTTATATAAGTACATACACAAGGTATATGTACCAGAGCAGTGGTAAGCATCATAATTATCAATCCTTTCACAAATAAACATAAAAAACATAAATAAAAACTTTCTTATATCCATCTAACCCCTTCCAGTCCTCCCATTCACCTCTCAATCTTTCTCTTTTCATCCTCCTTCATCTTCCTTTCAAATTTCATCATTGTCTTCTTCACCCTCTTCCACTTACACAAACCTTCTCACCTACTATATCCTCCTACTTCATTCTCGTTCTCCTCTTATCACATACATTGCCTTCCTCTCTAATATTACCTGTTTTTCTTGTCTTAATACTAAATAGTTTTATCTCTTCAATGATGTATCTCTCTGGCTTTTCTTTACAAACAAAGATTCAGGAAGGACTCATTCTGCGCTTTCTGCAAATGTGCTGATGACTGAAAAGGCCAATCCGAGATAAATAAGTCCGGTTGCAGAAAGCACAGCAGAAGGTCTCCTTGGGTGATGTTTCTGGGTTGTGATTCTTTCTGTGGTGTTGTTTCTCTTCAAGACTTGTTCGGCATGAGTTCTCAAATAAGGCTGCAGCATTGTGGATAGTGCATCTCTATGCCTTCTGATGTGAGGCCAGGGCGGGCCATTGTTGGTGATCAATTTGGCCAAGCCTGAGATGTTGTTTCAGGGAGTCCTTGTATTGCTTTTTTGGAGTGTCCCTCTTACGCTGACCCATGGCGAGTTCACCATAGAGTACTATTTTTGGGAGATGGTGGTCCTCCATCCTAGAAACGTGCCCTGCCCAGTGCAGCTGTGTTCTCAATATCATGGCCTCAATGCTGGTGATCCCTGCTTGCTCAAGGACAGCAACATTCATCACATAGTCAGTCCAGTGTATATTTAGGATTGTGTGTAGACAGCGCTGATGAATGCATTCGAGGAGCTGGAAGAGGTGGCGATAGGTGACCCATGTTTCAGACCCGTAAAGGAGAATAGACAGTACAATGGCTCTATACACATTGATTTTTGTGCTTCGCCTCAGATGTTTATTACTCCAGACTCTTTTGTAAAGTCTTCCAAATGCACTATATGCCTTAGAGTATTTGAATGCGCACACACTCACGTACACACCAATGGTAATAATTGGTTTCCATGTAAGTGGAATGGTGAATCTGTTCCAGATTTTAGTCTGAACTTTAAAGGAGATATCCAAGATACTGAACATTATTCACAAAACGTTTGGCAGCTTAGAAAGCCACTTTAAAGTTAAAACTAAAACTCAAAGCAGATTTATTTCCTCACCTGCTGCCACTGATGTACACCATCTAAAAGAACACACACATAGAGACACACACCCCATGCTCTTATTCCACCACTGAGAGTGGCCCTGCCTCACTCAAACTACAGGCTGTTGGTGCATAGAGGCATAGTAACAAATACAGTGGCTTCCATTTAAAAGTTAGTTGCAAGTAACGCTGCAATCCTATGCACACTTACCATAGAACATAGCTGCATTTACTTCAGAATAAATATACATAGGATAGGACTGCCAACTAATATCTGTAAATCTACCCAAAGGAACTGAAAAAGTTGAATCAGTTTTCAGATGTGTCAGCCAAAAGAAATGAAACTCTGTGCCAGAACTGAGACATGATTCTTGGGTTTTTAACCAATCCATGACCCCCCACTGATGGAGGGCTGTTTGATCTACAGAGCCTTACATCAGTGAATCATAATGGGGAAAGAATGCATTTTGGGTGATTCCCCTTTCCCCTGCAGCCCCATCACACATCTACCAGTTTCTACATGCACTGGTGACTGGCGACTCTGCTATCAGTAGTAAACCTACTCCATATTTTAGCCTGAAATGTAAAGGCATACCAAAGGTGCCTAACCCTTTCCTCAAAATACATTCAACATCTTGGACGGCTCCCTTCAAGCTCAGACTCATGCCTGAAGTAGCTTCACCACCCCACTGACATATGTGGAGGTCTTTATAACAGAGTGTTACCTACCCTGACACACCCAGCCCCTTAACTATATTAATAATTGGCAATATTTAATAATTAGGTCAAATCTGGTCTTCCACATAGTGCGCCCATTAACATATACTTGAGGAACTAGAAAAACCCAAAGACAAACATTGCTTAGTCAGGAATGCACTTAAGGAGAAGCCATCTAAATTATAAATAAATGCTAATTTGCAAGGCAACTGTGGAGGGATGTACACATGGCTAATCCCATTTGCCAGGCTGGCAACTCAAAACCTGTAAACAACCCTCACCAGTCTACCTTCACCTAAACAAAGGAAGTTGCTTCCTCCCTTTCATTTGTGACTTCATATCTTCAGGAAAAGGTGTCATATCACCCATTGGAAATTCCCCTCACTATTTCTCTATCTCAATCTCTCCCACTTTATTTGCTAGTCTTGCATGAATGCTTGATGCCTGGATGTGGAGATTTTCACACTACACTGTTATAGTGTTACTATTCCACTTTAACTGCTCTGGCTGCCTCCTGTGGAATTCTGGGGTTTGTAGTTTAGTGAGGCCTAACAGCTCTCTGGCTGAGAGTTGTAAATGCCCATCCCTAAACTGCAAATCCCAGGATTCCACAGGAGGCAGCCATAGGAAATATAGTGGAATAGTAACACTATAACAGTGTAGTGTGAAAATCTCCTCAGTATGTGAATGTGGATATTATTACTTTTCCCAATAAAGATTGTTGTTACACTATGTAGCTTATGTCTCCTCCTTAGTACTAGTATAGTTGGTCACAAAACCCTGCCATTACTCCTCTCTTGCATTGCCAAGTCAAGTACATTAATTCCCCAAATTAATGTCTATATTTTGAGGGTCCTCATGACCCCAGAGCAATTAGGGTAATGGCCCTTGTCGTCCCTTTCAACTGTATGATTCTATGACATAAATGCCACTGACTATGTGGTTCCAAAGGGTAGTCCATCATCCTCAGAGCAGATACAAGGCTGTGGGGAACTATAGGGGAGAAAATGAAATATGGAAAAAGACTTTCATTCCTCTGGCAAAAGCCTCTGCTCACAAAGTTTTGTACTGTCTGCAAAGTAAAGGTTAGGAACAGTAAGAACCCGAGAAGTTATGAGTAGAGCATGCTTAATGGCAGGGCCAGCCCTAAAAGCAGGGGGCCTTTGCTCATACAGGATTTCTGAAGCTCTTTCAAAAACATAGAACAAAGTGTTTTTGATGCTCTGTACTTTCCTCTATTTCTGTTGTTCAGTCTACAGAAAAACTGAACAACCTCTATTCATAATAACCTATAACCTCTGTTCTTCCCTGCAACATTTTCTATGGATATATAGTAGATATACAGAAAGGGGCCATTTTGCTCTTTATGTCAGACAGATACATTTCTAAAGATATATACATGTCAGAAAGAACCCAGATCAGTTACAGCTCACCTGGCTGATATCTGTTTACATATGTATATACAGTCATCCCTTCACATTCGCAGGGGTTAGGGGCAGACAACCCCCACGAATGTGAAAAAAACTGCGAATAAGAAATGAGCCTGCCGGCGAGCGGTTTTCCACCCCAGTCCCTTCCCAAGCCAGCAAGGAGCTTCCTGAGAAGCCCCTGGCTGCCTTGGGAAGGGACTGGGGTGTAGCACGAGCATGCCAGCTGTTTCCTATCCCCCCCCCATTTCCCAAGGCAGCGAGGAGCTTCCTGAGAAGCCCCTGGCTGCCTTGGGAAGGGAGTGGGGTGTTGAGCAGCGGGGGGGGGGCACAGGCAGCTTTCCGCGAATGATCAAAACCACGAATGTGACAGTCATGAATGTGGAGGGGCAACTGTATCTTTAAAGACACACGTGATTTCCTCATATGCCTCCTTTTCAGAACATATGCTTGGAAGACATTTCTCCAGACTAGAATTGGGGTCAACTTCCTCAGCTAGGCTCAGAAAACAAACCAGTTTCACCCAATGTATCACAATTTGTTATGAGCTCAATTCCTAACAAATTAGACTCCATTCTGGTCCTCATGCTGTCATCAGAAGGGTAACAGGTCCAATACCTACTGCAACCCACACAAACTCCCTGTTATGCACTCCTCATGTTGCTTGCTTGCTTGCCTCCCTCCTAACCGCCAATGAATACCAGGTGCCATCGGCTATATTTCAGAGAAAGGAACTGACAAAACTACCACTCAGTATTCCTTGCCTAAGAAAACCCTATGAAATTCATGGGGTTGCCATAAGTCAACAGGTGACTTGAAGGCACATGCACGTGCACACACACAGCTGTGGTTGTGTCTGAAAAGTCAGCTGAAAAAAATAAAAAATTGGGAGGGGGTCTTGGGACTTAGGAGGTCTTCTGTAGGTCTTCTGGGGCCACAAAATTGGGTCTGAAGGGCTGTATGTTCCCCACCCCAGTTTAGATCAGTCACCTGATATATTTTAGGTCAGTGGTTCTTAACCTGTGCTCCAGGGACCCCCAGGGGGCCGTGATGTCCTCAAAAGGGGTCTGTGAAGGCTTGAAGACAGCTCGTCCCACTTCCTCCCTACAGTTGAGTGGCCATGTGACAGGAGCTCCAGCCACAAACTTGCAGGAAGAAGCAGGAAAAAAGTCTTCTCTCCTTCTCCAGTGCCTCTGAGGGAAGGTTTAATGGATGGTGTAATTGTGTTGTTATTGTTAGGGTTTTAAATCTTGAATTAAGTTTTGAGGGTCCATGGCAACCAAATATATTTAAAGGAGGCCCCTGGTAAAGAAAAGGTTAAGAGCCACTGTTTTAGCTCATCTGGCAAACTACACTGATCTACAATCTTGTCTCACCTCAAAACCAGACTATGCTATGAAGACTGGGAAGAATTTGTTTCAGTTCCCTTTTGCTCTTGGTGTTTCATGTACACCTTAAGTCTGGGGTCATACTTCCTGAAAATGTGGCTTTCATAGTTCCCTCTCACATTTGTAAATCACCGCTTAAGGAGGTAAGCTGGTGGAGATATTTCTGAGATATTCCTCCACAACTTCTATATGGTTAGATTTAGAAGTGTCTAGTTCTCCATTTTATTCAAATACAAACATGTCTGTGAAACTAGACAAACTACTTACTCAGTTACTTCCCAGTCAATTTTCATCTAGTATCACTTTGTGTTTTATCCTAAAAATCTTGTTCTTTCTAGATGTTTCTAGCATGTAAAGATGTTGCAAGTCCTTGTAATCTGCAGCATTTACAAGTCTCAAGGTGGTCCTGGACAATCATGCCAAAAAGTTTTCCCAAGAGACATTCCATTTGCTCCTTTAAGCCTTAAGGAGCTTAGGAGAAGACAAATGGATAAATCTCCTCCTTCCTCCAAACGTATCAAATGGTTAAAAATGTGTCAAAAAGTCAGACACTGTGCAATAATATAGCACTTTGATGACTGCTGAATTTCTAAAAAAAGGAATTGAAGTTCAGTTCTGACAGGGAAGCTATTTGACTTATATGCTACCAAAATGGAATGCAGTTATTCTCTGTGCCTTGGGAGCTTTGCACTCTCTTCCTAAATGTGTGCAGAATTCTTAACTGGTGAGGGAAGTGCATTGTGTACACACTCAGTGGTACAGGGCGTGGTGAGAGTTCTATTAAGCATTTAGAAGTAATTGATTATAGATAATTGGTTACATATAATTGACTCCTTTTTTGGCAATACAGTACCAACATTTTCTCTACATTGCACTTACAACTTAATAAGGAACAGTTTCATTACTTATCTGATAGAACTGCAACTTTTCTTTCCTTTGGAGATGGAATATGGCTTCACTAAATGCTAGAAGACAAATACCATGTTTGAATGTTGACTTTTTCTGTTGCCTCCTGGTTTTGATTCAAGAATTGAGGTAGATAGGAGAAGAGTGTGTTCTGTATCACAACTCAGTACCTTTATTTTTTAAAAAGGAAAGAAAGCAACTACAGATGGCTATTTAAGTTACTTTTGAGAAAATGAAGGAGTACTTTTAAAATGATAACTCAAACAGCTAAGTATTTTAGTTAAGAACATATTAAGGAACTAAATATAAACCAATTAACTTTAATTTGGTGAAAAACGTATTATCACTTAATCCTGGACGTAGAATTAGCATTTCAATCAGCAAGGGGAACATTTTTACAAGTTACAATTTGGAATACATTTTGGGGACTGAATTTCTAATTTGTTACTCTGATCCCTGGAGCTTCAAACATAAGCAGTGATAGTAACTTTGCCACCCCTTTGATAATAAGCCTCCTGCTATGTTTCTACAAGGTTAAAAAAAACTAGAACAGGCTTACTGAATGTATTTCTTTCATGAAGGCAGGTAAGATGAACTGTTCGTTTAGCATTTTCAGAGGTACTGTATGACATGCAGCAGCAGCAGCACTTTTATGAATAAAATCTTTCTGGAGGGAAAATTCCTATGTGGGTAGGTGCATATATATTTGGCAGCTCAACATAGGGAAAATAAAGATTTGCTTTTTACAAATTTCTACAGAGTTGAGCATTTAGGTGGCAGATTTTACTGGCAGATCCAAATGCTCTGAAATGCTGAGTTGAACATATCTTAATAAGAACAGTTGCTTTTATCTTGCCGCTCATCATTTTGCTGTTGCAAAAATGCACTGATGCAAAATGCCCCACAGTTACTTCAGGGCGTAACATCCACTAGCATTTCTTCCAGTTCTGCTGCGTAAGTTCTGTTTGCCTCTCCTGGTATATTTCCAGGTGACACAGCAAGAATTGATAGCTGATAACAAATTATTATTTCTGTAATCTGTATAATGCAGAACTGTTTCCCTATACAGATTGACCACCCCATATCCACTAATTTGGTATTCACAGTTTTTCTTATCCACATCTAAAAAACATGTTCTATCTAGGCATTTCTAGGTCCTCCAATGTTATTCTATGGTCAACTTCTGGCATTTGTCTCATTGAAAATAATAGGGCTCACTATTATTCACTGTTTCAAGTATCCATGCGGGGGTAGGGGGAGAGATCTTGGAACGTATCCCCTGCAGATACGGGGGTAGACTTGTTGTTCATGGCTACAAGGTGAAGCCAACTTGACTGTACCCTTACTGAAATGGATTCTCTTGGAACCGGCCAGAGCCCAGACCACCTTAATCTAGTTGAGGGAGATGGCGGCACTTTACATATCCAGCACTATAAAAGTGGAAATGGCTGCTAGCACACACATTTGTGGCTCAGGCATAGCTTTTTAATACATGAGATTGCAAAGGCCCCTTCGATGGCCTTTGTATGCTACACCAAAGGCAGAACTTTCTCTGTTCTGCCTTCAAAAAATGTCTACTTTTTCCAGCATGGACGTGATTGCAATAGATCTTGTAAGATCACGAAAAAGAAAAGAATGGCAGTGTGTTACCTTTTTAAAATACTGTACTCTGCTTTTCTCCTGTTTCCAATGTTTTGATGACTAGACCTTGCGGAAGCTGGTTAAAATCACTACAGCTTGAGGAAAGTAATTTTTTAATTTTTTTGGATTACAGTTCCCCAGAATCTCCCAGCCAGAATCTCTCTTATTCTGGAGGTGTTTTCTAAGTTCTGGAAATAATTTTCCACCCTTCAGTGATATCTAGTAAGAGATTTTGTATTGATAGATGTTTGTGCCAGTCAAAGATGGATGAATGAAGCTGAGGAATCTGAAATAGCTGGCAAAAGGAAAGCTACAGAGTGACAATCACTGATACTCTGCCTCTCACAGGTGTTTCACAAAGAACAATTTGACTCAACTTTTCTCCCCACCCACCCCCCAAAATCCTTCATACAACACATATAGCCTAAACAAGCTATTCTGATTGCAAGTACATCAAACTGGGATTATACACATTACAATGTATTGTCAGGGATGATAGGCCACTCAATCCCCAGTAGAAGCCTATAAATTATCTCAGCAGACTCAGTAGCAACCCTTTCCCAAGAATACTCACACACAGAGTGTTTGACGTCCAAATAAGCAAGAGGCACTTTCAAAGTCAAACAGTTGCAATATGTACAAATATTTACAATTGAAGGAGAAACTGCTTCACCAGGCCTCAGCATTTACAGGAAGAGACGGAAGAAGGAAGTGAGCTTTGTTCTGAGCGCGCGCACACACACACACACACACACACACACGACATTGCCCCCTAGTGGCCTGACTAGGCATGACTTGGTAGTTCCTGCAGTCAGCCATTATAACTTAGCATGGTTCTGCAGTTGTTCGGCCATTTTATAATGGAGTTCAGTCTCTAACTCCTGACATGTATTTCCTTTCCAATTCTGCCTGGCAGCTGTCAATGTGTTATCATGTGATTCTCATACATCTGGCCTGTGAGAATAGCCTTTGCCTGAAATCTTACTTCTTTTGTCTTGAATATAGTCCAGATCTGTAGTATAGCAATGTAGGTATGTTATGGAATTCAGCTCTAATTAATCATTTAAACATCCTATGATTTTTTACTGCACAAGTGAAAACATTTATAAGCATAAGTGTGTGTGTGTGTGTGTGTGTGTTTAAAAGCTTGGAGCAAATATGTTCCAGCACTCTGTTATTGTTGTTTGCTTTCAAGTCACTTCCAACCTGTGATGCCCCTAAGTCTCTGTGAGAAGAGACAGGCTTGAATCTAGTGTTAGTCTCAACAGGATCAATGGGATTCACTGTGACTCACCATTCAGCAATTGATTCAGTGGGACTCCTTTAGCTGGGACTAAACTGGGATTCAGGCAACAGTGTCACATTTACTCCTCTTCCTAAGTATGATGATTTCCTTCCATATCCCTTTTACACTGGAGGTGACATTCAATCTAGAATTTTGGTCCTGAAGCCTGACTCACCATACCCTTGTATTTTTAATCAATTTACTTTTGAATTTTGCCATTATGAAAGAGAGAGAAAGAGAAACCTTCTCTGGAGGTCTCCTCCTTTGGAGGTTTTTAACAGATGCTGGATGGCCATCTGTCGGAAGTGCCTTGATTGTGTATTCTTGAAGGGCAGGGGGTTGGACTAGATGGCCCTTGTGGTCTCTTCCAGCTCTGTGATTCTATAAACCACTGCAACACATTTCTCATGTTTTTTTCTTTGACAATGAGAACGGCACACATTACAAGTAGGCATCTGCTAAAATTCTTGGGCACTTGGAGTTGATACTCCAGTAAAACACAGTTCCCTAGGAAGTTTCCTTCAATAGAATATTTGTGTTAAAGGATAACATATTCTTACTACAGTACAGTGTCATCATCGTCATCATTGTCATTAATTTTTTATTTCTGCACTGCCTTTCCCCAAAACTGGAACTCAAAATGGCTTACCAATTAAAGTACAATACAGTTATAACTTGCAAAAGATCAGTATTAGAATGGAATTTAACTACATTTCAAAACCATTTAAAACATGCAGTTTTAAAAGCAGTGTTTAAAAACAGTACAGTTGTCCCTCCACATTCGCTGGGGTTTGTTTCCAGGACCCCCATGAATACCCAAATCCGTGAATACTCAAGTCCCATTATATGCAATGGCATAGCAAAATGGTGTCCCTTATATAAGATGGCAAAATCAAGGTTTGCTTTTGGGATTATTCTTTTTTTAAGAATATTTTAAAACCGTGAATACTTAAAACCGTAAATGCCAAATCTGTGAATGTGGAGGGACAACTGTACAGTCAAAACAATATAAACAGTACGTACTGCCACCTCTTAGAAGACCTTTCCTTAAAAACTTTCAGTTCTCAAAAGTCTCAGGGTTTTTAAAAAAATCTTTGCCTGCCAATGGAAAGATTGAAGAAGTGGGGGTGGTGTTCTAACCTGCCCTAAGAAGAGAGTTCCAGAGCCTAGGGGCAGTCACTGACAAGGAGCCCTGGTGGTGCAGTGGTTAAATGCCAGTACTGCAAGTCACCATGTTGCAAGTTCGATTCCAGCGGGCTCCAAGGTTCACTCAGCCTTCCATCCTTTCATAGATCGGTAAATTGAGTACCCAGCTTGTGGGGGCAATTAGCTAACACACATTGGAAACTGTTTAATGCAGTGTAGATGTGTAAATAGCTATTGCTTAAAACAATTTGTAAGCTGCTCTGATAGCCTTGTGGCTGAAGAGCGGGGTATAAATAAATAAATAAAATAAAAAATAATTTAAAAAATAAGACCCTATCACGTGTCTCCATCTGTTGTGCCCATGAAGATGGTGGAACTAAGAGAAGACCCTCTCCTTAGGATCTCAGAGCCAGGGCAGGCTCATGTTATTATAAATATTAAACCAATCCAATCTATCAAACTTTAGACACATATTATTTATTTTCAAACATCTTAAATTGGTGATTTCTAATATCATCAAAACCTGGTAAAGAGATCCCTTTACTTTCATGCGTTTCTCTATCCCCGTGGAGATATTTTGGCATGGTCCAGATGGGAATGAGTTTGAATTGATCCATAAAGATCCTCTTGGCCTTCTGTAAACCAGGGGCACATTCTGTTTCTGAACTACAGCTCCTAGCAACTCGGGCCACCATGGTCAAGGGTGAAGAATCATGAGAGCCATGACATCTGAAGGGCCACACATCCCACATCCCTGGTGTAAAGAAATCTTCCTCACATTTTAGGGATCCAGTTCAAGAATATTATCTCCTCAGAAAGGATACTATCTGGATAGTATATCCAGCATTGCCCTAATAGAGTGAAAACCCTTCCTGGCACAGTTTCACTGGATTGTTACATCGTGCTAGTAGTAGTGGAAATGGCTCCTGAAAGCATGTGATCTATATGGCACAGAATTTACACAATGAAAACTGCACCTAGCTTGTGTTAACTCTGTAAATGTGTATCTGTTAGTGCAACAGAGCTTCTTTTAGTACAATAACATCACATTGGATATAGTCCTAGATGTTTTGCTACACAGCCTTGTCAAATTCAATTTTTACATGAATTTTAACATTTTCTTCTTCCTTATGAAAGTCCCAGGCCTGAAGAATCTGTACATGGGAATTAATTTTGAAAGAAATTATACCCTCCAAATGGTCGCAGTATGAACTTGATTCAGTTGTGATTTCCCTTCCTCAAGCCTCTCAAATTCTGACAGAATCTTCAGGTTTAGGGATAGGTTCTAATTTTGTGACAATACAGATAAAACCTGGTTTCCTCCTCTGATCATTTTTAATTCCAACTATTAAATTTCAAATGTACCAAATTTATGATTTGAATATTTTAGCTCTAGAATATTTGACATGTTATAAATTAATGGACCTCCTTCTCCTCCTCCTCCTCCTCCTCCTTATGTGCCTTCAAGATGTTTCCAACTCATGGTAACTCTAAGAGGTTCTCTTGGCAAGATTTGTTCAGAAAGGGTTTGCCATTGCCTCCCTCTGAGGCTGAGAGAGTGTGATTTGACCAAGGTCACCCATGGCAGAGCAGGGATTCGAACCCTGGTCTCCAGAGTCATAGTCCAACACTCAAACCACTACATTATGCTGGTCCTATTTCAATGTTAATAGAAAAGTAAGAATTAGTTGTGGAAAGCTATAGAACTGAGGGAAAGCTTTTTCCATGCCAGTTTGTAAGAACCTGCCTGCTGTGTAAATTGCAACAGCATAAAGACAACAAAAAAGGGGTGGGGGGATACCACAAAAGACAACTCCTACATGTGGCATGAAAAACCCATCTGCTCTGAAAATATGCTTGTTTCCTCCTTATTTATAGTCTATGCTATGTCAGTTTTTAAAACAGCCCAGACATAAAATGAAACCTACGTATTTTCTCTCCTTCACAATTTTTTTTTAAATATATATAGAACCCAAGAAATGGCTTGCTTTCCCAGTGCAATCTCGGTAGCTCTGCCCTTCTGAGGCTTATTCTGTTTTGCCATGTCCAAGAGCACAAAACTTTCACGTAGCCTTTGGTGATATCCTGCGGTCAGGATCTCCAGTTGTGCACAATAGCATCGCCACAGCTTTGGGGGTGGGAGCTGAAGCTGAACACTAAAGTGGCACTTCTCTCATCACTGCTCCTAAGACATTATCAGATGGGGCCAAAATGTCCCATTACTGCCCTGCCACCTCCTCTCCCATTCCTGCAATGGAATAGGATCTCTTCCTCCTTTGCTGGCAGACTGTAAATGCAGCCGTCGTAAGGCTGCCTTTATGACTGGCTGGCTGAAATCCCGCCATTCTTGCGAGAGAATGAGCGGGAGGGAAATTCAAAAATAACACACACACCCCAGCTGTCAAAGAAATAAATAAAATGTAAAAATAAATGTAAAAAAATAAAACAAGCAACCTGGGGAGGGGAGGGAAGGGTGCCACTTACCTTGATGTCCCGATCTTGGCAGGAAGTGATTGGTATGGAGCTCCTCCTCCATGCCTGTCATCTCGGAACAGAGACGGGGCTCCTTTTCCCATGTCCCTGATTCCGTGACAGGCATGGAAGAAAACAAAAAAAAGGTGTTCTATTCATGATGTTTCATCGTGAATAGAATACCCCAGGAGCAAGACGGGGCTTGATGTCGTCTAAAAGGGAGCCCCTTTCTAGCCACTGTTCCATTCCATCCCCAGAATAACTGACCCATCTGATAATCTCCTTAGGCTACAGAACTCCCTCCCAAGGGAGGCTTGGTTGGCCTTCTCAGTTTCCTTTTTGCCAAGAGACAAAGACCTTTTTAGAGCCAACATGGCACAGTGGTTTGACTACTGGATTAGGACTACAGAGACGAGGGTCCAAATCTCCCCTCAGCCACGGAAACCCACTGAGTTGTTTATTGAAGACACAATGGTGGTATCCCCCCACCCCTTTTTTGTTTGTTTTTATTGACCCTGGACTGTACTATACCAGATACCTCCTGCTTCCATGACTGCTGACTTTGGCACTCTGGATTCCTGCTCAGTGTTGAGAGCAGGACAGTATTGCTTTCAGTCTATATCTGATAGATTTTCTCTGAAACTTTCACTATGGAGATTATCACACTACACTGTTGTAACGCTATTATTCCACTTCAACTGCAATGGTTGCCTCCTGTGGAATCCTGGGATTTGCACTTTAGGGAGGGGCATTTAGCATTCTCAGCCAGAGAACTCTTAGGCCTCACTAAACTACAGACCCCAGAATTCCACAGGAGGCAGCCAGAGCAGTTAAAGTGGAATAATAGCACTATAATAATGTGGTGTTATAAAGTCCTATGTCACAGTTGTTGCTTCTTTGTCAATTGAGGTTATTACTCAATTCTTACTCATTTCTCCTCGCTTCAGGAGTGAAACTCCAAGTAATTTTCCACTATCATGTCTCAAGGCCTGCATCCTCTTCAGCCTCTGGAGATTTTCAGATGTGTTTTTCAGCGTCTTGCCGCGCAAGCAGCCTCCGGAGCAGTAATGAGGCTGCCGCGCGGCAAGGGGTCCATTTTGGACGATGCCGTTTCTCTCTCGGCATTGTCCGTGACTCTTGTGGCTAGCATTGGAGGCGGCCGCACTGTTTTTTACTCACGGGCAACTTCTGTGAGTAAAAAACAGCGCAACCACCTCCAATGCTAGCCGCACGAGTCACGGACGACGCCGAGAGAGAAACGGCATTGTCCAAAATGGACCCCTTGCGCGCGGCAGCCTCGTTACTGCTCCGGAGGCTGCTTGCGCATCAAGACGCTGAAAAACGCGTCTGAAAATCTCCTCTGTCCATTTGAGTTCCAGCAAGGCTGAAGAGAACAGGCTCTCCTTACCATACAGCCTTGAATCCTTAGGGGAAAGGCAGCACATAAATGAAGGAGAACACGAAGGCAGTGATGATTTTAGAAATGGCTAGGCTGCCTGGGACATATGCATTGTGAGGCATTTGTTGGGCCCTCCACAGTGGCTGCCATTGTGCTGCCCATGTGTTTGTGGATTTTTCTAGGTATGTGCATGTGTGTGTGCGGTAGGGTAAGATGAGGCAACATTTGGTGGTGTCATCTCTTTACTACGCATTGTCTTTCCATGCATGTCTGTTATGGTTGCATCCTGGCCCACTGCCCCTTGACTGGCAGTGTTGGCAGGGGTGCTTCAGATGTGACTGCTGGAGTTGCTATGCATCTGTGCTGGCAGTGCTATTGTTTCCTCTTCAGCTTTGCTGAGAGAATCCCAAGTAAGCCATGCTAATATTAGGAGGTCAGTGGTGTTGCAGAACCATTGGATTGCTTTGTTGCTATAATTGGCTGTGTTCATTGTTCCAGTGCTCCATATCTGACTTCTTTTCCTGATTGGGGTGAGAAAGACTGCACTACAGATGGATAGACTCAAACAAGGAAACCATGTCCCTGAGTCTGTTGAGCATAGTGTGACTTGGAGATCTCTCACTCATAGGGTCGTCACAAGTCAAAGTCAACGTGATGGCAGTTAACAACAACGATAACAACAATCTTTTTCGTTAGTGCCTAATTCTTAGGTTGTCTTTGTGTTTCTGTATTACACATGTGTTCAAGGGTGGGCAGTGGATCCATTGCCATGGTGGTTGCGAATCCACTCAGTTTTACAAGATATGGTTGCTCTTCCTGCAGCAAATCCAAGTTATATAAGACCAGCTGTAAAACTGCAATCAGATTTACCACCCCCATGACAATGGATCCTGCTCTTGTGTGTGCTTGCTCATTGCTACATATTTGTCCTAGCCCACCCTCCACTCCCGCTTAGTGGTCATATATACTCCTTCCCGTAGACAGTGAAAAAATAGAGCAAATGTGGTGTTTCTACTATACAGTATTAACAAAACAAGATCATATAGGAATTTCTAAGCAAAAAAAAAAAAAGACTTAAGCTCTGTGTGTATGCTACAACTGCTCAGCAGAGATTGTCAATTATATTTTCTAAATGATGCTAGCATTCAAAAGTTGGGAAGCCATAGAAATTCACTCCCAAAGGTAAGGTGTACACAAATTCATATGTATGTGCACACATATACACACATAGCAGGTGGCTCCCATTGTTTCTGAAATTAATTTTATTCAGTGAATGAAATCTTCCACTCCTGAAATGAAACCAATGTATGTAGCCTAACTTAAACCATACCATGTCAGAAAACAAGTATGGTGTCTCGTCGCCTACAGCAGCAAAGGTGAGAGAAAATGTGATCTTTACACACAGTGGAAGTGAAGAGGAAGGGAAACATTTAGGTCTGAGTTACAGTCCTATTGATAGACCCATGGAATTATGGGCTCTTACTCAATTCAGCCTGTACAAGTAATATACTGTCTGGTCAGTTGCTTGCATGCCTGAATTAAGTGCAATCTTGCCTTCAAAATGAAAACAGCTGACTGATGCACTATGTCCTCAGTAATCAAGGACATCTACAAAGCAAAAATAGCTTTACAATAGCTGTAAACTGATTTTGCCTTTGGAATTACTGGTAAACATCTCATGAAGTGTGAAGGTCATGTGGTTGTTTGCTGTTGCTGCTGCCTCTAAAAGAAGAAATTTTAATTTAATGAGAGCTGGGATTTGGGGGGGGCTGAATATTTGACATTTATTGTCATCTTATAGAAGGCACAATAAAATGGGAGGTATTTTATTTTCTGCAATTCCTACACAGAAAGCAGTAATCATTTTATAGATATTCCTTGGTTTTTTTCTGGGCTGTGAGGCCATGTTCTGGAATAGTTCCGTGTTCTGAACTACTCCAGAACATGTCCTCACAGCCCGGAAAAAAACCAAGGAAAATCTATGGATGCCGGTCGTGAAAGCCTTCGACTTCACAATCATTTTATAACTTAGAAGCGTACAGCTAAAGTGTTGGCTGGTCAAAGTACTACAATATATGAAATTGCCTCAGCACCCTAACCATTCTGTTCTTTTTCTCAAACTACCCCCTCTGTGTTGGTCACATTCCTTTTTCACAGCTCATTGTCGACTCTGCAGCCTTCCTTCAAACCATGTTGTCTTGGGGGTCCCTGCAGTCTATCTTTCAAAACCTCTGGGACCTCATCCAGCCTTTAGCAAATTGCCCAACAAGTTATTCTTCTTCCTAGCGTCCATGTGGAGTTTGATTTCTGACAAAACCACCCATTTTTCCTTATCTCATAGACATTCCTATAATTTCCTGACTGGTCAGTTTCTCCAGTTTTTCTACATCTCTATATGAATGCTCTAATTTAATAATTAACAAGAACAGTTGGTTGCACGTTACCACACTGAACCCACTAATCAACACAGCCACTTGCCCAGTATAGTCGTCACCTTCAGGCTCAAGTACCAGATCCAGGGAGGGATCTTAAAGGTAAAAGGACAAGGTGAGTGATAGGAGCCCAAGGATTGGAACTGCAGGACCAGCCTGGAGAGGGGATCTGTCATAGTTGTGAACAACATTTCATGTGCCATAATGTCACACCAATAAAGCTAATTGGTGGCAGTTCTGTTACCTATCCTGACACCCCCAAACCCATATCGATATTAATAATTGACCCCAACCCCATATAGATATTAATAATTGGCAACACTTAATAATTAGGTGTTATAATAATTATTAATACAAACATGTATTAATGAGACCATTAATAAAACTTGGAAATTCCCCAGCTAGGAATCCCACAGACAAGCCTTGCTCAGTCAGGTATGCACTCCAGGAACGACCAAGCCCAAATTCTAAAGGAATGTTAATTTGCAAAGCAACTGAAGGCAAGATCTTGCCAAAGCCTCGGGCTAACCCCATTTTCTAAGGCTGGCAAACACGAAACCTGCAAACAGCCCTCCATTCCTTCACCTCACCAAACAAAGGAAGTTACTTCCTTTCTTTCACAAAGTATTCACCCATCAAAATGCCATTAGCATATCCGGAGTGCCTTTGTTTCACCTTGAGCAACTCCAAGAATCATTGTCTTCCACTCTAAATCCCATTCTCAGAAGGCAAATATTTACTATAAAACCCCCTCCAAAACTCCACTCAAGTGCTCATGGCTCATATTCCTCTCGACTCCACGTCAGACCATGCAGTCAGGCTCACAACTTTCCTTCCTGTGGACACTACATCCATCTGTGCAGTCATTCCAGCCCAGGACCCCCACTCTGCTGCTTTCTTCCACAACCACATCTCTTCATGAAAAGGTGTTGGTATCACCTATTGGAAACTCTCCTCGCTATTGCTCTATCTAACACTCCCCACTGTTATTCATCCTGTTTGAATACTTGAAGCCTGAATGTGTACATGAATGTTGTTATTATTGCCTTCTCCCATACAATCTGCCCTGTACCCTTAGGTCCCCTGGGAAAAACTTACTCCAGCCAATTAAAACTAGGTTAGCCACAGTCACCCAGAGGACCTTCTCCACCACCACTCCCAGACTGTGGAATGGCCTGACAGAGAAGATCCAACATCTTGTTGATCTAGATGTTTTTAAGAAGGCTGTTAAGATGGATCTCTTCCGGCAGGCCTTCCCAGATTAGGTTAATGCTCAGCTGCCATTTTACCATTTTATTACTTTTATTTTCCATTTTATGATTTTCTCTATGTTAAGTTTAAGTTTATTTTAATATCTGTATTTATATTTAAAAATTTGAATTAATTTATTATGATAGAGACTGTTTTAAAGATGCTGGTTTAAAACTTGTATTGGACTATTTTTTTTATGTTTTGTATCTTGCTAGCCGCCCTGATCCTGGTGGGAAAGTGGGATATAAATAAATCTTATTGTTGTTGTTGCTTTTCCTAATAAAGATCACTGTTATACTATCTAGCTTACATCTCCTCCCTATTCCTGGTATACAAAGGTTAAAAGGTCCTGCCATTGCCCCCTCTCACATTGCCAAGTTGAGTACATTAATTCCCCAAATTAACGTCAATATTTTGAGAGGCCTCACAACCACCTAGCGTTTAGGGTAACAGTTCTTCACTACCACAAACACAATACACTACAGTGTTTATCAGTTCAAAAACATGAATCCCTTCTTTCCATATCCATCAGCCTGGCCTCCTAAAATGCAGAAAAATAACATCCTAAATAGGTAAAAATCCATTTCCTGCAGCTCATGACCACTTTCTGAATGTTTTTTTTTTTAACATATAAAACCCTCAAATAATAAAACAGATCCACAGCATCTTGGCCTCTAACTTTAAGAGAGAGGTTTCTAATTCACACTATGGCCCCTAAGACAATGTTTCAAGGACAATAGTACACAGTTTGGAAAAATTGTATTTTTGGACTGCAGCTTCCCAGAACACACTGCTAGCTAGCATCTCTCAGTGAGAGATTCTGGGAGCTGTAGTCCAAAAAATTAACCTTTCCAACCTCTGCCATAGGGTTACACTGTTAGGCTATGCAAATACAGTTGTCCCTTCATATTCGCTGGGGTTTGGTTCCAGGACCCCCTGTGGATACCAAAATCTGTGAACACTCAAGTCCCATTTTATGCAATGGTATGGCAAAACGGTGTCTCTTATATAAGATGGCAAAATCAAGGTTTGTTTTTTGGATTATTATTTTTTAAGAATATTTTCAAGCTGTGAATACTTAAATCCATGGATATGGAGGGACAACTGTACATTTTCCCCCTTCTTCAGACATGGGGCTACCTTTGCTGCAAAAAATATACAGATATCAGCCTTCCAAATTGTTAATGGTTGCTCCTGCTGTGATTGAACATGACTGATTAAATGTAATTATTCCTCTAACAAGGTCCTCAGTTCCATTATGATGCTATAGATTATAAGCTGATTCTGCAGTTGTCATGGGGATTTGACTGGATATCTCTTTTGGTTGCTTTTTTATGGAAGCCATTTGTGTGCCATCCTTCAGGTTACTCAAACCTGAATTTGAGGCTAATTAATCATCATCAAAAGCTGTTTTAGGTCAACTCAGCAGAGACAGGAAAAACAGGTTTCACTGGTAAAATCTTTTTTCTTAAACCATCTTTGAGGACATACTGGAAGGCCCTGGCAACTAAAAGGGCCTTCATCTGGTTCTGAAAGGCTATCAGGTCAGGTTCCAGATGAACCCCTGCTAGGATGGGATGCCACAACTGAAAAGACCCTATCTACATTCACTGCCTGTATAAATAACTTCAGAATACAGAGAGACAGAGGGGAGCACTCCAGGGATAATCATAACATTTGGGCAGGCTCATATGGGACAAGGCCCCCATGCTCCAGCAATTTAGGGCTTGAAAGGTAAGCTTTGCATTACCCTTGGAAACCTAAAAACCATTCACATATGCCAGGGCAGTTGCCCTAACCTGAAACTCTCCTGCCAGATGAGCCCTATTCATCTATGGTCCAAATTAAGCCCTTTTCCTCCTCTTTGAAGGAAGGGAGGGAGGGAGGAATATTTAGCTTGGATGGGGATGGGGATGGCGGCTGGTGGCAATGCCCCCAAATGCCCTCCATTTAAAAAAAATATAGCTGCAGTATTACAAACTGATGCATTTCTGTGTGTGCAGCAGAACAACTGCCTAATCACAGTGTGGGAGGCTGCTTTGTGGGTCGGTTACACCTATCTAACTGACCCTCAAAGCAGCCTCCCACACTGTGAGCATTCACTGTTTGCTTGACTGTCCTCTACCAGCTGTAATCGAGGATCCTGGTCTTTTTATCACAGCATCTGAACGTAAAAAGTCATATTTATTTTCTTATTTTAAACATTTATATACTGCTTAAACAGAAGGAATCTTAGCAAAGTGCTAAAAAAGAAATCCCATGCAGACCTAAGAAATCATTACAAACAGACCTCCAAAAAGAATGGAGCAAGCAGATGTAGAGGTGACAGCTACTGGCAAATTCTAGGGAGTTGTATTGCAGGAAGCCACATTTCATTAGACCAATCTGGAAGAGCCCACAATCATATGCTTATAAAAATATAATGTAGAATCATTTTAAAGTATCAGTTTCATCATACACAGACATTTTTTTAATGATTTTACATTATAAATTTGTTTATACAGTAGTTTATATTAGTATTTTTATGAAATATATCACAGTATACATGTGTGTGTGTGTATAATATGATATACCTGATCAAAAGGGGGGAGATGGGGGAAGAATAACATGCACTTGAATCTCATATGCATTGGTGCTTGCCTTAATTCTAGAGGTGGGTTTTTTTCTGAAGGACAGGGGCAACTATGTAAAATGCCCTTTACACGCCCATTTCTAATGTTAAAAGTGAGTAGAACTGATATTCACAATTCATATTCATGCAATCTGGTATGTTTTCCTGGATAATGCATATTTACAATGAAAGCAAGAAATGCAGGCAAAGTTTTGTTCCATCTGTAAATTTATCTGAAACTTTTTAATTTTTCTTTGTTAAGATGTAAATAATAGCAAGTTTAAAATACAAGAAGCTTTGGATTGGATGGAAAGATACCCTTCCATCCATCCATGGGAGAGGCTTGTACCCAGAGGAGCTTCTGAAAACAGAAATGGGGAGTGGAGCCCCCTCACTGTGTCCCACACTGTTTCCCGACAGGGAAAGAGAAGCCAAAACCTGAGAAGCCTTCATTCCATGAGCAAAATCAATTCATAGATTTTCATCTCCAAATAAGGTCTTGTGCTAATCCTGCTAATAATAGATATGGCATATATGGTTGATTTCTGCATAGCCTTGGTCACTATCACTTATCATTAAACAAATCTGCTAAATTCCCACATCACAGTTATCCTTTCCATATGAATTGCCATTGTGATGTGAGGACTGTTCACTTAAAGTCAGGGGAAGCAAAAACAAACAAACAAACAAACAAGCAAAAAACCTCCAATAGAAAAAAAAGCCATAAAAAAGAAGGTGGAGGTTTTTGCATTGGGGAGGGAAAATTTGGCTCCCAGCAGCCCCCAATTGCCCAGTGATCCCAGTTCACATGTAAAACATTTCAGGCTAAACAGTTTGTCCGTCCACTGTCCTTTAGCTGACATTCTTGGCTTGTGTATGTTTTGCACTCTTGAGCATAAGCCACACACATGCAGTACCCTTCTGAGTTCTAAGTATACTGATGGAGTCTGATTCATCCAGCCCAGACATAACATATAACCACAGTTAAGGCCCTATAATAAAAACAATGAATAATAAACCAAGATAAATCCAGCAGCCAAGACTAAAAATACTGCAACATATAACACCTAAACTAAGGCTAGTAGCAAAATAGAACCGTGCTAGGCTTGAAAAGTTGTTCTTGAAATTTCTAGGAGAATAAGAAGATCTTTACCTGGTATGAAAAAGATCACAATGTTGGCGCAAGGCAAACCTCTCTGAAGAGGGCATTCTGCATATGAAGTGTCACTACTGAAAAGTCCCTTTTCTTGTAGTCCCCAGCCTTGCTTCATCTGGCAGGAGTAGCTGGGGGGGGGCATTGGATGATGACTTTAAGGTCCAGGTATTTACCAGCTGTTACTCAAGCAGGGTTGCAGATGAACATTTAAAAAACAAAAACAAATGATGACCACAAATTATTTTCGTAACTTTACAGCAGGTAATGAAGGTATCAGAAAGGTAAAGCTTTTCTATATCTTGGTTCAACTATTAATCAAAATGGAGACCGTTGTTAATAAATCAGAAGACATAAGACTTGGAAGCGCAGCTATAAAAGAACTAAATAAGATCCTCAAGTGTAAAGAAATATCATTAAATACCAAAATCAGAATCACCCACGTCACAGTATGTCCGATTTCTATGTATGATTTGAAAGGCTGGACAAAGAAGGAAGCTGACAAGGAGGAAAATCAACTCATTGATTTGTGAATGTGTTGCTGGAGAAGAGTCCTATGGATACTACAAACTGCTAAAAATAACAAAGAAATGGTCCTAGTGCTAATTGGACCTGAACTCTCACAAGGACAAACCATGGCTCAGAAAAAAAGATGAAGCCCTGGTGGTGCAGTGGTTAAATGTCAGTACTGCAAGCCACCACATTGCAAGTTCGATTCCAGTGGGCTCCAAGGTTCACTCAGCCTTTCATGCTTTCATAGATCGGTAAAATGAGTACCCGGCTTGTGGGGGCAATTAGCTAACACACATTGGAAACTACTTAATGCAGTGTAGATGTCTAAATTGCTATTGCTTAAAACAATGTGTAAGCCACTCTGATAGCCTTGTGGCTGAAGAGCGGGGTATAAATAAATAAATAAAGCCCTGCTTATGTAGAGTGGACATATAGACAAAATTATGTTTGTTTTGCTATGATGATTGCATGTGTTTTAGGCTGCTGCCACACTGCAAAATTAATGCAGTTTGACACTGCTTTAATCGCCATGGCTCAAAGCTATGGAATTCTGGGATTTGTAGTTTTGGAGCCTTCTCTGTCAGAGAGCTCTGGTGCCACAACAAACTACAAATCCCAGGATTCCATAGGATGGAGCCATGACACTTAAAGTGGTGTCAAATTTCGTTCATTCTGCAATGGGGCAGCAGCCTTAGGGGCTTACCATACTCTGAAAAAAAGTGGCAAAGCAGCAGGAATGTTCCGTCTTCCACTCTGCCTTACCACATAACATTATTCTTCCCGTGTTTTTTTGTTCCGGTCCCATGGGGGACCAAAGTAAAACTGCATCTTTTTGTTAACAAGTTTTTATGGTTAGCAAAATGACACAGTTTTACCTCAGTCTCCCACAGGACCAGAACGAAAGAATAACGACATAATGTGGTATGGCAGCACAGAAGACAGAACATTCCTGCCGCCTTGCCACTTTTCTTTGGAGTTAGTAAGCCCCTTAGAGTAGTGCTTCAGTTCTCAAATATCTTAGTCATGCAAAGGAAAAGTTGTTGTCTTACAGAAAACAAATTGAAGATGGCAGCAGAACCACTTCTATGCTGTGCTTGGCTTCCATGTAAATAACATTAAACGTTTTGGCAGATACCCTTCAGCCTTGATGCCTTGGATCAATAAATAGTATTTCTCCCCTCTAAATGTTTAAATGAATAAGCTATAATCCAGAAACTTTAACATGGAAATTTAATTATGCTTTTGTAATACTTTCATATTAGAACCCTTTTTAAAGGATCCCTTCTTTGTTGCCATAGCAATAGATTCCCTGACTGAAATTATATCATCCTGGCTTTCTTTCGGGTTTTCAGTAATGTGCAATCAACTCCCACTCCTCCTTCAGTCTGTCAATAATGCTTCTACCACCATATTCCCCAGCAGGCAGCTACTATTTAACAGCTTTAAACTGGGGCAGGTGGGGAGGCATCTAAGATATAGCTATACTATAGGCCAGTGGGGAAGGAAAGCAGGTGGATTGGGGAATTGTTAAGAAGGGAGAGATGTGTTTCCATTCATTGTAAAATACCTCTCCAGCAATTCAAGTGCAAAGAAGTCCTTAGGAACTCTTACTTCTACCTTTTTACCTCTAATTGCAGCAGGCCTCCCAAGTACACAGTAACTCCCCATGTCAAATATTAAAGACTGTACAGAGGTTTGGAAGGAACAAACATCTCTATGAGACCGTGGCTGCCAAGGCAATTTCACATTTGAAGCTGAATCTTATGCTCCTAATTGAAACACTACTGCATTTACATGGTGTACCAACTCCTCCTCTTTGCACCAGCATGACTTCAAAATTACTACACATTTAACAGCTTTACGGGCTTAATCAGGGTTGTGGGATGGGAAATCTCTCATGGAGTTAGAAAGAATATACTTTTCTTTCCAAAGAACTGCATTAGTTCCAAGGAGGAAAAATTACAACCTGTGGTTTATTTTTGTTTAAATGATTTGGAGTTAGCATTTCAGCATGTACGCATGAGCCTCTACAATGAATCTAGCTGTACTCCCTTCCTTCAACATCCTACCACACACAGGAAAACCAATTTACTTCTGGATCCCCAATGATTTCATTCCCCTTTATTTTTAATGGGACTATTTCTACTGAAAGGGTTTTTTTTGTTGTTGTTGTTATTCTGAGTACAAAAGAATGGGAAAAGATCTTGACATATGGGATGGATAAGTGAAGTCGCCTTTACCACCCCAAAATCCCTGGACAAAAAAGGGGTGGGTGGGTGATCATAGCTCAGATTATCGTAACTACAAGAAAGGTGTACACTAAATATTGGAAATTATTGTATGATCTCTTTGGAGAGGAAAACAAAGACAATGAGTATGCTATTTTGTCTCAATTGCCAAATACATTTGCTCCAGTTTTCACAGATAAGGCAAAACAAAGCAAATTACAGTTCTGATCTGTTGCAAAACAGGCTGTTTGTTATATTAAAAACATGGAAAGAAATTGGTATGATATAATTTTCTATGTACTTTAGATATGCATTGTTATAAATATTTTAATAATTTGAAGAAAAGCTGAATGGACAAAATTGTAACAATCGGTTTCAATTTGCTGCGAACATGAATGCATTGGCAGCTTGGCCATATGAATGCCTGAAGGCCTGATGAGATTCTCAAAACACTTGTGTGCAAATGACATCCTTTCTCCCATCGGATATCTATTGTCAAATACTGTGCAACATCCCTGCCTGTAAATATAAAATTTGCTCTCACCACCGTTTCCTCACATATTATTTATTTGTTATCTTATTTATTTTATATCCCCCCTTTCTCCTAGTGCAGAACCCTATGCAGCTTACAACATGACTTAAAACAGAATACAGGTACAAGCCTATCAATTGTAACACCAAAGAATAATTTAGGAAATGGTTAAACCAAGCATGGAATTAGAATTCTGTTCTGCAACAACTATATTGTGGCCAAAAGTCAAAATAAAAATGCCTGCTGTTGAAACAAGAGCAGGGAGAGAGCCAGTCTAGCTGCAAACAGAAAGGAGTTCTACAGCCTAGAAGCAACCACAAAGACCCCTTCTTGTGTCCTCTCCAAGCATACCTGTAGGTGTCGTGGGACTAAGAGAAAGCCCCAAAGATCTCAAAATCCAGGCAGGCTCATAGGCTCAATTTATACTACAGTAAGCTCACAAGACAGCCAACATGGTGTAGTGGTTCGAGTGTTGGACTCTGAAGACCAGGTTCAAATTCCTACTCGGCCTTGGAAAGATACTGGGTGACCCTGGGCAAGTCATACTCTCTCTGGAGATTATCACATGAGGCTTCTACAGAGTAGCAATCACATTTTTGAAGTAAACTGAAACTGTGGCAGGAGAGAGAGAGATCAGGCCAGCAGAGGCAGGAGGAAAGAGAGATTGGGCTAGTGGATCATAGCAAAAAAACAAAACAAAACTAGAAAGTCATGGCTCAGTCTGCTTGGGAATAGCCCCACCTCCTGCCACATGATTGCTATCGCTTCTGTTTCTGAAGCGAAAGAGATTACTGCACGAGAGGGACTACTGGGAAAGCTGTGCTATTAGGAGTCATTAACAGATTTCCCCATCAATGACAAAGTGTGCTTCAGAAACAATTGAAGTGCACACTAGCAATGGGATGAAGATGTCGTGCAGTAAGTACTGCCCAATAACTTGCTGTAGCCCTACAATAGAAGCCTCGTGTGATACTCTCTTCTGCCCCAGAGGAAGGCAAAGGCAAACCCCTTCTGAACAAATCTTGCCAAGAAAACCTCACCTTTGGGTTTGCCATAAGTCGAAAATGACTTGAAGACACACAACAACAAAGTTGATAATCTCTAATGGGATCAGACATAGACTGTAACAAGATTTTGGACTTGATTAGTCAAATATTTGGTTCTCCCCAAACACTTCAGATTATGAATTTTTACCTTAGAATGCACATTAATGAACCAATGTTAATCTAATTTGATATTTAGGTTTATGTTGGTATCCTGAATAGTTTCATACAAGTTCAGGCCAGAACCAGCCAGTTCTGACTTTTTCAGAGAATGTCTGGTTTGGGCCCATTTTTCATGGGATAATTCTCTTTCACACTATGCAATTATAGCACTTGGTTACCATTTTTACTGCCATGCCTGCATCCTATGGAATCATAAGACTTGTAGTTTAGGGAGGCACTAAACATCTCCAACAGAGAATTCTCAATACTTCACAAAACTACCAATCCCAGGATTCCACAGAATGGAGCAGTAAAAGTGGTATCAAAATGTTACAATTATCCAGTATGAAAGAGATCTTGGTATGAAACAAATGTTAAGCTATAAGTCAAACAAAAATATTAGCATTAGCTCAGGCAATGCGAGATAAATTCTTTCCTACCTAAATGCTAGGCAGTTCTCAACTTTAAAATAAAGTGCTTGGGCTTTGATGTCCTTTAAGCCACACCTAGCCCTATCTAAACATCCTAGTTTTCTTTGAGTACATGGTAGTTACAATTCTATAAATGCATGCTCAGAGGCACTCAGGAGGTTCCAAATATAGTATAGGCACCCCCCACTTTTTTTCAATGACCCACTCCTTTAACCATTCTAAATTATATCCAGAACACATATATTCGACATGTGGTCTGCTCTTTCAAACATGTGTCGAATTAAAGGGTTCTGGTTATACAGTAATTTAAAGGGTTGAAAGAGTGGAGGTGAGGTCTCTTCTGGGTGGACTCCACCTTTTCCACTTGTATCCCCCACATCTAGGAAACAGCCCAAGAGTACAGCTGGGAGCCCAACCTCTCCACTGTCATCAGCCAGGTAGGAAGGGGCCTGAGCACTGGGGTGGGAGAAAAAAGATCTGAGGTGGCAGCAAATGGTTGTCTGTGCTGTTGCCTGGTGGACACTCTAGCCCTTTCTGCTCTCTTCTCCCTTGCCCAGGAAAGGGTGGATGATATAGACATCATGCCACCCTGAATACAGTCAATCTCACCTGAATTTTAAAAGCTAAGTAGGGCCAAGCCTGGTTAGTGTGGGAAATTATTGGTGTTTATATTAAGCAGAGTGAAGCGTAGACCCACTGCAATAAGAGCTTGTGGTATAAAACAGGATAGAAATATGCAGGCTGCTCTAGTAAGGTTGAAAAGCAAAACTTACATTTATGTGGCAAATAACACATCTGAGATAGGAAAATAAATAGACAGAAGAGCGTTGTCGAACTTGGGTACAAGAGTCCCTAAAAGCTGACTGTTATGAGTACACGTAAGGCATCTTGAGGCTGGAGCTGCCTCATGTGGCTAGCTTCTAGGACAAAGAGTTGTAAAGCACTAAAACCTCTTGGAGGGACGGTGGAAGTGACCTCTGCATGCAAATAGGAAATAAAAGCTTTGAGTACACAGATCAATGAAGTAGAGCTGAATCAAAAGGGTAGACATGCAACTCTAGACTTTCCCTCTGTCCCAATTACTCTAGCACTTTTTCAGATGCCCCTTACCATGCAAGAAGCCTCCGTAACAGCAACGAAGCTGCTGCGCAGCAGGGGGTCCATTTCAGACGATGCCGTCCCTCTCTTGGCGGCATCCGTGACTGTTCCGGGTAGGATTGTGGGCGGCTGCACCATTTTTACTCATGGAAGTTGTCTGTGAATAAAAAATGGTGCGGCTGCCCTCAATCCTACCCGGAACACTCACGGACGATGCCGAGAGAGGGACGGCGGTGTCTGAAACGGACCCTCTGCCACATAGCACCTTCATTGCTGTTACGGAGGCTTCTTCCACAGTAAGGGGTATCTGAAAAAGTCCCTAAACAAGTATTGATGCTTCTTCACTTCCAACAGTTAGTACTTGCATGGGAGCCCACCAGGAAATACCAAGGATTTGGGGGGTACGGATTAGCAAGAAATGCTGCCTGAAATTCTATGGAACTGTCAGCCAAAGTTAACAATACTCAGCAAGATAGATCAATTGTCTAAGGCAGATTCCTGCATTTTTATGATCATGGAATAACTGCACCTAAAAGATGCAGTTCTAACAAAGGATTCATGAAGTGAAAATATGGACCACAGTTCAAATATCCTTGTTCTCTGCTCCTTCCTGCTGTGACACAAAGAAATCTGTAATAACATACTGCCTAAAGTCCTACTGCTCAGAAGTGCAAGAACAATGTGAACATTGGTGTATATCTATTTGTCAAAAATGCAAGCAAATCAAGGCTTGCTGTCAACATATCAAGGATTTTAGGTTATCCTAAGGAGCACAAACTGTATCTCATAATGCACCATTCTTTTAACTGATCTTTATTTAAACAGACTAAGCTATGCTTAATATTTAAAATACTTTTAATTGACATCTGCTTCCTGAACACTGAAGTGAAAGCAGAAAACATTCATAGGAGAGCATTTCCCCACATTTAAGGGGTGGTGAAATGGTTTGGTATAAGCAACATTTAGGCTGTTAGACAAAATGATTTTCCCCCATTAGTTAAGTAGTTAATCTAATGAAAACATGTGAAGTTGAAGGCTTTCACAGCGGCATCCATAGATTTTCCTTGGTTTTTTTTCCAGGCTCTGAGGCCATGTTCTGGAATAGTTTCTTTCTGACGTTTTGCCTGCATCTGTGGCTGGCATCCTCAGAGAATAGTTGGGTAGGTGTGTGTGGGGGGGGGGTTATATGCTGTGAACCCCTGTTGGGGAGAATGGTTAGTTTCTGGGTATAGAAATGCAAGGCTCGTTAGTGTCTGTTTGGCTAATGGTTGGTTGATGGACCATTATCCACTGGGAATCCCCCTGTCCCTGGGTGGAATTCTTTTGTAAGTGTTGAGTTTTGATTCTATTGTATTTCAAAACTGGGAGCCAGATTTTGTTTACTTTTAGGGTTTCTTCTTTCCTCTTGAAGTTGTCCAGGTGTTTGTGGATTTCAATAGCTTCTCTGTGCATTCTGACATGATAGTTGTTGGCCTGGTCTAGAATTTCTGTGTTTTCAAATAGCATTTTGTATCCAGGTTGGTTTATAACATGTTCTGCTACTGCTGATTTTTCTGGCTGGCCCAGTCTGCAGTGTCTCTCATGTTCCTTGATTTATGTTTGCACACTGCGTTTAGTGGTCCCTATGTAAACTTGTCCACAGCTGCATGATATGCGGTAAACCCCTGCAACTGTGAGAGGGTCTCTTTTGTCCTTCGCTGAGCGTAGCATTTCTTGGACTTTCTTGGTTGGTCTATAGATTGTTTGGAGGTTGTGTTTCCTCATCAGTTTCCCTTTTCTGTCTGTGACTCCTTTGATGTATGATAAAAATACCTTCCCTTTGGGTGGCTGTTTTTCTTCTTCATTCCTGTGGTTTTTTTCTGGGTCTGGCTGCTCTTGTGATGTCTGATCTGGAGTAACCATTAGCTTGTAGGGCCCAGTTTAGGTGCCTCAGTTCGTCCTCCAGGTAGTGGGGTTCGCTGATCCTTTTTGCACAGTCTACCAATGTTTTTATTGTGCTTCTTTTTTGTCCTGGGTGATGATTGGAGTTCTTGTGTAGGTACCTGTCCGTGTGTGGGTTTTCTGTATACCTTGTGGCCTAACTGTTGATTTGGTTTGCAGATGACTAGGACATCCAAGAATGGCAGTGTTCCATCCTTCTCTTTTTCCATTGTGAATTGGATATTTGGGTGGATGCTGTTCAGGTGGTTCAGGAATGAGACCAAATCTTCTTCTCCGTGGTTCCAAATGGTAAAAGTGTCATCCACATATCGAAACCATGTTGTGGGCTTTTTGGTGCTGTTTCCAGGGCTTGCTTTTCAAAATCCAATTCACGATGGAAAAAGAGAAGGCTGGAACAACTGCCATTCTTGGATGTCCTAGTCATCTGTTTATTTCTTACGTTTATTTCTTACATTTCACCTGCATCTGTGGCTGGCCTCTTCAGAGAATGGTTGGGTAGGAGTGTGTGTGTGGGGGGGTATATACTGTGAACCCCTGTTGGGGAGGATATGTACATTTGTGTATTTGAATGGGTAGTTTCTGGGTGGAGGGACAGGGGGGATTTCCAGCAGATAATGGATCATTAACCAACCATTAGCCAAACAGACACTAAGCCTCCTTGCATATCTCAACCCAGAAACTAGACATTCAAATACACACATTTACATATCCTCCCCAACAGGGATTCACAGTATATTAACCCCCACACACACACACACACCTACCCAACCATTCTCTGAAGATGTCAACCACAGATGTGGGAGAAACATCAGAAAGAAACTAGCCCAGAAAAAAAGCCCAAGGAAAATCTAATGAAAAACAAATGCCTCCTCTTTATGCACACCTCTCATGTGTATCATTTATATTAGGTCTTCTGCAATCACACATAATTTGCAAATGTAAAGAAACAGAAAAAAACTAGATAATATGCCAAGTTCTCATTGCACTCCCATTTAAATCAGCTATTAAATGAAGGCCCAGATACAAAGCAAATTGATAGTAATACATGAATTCTTATAACTTGCCAGCATTTATGCCTCACTGTAAGCAACCCTGCTTATTCATTGAACACTAAGTTCCTTTATTAATGTAGTCAAAACAAATTAAACAATATCCATTGCAAATAGACTATAATTAGGAACATAGGTGATCAATTTTTTTTTAATCCTGAGAACAGCATTGCAGCAAATGGTGCATTTTCTATCTGCACCACACACTATGATGCTATACATTTTTTTAACACAGAAGTAGTCCTACTACATTCAATGGGACTTGCAGAAGCCCTGTGAACAGGTTTGGGACTTAATTCCAGACAGACATGTCGCAGTGCAAATCTAGACTGACCTTGGAGGGAAATATACTTAGGACTACCCTCACCCTGGCCTAATTTTATGATAAAATGACACTAAATTAGGAGGAGTCATTTACTCTAGAAGACAGAATCAAAATTCAAAATGACCTGAATAGACTAGAAAGCTGGGCCAAAGCTAACAAAATGAAATTCAATACGGAGAAATGTAAGGTACTGCACTTAGGGAGGAAAACAGAAAAGAATAGATATAGGATGGGGGAAGACCTGGCTGAACAAGACTATGTGCAAAAAAGATCTAGGAGTCCTAGCAGACCACAAGTTAAACATGAGTTTGATGCAGCAGCTAAAAAGGCCAATGCGATTTTGGGCTGCATCAATAGAAGTATAGTATCTAGATCAAGGGAAGTAATAGTGCCGCTCTATTCTGCCTTGGTCAGGCTTCACCTAGAATACTGTGTCCAGTTCTGGGCACCACAATTCAAAAAGGATATTGACAAATTGGGGCGTGTCCAGAAGAGGGCGACTAAAATGGTGAAAGGTCTGGAAACCATGCCTTATGAGGAAAGACTTAGGGAGCTGGGTATGTTTAGCCTGGAAAAAAGATGGTTAAGGGGCGATATGATAGCCCTGTTTAAGCAGTTGAAGGGGTGTCACATTGAGGATGGAGCAAGCTTATTTTCTGCTGCTCCAGAGACTAGAGCACGGAGCAATGGATGCAACTCCAGGAACAGAGATTCCACCTGAACATTAGGAGGAACTTTTTGAGAGTAAGAGCTGTTCGGCAGTGGAACACACTCCCTCGGATTGTGGTAGGGTCTCCTTCCTTGGAGGTCTTTAAACAGAGGCTGGATGGCCATCTGTCAGGGATGCTTTGATTGTGATTCCTGCATGGCAGGGGGTTGGACTGGATGGCCCTTGTGGTCTCTTCCAACTCTACAATTCTATGATTCTATGAAGGTCGTGAAGAAGAGACAAAGTCTCAGGGTCTTAAAAAAATACAATTTTATTCTTTTTCCCTTAGCATTTTAATATTAAAGAATTAGTTTACATAAATTCTTTCATGCTGAAATGTTAGTGGTTATACACTCCACACTCTGAATATAAAACTGTGTTTGAATTACTGGTACTACAGATCAGAGATTACAACAGTAAACTCTAAAAATATTCACCAGAAATGCACAAACACTTGGCCAAAGGTACAGTTCATATTCCTTTTTTCAAGTGAGGACTACAAGGGCTGAGAAGGAAGCAATCAACACAACCAGTCAAAGCAGAGATAATTTTTCCATATACCCCCCCCCACACATACACACACACTACTGTTAAACTGTTGAGAGCAAGAAATTTTCCCTTTAGCAAACCACATACCAACGATCTTCCTTCTTCTACATCTGTCTTTTATCCTAGAACACACACATTGTTTACTGGCTAGATCTATTGTCCTTGTGATAACAGAAGTTAGTATTTCTATGCCTGACTGTCCTCCTGCATTACAGTGTTACATGTCCTACATTAGAAACATGCAAGTGGGCTGAGTCAGGAAAAGGTTAACATCATGAGATGAGAATGGAGATGGCCAAAGGGAGTGAATCAATCAGAGATGCTGGGGGAAGGGATCACGAATCTGGAAGCCCACCAGAAGTTAAGACTTTTGTTAGAATCCGGAGAAGCAGCATACAAGCAAGTGTCTGTCCTGATTCCATGGCTATAGCCAGGGAAAGCCAGGGAAGTGAGTATTTAGGATTATCTTTTATGACTTTGTGTTGTTCTGACAGTAACTGATAAGATCCTGGCAACTAAACACGAGAAGGTGCTCCTGTGCCATTTGATGCCTGCAAGTGCTCCCAAGACTGCAACTGCAACTTTCCTTATCATGAATAATGAGCATCCTGTAAAGTTCCTTAAACTTTTTAAAGAGCAGATGTGGTCCAGTGCTTTGGCTAAGTGTTCCATTTCCAAGTAGCTCTCCAAGTATCTGGAGGCAGATTCTGTCTCTTGGTAAAGAGAGAGTAGGAGAAGTGGATGCCTACAACAGGAGTTTCCTTTGCTGTTAAGGAAGGCAAGAGAGAAGAAGCAATGACAACTCTCATGAATCAGTAGTCTCCATTAGATTTGGAAATGGGATGGAGGGAAGACCAGTGCACTCTCTCATGTTCCCTCCTTGAAGGGGAGGGAGAAATGGAGATGCATTCTCATAACCCTGCTTAGAAGTAACAATGTGAGCCAGACCAGACTTCCTGCATTATATCTGCATTCCTTGCCTCTTCACATAAAGGGAAGAGAGTAATGATAGGTATGCTTTCCTCTCAGTAATGATAGATAAGCTGTTCAGTGTCTGTATGTAGAGACCAAGAGAACTATGATAATAACTTCATGTGAAGAAATAGAAAAGACAACAAAAAAGGAGAACAAGAGACTTCTTCCACAAAATCTAGAAAATCAAAGGGAAATTTAAACCAACAGTAGAATGCTATATAATCAATAGGGGAACACAGTATATGATAAGGAAAAGCTATACACTGATTCAAGAATTATATAAAAGAGATAAAAGAATGGCAGATTCCTCCAAGCAACAACCTTTTGATGATGAACCCACATTTTAAGTGAAAGTTCCTCTCAAAGCACTAGAAATAAGGAAAAAATCACCAGGAACAGATGGCACACCAATAAAGATGTTTCAAGCTATAGAAATGGAATCCATCCAAATTCTAACAAAAAATGTGCCAACAAATGTAGAAAAACAAAAGAATGGTCTGTAGACTAGAAATAATAAACATTCTAACCTTCAAGAAAGGGAACACTGGAGATTGTCCTAACCATCAGAGCATGCAAACAAAGGGATGCTCAAGATTTTACAACAAAGATTTATACCAAAAATGGAGTGAGAAATGGCACATATCCAAGCTGGAATCTGAAAAGGAAGAGACATTAGAGATCATATGGCAAACATATTTTTGCTAATGAAACACACCAAAGAATTTCAAAAGAAAATCAACCTTGGATTTATAGATCATGTCCAACCTTTTGACTATGTAAGACTGTGAGAAACTCTGCATCTCTCTAAAGGAAATGAGGATATGACAACATTTATTTGTCAGGATGCATAACCTATACCCTAGAAAAATCACTGGATAATATCATGTGGAAAGTGGGATTAGACACAGGAAAAGGAAGTGTGAAAATTGGAGGAAGGAATATCAACAAATTAAGATATGCAGATGAGACCATAATACTAGTGGAAAATAGCAAATACATTGAGTCCTGATTAAAGTTAAGGAAGAAAGTACAAAAGGAGGGTTACAGTTAAATTTTTAGAAAATTGAAATAATGACCAAAGATTATTTATATAACTTTAAAGTGGGTAATGGAGACATCAAAATAGTTAAAGATTGTCTAACCTTTGGCTCAGACACTAATGGAGAGTGTAGTAAAGAGATCAGAAGAATAAGATTTGGAAGGGTAGCTATGAAGGAACTAGATAAGTTCCCCAAGGGCAAAGATATATCATTAAATACCAAAGTGAGAATCACCTGTGCAATAGTATTTCCAGTTTCTATGTATGGTTGTGAAAGAATGGACAAAGAAAAAATCTGATAGGAAGAAAATCAACTCATAGCTATAGCATTGATATTTATTTATTGATATTTATTGCTTATCAGCATTGATATTTATTGCTTATCAGTCACGAAGCACTCCCTAAGCGGTTTACAATGGTTTTTAGCTAATTGCCCCCAATAAGCTGGGTATTCATTTTACGGTCCTACCGAAGGATGGAAGGCTAAGTCAACCCTGGAGCCCTATGAGATCAAACTCATAACCTTGTGGCTTGCAGTACTGGCATTTAACCACTGCGCCACCAGGACTCACTTCAAAACTCATTTGAAATGTGGCACTGGAGAAGAGAGCTGCAGATACCAACATCCGTCAACATTTTTTGCTTAACTGACAGAAGCACACTACTTCTTTCTGGTGCCTTCCAAGTGGACTCTTGAGGACAGGAACCAGCACAGAGAAGCCCCCTTTCTCTATCATATTTCATAATTGTTGTTGTTGTGTGCCTGCAAGTCATTTCCAACTTATGGCAACCCTAAAGGGAATCTATCATGGGGTTTTCTAGGCAAGATTTGTTCAAGGGTGGGGGTTGCCTTTGCCTTCTTCTGAGACTGAAAGAGTGTGACTTGCCCAAAGTCACCGGGTGGGTTTCCATGACCAAGCAGGGATTCAAACCCTAGTCTCCCAGTGTCCTAATCCAACACTCAAACCACTACACCATGCTGGCTCTCCATATTCTACAAGCTGTGGCACAATCCACAAAGCCCCGTCCGAAGATCTTAAAGATCTAACTACACAGGGGGAAATAGCCTCTCCCAGATTTTCCCCCCAGGGTTTCTTATGAGTGCAGAATTCTGTGACTGCATCAAGAGCAGCAGATGCTAGTCCATCAGTTCAGCTGGTTGAGGCCACTCTGCTAATTAGCCAGCAGGTCATTTTGAATTTGAAATACTAAACTCTTTTTTTACTTTTTAAAGTTTTCATGTCCTACTTTTCACAGGATAAGTCCATTACAATTAAAATATTAAAAGCCATGAAGCATGCTTGGATGAAGAAAACCAACAAAATAAACCATGCAGTAGATAAAATTAAGCAAGGAGAAAGAAAAATCAGAGGTTAACAAAAAAGAAAGAAAGATCAGAAAATAACAAACAATCCACCCAAATAGTGCCAAGGTACTATAAAGCTCTATTCATTCCAGGGCAAATTTGTCTGATGTTCTCTATGGATAGTGAGTGGAGAGTTTGTAGCAAAAGTGGTGTGTGTGTGTTTTTAAAAATTCAATTTTATGAGTTCAAAAGAACTGCTACATGTTTCTTGAAAACCAATTGTTTAAAAAAAAATAACAAAGGATGTTTAAATGAGAGCAACCTATATTTCCAAAACATCTCAGTCACATGAAGGCAGAGGTTGGAAGTGAAGAAATTAAAACTTTTTATTTTTTACTTCACTGGGCAAGGTTTGACAGCTATTTCCTGTGATGCTAAATGACAGCAGGAAGGCCACTTTTCAGACATGCTGTAAATGCAGGTGGCAGGCCCTTCGGGCATTTAAAGTCAGAAAACCTTAGCAAGGTTCGATAGGTGGGGGTGAGGCTTCATTTAAGAAGTCATGGTTGCTATACGAGCTAGAAACTGATGATGAATCTACCTTTTTGACTCTAGCTCCCAGAATGCCAGAGCCAACATGGTTGGCTAAGAGTTCTGGAAGTTATATTTCAAAAACATAACATTTCCAAGCTCTGCTAATCCTTGCATAGCAAGCCTTTGTACAAGGACTTGGTGGGACCAATACAGTGGTGGGGTGGGCAAATCTGTCGGTTTTATTTTCTCCTACATTTGAAATTTGCTAAATTCTGGTCAAACCAAACTTCAACAAAATTCTCACCCATCCCTAGTGAGAGTGTAGTGGGGTGTGTGTGCTGCATTCAATATTCACAGGAAAAAGTACATGCTCATTTTAGAGTTCTGTTGTACCAAGCAGAAAGCAGCACAACAGCTCTGTGTGTAAATATCATGCTCCAGATAATTTAATCTCATTTATGGAGTTGCATGCAAGACAGACAGGTGGAATATATGTCCATGAAATATGCCATGCATAATTATAGCATCTTGGTGACATGACACTGTTTGCTCAAATGTAAGTCTTGCCACTTCACATACATGAGTGTTTACTTTAGGAAATACCCAAGTACTGTAGCATAAATACTCCCAGAAAGGACTTTATTGATATGCTAAATATGTCCATAGAAAAAGAATTTCCCTAACAGTTGCACAGTTTTGGAAAATTTGGGGACTGCAAGCCAGGATGAATGGGTGCTACAAACACAGTCATACATTTTGGTTTCCCAAATGCTATTTTCTTTGCCCTGTATTAGAGATGCCTTTCAGATGAATGAGCCAAAACACATTTGTCTGTACAAGGGTGATTTTTTTTTCTTTTTAACCTTCATGTCATTTTGTTTTTTAAAAACTCCAATCAGGCCCTGATTTGATGTCTGAGCTAATCTGCTATGATTCTGGTGAGATGTGCATACAAAAAACCCACAGCAAAAACCCAGTTAATAGATGTCTGACCCAGTTACTCACTTATGAAATACAGGACTCCCTTGCTAAATATTCCACTGTGGACCTGGTATGTCATACATGATGTAAGTCATTCTGCTGAGAAGAAAATCTATAGAGGAGAGACTCCAGAAAATGAAAGTAGGTGCAAGCTCACACTTAACTCCATGAAGAAAAGCTCAAAGTACATTGAGAAAGGAGAGGAGGGAGAGGGGAAAGACCAGGCATGTTAGAAACTTCTGATACATGATAGAGCGAGAGCGAGACACATACTTACATACATAAATACTTCCCTGGTTCTTCTCTTTGCTCCTTGTTTGCCCTCATGCTATTCCATACTCCACATACAATTCCAATATTCCCTTCAGAATACCAGCTTTGTACTGTGGAAACATAATTTTGCTAAAAGTTTTTGGACTCCCATTTTTTCTTGTCCCCTGCTTTTGCCTATCAAAATTTGGCTCAGTTCCCTCCCGTGACCTATCTTTCCCCATATTCTAATATCTGGGGGATAATGTACTACTTTGAAGAATGGACACTAGGGGGTAGACACTTTTTCCTCCCTATCATGTTGCTTTCAGTCATCTATTATTCTCCTGTGCAAATATAATGAGTCTCTATTAAGCAGTTCCTCAGATAGCACAGAAAGTGCTATATTGATAACTCATGAAGGAATAAAAACATTGTGACTCATAACGGCTTTGAAGCCTGTGTTACCTTCCTGCTTAGACTTTTTTACCTCACCTTAATGCAATCATGCACAAAGTGTGAAGTCTCCAGGAAGAACCCTTCTCATAGAACTAAGAACACAGTTGTGTACAAGTACTGTTGAGTGTTTTCTCACAGGTTACTAGCAATTCACTAGAGTTTGAAATCTAAAGTTTAGGAGCAATTTGGGAATAAACTAAGCAGTGTCTGAGTATGCATGCATATATACTGTACACGCACACACAAAACATATATACTAACCCTGTGCCTTTAAGGTAAAATTCACTTGAGCCTTTTGCCAAGTTCGCACAGGCAACATGAGAAATAATTTATGTAATCTATGATGGATACCATGGACTGCCAAAAAGACAAATCAATGGGTCCTAGAGCAAATCAAGCCTGAACTCTCCCTAGAAGCCAAAGATGGCTAAACTGAGACTATCATAGTCTGGACATATCATGACATATGGACATATTGTGAGAGTCATAAGAAGACATGACTCACTAGAAAAGACAATAATGCTAAGGTAGCAAGCAGTGGGAAAAGGGGAAGACAGCATTCCAGAAGGATAGACTCAATCAAGGAAGCCATGGCCCTCAGTCTGCAAGATCTGAGCAGGGCTGTTGATGATAGGCTGGCTTGGATAGGGTCTCATTCATAGGGTCACCATAAGTCGAAGTCACTTGATGGCAGTTAACAACAATATAAGACAAAAAGCTATAGCCATGAGATAGATTTTTTGGATGGCTCTACCTTGCCATTTTCCCACAAATGAGTCCAGATTATTAGAAAGTGTGCAGGGCTGTTCCTATCTATTGCTAGATGTAACTGATGCATTACTTATGAGGAAGGTACTTCTTGTGCCTCACTTCAATCATATCCTCTTGACTGAGTTGGTGATGCACATCCTTATGTAACTGGGTGCCTCTGGATCAGGCACTGCAGAGAACTGCCAAGATAAATATTAAGAATTTGACCTTGGAATGGACAGAACTAGTAGTCTGGAAAAGGGAAGGAAATTAGCTTTATGTCCTACTTAGAAGCCCTCTGATCCCATCGTTCCATATATTTCAGGGATGCATGCAGTTTATTTATTGATTTAAAGGATTTAACAGAAACTCTTCAGCAAGCAAGGTTCCTAGGGCAGCTACAAAAGTCAAACATAAGACTTAAGAGTCTTAAATGAAAAGAAATTGGGAGGGAGAGTCTTACAAAGATAATACACATGACCCTGCTTACAATCTAAAAGGAAAGGGGACTAAAAAGGAGGAGGAGAGGAAAGCAAACTGTTAGACACCAATTGCCAAGTGCAGCAGATAGTATGGCGTTGAGCAGGTCATGAAGCTAGATGTGAGCAGAGCTTGGAAGCATTAATTTTTGACTGGCTGGGGGATAGTGGGAGTGGTGGTCTAAAAAGTAACTTTTCTAACCCCTGGGTTTAGGCACAATGGAAGGTTTGCTGGCTGCCTCTTCCTCTCATGGTATCAGCAGTGGCAACTGGTAGCTGGAGGGAAGAGAGCTCCCAGCTGGAGCTGCATCCAGACACCATGGCAGTGTGCTTGGTTGCTGCTGGTTCCTCTCTCTGTCTCTCTGTTGTCTACAATAGAACTTGGTATCTGGAGGGAGATGATGTACTTTGGTGAAACATAATGCTGACAGTGATGGCTATGGTTACTTCTTTTTCACTATGGACTTTATCAGACCAGTCAAATACGGCATCATAAGGACACCTAATGATCATGAAAGGGCCCATGTACCAGACGACAACATCCTTTCACGATCATGTACTGTCAAAAAGCCATACTTTTTTGTTGCTGGCCCAAGCCATCAATAGATCTCCCATAGTGATTTGTTTCCAGCATTGCCAGAATTTGAATCCATGCCTCATTGTACTCATGTAAATGCAGCATCAATGGGCAAACACTTGCAAGTGAGATTGCAACAGCCAGGTAAGGGATGCTCTTTTTATGACACCTCCCATGTACATGGAACTTTTAAAGTGTGTTTTTGTGCTTTCCTGAACTTTTTGTGTCATTGTTGTGTGTGTGTGTGTGTTTTAATTTCCCAAGCTAGTGTCTTCTCATGAGATTCGGTGAGATTACAACCCTGGAAGTAAATGGAGCTCCATCTGTGCTCCATTACCACTGGGGAAGCCTCATGGACGCTGCTCAAGTTAAGTGTGGTGGTGGGTTCTTTTGCCGGCATATTTATTTATTTATTTATTTATTTATACCCCGCTCTTCAGCCACAAGGCTATCAGAGCGGCTTACAAATTGTTTTAAGCAATAGCAATTTACACATCTACACTGCATTAAGCAGTTTCCAATGTATGTTAGCTAATTGCCCCTACAAACTGGGTACTCATTTTACTGACCTACGAAAGGATGGAAGGCTGAGTGAACCTTGGAGCCCGCTGGAATCGAACTTGCAATGTGGTGACTTGCAGAACTGGCATTTAACCACTGCGTCACCAGGGCATAGATATGACACAGTTTATGACAGCAAGAGAACGTTAAGGGGGTGGTGGTATGATAAAGTCCTGTGTTTGTTTGCGTGTGTGTGTGCATGTGTGCCTGTCAACTAATGGTGACCACATGAATTTCATAGGGTTTTCTTAGGCAAGGAATACTCAGAGGTGCTTTTGCCAGTTCCTTCCTCTGAAATATAGCCTACAGCACCTGGGATTCATTGGTAGTCTCCCACTCAGAACTGACCCTGCTTAGTTTTGCAGATCAGACAGGATCTGGTGTCTTTAGGGTATGATGAAAAGGAGGAAACTTGGGACACACATCTGCCTATGTTCTGCATCTCTTGAGGGTTCTGGTGGCTTGCTTCTTTGGCACACATTTCTGCATGTATCCCCCAGCTGCTTTTTTCACTTTCTCTCTACTGGCTTCTCTCCTCCACTGAACCAACCCCAGCTGCCTGGAAAAAGTAGTTCTGCATTTTTCCCCTATAGCTTGGTATTTTGACCCTTCTTAAGAACATGCTTGAGACCAGACACTCTGGTCCATCAGGTTACCTTTATGCTACTTATGCAAGACCAAATGTAGTAACCTGCTGAAGTGTTTGCTAGAAGTAATACATTTCCCTTGTTTGCCAAGAGTTTTCTTTTTCCATTCTCTGATCCCTGTGTTAAAAGCAGGAATACTGTCACTGTATTGTTTCTGCTGAACTCACTTTTGGGTTCATCACAAGGAAGAAGGCTCAGCTGGAGTCTGAGACATTGCAATAATAGCTAGAGCAATTGTCTTCATAAACTGCTGAGTTAGTGTACCAAACATTATTGCTGTACAGCTTCTGTTTATGTCTGTGGGGCTTTCTCAGAGCTTCCCAGCATGTCCCACTGGAAATGGGGAATGTGCAGAGGGTTTTCCTCTAATTAAAGAAACCTTAGTCAATTAATCATTTGAGACCTAATTGATGAATCTTTTCCATCTGCGTACATTTGCATGTAGAAAAAGAATACTTTTCAAAGAAAAAAAACACATTCTTTATTTTACATGCATTCCTGCATTCATTACAGCACACACTGTATTTATAAAAGAATTAACAATATCACAAATAAAATGTAAAAGAAGTATTTGCTCCCTGTATGGAAGGAAGAATGCTTTTTTGAAATTATCCCTGCCACCATAATTTTTTAAAGAATTTGTATAAGCAATTTCAAAAGGATTTTTTCCTGATTAAAAAAAAATCTTCCCAATTATGTAAATGTTCTAAATTAGCAATATATGCATTAAACAATACATTTTAAAAAAAATCAACCCAAGTATTTATGCAGTGAACTTTTGTTTCTCTTGAAGTATGAAGAAATGTTCATATCAGAATAGCAGGCAAAACAAGCTTCTGAATCAAAAGCCTGTTAATCAGTTCATCTAACTGATTAATCAGGTAAACATTACAGCTTTAATATTCATCAATAAGAGTTTGCTGGCTGAAAGCCTATCTACAGCTCCAAGCCTTTACACACAGACCTGAGGTCAGGCTCATTAAATACTTCTGAGCACACATGCATAGGCTTGGATTATTAGGTTATATGTTACATTAAACACTGAACTGGGCTTGCTCTGTTTTTATCACTTTCAAATAGTAGTGGTGCTGTGGCTGCAATGCTAACTGCTCCCATTCTGCTACTGTTGGTGAGGTGAGGGCAGCCATCATTCTTGCTAAAAACAGCTTCTTCATAACACAGACTGCAGCTTTGGGGTGATTTTGTCAGAACTCCATGGAGGAAGGGCGGAATTTGGATGAGTTCTTTCATTGTTCCAAAGGGTGAACTACACATTGTAGCGTGACCACTATGTCTGCATCAATCACATTTTTAGCTGGAGGGAGGACTTTTGACCCACCAGGTGTTTTGGGCTTCAACTCCTAGAAGCCCCAGCCAACATAACTAATGGTGAGGGATTATGGGGTATGTAGTCCAAAATTTGTGGAGAATCAAAGGTTCTCCAGTCCTACACTAAAGCAGAGGGTATGAGTGCAATTTCAAAGGGGGAAACAGGCAGAAGATCCTGCCTCCCTCCCTGACCACATGGATGTGAGGGCGATCTGGCTCCGACATCTGTCACCCCATTGATCGCCAGGGTTGATTCGGCTGATCTGGCTGGCTAGGCGGGTGTCCCCTTCCTCCCTCACCGCTCCATGTGTGTCCCTCCCGAAGCTGCGTGCTCAGTGGAAGAGGAAGACCATCCCTGATCACAGTCCCTTCCAGCCTTGCAACCAAACCTTCTGAATGTGCTCCTCACCCACCCTGTCAGCCAGCCTCACTTCTGGAACTGAAATCTGGAGTAGTAGCTGATGACTGCTATGTCACCGGGGCAGTGACTCTGCTCTGGATTTAAAGGAGCTGTCCAACTTTCTGAACCTATTTGGGGGATTTGGTTTAGCACTTTGGATAGCTCCTTTAACAGTTATGTAAAATCTGGAGCGGATTCATCACCCCACTGTTAAAGAAGCCACTGGCTGTCATAGACAGCCTGACTAGGGACAACATGGCAGGAACAATAGATTATGAATTTGCATTTCCTGCATTTGGAAGAAATCACAGGTATCAGCACCCAGACACGCATCTTTGCAGCCTCTCACACTCTCCCCACCCCTCTTCACCTAGTAAAGGGTGGGAACCCAGCATCACAGCTGCAGGTGTGTCAACATCACACAGAGGAGATTATCAGACAGGATCACAAAAAGCATTCCTGCCCCGCAATCTCCACTCCAGCCCCTGTCCTTCAACAATCACCCTCCCCACCCACACTTACCTCCTCTCCCATCAACAGGGCAGCTCAGGAGTGAAAGGAGCTCTAACGGAGCTCCTTTCACTTCCTGGATTGAAATCCTGCCCATTCTCGTGAGAAGACGTGAGCGCAGGAAATTCAAAAATAAAAACACAAATACTCAAAATAAGTTACAAAAAGCACATACACACACTTTAAAACTTCCAAGGAAACCAGGGAAGTTTTTAAAAAGTGTGTCACTTACCTGGATCTCACCCGGAAGTGCTCTGGCAGGGACTGCCCATTGACATTGGGATCTCACAAGCAGCACAGGGCACTTTGTCACACACAGCCAAATCCAGAACAGAAACAGAACAGGGGATCTATTGATCAATAAAAAGGAGCGCCTGCAGAACGGCAGCAGAACGAATGCATAATGATGGGGAACGACATCGTTTGGTAAGGAAGCCCTTTTGCAATCTCCTGGCGTTTTTATAACATCACTTTTGATGCATCTGATAATCTCCAGAGTGGAGTTGTATAAAGCACCTGTGGATGCCACTTTGTGCCAGAGCCAGCAAAAGCTGCTTGCTGGTTGACAACAACAACAACAACAACAACAACTACAGCAAATGAATCCCCTGTACACAGCTGCCCCAGTTAAGGTACATTGTATGCATGCCCAGGCAAGTTATTGTGGCAACTGAGGCAGAACATTCCACAAGCTCATGCCAGTAAAAGCATAAGGATAACGGAAACCATCAACAATCTGCTGCTCTTTCATGTCTGCCTCATTCTGCCTAACAGTAGGGCTATCCCTATCAGTCCCACAGACGTTTTACCAATTTTACCAGAGATGGGTAGCTGAAATTATGAGCAATCCCTAGTAAATTGTGATAGTTCTTCAGTCAGGTTCTAAAATAAAGAAATTGGGGGAAACTGTCAATCCTTGCATAAACAAAAGAGAAAACAGTCAATCTGTAGTCCTGGAAGAACATTAGCAGTCTCAACCCACAGCACAGGTCATAAACACTTACTTTGACAAGTAAACAAAAAGAGGCATGGTAAACAGGACAAATGCTGAAGTACTCATTGTCTAGATGTAAAATACTTTAAATTATTTTCACCATGGAAGGAAATTTATACCACCCTCAGGTTGGAATTCTCTCAAATTGTTTTTTTTTTAGCTTACCCATGGTTTTGATACCATATGTAGTTCCTCCCGCATCCCCAAACTAGTGGTAGCCAATGGTGTGGAGTGGGAGTATGCATACACATGTAGTAACCTCAGAGTAAGTTGTACCATATGTTGTGGGGGTTTGCAGTCCCTTGATTCCTCTTCTTGATAAAAAACATAAGGGACCAATGTTGTCCTACTCCATAATCAAGACTTAACACTATCATAGTAAAAGCCAAAGACGATAAAAACATATTACCGTGATGGCTAACAACCAAATCACAAAAGCAGTTGTTGCAATGGAAAGCCAGAGTGCATGTGCATCTTTGCCCATTATTTATATGTAAAGATGACTGTGTAAATTGTGCATAAATGATACCAAAGAGGGCTGTAAATCATTTGTCTAGTTGAGATAATGGGACCTTTATTTCTGTGGACTATGCCAGGAAACAAAATGCTTTCAGCCAGATTGAATTCCCTGTAATTAATAAAAGTGATTGTAATGAATCAAACACAATTCTTGCACTGTTGGGAATGGAAGATGGTTACAAAACATTAACATAGTTCACTCACTGGGGAACACATGTGTTATGCTTTCCTAGGCAGTATAATTTTATCATACTTACCAGGGAGTAAGTACCCCATTGAACTCTGTGGGGGTTACTTTGAAGTAAACCTGAATATGATACTGCTCTATATATCTGGTGGGGATCATCCGGCCTGCCAGATGTTGTTAGACTGCAAGACCCAGCAACATTAGCCAGCATAATCAGTGGGTGTAGCTACCCAACATCAGAAGGAGTAAATGTTTCCCATCCTTGCTGTATATTATTCTTCTGTTGGGCTTTAATTATATATATCCTTTTATCCTTATTCCATACTGCTTCTCATTTATATAAATCCCAAAGTTGTTTACATGAGCACTACAAAACAAACCAATAAAACACGGCAGTACAATATTTGAGAAAGTTCAAAACAGCCAATGGCTTGGGTGAAACTCAAGTAAAAAGCTATGTTTCCAGCAACTGCCTAGGAAGCTGCTTTATATTACAGACCACTGGTCCATTTAACCCAATATTTTCAATGTTCTGACTAGCAGCAATTCTCCAGGGCTTCAGGCAGGAGTCTTTCCTAGCCCTACCTGGAGATTCCTAGTACAACCTGGTGGCCCCCATCCATGTACTAACCAGTCCTGCCTCTAGTCAGATTCCAAAATCAGACAACATCAGTTGCTTCATGTACTGTAAGAGGCAGGACATTCCAAAAGGTGGATACCACCACATAGAAAGTCCATCATTGTGTTGCCATCAACATGAGAGAGCCACGAGCCACAGCAGGTCTATCAGGGCCTCCCCTGATGATTGCAGTACCCTGCAGGGTAGAATGGGCAAGATATCATTTAAGGTAATCTCATTCTGAGTCATTTAAGGCTTCATACACTAAGACCAACATCTCAAACCTGTATAGTGTTCACCAAGATTTCTCATCCTGCTGCCATAGGGTGATGTTGCTCTGCCCCAGCCATTTTTAAGGCATAGCCTACCTGAACATGCCTAGGCACAGTGATGCATTCTTTCCAGATAAGGATACTGTAACACTTGGGCCATAGACATAACCCCACCTGACCCTGCCCTCTTGACTTTACAGCCCCTGGATTTGGTATTTTACAGCCAGGCACCAAGCTATTTTTTCTGCATAACATTGTGGTGGAAGCAATAGGACTTACAGCAGTCTTTCCTACTATAGTCTTACAGCAGTCTTTCCTTTTCTTTCACTAGTTCTAAGATACCACCAAACTGAGCAAGAAAAAAAATAATGTGCAAAAAGATTAGTGGAGCAGAAGACACACCTATTTTACTACCAGTTACTTCCAAGTTCCAGCAAAGTGGCAAGTAAAGTTTATTTTTGAAGACATGTACCCCAGCTTGCCCAAGTTGAATAGATGAGCACCAACTGGGGCCTGGACATTGTCTAAAAATAGAGGCCTTACATTTACCTCACATATTTGAAATCCAAGGAAACTATGGACTCGGACACATCTGCAGGTTCAGAGCTAAACTTGTTCCATGTCTTGAAGATCCCAGTGGATGATGGAATCAAAAGCAACACTTACCACTGACTTTTCTGTTGCCTTTTTAGTCTATTGAACTTCATAAGAGCCTGTGAACTGAGCCATTCAGCGTCTGCATAGCCTTGCCCAGGATCCATTGCTTAATCATACTAGAATGTTGTATGAGGTTTAGGAGAGTGAGATAAGCCAGTTGCTGTACTGGCAAGAGTACTGGCCTGGGATTTGGGACATCCACAGTCTAGATTCCACTGATTGATGCCCTATGAGGAGCAGCTTAGAGATCTGGGCATATTTAGTCTGGAGAAGAGAAGGTTGAGAGGGGACATGAAAGCCATGCTTAAATATTTGAAGGGATGTCATACTGAGGATGGAGCAAACTTTTTTTCTGCTGCTCCAGAGACTAGGACACGGAGCAATGGGTTCAAACTACTGGAAATGAGATTCCACCTAAACATTAGGAAGACCTTCCTGACAGTAAGAGCTGTTCAGAAGTAGAATACACTGCCCCGGTATGTGATGGAGTCTCCTTCTTTGGAGGTTTTTAAACAGAGGCGGGATGGCCATCTGCCAGGAATGATTTGATTGTGTATTCCTGCATGGCAAGGGGCTGGACTGGATGGCCCTCATGGTCTCTTCCAACTCTATGATTCTGTGAAACTTGCTGTGGAACCTTCTCTCTCTTCTCTCCTCCTGGATTAGTTTACAGGGATTAGTGAGGATAAAGAAAATGTAAACAAAGTATGTAAAGCACCTTAAGCTCACTGGAAGGCAAGCAGAGTATAAAAATAATAAAGAAAGAAATGGACAAATTTTGGAGATCAGTTTTTGTAGATAGATTTTTCTTTGTAGTCTTGTGTATGGAGATTTTCAGACAACACTATTATAGTGTTACTATTCCACTTTATTTGCTATGGCTGCCTCCTGTTGAATCCTGGGATTTGCAGTTTAGGGAGAGGCATTTACAACTCTCAGCCAGAGAGATCTTAGGCCTCACTAAACTGCAAACCCCAAAATTCCACAGGAGGAAGACAGAGCAATTAAAGTGGAATAGTAACACTATAACAGTGTAGTCTGAAAATCTCCTATGTCACACAGTGGATTAAGACATGATTAAGTAGATTTAAGACATGAGAGATGGCTGTAAAGGAGCCATTACTGATTTTATTATCTGCATTATGGTTGGTTGGTTTTTTAAATATTATTTTACTGTTTATTTATTGCATTTTTTATTTTTACCATTAGCTTTTTAAAGCACCACTTAGCAGACAGATGGGATACCAATTATAATTTACACATGATATTAAAACAATATTTCATAAAGTTATTCTAGCATGGACAAGTAAGTCTGGGTATTTGGGGAAATTGCCACTAAAGAAAATAACAACATAACTGCAACAACTAATGTTTATGAAAAACAGTTTTGCTATACTGCCCCAACCTTGCTAAGTCAGGCCCCTCACTTTGTTGTTGGTAGTGAGTTGGGCCTTTGCCATCACGCAGATGGGTTTTAGAGTCCTTGTTAGCATCATAGCCAAACATTAAGAGCTGTCCAGTTTAGGGAAATCAGCTTGTATTCATGACCTTGTTTGATACTTTTGCATTAGCTTGGCATTTCGAGACTGGGAAAGGATGGAGGCTAGGAATAGATTGAGGGAGTGAATTTTCCTGTTACTAACCTGCTTGCATAGTTCTCATAGCTAGTTTGCCGGGGCGGGGGATGGCTCACACTTGCATACAGTTGGACCTCCGTATCTGTGGAACCAATATCCATGGTTTCAGTTATCTGCAGCTGAAAAAATAGGGATACCTACCATAGAGCTGCACTGCAAAATGCCTAGAGAGGTTTCCTTGCTAGGCATCTTCTAGGTCCTCCAAAGCAATTCCATGGTATGTTTATACTGGACGTCCTTTATTTTAATAGGGTTTGATATTATCTGAGGCTTCTGGTATCCACAGTAAGTCCAGAAACTGAAGCCCCATGGATACAACTGTATTTTGATTTTCTTTGTTTGCTTCTCCACTATATAACCTTTGGAAATCCATTCTGCAGCAGCCTTGAAATAGAGGGGATTCAAACTAACCCAGGAGGCCCATATAGCCAGCAATGGGGAAGTGAATTGCTAGCTAGGGATAGTAGATAGATAGAACTGGGTGTAGATAGAATTCTACCATTGGCTGTGAGGGGATGCTGGACCCAATCTGTGAAAAACTGGACTGCTTCTCTGCTACATACTATCTGCTGCATCATGTACTACCAATAAAGTTTATGCTATAGCAGTAACGTGTGTTTAGCACCAAAAGAACTACACCCAGTTCTGAAATAGAATACAGTTGTCCTTTCATATTCACTGGGGTTTGGTTCCAGGACCTCCCCGTGGATACCAAAATCCGTGAATCCGTGAAGTCCCATTATATGCAATGCAAAATCCGTGAAGTCCCATTATATGCAATGGCATAGCAAAATAGTGTCCCTTATATAAGATGGCAAAATCAAGGTTTGCTTTTTGGATTATTATTTTTTAAAGAATCTTTTCAAGCTGTGAATACTTAAATCCATGGATACCAAATCACAGGGACAACTGTACTGTCTTACCTCATGATTCATACTGCTCAGCTTCTTGGGGACCAAGCATGATAAGCCCTTTATCCTCTCTGCATGCACCACTGTGTACAGTTCTGTAGAGTGCTGCTCATTTTGTGCCATTTTTATTCTCTAATGTAATATACCAACTTAACAAACTATATTTTTGTGCACGGGAAGAGAGCAATCGTGTGGAAAGAGACAATCTAGTACTGCTTCATCCCCCAAAGCCCTATGGATGGCAGAGGAATACCAGCAACTATTATCACACCCAACTGCTCTCTGCATTTTGTAGATCAGATATGCATTGTATGCAGCTGTGACACAGATTAAATGTCACTGAACATCAGTACGCAGTTAATGTTAAACCAACCTGTGCTTTGCTCCAGGACACCAGTTAGCTTTAAGGCCAATTAAACCATTTTTTCCCACATATTTCCCAGCCTCCAAGATCACAGAGGTTGATGCTGGCAGTAAACAAGATTCCATAACTTATATATAATATTTATTTGTGTGAGAGAACGTAAGTGGAAATGGCTGAAGCAATTAAGGATGTGAAAAAGCATTGTCTGAATTGGGCTGAAGTATTAAGTTGTATTATTTACATCTAGAACATAAAAGATGTCCATGAGATGTGAACACTAATGTTCATTAAATTTAGTGTGGGTGTAAACAACATGGAGTCCTTGCACTAAAATATTTATTTATTGTTAGTGCACAGCAGCAATATAGAACAGTATTAATACCTTTAAAGAAAGCAAATGTATTTATATTTCAGCTTCTTATGCCTCCCTATGGTAAAGATAACAAGCCTTCTAATGGAAGAAGCCCATTTAATACTGAAAATATTACTAGTACAGTTCAGTTTTACTTCTTTGGCTATTAGCTCCCTATAACACTATCTACTATTCATTCATAGACAAATAATAAATTATTATTTAGACCTCCATATTATAAAAATTAGACTGCCCCTGAAAATGATGGTACAATAATGGGATTAATTTTACTGGTTAACTAATTCTTGTCTAAAAATTCTGACACTTGTCCAGCCTTGCCCAATAACAATTAGAAAATTGCTGGCAAATAATAGGATTCTCCACAAAAATTTGGTGTGGTTGTCACCCCCAAGACCTGACTCAAGATTTCAAATCCTAATAATAATAATGCCAATAGTACCTGATGATGATGATAATACAATTACACCATCCATTAAACCTTCACTCAGAAGCACTGGAGGGAAAGGAAAGACTTTTCTCCTGCTTCTTCCTGCAGCTTTGTGGCTAGAGTGGATTGAATGGCAATATGCAGGCCCAGCCAGCCAGCCTTTGCCTTGGTTCCTGTCATGTGGTTACTCCACTGCAGGGAGAAGGTGGACCAAGCAGCCTTCAAGCCTTTGTGGACCCCCTGTGAAAACATCACAGACCCCTGAGGGGGCCCAGGCCACAGGTAAAGAACCACTGTTCTATGTGGTGAGTTCTCTAAGAAAGAAACACAGTTTCTGCAAGAAAATGTTGCCATTTCCCTTCAGAATGTTCACTGGACTATTTTCTCCCACCACAATACAGTTGTGTTCAATGTAATGTCTTTGTTTGGAATACAAGGTCATACCCACTGGCATTCATACAGTAGTGTGAGAGAGAAAAGGGGGAAAGGCAATCAATCAATCAATCAATCAATCAATAGTGTTATCTGAATTGCATGGGGTCTGTGGGAAACTCACTTGCAAGGCCGGTTTAACCTGTCTGCCAAATCAGCATTGGCAGGGGGGCCCGAGGTCAAGAGAGGGCCCCCAGTGCTGGCCTCCTTAATCTGATGGAGACAGCCAGGAGACAGCCAGTAGGAGCCCCCTCCTACTCTCCTCCTCCAAAAACCTCCTGCTGGCTTTTTTTTAAAAAAACAAACAAAACAGCCTCTCCCAAACTAAAGAGAAAGAGAAAGAAACAGCAGCCCTCCGTGGCAGAAGCTGGAGGGAGAGGCACGTCAGAGAGGGTGAGTGTGTGTGAGAGAGAGACTGGGAATTTGAGTGTTGTCTCCCTCAGAAAGGGTTTCTTTCTTTCCTTCCTTCCTTCCTTCCTTCCTTCCTTCCTTCCTTCCACATAGATCCCCTCCAGCCCATCTTTCCAGCTGCTTTTAACATGTCTTGGTTCCTCTCCCCTCCCTTTCCCCCTTGGTCTTCTTCAGCTTCCTTCCCCTTCCTGCCAACTGAGTTCAACCTGCAAAAGGAATCTGTGTGTTTACCCATGTGCCTTCAAATCATTTCTGACTAAGATGAACCTACCATGGGGTTTTCTAGGCAAGGTTAGTTCAAAGGGGGTATGCCTTTGCCTTCCTTTGAGGCTGAGAGAGTGTGACTTCCCAAGGTCACCCAGTGGGCATTCATGGCTGAGTAAGGATTCAAACCCTGGTCTCCATAGTCATAGTGCAATGCTGAAACTTCTACAACACTCTAGCTCTTTTAACAGAAGAATATAAAGAATATAAATTAAAATTTGGAATAATATTACTGGGAACAATGGTTTTATTGTTGTCACTAAAACAGTATCCCATTAGTGTTATGTGAGAGGCATTCGCCTAGAGCAGTGGTTCTTAAACTTTTCTTTACAGGGACCCCTTTAAATATCTTTTGTTGCCCCAAGACTTAACTCAAGATAATAATAGCTAACAACAACAACAATACAATTACACCATCCATTAAACTTTCCCTCAGAGGCACTCTTGCTTCTTCCTGCAAGTTTGTGGCTGGAGCGGATTGAATGGCAATGTGCAGGCCAAGCCAGCCAGACTTTGCCTTGGTTCCTGTCACATGGCTACTCCACTACAGGGAGGAGGTGGGCCAAGCAGCCCTCAAGCCTTTGTTGACCTCCTGTGAGGACATTGTGGACCCCAAGTTAAGAACCATTGGGCTAGAGAATGCTGGAAAAGGAACAATGCAACCAGACCTTGAGAAGGGTGCTGGCAGGGGGATTCTGGGAGGTGTAATCCAAGAGTAACTTTCCCAGGCTCTGAATGCAGCCTAGAATCATAGAATCATAGGGCTGGAAGGGATCCCAACAGCCATCCCATCTGAACAGCTTCTGCCCTGCAGGCACACACAATCCAAGCATTCCTGACAGATGGCCATCCAACCTATGTTTAAAAAAACCCAAAGAAGGAGATTCCACCACACTCCAAGGCAGTGCATTCTGAACAGCTTTCTGTCAGGAGGTTCTTCCTAATATTCAGGTGGAATCTCTTTTCCTGTAGTTGGAACCCATGGCTCCATGTCCTAGTCTCTGGAGCAGCAGAAAACAAGCTTGCTCCTTCCTCAGTATGACATCCCTTCAAATATTTAAACATGGCTATCACGTCACCTCTCAACCTTCTCTTTTCCAGGCTAAGCATACCCAGCTTCCTAAGCCGTTCCTCATAGGGCGTAATGGCCCCAGACCTCCCACCATCCTTCTCGGTATCTTTCTTGAATTGTTGTGCCCAGAACTGGAAACAGTATTCCAGGTGAGGTCTGACCAAAGCAGAATTGAGTGATACTATTACTTCCTTTGATCTAGACACTACTCCTAGAGTAGTGGCATATTACCATATCTCCCGACCCCAACACACATGCACACGCACACACACATGAAAACAGAAGCACTATAAAAAGCCTAGAATCGCATTGGCACTTTTTGCTGCTGCATCACACTGCTACCTCATGTTTAGCTTGTAGTCCACTCTTTCTTTTCTTTGAGAAAATCTACACCATTACATTAATTGCTAATAAACAAAAAATATTATGTTAGTGCCTATAATATACTTTTTAAACTAAATTATTGGTGGCAAATTATGTAATACAGTAGGTCCCTCTTATCCACTGGGGATTGGTTATGGGGGGGGCGTGGATTCTGAAAACCATGAATAATAGTGAACGCCATTGAAAATAATGGACTTCTGGTTTAAAATACCATAGAGTTGCCTTGGAGGGCCTAGAAAATGGCTAGGGATGACACATTTTCTAGGAAGACTGTATGGTAGGTGTGCTGTTTTGTGTCCCATGGATAATGAATCCATCGATACGAGGGTCCTATTGTAATCTGAACATCCTATATGGTGAATAGGTTAGGTTACATTGACCTGAGATAAACATATGGGGGGCCCAAAATAAAGCATTGCAGGAGCCCCCCAAATTCCTTAAACTGTCCCTGCCCACTTGTGTCAAGATATTAATATGTGGAATTTTAATTAGCTCAAATATGGCAGCAAGAGGCCGGGTAACTATGGGACCTTTAGACCTGTGTATGCTGGTACTCACTGACAGGACTCCAAGCCAGGAAGTAAAATAAAATGGGTTTTATTGAAAAATAATAATAGAAACTCTTGCACATACACTCACTCTTCAAGCAATCACACAAGGCTATTGAAGAAAGTAGGAAGTATTGGGATAGCGGAATAGAGTTTGGGGTGATGGGCTATACTATACCTGTCCAACGAGCAGAGATTCATGCAGAGGAGAAGTACGGCTATGTGTGCTGGGTGACACAGCAAACCAGCAGAGTAATGGCCTCTGGGAAACTGAGCACACTTTGGCTGTGTTTTGGGGTGATATTTATATTCGATATTTACCCTTAAGGGGTGTTTTGAGTAGAAAACAATTTAAGTGAATTTCCCACACTAAGTCAATGGAAGCTCCGGCTTCATTGATTACTGTTAATAGTTGGAGCATTAAGACTGATGGGTTTCAGGCAACCTCTGTTTTGTATGTAAGAGAGTTATGAAGGGAAATCATTTGCAGAGTAATGGGTGTGTTCCAGTCACTGGTTTGTGTTGAAAGTATGACTCAGTACCAGGTGCGTCCAGGAAAATTAGCACACCCCACCCTAACTACCATCTGAGGGGGCTTCACATAATTACTGCCTGGACATATCTGCATTTTGGTAATTTTCCATGACCTCTTCTCAGTCTTTGAGCAAACCTGCAAAGTCCTTATTTGGGAAAAGTCCTGGGATGGGTTGTCAGGGCAGGTAACAGTCTCTCTCTGGCTTTTCTTCGCAAACCAAGATTCAGGAAGGACTCATCCCGTGCTTTTTGCAAGCACACTGGTCACTGAAAAGGCCAATCTGAGATAAACAAGTCCGGTTGCAGAAAGTACAGCAGAAGGTCTCCTTGGGTGATGATTCCCGGTTGTGATTCTTTCTGCGTTGTCGTTTCTCTTCAAGACTTGTTCGGCGTGAGTTCTCAAATAAGGCTGCAGCATTGTGGATAGTGTGTCTCCATGCCTCCTGATGTGAGGCCATGGCGAACCATTGTTGGTGATCAGTTTGGCCGAGCCTGAGATGTTGCTTCAGGGAGTCCTTGTATCGCTTTTATGGAGCGCCCCTCTTTACGCTGACCCATGGCGAGTTCACCGTAGAGTAGTATTTTGGGGAGGCGATGGTTCTCCATCCTAGAAACGTGCCCTGCCCAGAGCAGCTGTGTTCTCAATATCATGACCTCAATGCTGGTGATCCCTGCTTGCTCAAGGACAGCAACATTCATCACATAGTCAGTCCAGTGTATATTTAGGATTCTGTGTATACAGCACTGATGAAAGCGTTCGAGGAGTCATAAGTGTTGGCGATAGGTGACCCATGTTTCAGACCTGTAAAGGAGAATAGACAGTACAATGGCTCTATACACACTGATTTTTGTGCTTCGCCTCAGGTGTTTGTTACTGCAGACTCTTTTGTAAAGTGTTCCAAATGTGCTATATGCCTTTGCTAATCTGTGATCGATCTCTTTGTCAACAACAATAACAACAACAATAATAATAATAAAATTTATTTATACCCTGCCCCCTCTGTTAAAAACAATCGGGGCGGCATACAAAAATTAAAATACAAATACAGATTAAAATCTCTAAACACCCGCCTCCCCCATAAAAAGATATTAAACCAATATAAATTAAAAACAACTAATCTAAAATCACATTTAAAAAAATAATAAATAGCCAGCAGACTAAAAAATCTTGGCATCTGAGGAGATGATGCTTCCTAGATAGGTGAACGGACTTAAGCAAAGATCTGCTGATGGCAATGTGGGGATGGTGGTGTTCGTCCTATGGTGCAGGCTGGTAGAGAACTTCTGTTTTCTTCAGGTTGACTTCCAGCCCAAACAGCTCTGCAGCTGTTGCAAAGCAGGATGTTAGGCGCTGCAGAGCTGCTTCTGTGTGGGCAACAAGGACAGCATCATCAGCGAAGAGCAGCTCATGGACTAGATAGTTTAGAGTCTTAGTGTGAGCCCTCAGACGGCTTAAGTTAAACAAGCTACCATCAGTACGGTAACATATATAGATGCCGTCTTCTTCTTCAAGGTCTGCCATAGCCCTTTGAAGCATCATGCTGAGGAAGATTGTAAATAAAGTTGGAAGAAGAACGCAACTTTGCTTCACTCCATTAGTTATTAGAAAGGGCTCTGAAAGAGCATCGCCATATCTGACTTGACCGTGCTGGCCCTCATGTAGCAAGATAATCATTTTAAGGAATTTGGGGGGGCATCCTAGTCTTTCCAGAATCTGCCACAGACCTTTTCTACTCACAGTGTCGAAGGCTTTGGTGACGTCGACAACTGTTACATAAAGTCCCTTGTTCTGCTCTCTACATTTCTCTTGCAGTTGTCTAAGGGCAAATACCGTATCTGTAGTACTCCTATTAGCTCTGAAGCCACATTGGCTTTCAGGAAGAAGTTCTTTTGCAATAGCAGGAACTAGTCTGTTCAGGCGTATCCTTGAAAGGATTTTTCCAGCAATAGAGAGCAGTGTTATGCCTTGATAGTTTGAGCAATTGGATTTTGCTCCTTTTTTCTTGTACAGGGTGATGATGACTGCATCTCGGAGATCTGATGGCAGTTCCCCTTTTCCCCAGCAATTCACAAGGAGTTCGTGGAATTTATCATGAAGTACATGACCTCCGTGTTTTCAAACTTCAGGTGAGATTCCATCAATCCCAACTGCCTTGCCGTTTTTCATCTGTTGTATGCCCTTAAGGGTCTCTTCCAAAGTGGGAGCTATGTCCAATTCATTTAATGATTGACGCATGAAATAACGAGACCAGACACAGAAGATTGGGTTGAAATACGGGCCACTTTATTGATATCTTACCTATTTATTGTATGTTTCTTGGGGGATGCAACCTGTAAAGGGGAGATCCCTTGTGGGGGCAGCTGGGCAGTTGTTCACAAGTGACCTAACTCCCAGCATCCCTGGGTGACTCACCTGAGCCCCAATGGGGATCCCGGTGTCCGGGGTTCCCTTTGGGCGCCATCTGCTGGAGGGCCCTGCAGCGAGCAGCTAATCCTTAAGCCGTGTAGCTTCTGTGAAGGATCGCAACCCGATGCTGGCACCACGCGGCGAGAGGCCTGGCCGGTGGGGGGAGGAGGGCTAGAGGCTAAGCAAGGCACAGCCCCCAAAAGCACAAAAACCCACAAAAAAGCACAAAAAAGGAGGGGAGGTCTAGAGGCCAAGCAATAGGGGGCAGGCAATTTTGGTGTACAGTTTTGGTGGGTTCACCAAACCCACAAAACCCACAAAAAAGGACCAAAAAAGCACAATAAACCAAGCAAAGTACATCCCCCAAAAAGCACAATAAACCAAGCACCAAAAAAGCACAATAAATCAAGCAAAGCACAGCCCCAAAAAGTACAAAAAACCCACAAAAAAGGAGGGGAGGGCTAGAGGCCAAGCAAGAGGGGGCAGGCAGTTTTGGTGTACAGTTTTGGTGGGGTCACCAAACCCACCAAACCCACAAAAAAGCACAATAAACCAAGCAGAGTACAGCCCCAAAAAGCACAAAAAACCCACAAAAAGCAGGGGAGGGCTAGAGGCCAAGCAAGAGGGGGGCAGGCAGTTTTGGTGAACAGTTTTGGTGGGGTCACCAAACCCACAAAACCCCACAAAAAAGCACCAAAAAAGCACAATAAACCAACAAATTAATCCAAGCAAATCCAAATCAATTAAATCAATCAACTAAAATCAATCTATCTATCACCAAACAACCAGCCCAATCCAGAACAAAGGGGGGGGGAGCCACGTGGCAGAGGAAGAACAAAGGAAACAAAGGAAAGACCAAAGTGGGGTCACCAAAACTCACAAAAAAGCACTAAAAAAGCACAACAAACCAACAAATTAATCCAAGCAATTTCTATCACCAAACAACGAACTTAAACTGAAACAAAAGGGGAGGGGGAAGCCACGTGGCAGAGGGAGAACAAAGGAAACAAAGGAAAGACCGAAGCAATAAAGCCTATCAATCACACTCAATCAGAAATCAACCAGACATCAACTCAATCAGAAATCACACAACTGCAAGCAATCAAACAATCACACAACTGCTGGGCTGCTGCTCAAACAGCCCAGTGGACTTAGCTCTTCCTCCAGTTCCAGATGTTCTCCCTTCTTCAATCCAGTGGAAAAGAGGAGGAAGCCAGGGGCAGCAAAGGGTAAAATAGCCCCAGCCTCAGGCCCGCCTCTGTCTCCTCCTAGCCATTGCGTAGCCACGCCCTGGCCAACCCCTGCGCTCATCTCCATGCCCATCATTAAAACACCTCCCCCGGATCTACCATTCTTTAAGATCCGGGGGGGTGTCTGTTTTCATCGGTTTTTGTATCATATGTTGGATAGCTGAGCCTTGGACTATTCGGTTTGTACTGAAGAGACTTTGAAAATGTTCAGCCCATCGATTCAGGATGGAGGCTTTATCAGTAATTAATGTTTGACCGTCTGTACTGTATAAGGAGCTTTGGACTTGATAAGTAAGTCCAAACACTGCTTTAAGAGCTTTGTAAAATCCTCTAAGATCACCCAGATCTGCACAGTGTTGTGTCTTTTCTTCTGTATTGATCCACCACTTGTTCTGAATGTCTCGGAGTTTTGTTGAAGTTTACTACATGTGAGACAGAAAGCTGCTTTTCTTACATGGCAAGTTGGCTGGGCGAGGTATGCCTGGTGAGCAGTTCTCTTCTTTGCCAACAGCTCCTGGATCTCTTGGTTGTTTTCATCAAACCAGTCTTGATTTTTCTTATGGGAGAACCCAAGGGATTCTTCCGCAGACTGGAGGATACTGTTTTTTATATGTTGCCAAAGCTCTGTAGGAGAAGGATCTGTAGGGTGGTCTTCAAGTTTTGTTTGCAGATTTGCCTGGAAGTTATCTCTCATGGTAGCTTGTTGAAGATTGTTGACTTGGAGTCTCCTCTTTAAGCTGCCGCCCCCTTAGGTTTGAACTTAAGATGAAGATTTAGTTTACAACTTATGAGGCGATGATCTGTTTGGCATTCTGCACTGGGCATCCCTCGAGTATGACGGACATCGCGAATGTTTCTCTGGCAGACTAGAACATAGTCAATGAGGTGCCAATGTTTGGATCGGGGATGCATCCAGGTTGTCTTCACGCTATCTTTCTGCTGAAAGATAGTGTTTGTAATAGTCAGCTGTTGTTCTGCACAGAACTCTAGCAAGAGGCGTCCGTTATCCTTGCAATTTCCAATACCATGCTTGCCTAAGACACCTTTCCAGGCTTTGGAGTTCTTTCCTACTCTGGCATTGAAATCACCAAGGATAATAATTTTATCTTCTACAGGGACTTTTTGTATGAGGTGGCGTAGGTCTGTGTAGAATTTGTCTTTCTCAACAGGGTCGGCTTGCATAGTTGGGGCATATATACTAAAGAGAACAACATGTGGGAAGCATAAGGAAATAATGCGATCAGAGTGTCCTGTTGGCAAGGTTTCACGTTTGGAGGCAATGGAGTTTTTAATCATAAAGCCTACTGCTGAAAGATGTTTTTCAGTTTTAGGTTTGCCAGACCAGTAAAATGTGCAGCCGGTGCCATGTTCTTTAAGGCTACTTTCCTCATGGAGACGAACTTCACTAAGAGCAGTGATGTCAATATTAAGTCGTGATAGTTCATGGGCTATTAGAGCAGAATGACGCTCAGGCCATCCACTATCTGCAGAGTCTTGCATGGTTCTGATATTCTAGCATGCAAGTGTCAGTTTATTTCACCTTTGGGGGCCGGTGTGTGCCTTTGTTTCTTTGCCTTTGTTCGACCGCATCAGAAGATGCCCCTTGGCCGCAGCTAGCCAACCAGGTAGATGGGGATGAGCTTTCATTAGGCCACCTTTTCTAGGCCCCTCTCCATGGAGCAAGCAGTGCTCTCCTTAAAAAAGGCTGCTTGGTCATTCAGGACGCTGCCGAACAAGACTGTCATCTTCCGGGTCAACCTCAAGCGACCAAAGCCCTGAACCACCTTCATGCAGGGTTGGGTCTGCGGCTTCAAGTGCATCTTTACACCTGCCGTTTCATCCCTCGCCTATCGCTACAGGGCTTTTTTGGAATTGGATTTATCCTTCGAGCCTGTGCAATGGATTTTTCTGGTGGAGCGCAGCGTGCACAGAACTGGCCTCACCCTTTAAACCAAAGGTTCATTTGCTGTGGCCTTGCAAGCATGGAGCAATAAGGTCCTCGGGTCATTGGTAGCAATAAGGTCCTCGGGTCATTGGTTTAATTAGAGTTTCCTTCTCTTAGATGGTTCACCTTACAGGGTTGAACGGGCACCATCTGCCCAGGTTTGGAATTAGAGTTTTTCCTTCTCCTAGGATAGTTGCCGTAAGGCTAGAGAGCCCATCCTGCCCTTTGACGCTCTTTGTCAGACCCTTCGATTTTGACCTGTCTGGCATGGGAGGCCCTACCGGTGGCTATTATGCCACCGCCAGCATAGCTCAAAACTTCATTAGGGTACACAAGCCTCTCTCCCCATGACAAGGGGGCATCAATGGAAAGGGCAGGTAACAGTAGGCCCATGTATAATGCAAGGGATCCATTCTGGGACCCTCTGCATAAAACAAATAAAAATAATGTGGAACCCTATTTTTCTTACCTGAAATGAACAATCAAGCGTTCTCTTTAACCATTTTTAGGTTAAAAATCTGCATCATGACATTATGGTCAGCTTCTAACAGAAGCATACCATAGATTGATACTGGAGGACCTACAAATGCTTAGAAAGAACATATTTTTTTGGTCCCATATAACTGAACCCGCAAAATACAGGGCCTTACTGTACTTATGGCAACCTCCGGATTACATTACTGCAACACATTTCACATGAGGCTGCCTTTGAAAATTGATTGGAAACTTCAACTATGAAGGCTGAAATGGGCCACCTATTAACAGATGATGGCTGACAGTCCTATATATTTGCACAGAACTACCGGTACTGGCTGTGAGTTTCACTTCCTTTATAGTCTGAAATGGCTAGTGTCCCTTTCCTTTGCATGGCTTTCCTGACACTTAAGATTTTCTGGTAATGCCCTGGTTTGAATTCTCAGAAGCCTACATTAATCCCCAATAGGTACTGGGCATTCTCTGTAGCAATCCCAGTGTTGTGGAACATTCTGCCATAGGCACCTGTGTTCTACTATTGTTCTACTATCAGAATCCTCCTGTATCGGTGCCACCAGTCAGTAGATTGCCAGATGTCTGCCTCATACAGAAAAAGCAACTCCCAGGATGAATGTCAGAGCAAGTACCTGGGTGGAACAAACTGCATAGTCACCAATGACCGATTTACCTCATCCAGCTTCTTTTCATTAATACACATCAACTGAGTGGTGGCTAATGGACATTAAGTTTGTTGAGGCAGGGGACAGTGCTACCACAAATAAAACCGCTAGAACTGACTACATGTAGTTTGCAATCCAACCCTTGCACAGTCTCAGTATACCTTGTACATCTTTTTGGTAGGGAGGAGTGCTGGAGGGGCAATGTCTTAATATCCATGACCTGTAGCCCATATTACCTGGCATGGGATAAAGACCAGTTAAGGATAATGCTCCAAAATATCTTTCCTCTGTCAGCCATCATCCAATATCCATAAACCCCCTGCCCAAATTAGCAGTTCAGTTAAACTGGAATATAGTACAGATAAAACATACATATAAATACGCAACTGAGGTTCTTTTGGTAAAAGAATTGTGAACATATGTGATAGTTGAACTTCCATTCACCTTTGATGATCCGTTCTTTTGATGAGAGAACAGAGTTTGCACAGAAGTTAAAAGCATCTTGTCAGTTCTGGATTTTGTTCCCTTGAGGTTGTGTATAGAAACAAAACTGTTTCAAACATGAATGCCAAGTTAGAACTGGATGAAAAAACATTTAGTATTATTGCAGGATCCTCATGAAAGCTAAACCATGCATGAGAATGTTGATTAGTAAGTAAAGAAGAAATCTGATATGATTTTTTTTTATCTTGGTAACATAATATGAAATATAACAAATGTTACAACATTTCTCTTTAATTAGGAATATTTGTTTCCCAAGATGCTTCAGTTTGGTTTCCCTTCCCAAGTCATGAATCATACAAATAGTTTCAGCTTATTATATAAGCCAGCTGGTGCTGCAAGCTACATCTAATTCTAGGCAGTTATCTTAGTTTTGTTTTGGCAATTTAAATTTCAGTACCATCAATATGAAACAGGCTCAGCATGCTGGATGTTTTCCTCAGATTAAAAAAATCACATTGACTAAAAGCTACAAAAGTAAATCATTTTAAGTTTTAAATTGCTTTTCTCGGCTTTAAAAATTCTGTTATGTATTGAACTGTGAAGTGGGCACATGTACAAATCAAAATAAATATTAGTTCCTTCCATTTCAATATTCAGGAGCAGTTATTGTCATCAGCTCCTAACTTGTAAGATTTTAACTGCTTGTTTCCAGGGAATCTTTTTATAATAGTAGCCTTTGGAACCTCTGTAACACTTTCAGAAAGTCTTACCTGCTAACAAGGCTGGAACAAGGTGGTTAGCAACCTGATGCAGTTCCAAAAACAGGGCCCATGTGTGAGCTCTCTCACTGGAGGACTGGCTTTGCACTGTGACAAATTAGGCTTGGCAGTGCTGCCAGGCCAAGCAAAGCCCACCCTGGGACCAGAGCCAGCCTTTCAGACCTAAGGGAGGGAGCAGCCCTAGGCATCCCCCTTGCCTTTGTCCCAATGGTGTTCTCAATGTGCCACCTGCCTCTTTGCTCATACCACAGCTGGGAAATGGGGTGGTAAACGCTGCCAACACTTGGGGGGGGGGCAAGGGGAAGAGACATCTAAAGTCTCCCTCTCCCCAGAAACAATTCTCTCCTGACAGCATCACAGTACAAGAAGCTTGTGTGCAGATGTATGCAGTGTCAGCAGCATCACAGCGCTCCTTGCCACAGAGGGCCCTGGAAAATTGACTCCACTTGCACCTTTGATAATCCAGCCTTGCCAGCTACACACAATTGAAAAACTAATATTCCCTTTCTCAAAATGAAAGTCTCTATCTCTGGAAGAAAATAAAGCTAGGCTAAGTATTCTAATACAGTATACAAACAACATTGTTTTAAAAGGGCTTGAATGCACAGACATTCCAGGTTAATTACAAGTCATTTTGGTGATTTTGTTAGGTTATTTTGTTATGTTCCCATTCATTTGAAATGCTGTTTCTGTTGATTAACGCACATAGGTGAATTCATAAGGGCTATGCCACATTAGAGAGCCTAAATACCCTGAAGGTACCAGATCTTGTCTGATCTCAGAAGCTGAGCAGGGTCAGGCCTAGTTCGGACTTGGATGGGAGACCACCAAGGAATACCAGGTGCTGTTGGGTAAATTTCAGAGAAGATAAATGGCAAACCTCCTCTGAATAAACTTTGCCTAAGAAAAAGCCTATAAAATTCATGGGGTCGCCACAAATTGACAGCCAACTGGGAGTAGGGGAGTGTGTGTATACACACACATGCAGCCCCCACAAGGTGGGGGCTGGCAGGGCTCTAGCTTGGGGACTGGGATTAGGAGTGGGGCCCAGAGTGATAGTACTGTAAGTTTTTATTATGTAAATCCATTTCATTTAAAAAAAAATAAATATAAATATTATTTTTGTGTAATCATTTAAACTGACTTATTTTAATTTTTATCCTAAATCTTGTAGAACATCTTGCTGCCCTTGTTCTTTACCAGCCTGCACCACAGGATGAACACCACCATCCCCACATTGCCGTCGGCAACTCTGTGCTTAAGTCCATTCAGCAGTTCACCTACCTGGGAAGCATCATCTCCTCAGATGCCAAGATTGACAAAGAGATCGATCACAGATTAGCAAAGGCATATAGTACATTTGGAAGACTTTACAAAAGAGTCTGGAGTAATAAACACCTGAGGCGAAGCACAAAAATCAGTGTGTATAGAGCCATTGTACTGTCTACTCTCCTTTATGGGTCTGAAACATGGGTCACCTATTGCCAACACGACTCCTCGAAAACTTCCATCAGTGCTGTTTACGCACAATCCTAAATATACACTGGACTATGTGACGAATGTTGCTGTCCTTGAGCAAGCAGGGATCACCAGCATTGAGGCCATGATATTGAGAACACAGCTGCGCTGGGCAGGGCATGTTTCTAGCATGGAGGACCACTGCCTCCCCAAAATAGTATTCTACGGTAAACTCGCCACGGGTCAGCATAAGAGGGGCGCTCCAAAAAAGCGATACAAGGACTCCCTGAAACAACATCTCAGGCCCGGCCAAATTGATCACCAACAGTGGTCCGCCCTGGCCTCACATCGGGAGGCATGGAGACGCACAATCCACAATGCTGTAGCCTTATTTGAGAACTCACGCCGAACAAGTCTTGAAGAGAAACGACAACGCAGAAAGAATCACAACCTGGAAACATCACCCAAGGAGACCTGCTGTGCTTTCTGCAACCGGACTTGTTTATCTCGGATTGGCCTTTTTAGTCATCAGCGCGCTTGCAGAAAGCACGGGATGAGTCCTTCCTGAATCTTTGTTTCCAAAGAAAAGCCAGAGAGAGGTAGGGGGCCTGCCAAAGATCCCAGCCTGGGGGCCCGCTTCAGGATGTGGGGGCGATGCACACACCATGTTACTACATCTGCTGAGAAGACACACTGGAAGAAAGATTTGTCTTAACACAGCAGTTCATATCTGGCAAAGCTCATCTTGCATATTAGAGAGCCTAAATAAACAGCAACTTGTTGGATAAGAAGATACTCGCTGACATGTTAAGCAATAGAGGGCTGCCCCCAGCCCCAGTTCAAGCTTAGTCCGGAGTTCTTTCCAACACCATGGTCCAAACTTTACTTATGTGAAGTCATCATATCACAGCACTTGGAAGCAGATTTCTTTTCCCTCGCGGTTGATGAATGTTAAAATACGTTTGGCACACCTCCAGAGGCATGTTTACCTGCCAGAGAAACTGGCTCTGGCGAGCTACAGACATGGAGAGCCCTCAGGTCGCCAGTCTATCAAAGCCAAGCTGAGAGGTGAGAAATATGTTTGGCGCTATCTCCTCCATATGCAAAAATATGCACAAATATGAAATATGCACACACATGAGAAATATGTACACATATGAAAACATGCACTCTCCTGCACACGCAGAAATATGCACAAACATGAAATATGCACACATATGAGACGTATGCACAGTCTCCTCCAGGCACAGAAATATGCACACACATGAGCAATATGCACAATCTCCTCCACACGTAGGTCGGTGTGGAAAAGCAGCCAGGCTTGCTTTGTGCACTCCTGCGCTGCACCTGCCTCCGTGTGTGTGTGTGTGTGTGTGTGTGTGTGTGCAACAGAAAGAGCGCGCGCGCGCAGCAAGCCAAACTCTCCTCCTCCTCCTCCTCCTGTCGTGGGCAGGTCATGAGAGGAGAAGGAGGGGTGTGAATGCGACTGCTTCCCCATTGGCCATTTGCCCGGAGTCCTTCTTCCTCACGGCTCGGCTGTGGAGAGCAGCGAGAGCGCCTGGAAAAGGGAGCTTGTGGCGGCCGCCTCCTCCGCCTCCGCCGAGCGCGGCCGGTGAGTCGCGAGCAAAAAGGGGGTGGTGGGTGGTGGGTGGGAGAGGGAGCTGGCCGTCTGGGTGGGGGAGGAGGAAGGGCGCGTTTCTCCCCCCCCCGCCTTCTCGTGTTGCCCCAAACCGAGGGGGGGGGAGATAGTGGTTTGGTGCGCCAAGGGGAACCCTTGAGGCGCCCGTCTCCGACCCCTGCAGCACCGTTGCCGTCGGAGGGAGAATTGGGGGGGGTGGAGAAGGGGGTCCCCTTCCCTTGACGCCTTCCCTCACCGCTCTTGGGTTGTTTGGCCGAGCTGCGAGCTTTTTTCCAAGGCTACAAGGGAAGGGAAGGGAGGGCCTTGCATGGGCGCAGAGGCGAAGCGGATGGAGGGAGGAGGAGGAGGAGGAGGAGGAAAAGGGTCCCCGAGGCGCCCCTCTGGCCAGGTTGGGCAGGCGAGGGGCAGCGGGGGATGCCGGTCCTTGGCTGCGCCTCGTGAGGTGATTTCCCTGCTCCCCCCCCCTTTCCGGCCAAGGAGGCGGGTTGGTGGGCTTGTTCCCCCCCCCTTTCCCAGGGCTTCCTTACTCCCTGTAGCAAGGGCAACAGTAGCAGCAGCAGCTCCTCCTGGTAACACGTCCTAGTTGACCGGGTAACGGAGGAGGGGGAGTCGCGGAGGAATGTGGCGCCCGGGCGGCTCGGAGGCGCCTTCCTGAGGTGAAACGGGGCTTTTGTGGTGGTCCCGCTTTGGCGGTGGCTGCCGGAGCGGGCGAGGGGGGAAAGGTGAGGTGAGGTGTGTTCGCCTTGGGAAGACTCCCCTTCGGAGTTGAGGAGGCGCTTGGCTCTTCCTCCCTTCCCTGCCCATCTCCCCTACGGAGGCAATGGCAATAGTTCTCTCTCCGGCTGGTGGGGTTTCCATTTTGCAGCTTTGGGGGGCGGGGGAAGGGAGAGGCTCCCGCTTCTGTACGTGAGGAGGAAGGCAGAGGAGGGCGCTTCCATTTGCCGGGAGCCCCACTGGCAGCCCCTCCGCCCCCAAGAGGGTCTTGGGGGGAGCCGAAGTTAAGCATCCTATGGCCGCCCAAGATTTTGCGCCTGTTCTCCATCCACTGTGATCCTTTGACATGGAGCCCTGTCGTGTGTTTTTGACATTTGGCGTGGTGTATGTATGTGTGTGTTGGAGTGTGCACATAGTGACATAACCACACCCCTCCTGCAAACATAGGCATTTAAATTAACCTATTCCATTTCTCTTCCCCCCCCCCCCACTCTTTTCTCTTCAGGGCTGGCAGCCATGCATAAAGTGTTGGAGGATCCTGCCACAGTTGTGGTGATGAGGTGAAAAGCAAGGGCAGTGAATTCGGTTTGGAATATTATTATTATTATTATTTTCCTGAGGAGTGGAAGATATCATGACTGTCTTCAGGCAAGAGAACCTGGATGATCACTATGAGATCGGAGAGGAACTTGGCAGGTATAATACTTGTTGAAAGGAAAGGGGGCTGTTTTTAGATGTAAATACCTTTAGGGACAATTTTAAAAACACATAAAAATGGAGACAGGTTGGCAGAGATTCGAGTGATGCTTTAGGAATGAGAAGAAAGCATGGGAAACAGACTATTGGATTGAATGCCTTTATTATTAGCCCACTCCAATGAGCTGCATATGTAGAGAAGATCAAGGGATATTCTGTGATGTCTAGGCCAGAAGTGATATGTGTTTACATTATGGTTGGTGTATTGTTATTATTGTAAGTATTTTATAGATAGGTCAGTTTTGTCAAAAAAATTTTTTTTCCATAAATGGGTGATTACAAGCCAGTTCAGTTTGCTGCTCTAAATATCCATAAGGCTAGTGGAACATTGTATCAGGAACATTATAATTGACACCGATGCTTGTTATGCTGTGAGTAACTGATTATGAGAGTGGGTTGCATGGGTGGTTGGTTTTGTTTACATGCTAAATTCTAACAACAATAATAGCAAATTGTAGGTGTAGGTGGTGGGATGCAAATTGGTATTTAAAGTTAATAATCTATGCAGTTAACAGTTTAGTTTTAAAAATAAATCTCTGCAAATCAAGTTAATTTCTAATATTTGTTTTCAGTTTAATGAAGATCAGTCTTTTTCAAGGTATCAGAGTTCAATTATTCTGTTCCAGCCAAATGTCAGATCAAGAGATTTATAGTCATTAAGCAGTGTAGGTTTAACACAGCCTTCATAAAGCTTGTTAGTCGAATACTACTGAATGCTGTGTCTGTGCCACAGCTTTGTGATGGTAAACCCAGACCATTGACTAGTGATTATAGTTTGCTTTTGCTTTTAAATCTCTCAGTTTGATTGCTAAATGAAGTGTGTGCTTCATAGTCTGCAGTGTGTTTCTTCCATTTTAGTTCTCAGTATGTTTAATTTAAAAACTAGATGAATTGTTGCTGCATACTGTATGTCTATATTGCTTTCCTGTGTACTAAATGTTCTGTCATTTTTGCCTATTTTCACAATAACTCTAAATGGAAACATCAAATAGAGACTGATTTCTAAATCATGATTTGAGGTGGTTTTGTAAATTGAGATTTGTAGATTTGCACTAATGGTATTTTGCCAATTGGGATCTTATGGACAGTCATAGCAAAAACTAGTAAGTCAACAATGAAACTGACATGCAAGAAGCAAAGAGAGTGCAAAGATTTTCCTAGTGGCTTGACTAAGGTGTATCCAGTTAGCTATGTGGATCAATGGGAATTTGAACCTGGGTTCATATTGACTTATTTTTAAAGTAGTGATGGTCTGATTTCTGTGATGTTCCTCTTGAATTTGGTATCTGTGTATCCCACAAAATTGTTTTACAAAAATATGAATCCAGCTCTTTTTATTTCAGAGCTATCAAATTGTTTTGGAAAAAAATGTATTTTTGCCATTATTGCAAGCCGAGTCTACATGGTTTATTTAGTACATGCTATAGGAGAGGTTTAGTGTGTCAGCTACAGGAGGATCTGTATTTTCAGAAAATAAACAGAAAACCAGAACTGGATAATGACTTGCATTCGGTCAGCTTTTGTAGTTCTTTCTAGGGGAAATATTATCATGTCATTTTACAGAACTGTTTAGCTTCTTTGGTGCAGATTACATCAATATTAGTTCTTAAGAGTTTGACATTATCACTAAGAATGTAGAGATAAATACTGTACTAATTTAGAACACTGGTCAGAATTAATTCTGATGTATTGTTAAATGTGTTTAAAAATATTTAAAATACTTGTGGGTAGTAGAAGAATCTAGAATGCTACATTTGCTCACTTTTTTCTCTCTCTTTGAATTTGCTCAAGACAGGATACTGTGCCGTCTTTTCTCTTTACCTTTTTATCCTCACAACAGCCCTATGATGTAGATCATACTGAGAAAAAATGACTACCTTAAGTTCATTTAGTGAGTTTCATGGCTCTTTGGGAACTAGAACCTAGTGTAAGACTGTAACCATGAAACCATTTGGCTCTCTATTGTGTTAGAATCTTGAAATTTGGGGAATTTGAGCCCTGAAGATCATGACAAAAATGGTTGTTTCAAAACTAATGCTTTGATATTTTTCTTTTAACTCCGTGTTTATAGAGATTTGCAGCCTTTTCTTCCTGCAAACACATTGCTGCTGACTTTTCCTATGTGGTTTACTCCAGAGATGCTACAAGTGTTGAACAGAAACCTTATATCCAAGTGAAAATGTGATGTAGCAAACAAGTTAATGAGATCCTGTTGAAATCTGTATATATCAATTTGTATGATTCATAATATCTGCTATTTTAGAAAATAGTCTGAAGATTATCTTAATTACAGAGGTACAGTGCTGCCTTACGCTGCATCAGAGAGCCTTGGTGGCTGAAGAGCGGGCTATCAATACTCTAAATAAATAAATAAATCAGATCACTGGTCCATCCAGTTCAGTGCAGTGTGCTCTGACAGGTGACAGATGTCAGAGATTTAAGACCTAGCTCTTTTTCTGTCATTTTTATTTATTTTATTCATTTATATCCCACCTTTCTTCCAATAATGAAACTCAAGTTATTCAAGATGGAAGAGCTAGGAAAAAAGGTACTCTTGACGAGAAGGGTACCTTAGTGATTTGAAGCCACGATGCTATGTGCAAAGACCAATCATGGTTAACCAGGTTAAACTGGTGAGTCTCAATACCTTAGATACAAAAACCTTACTATGTGGAGTTATGCCAACATAATTTATGGTGCATCTACATTGTAGAAATGAGTTTGACGCCACTATGGAATCATGGAATTTGTAATTTTACAAGTTCTTTGCCCTTCTATACCAAATAGCATTTAGCATTTCTATTCCGCTTATCAGTGCTAAGCACGATCTAAGCAGTTTAGAGTGTGTTAGTTACCGTAATTGCCCCCAACAAGCTGGGTACTTATTTTACTGAGTTACGGAAGGATGGAAGGCTGAGTCAACCTTGGAGCTCTCTGGGATTGAACTCACAACCAGCATTTAATCACTGTGCCACCAGCACTCCCAAAGAGTGTTGGTGCCTCACAAAACTACGAATCCCAGGATTCTGTAGGATGGAGCCAAACTGTGTTATTTCTACAGTGTAAATGCACCCTTAGCTTTAAGTAGAGACTTATGTTAGTAGCAGTAGTTGAATCAGGCCTTATAGTTGCAATCTTGAAAGTTAAATTCTGTTCAAATCAGTGAGACTTCTGGTAGATTATTTGGGATTCGAGTGTTAAATATTTTCTTGGCACATTATCTGTTTTAAAATTCCAAACTTAAAAGTAAGATTAGTACTCCCTTGCTTATCTCTTAAACAGATGTTATAAGCAATCAGCTTGCCATGCAATTTCATAAAGGCCAAAGCAGATTGCAGTTCCATTTGGACTGGAAATGATTATGAAAGAAACAAACATAAGCCTTGCCCCCCTGTTTTGTTTCCTTGTGGTTACAGGCAATGTGACTGTGCATTTTAAATACAGCAGTCTGCAGTTCCTTATTATACTCTGTTGTTTCAAGCACTTTGTTAGCTGGTTGCCACAGTGCTGCATTCTTCTGAGACTTTTATTGCTCCTGGTCAAAACACTTAATCTCCATAAAGGTGGCTTAGTTTTTCAAAAACATCAAAGGCAGTGTTGCTTAAGTTTAAGAAGTCCTCATATTAAGTGGCTTTGAACCTTTCAGCCTGATCTACATCTATAAAATAACTTACAGACATCTTAAGAAAATGAGCTAAGCCACCAAGACGGCAGGTCAAGTCACACAAGATGTGCATGATATGATCACTGAGTGAATTGTGTGGAAGAATTTTTCTAGAAAAACATATAGTTGCCCCTCCGTATCCACAGGTTCTGCATCCACAGATTCAACCAGCTACTGCTTGAAAATATTTTTAAAAAAAGACACTCCAAAAAGAAAGCCTTTATGTTTGTCATTTTACATAAAGGATACCTTTTTTTACTATGCCATTGTATATAATGGGGCTTAATCATCTACAGGTTTTGGTATCCACAGGGGGTGGGGTCCTGGAGCCAAACCCAAGCAGATACTGAGGGCCCACTGTGCCTATTTTAGACTTGGGAATCTACCGAACACTGAAAGTTCTTCCTTTCTCTCATGCATGCAGACAAGGCTTATGCAACCATATGTTGCACGCAGAAACACCCTTTCACTCTTGTCTCTGCCAGCTGAGAACCTGTGGCCTACCAGATATTGGACTCAAATTCCCATGAACACACCAATATGGCCATGGTTATGATGACAGCATGAGGCACAAGTTCTGCACCCCTGTTCTAAAACAACTATTTTAAAACTCATAATCAGATGAAGGCAACAGACTTATAACCAACAAACATGTCACAGAATAGTGAGAAAGCTTCCAAGTTCTTGAGAACTCTCATCAGGTGATTAGAAAGCTGAGGATGATGTCCTTTCTCCTCAGGTTTATAGCAGTCTTGAGCTGGAAAGCAAGAGTAACTTTGCAGATCGAGTGGAATTAATCAAATTAAAAATGATTTTAATCAGTAAGTCCAAAGTTTTAATTTATTTATTATGGTATTTAATCCTCAGAGCATGCTGTATTCCGTTGCAAAGTTCATATTGTCACTTTAATATGTAATCTATATTGATCTAAATGAAGTTTAAAGCAAAATCTTTAAAGTGTGTGTTAATCTTTAGTCCAGGCGAAATTAAAGTATTTACAGTATATGCCATTGATGCCATTGAAATGTCTAGGTGAAATTGATGGTACTTTAAGATTCTTATCTTTGGCTGAATTGTACTTGCATAGTTTGGTTCCAGTATCTAGATCCAAGAGTGTGATTTTATCTTACAGAGTAAACACTTGGGAGTTAGAACTATTGGAGTCCTACTTCGGTATGTTTCATGCTGTAAGTGCTTGTGGAATTTTCAACTTCAGTGGAATAAACACTTGTAGCAGTGCACCTCTCAGCTGACTGTTAGCTCTGGCTGTAAGCTCTGTTTATTATAATACAGTGAGTGGTAAATAAGAGGCTTATGAAGTAAGATCATGTTTGAAGTAGGTGCTTATTTTGAGCTAAATGCCTGGGAAAATTTCAGGCCCACAGTGTAATATATGCAGTGCCTATTTGCGAACACCTACCAAAAAAAGGGACCTTAAGCCTGAATTGTGCACAGGCCCTACCTCCACTAGTGCCCTGTGATCTCATTCTCAAAAGTAGGTAACTTAAGTGTTTGGTAGTGCTGGTTGATTCCTGTCACCCTGAAAGTGTACTTTGGATGAAACAATAAACTACAGGTCACTCCCTCATATGTGTAGGGGTTCTGTTTCAAGATTTACTGTGGATACCAGAAACCGCAGATAATAGTGAATCCTAATAAAATAAAGGACTTCCAATACAGACATACCGTAGAGTTGTGTTGCTTTGCTTTCTGAACTTCATAGAAGTGGAAGTTCTGATCAGATGGAAAATGAAATCCAATGAACAGATACTTTGGGTAAACAATGGGTTTGATTATGTCTGAATTGAACCACTGTCTTCATTTGGCTATAACACTAAATAATGGTAAAACATTACAGGAATGATCTGCAGCAAGTTTGGGACTCTTGCTCTCCCCTCTTAAAGTACATCTGTTAGGATGAAATCAGAAGCTTTTTTCTGTCTTTGATTAACAGCATTTTGCTGGTTAATCTTAGCTGTGATTTGTTAAAACAAGCCAACTTTGAACCATTGTTTTTATGAAGCTACCCAGAGCCACTGAGTGAAATCATAACAAGCCTTGTACATTGGGGCAAGACCCTTCTATGTATTTTAGTGTATTTTGAAGTTACACTCAGAGCACTTAGGAGAAATAAATCACCATAAACAGATGGTATACCAATAGAGTTGTTTCAATCTATAAAGAAAGAATCTACTCTAGTTCAAACTTTACCATATATGGAGTGAGAAATGTCAGATGTCTAAGCTGGGTTCAGGAAAGGAAGAGGCACTAGGGATCAGATTGCAAACATATGTTGGGTAATGCAGTGTACCAAATAATTTCAAAAGAAAGCCAGCCTGTGCTTTACAGATTATAGCAAAGCCTTTGATTAAATAGATCATGAAAAACTATGGATCACCCTTAAATAGATGTGCCACAACATTTGATTGGCCTGATGTGTAACCTATATTCTCTGAGGGAGGGGTGATGCGGTTCCTTTACATCTGGTTTCGTCAGTCACCGCCCAGGTGTAGCAGGAAGTTACATCAAGCCTCTTCATATTCAAATTTCTTTGTCTTCATCTCCTCCATCCTGGAGCCACGAGGCCAGTTCTAACTTCCTGCTTCGCCCAGTAGGTAGCTGAGAAATCTCCTCCGTCTGGAATTTCTATCTCCACCTTTATTCTTTTTCCTTTCTTGTTCCTTTACCTACCTTTTTCCTTCTCCAGGCATTGCTGCTTTTCAGCCCTTGCCTTTCTCCTTTTGAATTTCCCGCCTATTTAAAAAAAAAAAAAAAACCTCTCCTCTCTCCGCGCGGCTGCTCAGTCGGCTCCAGCCTGCTCCTCCTCTCTCTCTTCCCCCCTCCCACCTCTCTCCTTACTGTTTTCTTTCCACCGAGGCCATGCAGGCCCAGGAGATTCCCCAGCAGGCGGGGAAGGACTCCGGAGTGGCCGGGGATGCGATTCTCGACCGCGGCCACTCCGAGGACGCGGAGAGCGCTGCTGAGGGAGCCGCGGTCGCCATTGCTGCCGCTGCCGGCTCCCATGTGGGCGTCCCTCAGAGGGACGCGGCCCGGAAGGCACACCAGGCCATCGTGACTGGGAAAGCCTCCGATGGCCAAGCAGCAGCCAAGCCACGGAAGAGGCCAGCACAGCCCAGGAAGAAGCTGGCCTCCGATGCCTCCAGCGGGACCGCGATGGAACCTCCAGCCCTATGGAGTGCTTGGCACGCGCCAGGTGCCTGCTGCCAGGACTGGCCAGGGGCAGGAGCCCCTAGGAAGGTACAAGGGGCCCTTGGGGGGAGCGGGGACGAACTGCCCCTTCCCCCACGCATCGTGCCCTCCCTGCTTTTGGGGACGGCACGTATTCTACCCCCCTGGAGGCCAAACGGAGCGCGGGAGGGGGAAGGGGAGAGCGAGGACTCGCGCTCCCATGCGGAGCCCTCACCATCCACCGGGCCCCAAGCAACCGCCGCAGCTGCCTCGGGGGAGGGGGGCACACCGCATGGGGAACCCCATTCGCTGTCTGACCCCACTCCAGGAAGCAGCCAGGCCCTACCCCAACCGAGCCAACCACCACAAAGCCTGGGCATGGAGGAGCAGGCCTTACAGGCCCCAACTCCTCAAGCACCCCCCCCCACAGGCCCTGGCCTCCCAACCTCCACTCCTCCCGACCTTGCCTGCCCAGGTGCCACCCCAGCAACACCAGCTGCCCTTGGTGCTCCAACCAATGCCTCAGCAGGCAGTACCTATCCAGGCGCAGCAACCGTTGGTTTACCAGGCCCTGCCGCCACAGGGGCCGGTGAACCAGACCCTGGGCTTGGGTAACCAAAATCAGGTTTTCCTCCCACCAGCGGTCCAGCCTCAGCCTATGCAGGCAGTGGGTTTTCAGGCACAGCCCTACCAGGCCCCAGTCCTTCAGGCCCCGCCTCTCCAGGCCCCCACGGGCCATACCAGCCAAAACCACCATGGCATCCCAGTGTTTTACGATCACTCTAGTGGGGAAGAGTCCGACATCGAGTGGTTGGCCGCTCAACCACCCAAGGCCAGGGGAGCTAGACCCACACAGCGGGGGGGTCGTAGAAAGCGTAAGGGCGCCATTAAGGCAGCCCTACAGCTACTCTCAAAGGCATTGCTCTCAGACGAGGATTCGTCAGAAGAGCCTGGCACGAGCGCCTCAACCTCGGGGGTTCCCCCTAAGGACCAGGCGAACAACGCGCAGTCCCAGCAGCCAGCAGGACCGGGCAAGGCAAAAGCTAAGTCCGCGTCCAAGGGCCCTAGGGACCCATTAAGAGGCACAGATGTCCTGGCCAAGAAGAGGAAGGATCCTCCCTCCACCCACTCCTCTGCAGAGTCCCTACCTCCCTCGGATGAGGAACGCGCTCTCACCGACGTCGTCAGGGCGTCTGGGACCCACGACGATGTAATCCTAACCGACAAGGAAGAAGGAGAAATCTCTGATTCTGAGTTTGCAGACCAGGACCAATCGGATCGCCTTTTCCAAGGAGAGTGGTATGTTCCTCTCCTTACTAGGGTGATGGCAACACTAGAAATTACTCCTACAGACACAGACCAAGCTCCATCGACATCGTCGTCCAACGAGAAGGTCGCTGCAGTGATGCGCACCTCACGCCCAAAGAAGCCGGAGCTTCCCTTCCCAGAGGCCTTCTGGTCCCTGGTAACCGACGAATGGGAAAAACCCTCAATGGGAAGGCGGGGCACCACTGTGGCTCAGAAATATTACAACACCACTCAACGCTTTCTGGACCTCCTAAAGCCCCCAGTGGTCGACAATCCTGTCGCGTCCCTCGTCTCCAATTGTCTGGCTCCTAAGGAAGGAGAGGGCTCTCTCCGGGACCCAGACGAAAAAAGAACCGACGCAGCCATCAAGAAGGCCCACGACTCCGCGGCATGCGGGGTCAGATCCACGCTGGCAATATCGCTTTTTTCCAGAGCGGCGATAGTGTGGCTGCAAGAGCTCATGGAGATCCAGGAGCTCGATCCAAGCGTGCTGCACAAGTCTCTGCTTAGATTCCTGCGTACCTTCTTCTTCATAGCCGACGCGGCACAGGACGCCATGATTTTTTCCGCCCGCGCGATCGGGGCCCTCACGCTGGCCAGGAGATCAGTCTGGCTAAAGCACTGGCAGGTGGATACTCCTACCAGGGCAGCATTGGCCTCAGCGGCCTTTAAGGGCCTTAAACTGTTTGGGGAAGAGGCCCTAAAAGGTATCCTAGTCGAGACAAAGGACAAAAAGTTGGCCATGCCCTCCACACTCAAGAAGCCAGACAAGAAGAGCGGCAGACGACCCTTTCAGACTTCTCGTCCCTTTCGTTCCTTTCGGGGATTCGGGAAGCAGCGAAACTACAACTCCTTTCGCCCACCATGGGTTAAGCCAAACTACGTCATCAGACAGAACACTGGACCGCAGCCCAACAATAGCAGAAGGGGAGGCTCCAACGCCCAGCGTGGAGGCTCGCGACAACAATCCTGACTCGGGGTCGCCCCCAGTGGGCGGCCGCCTCAGTCTGTTCCTCCAGCTTTGGTCGAACTCGACAACGGACAGGTGGGTCGTCTCAACAATCACCCACGGGTACAAAATCGAGTTCGACTCAAGGCCAAGGGGCAGATTTCTCCCAGCCCCAATACCCAAAGACCCAAAGAAGGCGAGAGACCTGACGACAGCCGTATCTCACCTAAGACACATAGCAGCCATAGAAGAGGTACCACCCTCTCAGCGCTTCTTAGGCGTGTACTCCTTCTTCTTCACAGTACCAAAGAAGGATGGCAGCCAGAGGTCCATCCTGGACCTAAAATACACCAACAGACACATCACATACAGAAAGTTCCGGATGGAGACGCTTACATCCATAAGGGAGGCGCTCCAACCAGGAGACTTTCTAGCCTCACTCGATCTCTCCGATGCGTATATGCACATCATGATCCACGAGGACAGCAGACAATACCTCCGCTTTGCCTTCGGGGATCAACACTTCCAGTTCAGGGCCCTTCCATTTGGTCTGGCCTCAGCACCAAGGGTCTTCACCAAGGTCCTGGTCACCCTAATCGCCAACCTGAGGGCACAGGGAATCCACCTGTACCCATATTTGGACGACATCTTACCGCGTGTGTCCTCTCTGAACAAAGCAGGGAGAGACCTGCAGGCCACAATTCACTACCTGCAGGCCCATGGTTTTCTGGTGAACTTCAAAAAGAGCAGCCTGTCTCCTGCCCGCACCATCGTCCACCTGGGTGTGGAAATAGACACACAACGCTCCAAGATCACCCTGTCCAAGGAGCGACAGGAGGTCCTCCTACGGGAAGTTCGCACCGTTCGTTTACTAAGGAAGGTACCACTGTCCCTACTAGCCAGACTCCTCGGCCTTATGATCTCAGCCTTTGGGGTTGTGCCTTGGGCAAGGTTCCACTCCAGACCCCTGCAGAACTTCCTGATGCCTTACCAAAAGGAGATCGCATTGAGGAAGTCCCCACTCCTTCTCCTCCCACAGCATGTGAAGGATTCGCTGGCCTGGTGATCTCAGATGAAAACAGTCAGCAAGGGTTCTCCGTTCACAGTACCCCAGGCGATCCTGGTCACCTCCGATGCGAGCCTACGGGGCTGGGGAGCACACTGTCAGGGACAAGTGACGCAAGGGATTTGGAGCCCACAGGAAAAGACGCACAGCATCAACTGGCTGGAGCTACGAGCGGCTCGCTTGGCCCTGCAACACTTCACCCCAGTCCTGAGGGGTCAACACATCATGGTGATGACGGACAACACTACAGCCCGATCGTACATAGCGAAACAAGGAGGTTCGAGATCCCGGTCCCTGCAACAGGAAGCGGATCTCATCTTCCTCTGGGCCGAACGGACGGTGCAGTCCCTTACGGCTCAGTACCTGCAGGGGGAACGCAATCAACAAGCGGACTACCTGAGCAGATACTCGGTTCTACCCGGAGAGTGGGAGCTAAACGACGACGTGTTCACTCAGGTCCAGGCCAGGTTCGGCCAGCTGGAGGTGGACATGTTCGCGACAAGGTCAAACGCCAAGCTGGACAGGTTCTTCGCCAGGTTCTTTCACCACAACGCCGAAGGCACGGACGCCCTACGATCCCCTTGGCCGGCCGGTCTCCTATACCTGTTTCCCCCACTTCCCCTCATAGGGAAAGTCTGTCGGAAGATTCGCCAGGAGAAGGCACAAGTGGTCCTGATAGCGCCCCATTGGCCGAGGCGCCCCTGGTTCTCCGAGTTGATGGACATGAGGGTTCAGAGCCAGTGGCGTCTACCTCAGAGACCCGACCTTCTCCATCAGGGTCCGATCCTCCACCCAGATCCAAGCTGGTTACAACTGACAGCTTGGAGGTTGAGCGGCAAGCCCTAAGAGAACATGGATACGACGATTCAGTCATTAGTACCCTTCTTTCCTCTAGGCGCGTGTCCACCAGGAGGATCTATGAAGCTACATGGCGAGCCTTCAAGAGATGGTGTGCCCCTCGCCAATTGATCGCTGAAGAAGCTTCGGTGAAACACATCCTGGCATTCCTACAGAAAGGCCTCGAGGCGGGCTTACGACCAAATACCCTGAAGAGACAGGTGGCCGCTCTGTCGGCCTTCCTCACAGCACAGGACGGAAACCGCCTCTCATCGCATCCCCATATCAGGCGTTTTCTCAGGGGTGCCTCGATAGTTTCACCCCCGGTGCGGCACAGGTTTCCGTCGTGGAACCTCTCCCTAGTCCTCAGGCAACTCATGAAGCACCCGTTTGAACCGTTGCGCACAGTTTCCCTTAGAATTCTCACCATCAAGGTTGCCTTCCTAGTGGCCATCACCTCAGCGCGAAGAGTGTCGGAGTTGGCCTCTCTGTCAGTTAGGGAACACCTGTGTTCCTTTACCAAGGATGTAGTGACCCTACACCCAGACCCGTCATTCAAACCAAAGGTAGTCTCCGAGTTCCATGTCTCGCAGCCCTTGATTCTGCCCTCCTTTTGCCCTGACCCTTCGCACCCGAAGGAGAAGCTCTGGCATAACTTGGACGTCAGGAGGGCCCTGAAGATCTACATTAGACGTACTGTCCCCATCAGACGTTGCGACGCCCTGTTCGTCTCTTTCTCTCAGACAGCCATAGGGTCCAGAGCTTCGCAGAAGACCATTGCTTCCTGGATCAGGGCTTGTATCTTCGAGGCCTATGACTCAGCTAGGCTTCCCAGACCTTCAGGGGTCACGGCACATTCGACTAGGTCAGCCGCGACATCCGCGGTCTTCTCCACTAACGCTTCCCTGGTAGAAATCTGCAGGGCAGCAACCTGGAGCACACCGTCCACCTTCATTAGACACTATAAGGTGGATAAGTTCCGTTCCGCCGAGGCGAACTTCGGTCGGAGGGTGCTCCAGGAGGTGCTCAGAGGCTGAGTCCGCCAATCCCGCAGTCACTCCCGCCCTATTGAGTCAGCTTGGGCACGTCCCAGATGTAAAGGAACCGCATCACCCCTCCCTCAGAGAATGCCACATTGGTTACTTACCGTGAAGGTGCATTCTTGAGGGAGTGGGGTGATGCGGGTCCTTTCCCCGCCCAGTGACTGCGTGCGTTTTTCCTTACATGGCGGTACCCTTATTATTTAGCTCTGCTTAATGTTATTTGACTTAAACGATTTCTTTAGTCCTTACAGGGCTTTGCTAGTCAGTGAACTGGCCTCGTGGCTCCAGGATGGAGGAGATGAAGACAAAGAAATTTGAATATGAAGAGGCTTGATGTAACTTCCTGCTACACCTGGGCGGTGACTGACGAAACCAGATGTAAAGGACCCGCATCACCCCACTCCCTCAAGAATGCACCTTCACGGTAAGTAACCAATGTGGCATTCAGGACAAGAGACTACCGTTAGGACAGAATACGGAGAAATGGAAGAGTTTCCAATTAGCAAGGCGGTCAGGCAAGGCTGCATTTTATCACCCTGCCTGTTTAACTTGTATGCTGAACATATCGTATGTAAAGCAGGATTAGACTCGGAGGAAGGAGGCGTGAAAATTGGAGGAAGGAACATCAGCAATTTAAGATATGCAGATGACAGAAAATAGCTCTACCAGAAAATAGCAAAGACTTGGAATGATTACTGAAGAAAGTCAAGGAAGAAATGAATTCTACCCAGGGACAGGGGGATTTCCAGCAGATAATGGGCCATCAACCAACCATTAGCCAAACAGACACTAATCCTCCTGCATTTCTACACCCAGAAACTAACCATTCAAATACATAAATTTACATGTACTCCCCAACAGGGGTTCATAGTACAGTTGGCCCTCCATATTCACGGATTTGGCATTCATAGATTTAAGTATTCACGGCTTGAAAATATTCTTTAAAAAAATAATAATCCAAAAAACCAAACTTTGATTTTGCCATCTTATATAAGGGGACACCATTTTGCTATGCCATTGCATCTAATGGAACTTGAGTATTCATGGATTTGGCATTCACAGATTTAAGCAACCATGGCTTGAAAATATTCTTAAAAAATAATCCAAAAAGCAAACCTTGATTTTGCCTTCTTATATAAGGGACACCATTTTGCTATGCCATTGCATATAATGGAACTTGAGTATTCACTGATTTGGGTATTCACGGGGGGGGGGGTCCTAGAACCAAACCCCAGCGAATGTGAAGGGACAATTGTATATAAACTCCATACACACTCCTACCAAACCATTCTCTGAAGATGCCAGCCACAGATGCAGGCAAAACGTCAGAAGTACACTCTTCCAGAACATGGCTTCACAGCCCGGAAAAAAACCCAAGGAAAATCTATGGATGCCAGCTGTGAAAGCCTTCAACTTCAAGGAAGAAAGTGCAAAGACAGGTTTACAGTTGAACATTAAGAAAGCAAAAATAACAACCACAGATGATTGACATAACTTTAAAGTAGATGAGGAAGACATTGAAATAGTTCAAAATTTTCCATACCTTGGCTCAGGTATTAATCACAATGGAGATTGCAGTAAAGAAATCAGAAGACTAGGACTTGGAAAGGCAGCTGTGAAGGAACTAGACAAGATCCTGAAGTGTCAAGATATATCGTTGAATGCTAATGTTAGGACTAATAATTCCGTCGCATTTCCCATTTCTTTGTATGTTTGTGAAAGCTGGACAGTGAAGAAAGCTGATAGGAAGAAAATCAACTCCTTTAAAATGTAGTGCTGGAGAAGGGTTTTACAGATTCCATGGACTGCTAAAAAGACAAATAAATGGGTATTAGAAAAAATCAAGCTTGACCTCTCCCTAGAATCCAAGATTACTAAGCTGAAACTGTTATACTTTGACCATATCATGGGAAAGACATGACTCACTAGAAAAGACAATAATGCTTGGGTAGGTAGAAGGCAGTAGGAAAAGAGGAAGACCACATTCCGAATGAATAGACCCTGAGTCTGCAAGACCTGAGCAGGGCTGTTGATGATAGATTGACTTGGAGGTCTCTCATTCATGGGGTCGCCATAAGTCAAAGTTGACTTGACAGCAGTTAACAACAACAACAGATTTTATGTGTATGTGTACACAAACACAGAGAGACTTACACATGCATACAAAAAAATGGTAGAATTGTATATCCAGAAACTGGAAACTCACCAGGGATCAGCAGCCAGTGGTTTTGGGACTGGCACTGGTCCAGGAACTATCACTTTGAGTAGTGTAGATGCAGGCCACTTTAGCCAGAAATGAAATTCTTTTCACACTTGATCAAAGCAATAATGTGTCACCACCAAGGATTTTTCCCTGTAACTATGAAGTGTGATTTCAGCATTTGGTCCTCCAGAAACTGTGAAAAGCAAGAGTTGAAAGATACCCTCACACTGTCTTCTCTGTAGTGAATGCTGCCCATGCTCTGAAAACCAAGATTCTGCTGTAACATGCAACTGAGTTGGGTTGACTCTTATATTTACAGGTGGTTCCCTGTGATTTCATCCATTCTGCTTTTCTTCCTTTTTTCCTTCCTTGTTCATAAATAAACTTCTTTTTTTATATCATGACATTTGGCTGCATTATTTTAAAAGGGAATTTCTCACTAAAGCCTTCACCATAAAGGGGAAGTGAGAGACTGCATGGTTGCTAAGCTGCTCCTTGTTTTCTTAGAATACTTTACAAGATTTTGTTAACTTAGATGTCAAGTAAATCTAAAGCATCTTTCTTTTAATTTTTTCCTAAAGCTTTTCCTGAAGCCTAATGCAGTCCTTGATAGAAGAACTTAGGAACGCTGCAAGCAGATAGATAGGTTAATGTGTGTCAAGAGGTTAAATTTGACTAATTTAATGGCCTATTATGCTTCTTTAGGAGCTGCAAAGCATATTGAACACTGGTCTTAAGGGTGATATTTTAGGCATGCTTATCTCTAAGTAAATCCAGTTAGGCCTGCCAGGTCATACTTTGACAGAACATGTATGGATTGTGTTGCAAAAGATCCACTAGATATGGAAATGGAAACTGTAGTCTGAGGATGCTAGGCCTGGGCATTGCAGGCAATTTCTGCTTCCTTAAGATTTATAGACTGTAACCCCAGAAATTATTTTTTTTTCCCTAGCATATGTGGAAAGAATGAGGAGCTATGTGGAAACTGAACTGTTTAATTAATTAATTAATTAATTAAAATATTTATATCCTACCCTATATCCAAGGATGTTAGGACAGTGTACAGTAAAATCAGTTTAGGACAATACGTAACAATAACAATAATTTTAAAAGACTAAAATATATTAAAATTATTTATCACTTTAAAAATGGTGATCGTAACACACGTGCAAATTGGGGAAAAAATCAATTAGGCCCTGAAGGCTTTTTTTTTTTTTTAAAGCCATGTTTTGGTCTGAGGCCAGGAAGACAACAGAGTTAGGGCCAATTGGACTTCTGAGGGGAGAGTATTCCTAACTGGTTGCCCAGCAGAAAACACCCTCTCTAATTAGTTAGTTATACCAACATTGATAGACTGCCTTTTGGCCCCCATAAGTACCCCCAATCTGGTTCACAACTATATCATCTGGATAAAATACAAAGTAATCTTGATACTTGCAGTCTAAGGGTTGCAAAAAATAAAAGCAATGTAAGTAGGTTGGGGGATCAGTGTGTGCCATACTGATGCTGACTCACTTATGTTTTAGACCGTTTGGAGGGAGATAGATGGAGACCATGGAATCCATTAAATCTTCAGGCCGAAGTGCTGCTGCACCTGGAAGTGTATTTGCATTCCTTTCTCAATTCTAAACGCCAAATTATGGGAAGGACTGAAAAGTAGGCAAAGTGCCAGTAGTGCCTATGATATTAAGGATATTGACTGTACTGCTCTTCTATATATTAACCTGAATTTCAAAAGCTGGACTTTATCACACTGGAAAGCCATGATGGAGGTCCTTTTCTCATGCAGCAGAAGCAGCAATGTATGTGTAAATATTGGAAAAGGTTGTACAGGGTCAGGCATTGTTCTTTTCCCAACTAGTTGCTGTTCTGTGCTGTCACTAAATGGAGCCTAAATGTGACATGATTTGGAAAAACAACTGTCCCAACAAGAAAAATATTTTTTGACTACTGTTTTACTTGTAATTTGCAGGGAGTTACATTGTTTAATTTGCAGGTTCTTGTTTTCAGAGACTGTCACTTTAAAACTGAAATGTATTTTCATATTATAAACATGGTAAGTAATGCTGTAGCTTTTACTCTTATGTTTTCTGTGGTAGATTGGAGAAACAGGAGTAAGAGAGCAGAGTTCTTTTGTTTTCAATTATTTTGACATCATTTCCCAAAGGAAATGTGAACTTTGTTCCAATGATGTTCCATAAGGCAATATTTATTCGTTATTTGTTAAGACTGTGGATAATGTTGTATGAGTAGCCATAGTAGCAGATGGAGGAAAAGTTGTCAGTTGTGGTCAGGCTAGTACATGGGTAAGCCCAAACTCCTAGCCCTTTGAGCTACATATCAGAATCCCCAGCAACATAACCCCAATTAAGATGTTCTAGTGAGCTAAATAAACATACAAGTGAGGGAGCTTATTAGCAACACCGACCCTCTGTCATGATTTTTGTCTCGCAGAGGATGACAGTTTGAAAAGAAGCACCTCCTCTGTGCATGGAGACTCTCCACATAATGATTCTCATAGAATCATGGAATTACAGAGTTGGAAGAGATCTCAAAGGCCATCCAGTCCAGCCCCCTGCCATGCAGGAATACACAATCAAATCAGGCAGTGTATTCCACTTCCAAACAGCTCTTACCATCAGGAAGTTCTTCCTAATGTTTAGGTGGAAACTCTTTTCCTGTAGTTTGAACCCATTGCTCCATGTCCTAGTCTCTGGAGCAGCATGGCTGTCATGTCCCCTATCACCCTTCTCTTTGCCAGACTAAACATGCCAAGGTCCCTAAGCAGCTTCTCACAGGACATGGCTTCTAGACCACCCACCACCGTGCTCACCCTCCTCTGGACACATTCCAGCTTGTCAGTATCCTTCCTGAATTGTGGTGCCCAGAACTGGACGGGGTTGGACTGGATGGCTCTCGTGGTCTCTTCCAACTCTATAGTTCTATGATTCTATGATTCTATTCAGGTTAGGTCTGACCAAAGCAGAATACAGTGGCACTATTACTTCCCTTGATCTAGATACTGTACTCCTATTAATGCAGCCTAGAATCACATTGGCTTTTTTAGCTGCTGCCTCACCAGTACTGCTGCCTCATGTTCAGCTTGTGGTCCACTAAGACTCCCAGATCCTTTTAGCATATACTGCCCTCAAGCCATGTGTCACCCATCCTATATCTGTGCCTTTCATTTTTACTGCCCAAGTGCGTTATCCTACATTTCTCCCTTTGAAATGCATTTTGTTAATATTGGCCCAGCTTTCTAATCTGTTCAGGTCATTTTGGATGCTGATCCTCTGGAATATTAGTTACCCCTCCTAATTTGGTGTCATTGGCAAACTTTATAAGCATACCCTCTATTCCCTCATCCAAGTCATTGATAAAGATGTTGAATAGCACTGGACCCAGGAGAGAACCCTGTGGCGCCCCACCAGTCGCTTCTCTCCAGGATGAACTCCTCTTACCCTTCGGGTTCGGTCAGTCAACCAATTACAAATCCACCTAACAGTTGCATTATCTAGCCCACAGGTTACTAACTTTTTTGCAAGAATATCATGGGGGACCTTGTCAGAAGCCTTACTGAAATCAAGATACACTACATCCACTGTGTTCCCTTCATCTATCAAGTTTGTAACTCTATAGCTATTGCTTAAAACAATTTGTAAGCCGCTCTGATAGCCTTGTGGCTGAAGAGCGGGGTATAAATAAATAAATAAATAAATAAATAGAAAAGATGCGATTAGTCTGGCATGACTTGTTTTTGAGAAGTCCATGTTGACTTACTGTGATCACAGCATTCCTTTCTAAATGGTTACAGACTGTTGAACGATCTGCTCTAGTACCTTTCTAGTATGATGTCAGGCTGACTGGGCGGTAATTATTTGGGTCTTCTCCCCCCCCCTTTTAAAGATGGAGACATTTGCCCTCTTCCAGTCTGCTGGGACCTCTCCTGTTCTCCAGGAATTCTCAAAAGATTATTGACAATGGTTCTGAGATTACTTCTGCCAATTCTTTTAATACCGTTGGATGAAGTTCATCTGGCCCTGGAGACTTGAACTCATTTATACTGGCCAGGTATTCCTGAACTACTTCTTTACCGATTCTGTGCTGTATTTCCCCTACTGCATCATCTGCTCCATCTTCCTCAGGTTGAGCACTGTTTCCCCTTTGGGAGAAGACTGAAGCAAAGAAGGTTAAATAGTTCTGCCTTTTCTCTTTCCCCGTTAGCCTTTTGCCATCTTCTCCCTGCAGCAGCCCTATGATTTCCTTGTTCTTCCTTTTGCTACAGACATAACAAAAAAGCCCTTTTTATTGCTTTTAATCTCTCTGGCAAGCCTGAGTTCCATCTGTGCTTTAGGTTTTCTGACTTTCCCCCTACATGAGCTGGCTATTTGTTTGAATTGGTGATTTCTCCCTTTTTCCATTTCTTATACATGTCCTTTTTATGTTTTAGCTCAGTTGAGAGTTCTTTTGACATCCATCTTGGCTGCATTAGACACCTCCCCTTTTTCCTCCTCATTGGAACTGTTTGAAGTTGTGCCTTCAATATCTCACTTTTTCAAAACTCCCATCCTTCATGAACTCCTTCATCTTTTAGTATTTCTGACCATGGGATCACCCCCAGTAATTCCCCAAGTTTTCTGAAATCAGCTTTCTTAAAGTCTAGAATGCAGGTCTGACTATGATTGGTTTCCCCTTTCCTCTGTATAACAAACTATAGGAGAACATGGTCACTCCCCCCCTAGGGATCCCACCATGTCCACACCATTAACCAGGTCATCCCCATTGGTTAAGATCAGATATAAAATAGCTGATCCCCTTGTTTCCTCTTCCAGCTTCTGGACAAGGAAATTGTCTTCAAGGTAAGTGAGGAATTTGTTGGACCTTAAATTCTTGGTAGAGTTGGACTTCCAACAAACATCAGGATAGTTGAAATCCCCCATTACTACTACATCTCCTTTCTGAATGTGTGATCATCTGTTCCAGGAAGGCATCATCCAAGTCCTCGGTTTGGCTTGGAGGCCTGTAGTAGACCCCCAGAATGATATCCCTTCCATTTCTTTCTCCCCTAATTTTTACCCAAATGCTCTCAACCTGGCTCCCAGGATTTAAGTCATGGATCTCTTTACAGGTGTATACATTCTTAACATATAATGCTACTCCACCACCCTTCCTGTTTGGTCTATTTTTCTGAAATAGGCTATACCCCTCTATTAGTACATTCCAATTATGAGACTCATCCCACCAGGTTTCAGTGTTGCCTATGATATCATATTTGTTTTGCTGTGCTAAGAGTTCAAGTTCATCCTGTTTATTTCCCATGCTCTGTGCATTCACATAGAGACATCTGAGACTATGGGCCATTTCCCCTATCTGCCTTTTAAAGGGTTTATTCCTCCCATTGTTGGGTTGTTGTGTTATTTGCCTTGTTCTCTGTATAGCATTTGGGCTACTATCTCTAGCAATCGATGAACTCCTGCCTTCAAGGGTACTGTCTCCCTCCCCCATACAAGTCAGTTTAAAGCCCTCCTAATGAGATCTTTCAGGCTCTTCGCAAAAACATTCCTACCAACTGTTGTGATGTGCAGCCATCTCTTGCCAGAAGTCCATTTCCCTGAAACGCATCCCATGGTCCAGGAAGCCAAATTGTTCCCAGCTGCATCATCTGTGAAGCCAGTTGTTCACCTCCACTATTCTCTCCCTTCCTGGGCCATGCCCTTCCACTGGAAGGATAGACGAAATCACTATCTGTGCATCCAGGTTCTTCAGCTTCCTACCCAAAGCCTCATATCCCTTGTGATGTTCTGGAGGCTATGCCTTGCGGTGTCATTGATTCCCACATGGACCAAAAGGAAGGGATAATGGTCTGAAGGCTTGATGAGTCTTGTCAGCCTCTCTGTTACATCTTGAATTTTTGCCCCAGCTAGACAGCATACCTCTTGAGACATTTTGTCAGGCCTGCAGACTACTGCTTCTGTTACTTGCAACAGGGAATTTTCAGTGTTCCATTATTTTTTTTAGAGTTTTGAATCACTTGAAGAGAGCCTCCACGCATACAGTGAGTTCTCCTCTTTAAACAGTGAATCTTCAAATGAGGAGAGTTGTGTAAATGCACACTCACCCTTTTTATTTATATATTTAGACTACATTTGGAATGTCTGACTAGGGCATTACTGTTCCACAAAAATACATATCAAGATGACCACTCAAAGAACTGCAGTTACAGGTAAGCAACCTGTGCTCTGTGCACCTTCCGATCATCTACAGCAGTATCGTCTTTTTCACTGCTGATGGCACTTGTGCTGGGTTTTTTTTCTGCATTGCCACTGTTGTTTATCTTTCTATGTCTTGCTGCTGATATAGATCCTTCAGCAGAAGCCTCTTCTGCTGAAAAGTAGGCAGTTATTATAGTGTTAGGTCCCCCCCACACACACACATACTGCCTGTACTCTGAGGCACTGAATGCAGCCTCTTCTTCACACCCTCTCCCGATTTATGCATAGAAGCCTTCCATATGCTTCAAAATTCTGTATCTCCCCCACCTTTCCCCATAGGCTGTAGCTAAAAGGATTTTTCTGCTGCTCCATAGCAGGTGAATTGATACCATCTGTATGAGGAATGAGGTGCAGTGGTTGTATTGTTTCTCAGAGACCCTCAAGCTAGGATCTGACAACCCTAGAATTGGGCCTTAAATAGACATCCTCCTCTATTCAAACTTCCCACTTTCCCAGTAGCTAGAGAAACAGGTACTTGTATATGCACACACTCATGTATCTTGCATATACTAGAGGAATTTCTCTTTTTTAGTTTCACTGACTAACAAATGGGTAATAAAAGAACTCATGCATGAACCTGTGTGTCCAGAAACTGTATTTATCCATGAAGGATTGAGCCATGGCTGTGAGTAGTGATATGTCAGTCCCTGCCTTATTGCACAACAATAACAGTAAACTTGAGAGGAATAGCATTTTATTTTATATATGTTGTGAGACATAATTGTATCTGTTTCTTCAGTAATTTTTTTCTAATTCCAATTACTCTTGTGTAAGTTCTGAGAATAAATATAAATCTTATTTTGTTTCTAGTCATGCCTTCTTTAACCTTCATCTATTTCAAAATAATTTAAAAGAGCAAAGCTTGACCTAATTGCTTAGTTGCATGTGATCGTTTTTGTTCCTTACATTTAATTAGCTGAGCCTCTAGCCATAAGTATTTTTTTAAAGTCATGTTTTCTGGTAAGTGAATTAACCATATAAATATGAGGTCTAAGTTGCAGTGGCAGCAGCTGCAAGATTGCCCACAGTGTTTCTTAATGTTTATTCTCATTGTTACCATCATGTTTGAAGACTGAATAAGTATAGTAAGAGAATAATATGTCTTACTTTCCTAACCACAGTCAAAATTTCTTTAAAAGACATGTTGAGCAGATGAACAGACAATTGTAAATGAAATTGGTCTGAAGGAGCAAGCCTTTTAAGTGGTTGCAAATAATGATGGCCAAAGAAATGTGCTTGGAAGAGGATAAATCCCTAGCTAATTTTTGTTTAAAATGTTAGCCTTGTGGTACAGATAATTTTTTCAGAAATGCCATGTTAAAAGCAACTGCATTTACTGTATATTGCTGCATACAAGACTACTTTTTAACACTTGAAAATCTCCTCAAAAGTGGGGGGGTGGTCTTATACCCCAGTAGATCTTTTCCCCTGCTGTGAGAATGATTGAAGTGTTAAATGGCCTGGGCAGTTTTCCCAGCAGATCCTCCTGCTGTGAGAATGACTGCTTTGCCTTTGAAGAGTTAAATGGCCCCCCATTTAGCTCAGGAGAGTCAAAATAATGTTTCTTTTCAGGACAAGTTAGCCTAAAGTTAGAATTTCTGGATTCAGATTTATCATTCTGCATCAAGTTTTGTCTATGGTGAAATTCTCTTGTCTACCACTGTGGCTCTAAAATCATTAATGTGCTCATTCATTAATGTGATCATTCAAAAATTTGGGATTTGATACCTTCATATTAACCAACTTACAGTATTAATGCAACCTTACTTTCCAAAGATTGAACACCACAGAGATTTTTCAAAGTATCCCATGCTTTTTTAGCTGTTCTCAGTCCTTTAATTTCACAGACTATTCCATCATCTACAGCCACTGAGCTGGCTGGCTGGTGGGGGACAGGCTTTCCAGCCAGGTGGCTGGCTGGGGGGGGGCAAACTCTATATTTTAACTTAAAAATTGGGGGGGGTCGTCTTTTGCGCCCAGTCGTCTTATACGCTGGAATATACGGTAGTAGATTTATTCTTGAAGAAGATCTAGGAATACCAGTATGCATTACAGGCAGGTATTTCCTGGTTCATTTCAGAAACCTGTCAGCAGCTTTGATTCAGACATAACACCAAACATCAAACTATGATTGAGAAGGCATGTCATGGTTCTGGTCTCCAAATGAATGGATAAACACATAGCTTAGTGTACAAAGCCCTTTCCTTATAGTGTGTTACTGTTCAGTTCACCCACCTCTTATCAGAGTTCCAGTGTCCTGTCTGCTGGCAAAATGGTTTTACATGTGATGCCACATTATCACATGATGACTACCCCCAGGAAAGGGTATCACTGGAAACTAGGCTGCTTAGCTGCTGTAGCTAGCTCTCAGCTTTGTGGTTTGTACAGTATGTTCCTCTGTTTCCCAGTACCAGTTTCCAAAGTATGGCTCTTCCACTTTGATTGTTGCCTACATGTGTTACCCAGATATAAACATAATACAACTTTTGATACTTACCTCTTCCTGATGATTGTAATAGGTATACAACCCTTTCTTAGAAAAATCAATAATAATATATTGGCAGAGTGTTAATATTTTATCCCTGTGCTCCATTTCCACAAGCTCCATGTCAGGGAAAATAGATATTGTGAATAAGTTTTTTCACCAAGGTGCCAGCCGGCTTATCAGAAGCTCATAAATCTGTCTATTCTTGTTATTCTGTTCTTTGGGGGTTGGAAATAAGAAATCGAAATTTGGAATTGGTTTTTCTTTCGTTTCTCGCAAAGACTGGGTGTTCAGGGGCTATATAACTGGGAGGGGTTATTGGAGCTAGTTTTAAGTTTCAAGCCTGTGTGTTTTCTCTTGCTTTTGAGGAGCTCCTTGCCTTAGCTCCAGAAGAATCTTGGACATATAGAAGCATGGGTGAATGTCTTCTAATGTTTATTTTGTTCTCACGTGTTTATTATTAATAAAAGCCATAAAGGATTTTCAGATGGCATTTTTCTTTGCACCAGAGGAGTACTTGTTTTGCTCAGAAAAGCTCACGCTATTTTGCTGCATGTATCACTGTTCGGATGCACAGTGAATGACCGCGCTCTGCATATCAAATGACACTCCAGAAAACAAAAGAAGCTCTTTTCTCCTTTGATAATATATAATGTGTGGCTTTGACTATTTTCATCCTACATTCTTACCAACAGCAAATGCATCCTGGAGTTCTGTTTTCAGAGATCTTGAAGCAGTAGAGTCTATGGTTTGAATGAAATCAAGAGATGGATTGTTCATTCTTTAGTCCCTCTAAGGAACAAATATTAGGCATTGCATTTGTTATAGTATTCTCAAAGACTTTTTGGACTGTGCTTGCAGCAATCATTGATTGCTGTTGTTCCACTACAAGGATGATGCATGATACAGGCGATTATTATTGGAGGTGCTAAGAGTGGGAGTTGAGATGTCAAAAAGACAAGTGAATAGGTTTGAGAGCTAGAGGCTTGTTGTGCTTTGGTTATACCATGAAACAGTGTGACTCATTGGAAAAGATTATAATGCTTGGTAAAATGGAAAGCATCAGGAAAAACACCATACTACAGGTGGATTGATTCAATCAAGGAAGCCATAGCCCTGAACTTGGAAGATCTGAGTAACACTGTGGATGATAACTGGGGCTCTAGGAGGTTTGTCATTCATAGGGTTATCATAAATCAGAGGTATGTGCATGTGTGCCTTCAAATTGCCTGTCGACTTATGAAGAGGTAATGACTTTCTTAGGCAAGGAATACTCAGGTGGTTTTGCAAGTTCCTTCCTCTGAAATATAGCCTACAGCACCTGATATTTGCTGGTGGACTCCTATCCAAGATCAAGATCAGACAAGATGCACCTTTAGGATACAGTCAGCGCTCTGTATTCACAGATCTGGCATTCACAGAGTCCACCATCCATGGCTTGAAAATAGCGTGTTTATAAAAAGAAATTCCAAGAAGCAAACCTTAATTTTTCCATTTTATATAATGGACACCAATTTTACTATGCCATTGTATATAATGGGACTTGAGCATCCACAGATTTTGGTATCCACAGGGGGTCCTGGAACCAGACCCCAGCAGATTCCAAGGGCCCACTGTATTTAGGTCCCTAAATAAAAGTTGACTTGATAGCAGATAACAGCAGAAACAAAGAATGGTATATAAACTGAACTTGTATGCATCCTAGAACTTTTTGTCCCTCTGCAAGCTAATGCATGTCCCCCCTTCCAGTTAAATTTAGTAGGATCTGCTTCTAAGCAGAGATGTAAGGGGTTGTAACATTAACGCAAGCACACAAAGTGCCATTGTCTATTTCCAGTTCAATATAAATTGAGTTGTGTTGCCTGTGATGACTTTTGAGATTTAGTTTTCCATTTGGGCCACAAATTCAGCAAATGATTTATGCTATACTTTTGTTGTGAAAGTAGGTGGGGTGGGAAATCTCTGAATTTTCCCTTTAAAACTCTATATTTGTTTCATTTTTTACAGTGCATAGGTGACTATTTTTGCCCTTATCTGTATATAGTGGCCAGCTGTAAAATGTCTCCCATGTTTAGGATGGCTATGTATTATCTATACTTTGCATGCTAGTATAGGAAAGCTCAAAATGCAAATTAAAACAGAATTGGATTATCAGTATCAGTTTATTTAATCTTGAGTTGAAAGCTCAATATAATGCGGGGGGGGCGGTATCTGCATTTCTAGGCTGCAACTACTGGTATTCCATGGATCATATCTTTCTTCCACCCACCCTCTACCCTGTGCTTCTTCTGTTGTTAGCTAGAAAATTTGCGTGAGTTATAAGACTTTATTATCAAGTACTTGTTCCAGGCAAAGTCCTCTGCATATTTCTGGTCTTAATCCATTTAATACAGATCATACTGTGTGTATCATGAACAAAGAGATGGATTGAGCAAGGTGTCAGAATAGACATCTCTGAGTAATTCAAACAAGTGAACTATGTATTATGCTTGCCACTTAATATGACTTAATGAGATGTACCAAATTGAAGCTTGGTTGGAAGCCACAATATCTGACATGGAAGCCCTCCTCCAGAAAATGAGTTACCTGGTGATTCAGTGGTGAGGGTCAAATATTTTGAATATGCTTTGTGAAGAATTTTCATTTTTTTTTTTTTTAGGGTTGACCAGTAGCCTTAAAAAAAAAAATCGCACATACAGTTCCAGAACACAGCCCTAGAACAAATTAGAAAAACTGTGTGCTGAGGAAGCTAGAAGGGCTGCTGCATAATTATTGTTACATGTGCATATGTGTTTGTAATTAGCGGCTGGGTAGTAAAGAGTGAGCTGTAAATAATGAAGTTTGTTTTCTCCATGAATTTAACAATAGAGGAATTTAAAATATATGAGCAATGTGTCATTTTAAAATGAAAGCCTGTTGGTTCCTAGACTAAGGAATATGTTTTAATGTTGATTAGACTAAATTAGATTCACTTGCTGTCATTTTGAGGTATCCCTTGATTAAACATATGCCTAGCATGTAGTGGCTACTAGAAGATCCTAATTTTACCCCACAGCATAGGACCAGTGGTAGACAAAGGAAGCATTAAAGAAATCTGATTGGAGATGCAGTAGCTTAATACTCTCTTATCGTGAGGATGCAAAATATTTATTCAGCCTTTGATAAAACTTTAAAAATAATAAGGTAAACGTTTGTACACTGAGTTGTCTCAAAACTCATTTCAACTAGTGAGGATTACCAAAACATCTAGCCCTTCTTGTTGGAGAGGATATGGTGGGATAGGGACATTTGTGCACATGTGGGTTGGCTGCCCACTGGTCCACTCTTATTGGACCTCGATTGTGGAAAGTATATCAACAATTATTGGACAGGACATATCTCCCCCTCCAACATCACTCCTGTTCTTACTTTTTATAGATGAGTTCAAATCATTAAAACAAGGAGCTCATCTCATTTTTGCTTGCCATCACTGGAATAGAAATTGTCCAAAATTGGAAAACAGGTAAACTTTCCCTAACAAAATGGTAGGCCAGATTCAGGGATGTATGGTTGGTGGAAAAGTTAGCTGACAGCATTAGATGATCGACCATACAAGAGGGCTCTATACCCTTCAGTGAAAGATGGCTACCTCTCATAAAGTTCATTAACTCTGATACTTGCACCTGAGACCATCCCCAGCACCATGGATCACTGTGGAAAGACATGGTACATGACTCTGGTTAGCCTGTGTATTGACTCTAAAATTTATTTAAAAAAACAAAACACCAAACTCTTCTGTATTACATCATGATTGTCATTACTATTTCATGGTAGTAACTTTATGTCACCATGGCTTCAGTGTGCGTCTTAATCTGTAAAAACATGTTTTCGGTCTTTTCTTGCTGTTTGTGATATGTTGCAATACATGTCTCTCTCTCTGGCTTTTCTTCGCAAACGAAGATTCAGGAAGGACTCATCCCGCGCTTTCTGCAAGCGCGCTGATGACTAAAAAGGCCAATCCGAGATAAACAAGTCCGGTTGCAAAAAGCACAACAGAAGGTCTCCTTGGGTGATGTTTTTGGGTTGTGATTCTTTCTGCGTTGTCGTTTCTCTTCAAGATTTGTTCGGCGTGAGTTCTCAAATAAGGCTGCAGCATTGTGGATAGTGCGTCTCCATGCCTCCCGATGTGAGGCCATGGCGGACCACTGTTGGTGATCAGTTTGGCCGAGCCTGAGATGTTGTTTCAGTGAGTCTTTGTATCGCTTTTTTTGGAGCGCCCCTCTTACGCTGACCCGTGGCGAGTTCACCATAGAGTAGTATTTTTGGGAGGCGATGGCCCTCCATCCTAGAAACGTGCCCTGCCCAGCGCAGCTGCGTTCTCAATATCATGGCCTCAACGATGGTGATCCCTGCTTGCTCAAGGACAGCAACATTCGTCACATAGTCAGTCCAGTGTATATTTAGGATTGTGCGTAGACAGCGCTGATGAAAGCGTTCGAGGAGTCGTAGGTGGTGGCGATAGGTGACCCATGTTTCAGATCCATAAAGGAGGATAGACAGTACAATGGCTCTGTACACACTGATTTTTGCGCTTTGCCTCAGGTGTTTATTGCTCCAGACTCTTTTGTAAAGTCTTCCAAATGCACTATATGCCTTTGCTAATCTGTGATCGATCTCTTTGTCAATCTTGGCATCTGAGGAGATGATGCTTCCCAGGTAGGTGAACTGCTGAACGGACTTGAGCACAGAAAGTATTGTGCGCAATACATGTAAGATGGTTCAGAATACAGTATTTTCATTTGTAATAATAAGGAATAATTTTAGAATGCATTAAGTGTCCTGCCTCATTATTTTGTGTAGGTTTGTTGTTTGACTCAGCTTCAGCATCAAATGCTTTGCATATACTGATCATTTATATCCTGGTAAAGTTAAAATCAAATTTGCCTTCACTTAGACTTGCTTTACATTTTTAGATAGATACACCTCATGGTGAAAATGGAGATGAGACCGATTGTGCTATTGTTTCCATGCACTATGAAAAGAAAACATAGTGAAATTATACAAATAGACTGAAGAGGGTTATGAGCCAAACAGTGTATGAAATTAGAAAGTTGATTAATTTGTTTTAGTGTTGTGTCTCTTTTGGAGTGCACAGGAACTGATAGTTTGACAGACTGCAGTTAATGTAAACTGCTTGTGCTATTCCTAATAGCCATTTGAATTTGAAAAGTTAATTGAAATCTTTTGTTTTTAATGGTGTGCATCAGCAACGTGGGGAAAACGAAGCCACAGACCAGATGCAGCCCTTCAGGGTTGTGTATGTATATGTGCCCACCCAAACAAACCCTTGGGGATAAAAAAAAAAAAGCACCCCAAATTGGTAAATCTTAAGCACAAGACTCACTTAAGAATCTCTCAGACTCTTCCAAAACTTGTGAAAACACTGGTCCCCATAAGGAAAATAAAAATGAGAAATTATTTCCAACTTCATTTTTAGTTGGGGTATACTGCTGATATATTTTGTGTCTACATCCAGCATATGGAGAGGTAAACAGGACCATACCCTCTGGCTCCTTTCTTTAACATCTGTAGATTCAGGCTGACCACTCCACAAGTCCATTTGAAAGGGGACCGACCCATCTGCACCCTTTACACCAGCATTTCTCAATCAGGGTTCTGTGGAACCCTAGGGTTACATGAGACATCTCTAGGGGTTCCATGAGAAATATTAATGAGCCCTGTTGGGCTTTAGGACCCAGCTGTGTCCCAGCCACCTCCACCAGCTCCTTGGAGCTCCTTTTCCCACCATGGCTTTGGCTCAACTTGTCTTTTCCCCCTCCCCTCCCCTCCCCTCCCTTTTGCAGGAGGGGCAGAGGATGGGGGACGGCAAGAGGGAGGAAAGGAAGTGCAGACTGAAAAGTGGGGGTGGGGGAGAAAAGAAGACACATTGGAGAAGGAGGGGGTTTTGCATGAAGTTGGCGCAGCCTGCAACCTGACCCCACAGAATCAGGATTTAACCACACACGTTTAAAGCGAGTTAAATCTGTGGGGTTCTGTGTGGACCCTTCCAGCCTTTTAGGACATGATTATATGGAGCCTCCAGTAATAGAAGCAGTGTATCTCTGTGGGGAGGAGGAGGGGGAGCGTGAAGAGCAGGGCGCAATTCTGTCACCTGAGTTTCCCTGCAAGCTTTGGCTGGTCACTGTTGAATGGAATGCTTGAATCCCATTGTGGACTCCTTTGGTCTAATAATGCATCAAGGCCATTCTTATCAGGGTCCATCCTGACACACATCCTGTTCCACAAGGAAAACAAGCGAGATAAAGCAGGGGCTCCTTTAGAAAGAGGAAGCATTTGCTGCCAGATCTGACTGAGATTGTGGATGGAATGGGAGGAGACAGTGCTTTCTTAAGCAAGGAATGTTCAGAGGTGGTTTGCTTCTGAAATGCAGCCTATAGTGCCTGGAAACCATTCATTTCTATAGGGTTTGCTATTATCCACAGTTTTGCGTATCCACAGCAAGTCTGGGAACCTATCCCCGGTGGATACAGGGGGCCATCTGTATTTCCAGACAGAAATGCAGTAGTCTTAGCAGACAGCAGGGTTTCTCAATGAGGCTTTCCTGGAACCCCAGGGTTCCACGAGAGATTGTGATTGAAAAAGATAAACATTTTTTTAAAAAAAAACTATAGTTATAATATTTTTAATACAGGGGTTCCCTGAGACCTGAAAAATCACTTGAAGGGTTCCTCCTCCAAAGTAAAAAGGTTGAGAAAGGCTGCTTTACACACTGTGGATATAATGCCTTGCTTAAGTATTTATTACCATCCCTTTGATTTTTCCACATTATGTTGTGCTACAATCTAGGGGCTTGTCTAGATGAAAAGAAATAATTCAGATTGATGCACACTCTCACAGATTTGCAGCAGTGCTAATTTGTCTCCACTTTTTTTGGCAAAATTGAGTGTTGTCATGCCCTGCTTCCAGAACTTGGAAATTGACTCTGACTCAAAGACTGAAGCAGTAGACATGCCAGGACCTGCTGAACCAGAGCAGGAAGATGTTCCAGATCAACAGGCCTCAGACACAGACAGTAGAGCAGTAGCAACTCTGGCAGAGGGTCCTGCCCCTTCAGATACAGAGGACAACTTACCTATATCTACCTTCACAGCACACAGACAACAAAAAGAGGGCTTAAGTCAGTCTCAGCATATTTATAGGATGCAACAGTTAGTTAAGCAGCAGCTACATCGGCTGCTGCTCTGTAAATACGCAGCACTGCCCTCCAGGAGTTGTTGAAGATTATCTGACCTGAGTCCCTGTCATGTTCCTGCTCACTGTGTTTGACTTGGACTGTTTGCCTGACCTGGATTCTGCTGGACTACCCTGAACTCTGTTTGCTGGACCTGGACCTTGTATATTGGACTTTGCTCGTCCGTTTGTGTTTTGCTTGCTAGTAAAGTAAGCGTCTGGCTTCACACTGCCTTGCTTCCTTTGTCTGCAATCAGTTTGACTGTGCTGTGCCTCTGCTATCAGCTGTGTAATAATCAACCTTTGACTGGTTGCCCAGACATTGTTTGGACGAGTGTATGCAAAACTATCTCTGTTTGAAGTGCACACAGAGCCATGCCAGCAAATCAAGATGGTGGCCAAGAGTACAGCGTGTTATTCTCCACACGTGTTATCATTGCTGCACAGTATGTGTTTTTTTCACTTATAAATCAATGGTCCACCCTGGCCTCACATCGGGAGGCATGGAGAGTCACTATCCACAATGCTGCAGCCTTATTTGAAAGTTCACGCCGAACAAGTCTTGAAGAAAAACAACAATGCAGAAAGAATCACAACCCAAAAACATCACCCAAGGAGACCTTCTGCTGTGCTCTCTGCAACCGGACTTGTTTATCTCGGATTGGCCTTTTTAGTCATCAGTGTGCTTGCAGAAAGCACGGGATGAGTCCTGCCTGAATCTTCGTTTGTGAAGAAAAGCCAGAGAGAGAAATCAAAGGTGCACAAGTGTGATCTTCCACTTATAAAAAGCTCTTTAGTTGCCTCAGCACAGCAAAAAAGCACGCAATAATATGAAATGTGAAAATGGCGCTTCCGGCCCCTTCCTTGCTGGAAACTTCCCTCTCCCGCACAACTGACCAATCCCCTGTCAACTTCCACCTTCGCCAAGAATGAACAACATTCCAAATTGGATGTCCAAACGAGTGATAATGTGCGTTTCTGCGCATTATTTAAAAAGTTTGCAAAAATCTGTGAAGGCTCTTCCTGTGCGGTATATGGTATTTTTGCCCCCCCTCCTTCTGAATACCACAAATCTCATTCAGATCTTGTTGGGACAAATGGTATTCGCTGTGAATTCTGTGAAGACTATGGCTTTAATTGCAGTAGCTATTAGTACTTGATATTGACAAAAGATACACTATAAAGGTACACAATACTGTTACTCTGGCACTAAAGTTAAATGAAATTGGCACTTCATAGAATCATAGAGTTGGAAGAGACCACAAGGGCCATCCAGTCCAACCACCTGCCATGCAGGAATAAACAGTCAAAGCATTCCTGACAGATGGCCATCCAGCCGTTGTTTAAAAACCTCCAAAGAAGGAGACTCCATTTATTAGTTGCATAAGCATCCCCCCCCCTTAGCTGTGACATGCCTGAATAAGCTCTGGTACAACCCATTGCTTCTAGAAGTCAGATAAGTAGCTGAATGGAGTTTGCCTCTTTACATGTCCACTGCCACATGATCTCAGATGACTTGTTTCTCGAAAGGCCTAAGAGTTTGGAGGGGAGCATATTGCGACAAACAGCATCATGAAGATGAAAAAGCTATGAAAACAAGTACAGGATTGGTGCAGAAGCACCAATCAGAGTTAGCTTATTTTAAAAAGATCCCAAATTATGAATGTCATATGGTGCACTGTTAAATCCATTCTACCTAGATTAGCCACTCCACCAAAATTCAGTGACTGGGTAAGAAGAGTATTAGTCAGAAAAGCAACCAAGAGTCCAATGTTAGTTATGAAGGAGCTGGAGAGATCAGCAGCTGAGATGGGAAGGATTATCCCTGAAACAACAGTCACTTGGACGCTTTGCAGAACTGGGCTTTATGAAAGAATGGTGAGAAGAAAGCAATTACTGAAACAAACCCTTATCAGGTCTCATTTGGAGATTGCAAAAGGGCATGTAGGAATCCCATCTGATAAGACCAAACTTCTTGTTTCAAGCCTTGCTGCAAAAATTTATGTGTGGTGTAAAAGCCAACACTGGTCAGAACACCGTCCCTGCAGTGAAGTATGGTGGGGGCAGCCACATGATGTGAGGATGCTTTTCTTCAGTAGGGACTGGGATCCTGTTCATGATTGAGGGGAAGACAGAAGGAACAAGACACAGTGCAATTCCAGAAGAAAACCTTTACAATCTGAAAGGGGGCTGGGACGGTTGAAGGTTCATCTTCCAGACAGTGATCCTAAGCACACTGTCAAATTAACACAATAGTTTGAAAACAATAAGCTGAATGTCTTAGAATTGACCAGCCAAAGCCCAGACCCCAGTCTGATTGCGTTCTGTGACAAAATGTGAAGGTTACTGTTTACCTACAGTCCCCATCCAAGCTGACAGAGCTGGAACAATTTTTCCAAGAACTTCTGTTAGTAGAAACAGTTTGATAGAATAATCCAAAATTATACCATTTTTTAAATAATTATTATTTATTGATTTCTTAGTAATCCATAAAGCATTCGCATCTTAATGTTCTTTACATTTCATTTTTGTGAATAACAAAAAGCTTGCTCATATACAATGGAAACCATAAAACATCAAAACAGTTACTCGTACATCTCCTGTACCATCGTTATATAATTATATATAGTTATATAAATCATTCTATTGCTTTTTGATACTCTGTAATTTGAACCATTTTTTTCATATAAAAGTTACTTGGCGTAATTTTAACTTTTCCTCCTTGATTGATTACTTCAGTTGAGCTTTAATTTCCTTCTTCCTTTATTTCAGAGTGTTGACTTCTGAATATGGCTTGTTTGGAGTGTTGAACAAAATCAGACAAGGATCATGCACTTTTAATTCTTGTGTAAAAGGAGAAATTTCATATAGCACTTATGTTTTTTTTAATGCAGTGCCCCAGTTGTTCAAAAGCACTGAAATTTTAACAGCATTTCAGCACCTTTAATGACAAATTATCCATTCCCTGCTCGTTTTGGCTGTGTCATATTCATTAGCATAAATGTGTACCCATACAAAAAGTATTCAGTGACTAAGCTGTAGGTGGTAAAATGAAATACCATGTAATAGCTTGCTATGGAACAAGAGAGGTGGGAGACTCTAGGAATTCTCACTCTAGAAGTAACCATGGTTGATAAATATGCAAAGCACAAAAATGTCTGCTGAAGTTGTTTTCCCAGCTCAGGAAGCTGGAAGAGGATGTAAAAAGGAAAGAGACATACATTTTAACAACAATACATAGCTTTGCTGAGGTTTGTAGCAAATTTGTCATGTTGTCAAGACCACAAAGGTATGATACATCATGTGACTGATCATAGTTAGATTAACAGCAATCCTATGTGGTTCAACTATGTTGAGTGGGATTTATTCTCGTGTATAGCGTGGTGGATGGTTTGAACATTGGATTACAACTCTGGAGACCAGGGTTCGAATCCCCACTTGGCCATGGAAACCCACTGGGTAATCTTGGGCAAGTCACACTCTCTTAGGCTCATAGGAGGGCAATGGAAAAAATCCTCTGAACAGGAAACCTCCATGATAGGTTCTCTTAAGGTCACCATAACTTTAATGACTTAAAGGCACATAACAACAATATGTTTTCAGGGTAACAGGATAAATAAAGAGAAAAATCAAAGCATTTAGATTTGGCTAAAGTGTAGTGATATTAGCAGTATGCAGTTTTTAAAGTCCTGTTTATTCTTGTGGCAGTTAGGAACATTGACATTTCATCTTTATTTATTTATTTAAATTCATACACCACTGCCTTGGATTCATAGCCCACTAGGTAATTCATTACAAAATTACATTTTATTCATAAAACCAATCTTTGTCCTCAAAGTTTTAAAATATATTTACTTCACACAATATGGCATAAAATAACTATTTCCTCATTTTGGAAGTTTATATGATGTAAAAATTTATGCTTAGCAAAAATAAGCTCTTCAGTAAAGAGAAACAATCACTGGGGTGGGTGGGTTAGGGTATTAATGTAATTATGGAATTTTTATGATGTAAGCTGCCCCAATTGCGTTGCAGAGGGGTGGGATAGAAATAAATTTTATTATTATTATTATTATTAATAAGTATTGTAATTTATATGGCATCCTTTACATTCTTTTTTCTTTTTAAAAAGAAGTTCATGTTTGTTCCAGTTAATTTCTTTTAGTGTCTATATCTTTTCATCCACCCACTCCATAAGCAGAAAGGATTTGGAGAAATTTCATCTTCTACCTTGTTTTTCTATCAGTTGAGCCTAGCTTTATTTATGCTCATATTGTATATTGTTTATAGAAAGTAAATGTCTTATTTTATTACAGAAGGAAACTAAATCAGTATCCTTTACTTTGTGGTTCTGCTTTGATTGATGTCATTTGTTGTATTCCGTTTTGTGTTTATGAAGCAGGGTGGAATCTCTTGCATTTTAAAGTGAATTGTTGTAGCTGTAGAAGAATGCTTATTCTCGGTATTAAAGAAGCCTAGCAGTATTAATGCAGTTAATGACTTGTCCATATGTGTGACCGCATGTGATTGTGTGTGTGTGTTTTCTTCCCAGGACTCTGTAATGACATTCAAAACCTAGGGAAATTTAGTGATCCAAAAACTTGATGTTTCAGGACTGAGGTTGCAGCTATTTCATATTGGTTCAAATTCCATAAAACCAAGAAATTGGAAGCTTTAGGCTTCCATCTTAAGAGACTGTGAGCAGTAATTATGTTGTGAAATGTCACATATTGCATTTGCTTATTACTTACCCAGCTTGAGACAACACATTGAAAACCAACAGGCTGTTTTTATCACTGAATTCCATCTTTGCATTGGGTGGGTTGATACCAGAATCTGAAATGCTTAATTCTTCCAAGGTAATTTTTGTTGCACGGTAACCAGGATACTTAACAGGGAAAAAAGGTAGGACAAACAGTTACATGGACCAGGATTATAGCTGGGCCTAGACCACTGACAGCATGAAAGAGTGTGCTGTTCCACATTTAGTAACTGAGTGGAGAGGAGGAGATGAAAATTCTTCTTTCACTGATCAACTCTTGTACAAAATTCAGACTCTTGAACCAAAATGTTCCTCTCTGTTCCCTTCTTGTGACTCCCATTTCATTGCTGGGTCACAAAAATTTCTGTATTTTTCAGTGTTGTGTTGCACCTGTTCAAGTAGTTTCCAGGTTACAGCAACCCTAAAGCAAACCTATCACAGGGTTGTTGTTTTTTGTCAAGATTAATTTGTGCAGAGGGGGTTGCCTTTGCTTTTCTCTGAAGCTGAGAGAGTGTGACCTGCCCAAGGTCACCCAATGGGTTTCCATGGCTGAGTAGTAATTTGAATGCTGATCTCCAAAGTTGTAGTCCAATGCTCAAATCACTACACACTGGCTCTTTGCACTAGGAAATTGTTATTCTTGGAAGTGATTAGACTACCAGCTATTTATTTATTTATTTATTAGATTTATATCCCACCTTTCTCCCAAGATGGGATCCAAGACAGCTTACAATCATTAAAAAATACAGCTAAAATTATCCAAAGCTATGAAAGTCTTCTGAAGATTTGTACCTCATGAGATCAAGATAGATATGGAAAATATGGATATTGAGCTGAAAGTATCTTTGGGCAATTGGAGTATTGTTATAGTGAAACTGAAGAGAAAGGGAACCTACAAAGAGAAAAGTTTAGAAGACTAATTTTTTTAAAAAAAAATATCTGAGGTGATATGCTGGTTAGAGAATAAAGCTAAATATCAGCTTTGTAGACAAGAAGAAAAGATAACCAGGTACATGTTTATGCATATAAAACAAGCTTCTAAGCATTTGATAACTTACTAAGTTATTACAAGTCTTTATGGATTAGAGTTCTTATCCTTTATGGTGCTGCTTCATTGTTTCTGTATTTTTAATTCTTCTGTGAGCAACCCTAAAAATACAGATTGGCACTGAAAGAGGGAGTGTATACATTTTATTAAGGATGAGTGTGAGATGGTGAGTCAAGATTTGGAGTTCCATTTGAACAAACTGACCTGGCAGTTTGTGGATCTTGGTGGCCAGAAGAACATGGCAGTCACAGATTGGCTGACCTTAGCATCTTTTTCCCAGAAGCCTTTGCACCTTTCATAGATTTTGGGAAGGGTGAGAAAGTAGTTCAGTGAGAAATGATGAAGCAGATTGGGGATTTGGCTTTAACAAGCACCTTGGGTGTACAGTGTTTCCCAAACTTTAGTCCTCCAGATGTTTTTGACTTCATGTCCCAGAATTCCTGACTGTTTGCCAAAGTGGCTAGGGCTTCTGGGAGATGAAATCCAAAACACCTGGAAGACCAACGTTTGGGAATCACTGGTATACAGGCATACCTGTATTAACAAAGCCTCTGACAAAGAAGCTCCTTTTTACAAAGTCTTTTTATGGGAGCCAAGCCAAGCATCCCTTTTTTGTCTTCTGACTAGCTAAAAGCTTTTAGCAAGCATCAGCATTGGGAAGATGGTGAAGGAGGGGTGGAGGACATTCAGTGTTGAGGTGTAGCAACATGTCTGCAGTAAACAATAAAGCTTGACCTGGAAAAGAATGGGATTCTACACTAGGTGATCCTACTGTACAGTGATGTGTGCTTATGTACAACAGGTAAGGCAAACAGCTGCCTCCAGGATTACTTACTGAGCATGTACCAAGGTCAAAACAGGGGGGAAAGGGGGATAGCAGATTACCCTACCTTACCAGCTACTGTGGCATGCTGAAAAGCATAGATCAATAAGTTTCACCACTAAAATGGAAATCATAAGAAAAGTGAAGGCTGTTGAAAGAAAAAAAATCATCCTGGGATGCATTTTGGAAGAAGCTTCCAAGTTGTCTCTAGAAGATGCATGATGTTTTATTGACTTACGCAATGCTTACTTGATCCCAGTTTTTCATTTCACATGTACATAATGTTAGTTTTGAATGCAGAGTTTGTTGAAACATATTGAACTGCTCGTCTTTTTTGTGGTATAGGAAAATATCTCTCTGGTACCAAAGTTTCTCTTAAAGAAGCAAAGCCCAGGAACACGTCTACTTTGTCAACTAAGGTATACCTGTATATGTTTGTGCTTGAGGCTACCAGCCTCAGTTTACAATTGGACTTCAACACCACCCAGCCTGATGTAATGAATGTCTAATTTACTCTTTCTGCGCTATGATCTTGTCACAACATTGGGTGGTTTTAGCATGGGATCTGGATTCTGTTTGGTGGGGTTGGGGACCAGAGAGTGTGCCAGACCCAGTTGGGGGTCCCTTTAGGGGACCTTGTAGTGGGGGAAATGAAAGAATGCCCAGCTGGGGGGGGGGAAGTAGCTCCATCCCTCATCCACCCATATGGATTCACGCAGTCTGTCATTTTAGCATTAAACAGCAACCATGCTGGACAATTGGTTTTCATTGGTGAGCAGGCAGGTCAGCCAATGCTTGGAACTGGACCCATGTTTGGGCCAAGCCTCTTCAGCTGTATCTAATAAAATTGTGGCTTTTTTCTTGCCGAAAAGTAAGGTTGTTTGTGTTTACTTTCTAATATGTGGAGCTGTACTTGCCACTGATCCCACTAAACTTGTAGTATCATTTTTTAAAAAATCTCAAGAGAGAAGGACTTAATATCTGTAAAATAAACTGCAATAAATTCAAATGTTAACATATTTACATTGTCCAGTCTGCTTCATTAAAAAAAAAATCCATTCCATGTAGTTATATTCCTCTTGATCTGCTTAGCATTTCTCCATTTATATTATTGCCCCAGCCAAAGACTGTCCAACTTCTGAGTCCCTCTTTTCCTCTGTGTACTCCATTGTGCTTTTTACTCCCTACACTCCCATTTCTTTTTATTCTTCCTTCAGTTTTTGTTATTTCTTCCCCTAATCACATCTCTAATTTGCCTTCCTGAATTTTAGTGACGTGTTTCTAGTCTGTTAGCAATTCCACTAGTGGTAAAGGAGTCTTGGCCACAGATGTTCCTCACAGCATGAACAACTGGCTGCAACTGGCTTAGAAACATACAGTTGTCCCTTCATATTCACTGGGGTTTGGTTCCAGGACCCCCCTGTGGATACCAAAATCCGTGAATACTCAAGTCCCAGTACCCGTTTATTCCGGTGTATAAGACGAGGTTTGAGCCTTGAAAAATAGGCTCCAAAATCAGGGGTCGTCTTATACAGCGGATACACTGTGCTTCACCCTGCCATCTGAACTCCTGCCTCTTTGCTCCCTTCGCAAATGGAGTGAAGAGGCAGGAGATCAGGCGGGGGGGGGGGTGAGGCAAAGTGCTTATGGTTCATTCGCCCCCCTCCTCTGCCTTCTCCCCCTTTGGGGAGCAACCAAAGACAGAGGAGGGGGGCAAATGTTGCTGGAAAGCCCCCCTCCAGCTCCCCTTCCACCCTCCCCGAAGCCAATCCGGCTCCCGATCGTGGCTTCAGGGAGAGGGTGGGTGGCTGAGAAGCCCCCCCTTCCAGCCACCCTTCCACCCTCCGTGAAGCACCCTCCCTCCAGTCCTCCCTTCCACCCACCCTCTCCCCAAAGCCGCGATTGGGCTCCCGATCGCGGCTTTGGGGAGGGGGTGGGTGGCTGAGAAGCCCCCTCCCTCCAGCCACACTTCCACCCTCCCTGAAGCCCCCTCCTTCCAGCTACACCCTCCTCCCCAAAGCCACGATCCGGCTCCAGACCACGGCTTCAGGGAGGGGGTGGGTGGCTGAGAAGCCCCCTCTCCAGCCACCCTTCCACCCTCCCTCCAGCGTCCTCCCTCCAGCCACCCCCCCAAAGCCACGGGTGGGTGGGTGGCTGAGAAGCCCCCTCCCTCCAGCCACCCTTCCACCCTCCCCGAAGCCCCCTCCTTCCAGCCACTCACCCCTCCCCAAAGCCGCAATCCGTCTCCAGGTCATGGGTTTTTTTGGGGGGGGGCAAGATTTGTTCAGAGGGGGTTTACCTTTGCCTTCCTCTGAGGCTGAGAGAATGTGACTTGCCCAAGGTCACCTGGAGTTTATCACACTATACTGTTATAGTGCTATCATTCCACTTTAACTGCTATGGCTTCCTCTTGTGGAATTCTGGGGTTTGTAGTTCAGTGAGGCCTAAGAGCTTTCTGGCTGACAGTTCTAATTGTCCCTCCCTAAACTGCAAATCCCAAGAATCCACAGGAATCCACAGGAGGCAGCCATAGTAGTTAAAGTGGAATAATAGTGCTATTAACAGTGTAATGTGATAAACAGGAAGAGGAGAGCTACATACAGTATATTCCCTTGAGTTCATTGGAAGAAAGAAAAGATAAAAATCAATATTTTTTCAATTGATCAACTTTTTGTCCAATTGACTAAACCCATGTGCCCTGCTTAATTGGTAAGCTAAGGTAATTTTTACAAAAATGTTGTTTTAAATATTATTATTTTTTTAACCTGAACTTTTCAAATAATGGGGCTTCCAGTTTAAAATAACATAGAGTTGCCTTGGAGGACATAGAAAATGGCTAGAGAGGACACATTTTCTAGGGATACTCTATGGTGGGTGTGCCATTTTTTGTCCCGTGGATAATTGAATCAGTGGATAATTGAATCAGTGGATACGGGGGTCCTTCTCTCTCTCTCTCTCTCTCTCTCTCTGGCTTTTCTTCGCAAACGAAGACTCAGGGTCCTACTGTATGGCAAAAGTGATTCTATGATCTTTTTTTATTTAGGTTTTTAACATTTGTATTATATTTAAAGTATTTAAAGTGTGAAGTTATTTATAATAATAGAAATTGTTTTAATGGTGCTGTTTTAATATTTGTATGTGATTGTTCTGATGTTTGTATGTTTGCTACCCCGATCCTGATGGGAGAGGCGGGATACATATAATAATAATAATAATAATGCCGCGATCAAGCTCCCAATCGCAGCTTCGGAGAGGGAGTGGGTACCTGGGAAGACCCCCCCCTCCAGCCACCCTTCTGCCCATCCCCTCCGTCTTCATTTCCTTTGCAAAGGGAATGAAGACGGAGGGAATGGGCAGTGGACGAGGCAAACCAGGGTCATTCGGCCCCCTCCTCTGCCTTCACCCCCTTTGGGGAGCAACCGAAGGTGGAAGAGAGGGGTGAATGTTGTGGCTGGCTGGCTGGGAGAGCCCTGCCAGCTGATCCTATTCGCTTTCCCAACTCACAAGGAGATCATCCTGAGTTGGGAAACAAAGAGGATCAACTGGCAAGGCTCCCCCAGCCAGCCAGCCAAATTGGGGGTGGTGGTCTTATATGGCGAATATATGCCAAACCCTAGATTTTTAGTTGAAAATTGGGGGGTCGTCTTATATGCCCAGTCGTCTTATACGCCAGAATATATGGTATATGCAATGGCATAGCAAAATGGTGTCCCTGATATAAGATGGCAAAGTCAAGGTTTGCTTTTTGGATTATTATTTTTTTAAAGAAAATTTTCAAGCTGTGAATACTTAAATCCATGGATACCAAATCCGTGGATATGGAGGGACAACTGTAGTATCATTTTTACACCAAACCTCTGAATTCACAGATAGGAGGAGCAAATAACAGATCATATTATAAAATAGGTATAAAATTAGATTCCCGATTGTTATAACTTACATGCTATCTTTTCATTTACTCGTTCGTTCATCATTGTGTGTATAAATACTTTGTAAAAGCTTTTGTTATTATTAATTGCCCTCAAGTTGACCTTGACTTATGGTGCCCCTATGAATAAGAGACCTCAAAGTCTCTCTGTTATCACCACCCCTGCTCAGGTCTTGCAGATTCAGAGCTATTCTATCCACCTGTAACATGGGCTTATCTACACTAGTGATAAAATCCGAATCCCCCCCCCAAATCTAGCCCGATAATGCCACACAGCATGCGGCATCACCCCCCTGAACAAAACTTACAGTCCTATCTGAACCTGACTCAGGGTATACCAGCTGAAACCCGGTTTTGGAAGAGACATAGTTTTTTCTGGAGTTTGTTGGAAACTCCGGAGAAAACTGTAGTGTGTACAAAGGATCTGTACTGAATTTGGAGGGTGGGGAGGCAGGGCAACCATTGCCTGACAAGTAACGCCATTTTACCCTCTCTTCCACATGCAACCACTGGCTCTGACTGCTCAGTGCATAGTCACTTAATCACTATGCAGAGGGATGGCAGAGCCAGTGGAAGAGGAAAAATGACAGTGCCTATTGTCCTGCACCCGGCAGAAATGCTTGCTCTGGCCCTCAGAACAATCACCTGTACACTGGGAGTCTGCCTTCCCAGTGTACAGCCCCTATGAAGTCAGAGGCAGTGACTGCGCCAGACGGAGTCGCTCCATCTGACCCTCAGAACAATCACTCATACGCTGGGGGTGTTCCTTCTCAGTGTACAGCTGCTCGTTATGAGGTCAGAGGGAGTGATTGTGCTGTGTGGAGTCACTCCCTCTCTGCTGACTGTATGCCAGGGATCTGCCTTATTAAAGAGTATGCCCGAAGCTCATTGGGAAGAGGTGCCTGGCTAGGTGGCAGCAGCGGACCTACGGGATGGGGTTAATATCCAGTGGGAAGATTCGGATTTGGGGCAGTAGGTGTGGTGCTTAAATCTGGCCAGAGTGATCTGAATGTCATGTGGGGCAGCTCCAGGCCAAAGAAGTCTGATTTTCAATCTGATTTTTACCCCTATCCCCCACCCGTGTAGTCAAACTCGCAGTCTTCCTCTTTTCCTATCGCCTTCCACTGTATCAAGCATTATTGTTTTTTCTAATGAGTCATGTTCTCTCATGACATATCCAAAGTACATCAGTTTCAGTTTAGTCATCTAGGCTTCTAGGCTTGATTTGTTATTGGACCCCTTTATTGTCTGTTTTTTTTGGCAGTCCATGGTATCCATAGAACATTTCTCCAGCATCACATTTCAAATGAATTTATTCTCTTCCTGTCAGGTTTCTTTTCACAACCATACGTAGAAATCAGACATCTAAGAAATTCCCATGTGGTTAACAACAACAACAACAATATCAACATTCAGAATACTGTATATAAAATATTAAAACAATTATGCCAATAGTGATATGATTGATCTTTCAGTGAAACAAACGGCTTTGAAATAAAAATATAGTAGGTGCTGAAAACAAATCAACATTGGCACAGGGAAACCATCTACTGGCATGAAGTCCCATGCAGAGGAAACTACAGTTGTCCCTCCGTATCCATGCATTTAAGTATTCACGGCTTGAAAATATTCTTTAAAAAATAATAATCCAAAAAGCAAACCTTGATTTTGCCATAAAATGGCACCATTTTGCTATGCCATTGCATATAATGGGACTTGAGTATTCACAGATTTTGGTATCCACGGAGATCCTGGAACCAAACCCCAGCAAATATGAAGGGACAACTGTACTGTATTAAAAGTTGTTCTGCCTTTAAAGAGACCTAAATGATTTGTGAAACCACAAGGGACGACCTCAGTTACAAGGGAGTTGTTAACTGTAGTTTTCCTCCTGAGTGCAGATGTCACTGATTATCTGCACAGAGCCCCCAATCTGCAAAATGACTGTAAGGTGGGCGTAAGCAGCTTTAATGTTCTATATCCACCTTCTATCGTCTGATCCAGACCAGACTTCTTATGCCTGAAATAAATATTGCCAAAAAAAGGGCCAGTTTCTTTTCATGGGACATTTTTTGCAATGTACATTTCCAACATGGAGGAAAGGCTGTTTTAGTTTGAGACCACAGTGGAAGGCAAAGGGTTAAATCTCCTTAACCCACCAGTATGTGGCAATCTCAGGTTGGATGGGGAGGGCATGCTAACAATCTGGGGGGATAAAGAACCCTGCAGCTAATGATAGCACTACAAAATTAAGGTCATATATAGTTTGGCCCTGAGTAAATAAGATTTTCTTTTACCTTTATAAAATAACTTAAAGTAACTTGTTTCATTGTTTCTTTAATGCCATACACTGAAAAATAAAGTGTTGGTTTTTATGTATCTGATGATTACACCTCTTCTGGGACAGTCAGTCCTTAGAACTGAGCATACTTGTGGTGGATTCATGTTGCTAAATTCATTGTTTCTTTTGTCAGCCTATGAAATCTGACCTTGCTTGATTCATTCTCTCTCTCTCTCTCTCTCTCTCTCTCTCTCTCTGTATGAAACTTTCAAAAACAGCAGGACTTGGCAGCAGTTGCTTTTTTAATGTTCAGTCTACCAAAGCTAGTGTCTCTTTAGGAAGGGGTGTAAGCAAAAGTAAACAAATGAGTGTGCTTGTTTGTTTATCTAGTTAGGGATTTGTTTTAGCTTTCCTACTTGCCTTAGGCTTAAGGTGGCTTCCAATAAAAGCATCAATATAAAAAGCAACAACAATAAAACAAAACTACAGCTCAGAAAGGCTTGGCCTGAGCTGCACTAAATAACAGTAAAATACAACATCCAGAACCAACAAGACAGCAATACCTTTATTGAGCCAACAAAAAATGCACAAAATATATCATGCAAGCTTTCAAAGCTCCACTGGCTTCTTCGTCAGGCAAAGGTGTTAAAAATTACAGAGGAGAACAAGAAAAAAATGACAGTGTTAGAGCCACAGGCCTACATTTTGTCATGATTTTTGTTGTTGCCAGTTAAGATGGTCTGGAGGGATGTCAGTCCAGGCAGAGGTTACTCCCCTTTTTGGTCATGTGGGCACTGGGAGACAAAGCGTTGTAAAATCTAGGGAACAAGATTTCAACTCTGTTAGCACCAGAAAAAGTACTTCCCTTGAGATCTAGGCTGCTTCTATCCAAGGTGAAGCTACCCACCCCTTTCTTAGGCAGAGAACATAGAATATTCTAAACAAGGCTCTGTTCAAGCTAGAAACCTCAAAGAGTTAAGTCGCAATCCCTTGACTCCCTCTTCTTTAGGATTCCCCTGTTGCAGCTAAAATGCAGTATCCTCAAATCCAGAAAACATCCAGGGGTAGCCATGTTGGCCATACAGCAAAATATAACAACATCCAAAATCTACGAAACAATGATACTTGTATTAGGCCAGCCAAAAAATGCACAAGAGAAGTTACTTTTTCTGTTGCTAATGGGGTTGAAGTTTTATCATCACACACACACAGAGTCCCCTCCTGATTTTTAGATCTTTAAAAAGTGTGTTCTTCCCTTCCCCTTGGGCAAATGAATCATTTCCATGTAAACCCAAAATCATTCTTAAAAGTGAAAATGGGGAATGGCTGCAAGGTGAGGCTTTGCTTTACACCATGCCCAGAAGAAAGGAAGGAAATAAATCTCTATTATCTGGTAAGCTTAGGATTGGGTTAGGGTTAGGGTTAAAGAGAATGCATTGCAGGGGTTGAGGATACCAACATGGGTTTGAGGAGGACTAAGAAAGGCAAAAACAATCAATATACATTCCCATCCCCCCAAAAGGAGACACAAATGATTGCAGTAACTACAGGACCATTGCATTAATTTCCCATGCATGGAAAGTTATGCTGAAAATTCTGCAGCAAAGACTCCTTCCATATACAGAGCAAGAAATACCAGTGGTGCAAGCTAGGTTCAGGAAAGGAAGAGGCACTAGGGATCAGATTGCAAACATACACTGGCTAATGGTGTGCACCAGGTAATTCCAGAAGAAAATCAGCATGTACTTTATAGGCTACAGCAAAGCCTTTGACTGCATAGACTATGAAAAGCTGCGGATTGCTCTTAAAGAAATGGGTGTATCATTACATTTGATTGCCCTGATGCGTAACCTCTACTCGGGATAGAAACAGAATGCAAAGAAACAGAATGGTTCCCAATCAGAAGGGGAGTCAGACAAGGCTGCATTCTGTCACCTACTTGTTCCTCTTGTATGCAGAAAATATATGCAGAGCAAATTTAGACTCAGAGGAAGGAGGAGTGAAGATCAGAGGAAGTAGTATCAACAATTGTAAGATATGCAGACGACACCATACTACTAGCAGAAAACAAAGACTTGAAACAATTACTAAAGGTAGTCAATGAAGAAAATGCTATGGCAGGCTTACTGTTGGACATTAAGAAAAAAAAAATGACCACAGAGGAGCTACATAAATTCAATATAAACAATGAGGAAATTGAAGTAGTGAAAGAATTCCCATTCCTTGGATCAATCATAGTCCAGATCAGAGACTGCAGCCAGGAAATCAGAAGAAGACTGGGACTAGGAAGGGCAGCTATGAAAGAACTGGATAAGATCATAGAAGGCAACAATGTAAAAGTGAGCACTAAAGTCAGGATTGTCTACGCCATCATATTTCCCATAACCATGTACGGAAGTGAGGCCTGGACAGTGAAGAAAATTGATAGAACGAAAATCAACTCATTTGAGATGTGGTGCTGGAGAAGAATACTATGGATACTGTGGACTGCAAAAAAGACCAGAAAATGGATCCTAGAACAAGCTATCCCTAGAAGCCAAGCTGACTAAACTGAGACTGGTGTACCTTGGCTATACCATGAGAAGACATGACTTGTTAAAAAAAACCCCAATAATGCTAGGAAAGGTGAAAGGAAGTAGGAAGAGAGGAACGGTGCACATTAGATGGATAGACTCAATCAAGGAAGCCATGGCCCTGAGCCTCCAGGAGCTGAGTAGATTGGTTAAGGATAGGGGGTCTTGGCGATATCTCATTCATGGGGTTGCCATGAGTCAAAGTTGACTAGAGGGCAGTTAACAACAAGAATAAGAAAAGCAGTGGGGGGAGGCAGTTAGGGAAGCCATCAGAAAGAGAATGGAACAGAAAAGCCATTAGGAAAGAGGGAGAGGCAAAAAAAGGTGACAGCAGAAAGGACAGGGAAGCAGCTGGACTGAGATGAGAGAGGAGAACTAGCAAAGAATGCACTGGGGTGAAAGAAAGCAGATTAAGAGAGAAAAGGCTTCTGCATGCCTCTTTTCTCTGAGCATCCCAGGATTTGTTTAGTAAAGAGATTTTTCCTCCCTTTCCCCCTCCCTCCTCCTCCCCCCATTTCAGTCCCTCTCTGAATCCATTCTGTGTTCCTTACCCCCCAAATACTATATTTTAAATTTAAAATAAAATTTAACTCAATTTAAACAATCTAAAGGAGGGTTGGTACTTACCCTTCCCCCCATCTAACTCCTTCGCTCCTTTTGTATTCTTCCCTGCTGTCTTTAGTGGAGCCTTTGTGAGGCTGGATTATATGCAGTAGCATTGCTTCTTCCATTAAGTGGTTATTACTTAGCCTGTTTTCTTTCCTCCAAATCTTATATCTGTGAAAGGAAGTCTTTGTTAACTAAATGTGCAATGCATTGCTATGTAGTGATGGTAATAAACTGCTTTGTATGAATATCTAGTTGTAATCCTCACAGCTATGTAAAATAAATCAGTATTCTTAACTGTCAATTTACAGATGAGCCTGAAAGAAACTGGCTTGCACAAGGCCACCCAGTGAGTTCATGGCATAGACAAGACATACAGACACTTCCTGATTTGTAACCCAGGCTCATTGCCACTACAGTACACCACACAATACCACAGCAACTCCTAAATAAGAATGACGTACTTGCACAGAATGAAGGGAGAAATGTGCCATGTTTCAAACATAATGGTAAATTCTTTGGGGGGTTTTGTTTGTTTTTGGTCTAAATAATCAGTTATTTTGCCCGGAAGAGCTTTCTCTGTGATCTGTCTTCCTCTTTCTTCCAGTTGTCCAGAAAATGCTGCAACAGTGCTAAAAGAGAGAGAAAGCACATTCTGCCAACAAACTGGGATTGTAGGTTTGTAGTATTTAGACTAGTCTTTCTTGGTTTGCTGAGCAAATATAAGTCTTACAAACAAGACAAATGTGCTAGAGGAAAAGGGCAGAACATGGAAGTGCTCAGTTTTATTACTAGTTTCTTTTCTAGCTGACAACATTTCATCTGAACCAGGCACCTAAAACCATCAGCCAAGAAAAAAAAATCTTCCCCACATCCTCCTCATTTGGGGATTTATTTTGTAACAAGCTGCACTTTTAAAAGTATGTACTTTATGTCAATATTTTTAATGGTAGTGATGGGGAACAGTCTTCTATATACCCAGCTACACTAAAAAGTATGTGATGATACAGTCTACCAGTAAACTTATAAAATGAGCACTTTTGTTCTTTCTACTTTTCTAAATTCTAGCTGTCTCATCTAATTGTGTCCCCTCTCTTTCTCTCTCTTCTTATCAAAAGTAAAAATAGTTTTGTTACTCTTAAGAAGTTAGGGGTATGTTACAGAGTCCCACCCATGATGCCAACATCTCTTTTAATACTTGGGGGAATTATTAGCTCAGATAGGAGTACTGCGAGAAGAGGGTAACTTCAGGGGAATGTCTACCTACATATACCAGTACTAACTGTAGAGGAGGCTCCTATTAAAGTAAAATAAAGTATTTTATTGGAATAATACAGAAAGTAAACTAACATGCATGAGTATATGTTCTTACACACTATACAAGGCTGTAGCAGAGTAAAACAGAAAGGTTGGAGAGAGAGAGAGAGAGAGAGGTCTGGGAAGATAGGGTGATAGTTACCACTCTTGAGAAGAGTTTTGTGCAGTGAAGATATTCAGACAGGTGTCTGAGAGTGGCACAGGAGGTTCTGATCCATGGTGTGCCAAGAAAGAGAACAGCCAAGTCTGTATGCTGTGGAACAACCTTGGCTGTGACACAGCTTGCTATTGTTGGGGCTCTAATATTTATACTCTATTCCATGCCTTGGAGGGGTGTGCTGGTTATAACAAAGCCTGGATGGCTTTCCCATGCAATAGATGAGAGAAATTGAAACTCAACTGATTGCTTTAATTGCAGAGAGATACAACATTGATGGGCTTGTGACAGCCTCGTAACGTTGGACAGGAGGGGTTGTGAGGGGATATTCATGTAGGGTATGGATTGAGGAAAGGTCACTTCTTTGCATGATTGAACTATTGCTTGAAATGTCCAGGGCTGGGAGAAAGGATTAGCATATACCGCTTAACAACTGGGTTGTCAGCATAAACCCGCTACGGGAGCTGCATAATCCTAACTTGGGCTTTCCCACCATTACATTTTTAGACATGTCTCAGGTCATCATGCCCTTCAACTGACCTCTAGTCTGCCTAAGCCAGTGTGACCCTCAAAAGTGTTTTAATATGTCCAGTTATGGAATCTCACAGGGAGGAGTAGTAGGGCATGCTAACAATTTCAATGGTTATGGGGTGGTGAGGGGAGAAGCGAAGGATTGCTGAAGGATTGCTGAAAATCAGAAGAAAGCTTCTTCACAAGTTTGTGATGTTCCTTCTCAGTCCCATGCCACAGCTCATCCCCTATATTAGGGTGTCTTAGCATGGGAATGGTGCTTGGGAGGCTTCCAAGGAGATATCAGGGTACTAGTGCTGGACAAAGGAAAATATTGAAACAACAGATCACATACTAGCACAGCTGAGATAGATTTGGTCACAGCTGTGGCTAAGCAAAGGGCTGACAGGCAAACACTCCTATATAGTTGAACCACAAGATGTACAGTGTGTGGGTTGGTGTCATAATGAAGAGGAGTGTCAGAAAACCCTAAAGGGAACAACTCTAAAGCATCTGTGTAAGGAAAGAATGCTGACTGACAAGTGGTGCAAAAGAGCAGGGAGACAGAAAACTTGATAGGAGAGAGAATGGAATGAAGTGACTGGAAAAGGGGAATAGAGGAAGAGATTTGTGAAATATAATAGTGTATAGAAATTGTAATGTAGACCATCTATTATCTAGAAAGATCATTTCCTGGTTCATGCTGAAGATTGATTTTTAAATACTCCCAAGTACAGAACTGAAAGCTCCCTGTAGAAATCAGTGGAGAAATAAATTTTGTTAATGTAACTGAAATTGGATAATGTTGGGGACAACCTTCCAAATGAAAGGGGGGGAGATAAAAGGAGAAGCAAACTGAGCAATACCTGTTCTTTCTAGCACAATTCTTGCATCTTATTACAGCCTAACAACATAGTTCAACTAAAAACTGTATCATAGAATCATAGAATTGCAGAGCTGGAAGAGACCATGAGGGCCATCCAGTCCAACCCCCTGCCACACAGGAAATCACGATCAAAGCATCCCCGACAGATGGCCATCCAGCCTCTGTTTAAAGACCTCCAAGGAAGGAGACCCCACCACGCTCTGAGGGAGTGTGTTCCACTGCTGAACAGCTCTTACTGTCAAAAACTTCCTCCTGATGTTGAGGTGGAATCTCTGTTCCTGGAGCTTGCATCCATTGCTCCGTGTTCCAGTCTCTGGAGCAGCAGAAAACAAGCCTGCTCCATCCCCAACGTGACACCCGTTCAAATACTTAAACAGGGCTATCATATCACCTCTCCACTGTCTCTTTTCCAGGCTAAACATACCCAGCTCCCTAAGTCTCTCCTCATAAGGCATAGTTTCCAGACCTTTCACCATTTTAGTCGCCCTTCTTTGGATACACTCCAACTTGTCCATATCCTTTTTGAATTGTGGTGCCCAGAACTGGACACAGTATTCTAGGTGAAGTCTGACCAAGGCAGAATAGTGTGGCACTATTACTTCCCTTGATCTGGACACTATAATTCTATTGATGCAGCCCAAAATCGTATTGGCCTTTTTAGCTGCCACATCACACTGTTGAGTCATGTTCAACTTGTGGTCTACTAGGACTCCTAGATCCCTTTCGCATGTAGTCTCATTCAGCCAGGTCTCCCCCATCCTATATCTATGCATTTCATTTTTTTCGCCCTAAGTGCAGTACCTTACATTTTTCTGTATTGAATTTCATTTTGTTAGCTTTGGCCCAGCTCTCCAGTCTATCCAGGTCATTTTGAATTTTGATCCTGTCCTCTAGGGTATTAGCTACTACTCCTAATTTGGTGTCATCTGCAAATTTGATAAGTATGCCCCTAATTCCATCATCCAAGTCATTGATAAAGATGTTGAATAGCACTGGGCCCAAGACCGAACCTTGTGGCACCCCACTGGTCACATCTTTCCAAGACGAAGAGGAGCCACTGCTGAGCACCCTTTGGGTTCGGCCGGTCAACCAATTACAAATCCATTGAACAGTTAACTTGTAGATGGATCTCTGATCAGTCGATCGTAATATATATATATATATATATATATCTTGTAGATGTGGTTTTTTTCAAGAATTCTGAAATGTTGTCTATTGGTTTTGTTCCAGTATTGCAGCTTGGGTGGAGAGACTAGTCTCTCTCTCTGGCTTTTCTTCGCAAACGAAGATTCAGGAAGGACTCATCCCGCGCCTTCTGCAAGCGTGCTGATGACTAAAAAGGCCAATCCGAGATAAACAAGTCCGGTTGCAAAAAGCGCAGCAGAAGGACTCCTTGGGTGATGTTTTTGGGTTGTGATTCTTTCTGCGTTGTCGTTTCTCTTCAAGACTTGTTCGTCGTGAGTTCTCAAATAAGGCTGCAGCATTGTGGATATTGCGTCTCCATGCCTCCCGATGTGAGGCCAGGGCGGACCACTGTTGGTGATCAATTTGGCCAAGCCTGAGATGTTGTTTCAGGGAGTCTTTGTATCGCTTTTTTGGAGCGCCCCTCTTACGCTGACCCGTGGCGAGTTCACCGTAGAGTAGTATTTTTGGGAGGCGATGGTCCTCCATCCTAGAAACGTGCCCTGCCCAGCGCAGCTGTGTTCTCAATATCATGGCCTCAATGCTGGTGATCCCTGCTTGTTCAAGGACAGCAACATTCGTCACATAGTCAGTCCAGTGTATATTTAGGATTGTGCGTAGACAGCGCTGATGAAAGCGCTCGAGGAGTCGTAGGTGGTGGCGATAGGTGACCCATGTTTCAGATCCATAAAGGAGGATAGACAGTACGATGGCTCTATACACACTGATTTTTGTGCTTTGCCTCAGGTGTTTATTGCTCCAGACTCTTTTGTGAAGTCTTCCAAATGCACTATATGCCTTTGCTAATCTGTGATCGATCTCTTTGTCAATCTTGGCATCTGAGGAAATGATGCTTCCCAGGTAGGTGAACTGCTGAACGGACTTGAGCACTGATTTGCCGACGGCAATGTGGGGATGGTGGTGTTCGTCCTGTGGTGCAGGCTGGTAAAGAACTTCTGTTTTCTTCAGGTTGACTTCTAGCCCAAACAGCTCTGCAGCTGTTGCAAAGCAGGACGTTAGGCGCTGCAGAGCTGCTTCTGTGTGGGCAACAAGGGCAGCATCATCGGCGAAGAGCAGCTCACGGACTAGATAGTTTAGAGTCTTAGTGTGAGCCCTCAGACGGCTTAAGTTAAACAAGCTACCATCAGTACGGTAGCGTATATAGATGCCGTCATCTTCTTCAAGCTCTGCCATAGCCCTTTGGAGCATCGTGCTAAAGAAGATTGTAAATAAAGTTGGTGCAAGAACACAACCTTGCTTCACTCCATTAGTTATTAGAAAGGGCTCTGAAAGAGCATCACCATATCTGACTTGACCACGCTGGCCCTCGTGTAGCAAGATAATCATTTTAAGGAATTTGGGGGGACATCCTAGTTTTTCCAGGATCTGCCACAGACCTTTTATACTTACAGTGTCAAAGGCTTTGGTGAGGTCGACAAATGTTACATAGAGACCCTTGTTCTGCTCCCTACATTTTTCTTGCAGTTGCCTAAGGGCAAATACCATGTCTGTAGTACTCCTATTGGCTCTGAAGCCACATTGGCTTTCAGGGAGAAGTTCTTCTGCAATAGCAGGAACTAATCTGTTCAGGAGTATCCTTGCAAGGATTTTTCCTGCAATAGAGAACAGTGTTATGCCTCGATAGTTTGAGCAGTCGGATTTTGCTCCTTTTTTCTTGTACAGGGTGATGATGACTGCATCTCGGAGGTCTGATGGCAGTTCCCCTTTTTCCCAGCAATTCACAAGGAATTCGTGGAATTTTTCATGGAGTGCATGACCTCCGTGTTTCCAAACTTCAGGTGGGATTCCATCAATCCCAGCTGCCTTGCCGTTTTTCATCTGCTGTATGGCCATAAGGGTCTCTTCCAAAGTGGGAGCTATGTCCAATTCATTTCTCATTGGTTTTTGTATCATATGTTGGATAGCTGAGGCTTGGACTACTCGGTTGGTGCTAAAGAGACTTTGAAAATGTTCAGCCCAACGATTCAAGATGGAGGCTTTATCAGTAATTAATGTTTGACCATCTGTACTGTATAAGGAGCTTTGGACCTGATAAGTAGGTCCAAACACTGCTTTAAGAGCTTCATAAAATCCTCTATGATCACCCTGATCTGCACAGCGTTGTGTCTTTTCTGCTAAATTGATCCACCACTTGTTCTGCATGTCTCGGAGTTTTTGTTGTAGTTTGCTACATGTGAGGCGGAAAGCTGCTTTTCTTACATGACAGGTTGGCTGGGCGAGGTATGCCTGGTGAGCAGCTCTCTTCCTTGCCAGCAGCTCCTGGATCTCTTGGTTGTTTTCATCAAACCAGTCTTGATTTTTCTTGTGGGAGAACCCGAGGGATTCTTCTGCAGACTGGAGGATACTGTTTTTGATATGTTGCCAAAGCACTGTAGGAGAAGGATCTGTAGGATGGTCTTCAAGTTTCGTTTGTAGGTTTGCCTGGAAGTTGTCTCTCATGGTAGCTTGTTGAAGATTGTTGACTTGGAGCCTCTTCTTTAAGATGCCACCCCTCTTAGGTTTGAACTTAAGATGAAGATTTAGTTTACATCTGACGAGGCGATGATCTGTTTGGCATTCTGCACTGGGCATCACTCGGGGTCACATCTTTCCAAGACGAAGAGGAGCCACTGCTGAGCACCCTTTGGGTTCGGCCGGTCAACCAATTACAAATCCATTGAACAGTTAACTTGTAGATGGATCTCTGATCAGTCGATCGTAATATATATATATATATATATATATATATATATAACTTGTAGATGTGGTTTTTTTCAAGAATTCTGAAATGTTGTCTATTGGTTTTGTTCCAGTATTGCAGCTTGGGTGGAGAGACTAGTATATGCTAACATATCTCAGTAAGCAAACCCTTTGACAAAGAAGCTCCTTTTTTCTAAGTCTTTTTATGCCCACACGGCCCTCTTTTCCTCTTTATCTTCTGTTTAGCTGAAGGTTTTTTTAAAAAACAGCATTGATGCTGGGATGTTGTTAGGGTGCTGGAGAAACATAGACTCTCAGTGTAAGGTTTTAGCAGCATATCTGCAACCAAACATTGCATTGAAGGTACCAGCCACAGATGCAGGCAAAATGTCAGGAATAAACTCTTCTAGAACACAGCCACACAAGCTGGGGAAAAAACTATGGATGCTGGCCGTGAAAGCCTTCGACTTCACAGTGCAATAAAAGCTTGAGCTGGCAAAGAATGGGAATCTAATTCAGCCAATTCTGCTGTAGCTGTGTGTGCTGTCTGCAACAGGCAAAGTAAACAGTAGCTGTCTCCAGAATTGCTTATTGAGTATGCATGAACAGCCAAAAAAAAAAAAAAAAAAAAAAGTGGGGGGAGATTAAATAAATCTGCCTCACCAGCTGATTCCAGCATGTTTTAAAAACATAGATCTATAACTTTTCCTTGGTTTTTTTCCGGGTGGTAAGGCCGTGTTCTGGAATAGTTTCTTTCTGACGTTTCGCCTGCATCTGTGGCTGGCATCCTCAGAGAATGGTTGGGTAGGTGTGTGTGTTGAGTTTATATGCTGTGAATCCCTGTTGGGGAGTATATATAAATTTGTGTAATTGAATGGTTAGTTTCTGGGTATAGAAATGCAAGGCTCGTTAGTGTCTGTTTGGCTAATGGTTGGTTGATCTATCAGTTTGGCAACAGAATGGAAATCATAAGAAAAGTAGAGACTTACACAAGGCTTACTTGACCTAGTTGTTTCATTTCATGTGTGTATATTGTTAGTTTTTGATCAAGTTTGCTTAAACAGAATTAACTTTTCTTTTTTGTGGTGTAGGAACCTACCCTATTCTTTTCATGTTTTTTCTGACTCTGGCACCAAATTTTCTGTTAAAAAAAAAAAGTAATGCCCAGGAGCACATTACTTGAATGAGGTATACCTATAGCAGCCCTACAGAGTAGTTTCACTGTTGTATCCCTTTTGCTAGCTGGAGAGTATGCTAAGATGGAGTAGTTCATGTCAGGCTTGCAGTTTATTCCACTGTTAATATGGACCAAAATTATCCCATCCTTTCCCCAAGACCTTGCTTGAGGACAAATCTAGCAGTCTGTTAACAAGTCTCCTTTTAACAGGGATGTATACCTAAATATCTACTTTCCATATTTGCAATCCTGACACTTTGCAAGGATCTTTTAAAACATGGAGCCTGTATTGTAAACCTTGTCACCTTAAGGATTAAGGAGATTTTGAGATTAAAAACACAGTTACTTAAATGAGGAATAATCTATTGAGAAAATTGAAAACATGCATTTAAAAGGTCAGACTAAGGCTTCCAAACACATACCAGGGGAACTAGAATCATGCATCCAAAATACAATAATACTGAGAAGGTTAAAAGAAAACAAGCAGGTAAAAAAAGTCAGTTGTGTAGCTAAATACAGCTAAATATGTAGGTGCATGTGTGCGTGTAAATAGCCCTTAAAAGGGAATGCCAGCCCATATACTATATAGCAAAATATCTGCATGGTTAATTCAGGTGAGAAGGAATTTCTTAAGAGGTGACTTGGGATCCTGGCATGATTTGAATAGGAAAGGGAACATAGTATTTTGGAGTGGGATGGTAGGCTGAGAGCAAGTGAAGAGGTTTTCAAAGACAGCAGAGAGAAATTGTAGAAAGAAAAAAGGTGATCAGAAACAGGTTTGCAGAGAACCTGTCAGAATCTCGGGCACAAAAAGACTGAGAACAAAGCCTTTCAAAGAGGCAGTGAGGGGCAGAGACAAAGCAGAGGTGAAATTTTGTTTGAAAAGAGGAAACCACATTGAACAATTCTATTCTGGAGGTGGAAACTCAAGTCTTCATTATGGGATTTGCTTATGAACCAGTTAGAATAGGAAGCAGAAGTTGGTGGGGTGGTCTAGATGAGAAGATATAATACAGATTGGTGTGCATGATCACAAATTGGCAGCAGCACTCATTTGTCTCCATGGCCTTTTGGCAAAATCTACTGTATGTGAAGCTGTCCTCGTTTGAAGTGCACATGCAAGCCATGCCTGCAAATCAAGATGGTGGCCGAGAGTACACTGTGTTATTATTCTCCACACGTGTTGTCGCTGCTGCATGTAATTTTTTTTTTTAACTTGTAAAACAAAGGTGTGCAAGTATGACCTTCTGCTTATAAAAAACTCTTTGGTCACTTTGGCACAGCAAAAAAGCACACACTTGATAACATGAAACTTGAAAATGGAGCTTCTGGCCACTTCCTTGCAGGCAAGCCCGCCCATCGCCCACATGGCCAACCAATCGACTCTCCGCATCCCCCTCGCCGAGAAGGCACGGCATCCCGAATTGGATGTCCAGGTGTGTGATAATGCACAAGCCTGCGTATTATTCAGAAAACCTTGGCAAAATCTTTCCCCCATAGTAAATGGAGTTTTTGGCCCACTATGGTTGTGTCCTTTAGGCAAATTAATTTGTTAAGTGTTGACCAAGAGGGAAAGAACTTTGGGGACAGTAGTTCAAGACTGAACTCAAGAACCAGTGGGGTGTAGTGGTTTGAAGCGTTGGACTACAACTCTGGAGACCAGGGTTTGAATTCCTGCTTGGTCATGGAAAATTCACTGGGTAACCTTGGGCAAGTTGCACACTCTTAGCCTCAGAGGAAGGCAAAGGCAAATTCCCCCTCTGAACAAATCTTGCTAAAAAAAAAAAAGCCCCTGTGTTATAGGTTGGAAGTGACTTGTAGGCACACACCAAAGTTCAAGACTGATGGCGCTTGCAAGAAGTAACCATGCAGTTTTGCTTTTGAGGCCTTCACACTCTGTACAGGCCTTAATGGGCTCTGTTCTTTTGTTTTTTCACAAGGCCAGGCTAGAGCTTCCTTCCAGAGTGAAAGATATTTTCTTCCAAAATAACAGGATTTAGAGGTGGCTTGTAAAAGCTATTGGATGCTAACTCTGGGTTTTGCAATCTTCTGGAAAGGTCAATTGATTTAAAATCAGTTTCAATCAACAAGGAAAAAATGGCTAATCTTAAACTTATTTATATAAATTAAGCTTCCAGTTTATTCTCATATAATGCCTAAACAGTGGTGCAAGTCTGACCACTTAACTATATTAATTTTCAACTAGAGTATTACGCAGTTGTTCAGTCTTACATCCAAGCCTTATAGCTCTTTGTTTCATTGTAAACATGCTTGTATCTCTACAAAATTTTCCATGTGGATTCTGCCTTACAACTAGCTGCCATAGCAATTTGTAAGATTAAGACTTGAAATACAAGAACATGCACACTGGACCATCTTTTCTTATCTATTATTGTTATTTATTAGTCAAAATTTATGTATCTTGCCCTGTGTCACAAGATCTTAGGGTGAGGTACAGAAATGGAAGCTATTTAGAACTATTTTAAAGGTTTTGAAATATATTAAACAATTTAAAACTATATACTTACAGCTGTCGAGCAACAATCCTTAGGCTAACAAAGATCTTGGAAGAAGAACTACTGTACATTCAGTTTTCTTTTCCAGTGTTACTCATTTCTGTTTCATTCTATCTTGGCCTAATCACACCCTTACAAAGACAAAATAATCTCTCTGGCTTTTCTTCGCAAACGAAGATTCAGGAAGGACTCATCCCGCGCTTTCTGCAAGCGCGCTGATGACTAAAAAGGCCAATCCGAGATAAACAAGTCCGGTTGCAAAAAGCACAGCAGAAGGTCTCCTTGGGTGATGTTTTTGGGTTGTGATTCTGCGTTGTCGTTTCTCTTCAAGACTTGTTCGTCGTGAGTTCTCAAATAAGGCTGCAGCATTGTGGATAGTGCGTCTCCATGCCTCCCGATGTGAGGCCAGGGCGGACCACTGTTGGTGATCAATTTGGCCAAGCCTGAGATGTTGTTTCAGGGAGTCTTTGTATCGCTTTTTTGGAGCGCCCCTCTTACGCTGACCCGTGGCGAGTTCACCGTAGAGTAGTATTTTTGGGAGGCGATGGTCCTCCATCCTAGAAACGTGCCCTGCCCAGCGCAGCTGTGTTCTCAATATCATGGCCTCAATGCTGGTGATCCCTGCTTGCTCAAGGACAGCAACATTCGTCACATAGTCAGTCCAGTGTATATTTAGGATTGTGCGTAGACAGCGCTGATGAAAGCGCTCGAGGAGTCGTAGGTGGTGGCAATAGGTGACCCATGTTTCAGATCCATAAAGGAGGATAGACAGTACGATGGCTCTATACACACTGATTTTTGTGCTTTGCCTCAGGTGTTTATTGCTCCAGACTCTTTTGTGAAGTCTTCCAAATGCACTATATGCCTTTGCTAATCTGTGATCGATCTCTTTGTCAATCTTGGCATCTGAGGAGATGATGCTTCCCAGGTAGGTGAACTGCTGAACGGACTTGAGCACAGATTTGCCGACGGCAATGTGGGGATGGTGGTGTTTGTCCTGTGGTGCAGGCTGGTAAAGAACTTCTGTTTTCTTCAGGTTGACTTCTAGCCCAAACAGCTCTGCAGCTGTTGCAAAGCAGGATGTTAGGCGCTGCAGAGCTCCTTCTGTGTGGGCAACAAGGGCAGCATCATCGGCGAAGAGCAGCTCATGGACTAGATAGTTTAGAGTCTTAGTGTGAGCCCTCAGACGGCTTAAGTTAAACAAGCTACCATCAGTACGGTAGCGTATATAGATGCCGTCGTCTTCTTCAAGCTCTGCCATAGCCCTTTGGAGCATCATGCTAAAGAAGATTGTAAATAAAGTTGGTGCAAGAACACAACCTTGCTTCACTCCATTAGTTATTAGAAAGGGCTCTGAAAGAGCATCGCCATATCTGACTTGACCACGCTGTCCCTCGTGTAGCAAGATAATCATTTTAAGGAATTTGGGGGGGGCATCCTAGTCTTTCCAGGATCTGCCACAGACCTTTTCTACTTACAGTGTCAAAGGCTTTGGTGAGGTCGACAAATGTTACATAGAGACCCTTGTTCTGCTCCCTACATTTTTCTTGCAGTTGCCTAAGGGCAAATACCATGTCTGTAGTACTCCTATTGGCTCTGAAGCCACATTGGCTTTCAGGGAGAAGTTCTTCTGCAATAGCAGGAACTAACCTGTTCAGGAGTATCCTTGCAAGGATTTTTCCAGCAATAGAGAGCAGTGTTATGCCTCGATAGTTTGAGCAGTCGGATTTTGCTCCTTTTTTCTTGTACAGGGTGATGATGACTGCATCTCGGAGGTCTGATGGCAGTTCCCCTTTTTCCCAGCAATTCACAAGGAATTCGTGGAATTTTTCGTGGAGTGCATGACCTCCGTGTTTCCAAACTTCAGGTGGGATTCCATCAATCCCAGCTGCCTTGCCGTTTTTCATCTGCTGTATGGCCTTAAAGGTCTCTTCCAAAGTGGGAGCTATGTCCAATTCATTTTTCATTGGTTTTTGTATCATATCTTGGATAGCTGAGGCTTGGACTACTCGGTTGGCGCTAAAGAGACTTTGAAAATGTTCAGCCCAACGATTTAGGATGGAGGCTTTATCAGTAATTAATGTTTGACCATCTGTACTGTATAAGGAGCTTTGGACCTGATAAGTAGGTCCAAACACTGCTTTAAGAGCTTCATAAAATCCTCTATGATCACCCAGATCTGCACAGCGTTGTGTCTTTTCTGCTATACTGATCCACCACTTGTTCTGCATGTCTCGGAGTTTTTGTTGTAGTTTGCTACATGTGAGGCGGAAAGCTGCTTTTCTTACATGACAGGTTGGCTGGGCGAGGTATGCCTGGTGAGCAGCTCTCTTCCTTGCCAACAGTTCCTGGATCTCTTGGTTGTTTTCATCAAACCAGTCTTGATTTTTCTTGTGGGAGAAGCCAAGGGATTCTTCTGCAGACTGGAGGATACTGTTTTTGATATGTTGCCAAAGCACTGTAGGAGAAGGATCTGTAGGGTGGTCTTCAAGTTTCGTTTGTAGATTTGCCTGGAAGTTGTCTCTCATGGTAGCTTGTTGAAGATTGTTGACTTGGAGTCTCTTCTTTAAGATGCCACCCCTCTTAGGTTTGAACTTAAGATGAAGATTTAGTTTACATCTGACAAGGCGATGATCTGTTTGGCATTCTGCACTGGGCATCACTCGGGTATGACGGACATCACGAATGTCTCTCTGACGGACTAGAACGTAGTCAATGAGGTGCCAATGTTTGGATCGGGGATGCATCCAGGTTGTCTTCAAGCTATCTTTCTGCTGAAAGATTGTGTTTGTAATAGTCAGCTGTTGTTCTGCACAGAACTCTAGCAGGAGGCGTCCGTTATCATTGCAATTTCCAACACCATGCTTGCCTAAGACACCTTTCCAGGCTTCGGAGTTCTTTCCTACTCTGGCGTTGAAGTCACCAAGGATAATAATTTTATCTTCTACAGGGACTTTTTGTATGAGTTGGCGTAGGTCTGTGTAGAATTTGTCTTTCTCTACAGGGTCAGCTTGCATAGTTGGGGCATATATACTAAAGAGAACAACATGTGGGAGGCGTAAGGAAATAATGCGATCAGAGTGTCCTGTTGGCAAGGTTTCGAGTTTGGAGGCAATGGAGTTTTTAATCATAAAGCCTACTCCTGACAGATGTTTTTCGGTTTTGGGTTTGCCAGACCAGTAAAGTGTGTAGCCGGCGCCATGTTCTTTAAGGCTGCCTTCCTCATGGAAGCGAACTTCACTAAGAGCAGCGATGTCAATATTAAGCCGTGATAGTTCAAGGGCTATTAGGGCAGAACGACGCTCAGGCCGTCCACTGTCTTCAGAGTCTTGCATGGTTCTGATGTTCCAGCATGCAAGTGTCAGTTTATTTACACCTTTGGAAGCCGGTGTGTGCCTTTGTTTCTTTGCCTTGGTTTGACCGCATCAGAAGATTCCCGTTGGCCGCGGCTAGCCAACCAGGTAGTTGGGGATGAGCTTTCTTTAGGCCACCTTTTCTAGGCCCCTCTCCATGTGGAGCAAGCAGTGCTCTCCTTAAAAAAGGCTGCTTGGTCGTTCAGAATGCTGCCGAACAAGACTGTCATCTCCCGGGTCAGGCTTGAGCGACCAATGTCCTGAACCGCCTGCATGCAGGGTTGGGGCTGCGGCTTCCAGTGCATCTTTACACCTGCCGGTTTCGTCCCTCGCCAGTCGTTACAGGGCTTTTTTGGAAATGGATTTGTCCTTCGAGCCTGTGCAATGGATTTTTCTGGTGGAGCGCAGCGTGCACAGAACTGGCCTCACCCTTTAAACCAGAGATTCATCTGCCGTGGCCTTGCAAGCATGGACGTGGCAATGAGGTCCTCGGGCCGTAGGTTTGATTAGAGTTTCCTTCTCTTAGATGGTTGACCTTACAGGGTTGGACGAGCACCATCTGCCCGGGTTTGGGATTGGAGTTTTCCTTCTCCTAGGACGGTTGCCACAAGGCTGGAGAGCCCATCCTGCCCTTTGACGCTCTTTGTCAGACCCTTCGGTTTTGACCTGTCTGGCATGGGAGACCCTACCAGTGGCTATTATGCCACCGCCAGCATAGCTCAAAACATCATTAGGGTACGCAAGCCTCTCTCCCACGACAAGGGGGCGTCAATGGAGAGGAAAGACAAAATAATAAACAGAAAGGAAATCTCCATAACTGATACTTAACATAAGGTCTGATATTTAATGGGCAGATTAGATTTGTTTGTTTTCATGAGGCAAAAATGAAATGCCCATGTTTATTTCATCAAATGCTAAATAACCATATTGAGAAATTACTTTTCATTTATATTTCTATATTTCAGTGTATCTGGCAGAAGCATTGATTCAGGTTAGAGATTAACGATGAGACCAACATGATTATAAAGTAGCTTACTAAATATGAATCTAATTTTATTAAGGAAAAATTTAATATTTACAATAAAATAAAATTAAAAATGATTTAATTCCCTCAAATCCATATTCTTGATTTAAAGTATCACTTCTTACCCATCTTCTGCTGAACCACAGGCTTAGGTGTTATTTATTCATTTATTTATGGTATTTATACTCTGCTCTTCAGCCATAAAGGCACTCAGAGCGGCTTACAAGTTGTTAAGCAATAGCACCTTACACATCTACATTGCTTTTTATAGTGTGCTAGGCACTAAGCAGTTTCCAATATGTGTTAGCTAATTTCCCCCACAAGCTGCATACTCATTTTACTGACCTAGGAAAGGATGGAAGGCTGATTGAACCTTGGAGCCCTTAGGATCGAACTTGCAAAATTGTGGCTGCAATACTGGCATTTAACCACTATGCCACCAGGGCTTCCTCATACTCCAGAGATGCACTGGAACATTTTGCTGTGTGACCCTGCTTGTAATAAGTGCTACCTTTTAACATCTGTGGTCACTATGGCACTGGTTGTCTTTCTCTAAAAAAAGGAGCTCAGCCTGTGACTGGAGTTATTGTTGCTAATACATGCTAATTAGTGGCGCTTATGTGTGTATCTTATTTGTGAGTGGAGGGTGGGATGGGACACTAAATAATATGAGTACAAGAGTGTAGAGCAGTTGTAAATTGCCTTCCCTATTCCTCTTATAGTCTATGATTTCCTGGGCTGAATACAAAAATTGAAATTTAGCTGTCAAGTAACAAGATAACTGGTCAGAAAGATGGTTAAAAAATCATTAAACATAAAATGCTTTTATAGATTGATGCCAGGAGCTTTGACCAAAGTAGATTTAGGGTAGCAATTATCCACTGGTTCAAAGAGAATTACAGGGTCACAAAAGAAATTACTGTTATTAAAAGGGATACTTGTTCTTGTAGAGTGTTTCTCACAGTCTTAAGTTGATCTTGCCCCACTGGGGAAACTGTATGTAGTAGTTCATATTGATTGTAGAATGGTAGACATTTTAAAAAAGAAAAAATCTTCTCAATTCTGAAATAAATTACTTGATGAAAAAACAGTACTTTTGTCATTTATTCCAGTGTACTGCTCCTTGCCGGACAGGTAGCCATAACAAGGCATAGAAATGAAATAACACAGTTAACTTGCCACTAATGTAGTAGTTAATATTTAGCAAAATGGCTTTCATGATTTCTTCCCACTCCATGTGGGGGAAAAAACCCTCTTCAATTTAAGAAGTGATTTATATGTCCAGTAGTTAAAAACATCCCCTTAATTGTATGGTTTTGTAACCAAGTGGCTTCTGTTGGAATGCTTGCCTGTTACATCTAAATCTGTCTCCAGACATGGGCCGCTCAGGATCTTCCTAGGAAGAATGCTGAGCTCTGCCAAAATAAAGGTGCTTCGGGGCTTCACTGGAGTGGGTCAGAAGAGATCTCAAGGGAAGAGACTTAATGGCTGAAATGGAGAACTGAAATTTTATTGCCATCTTTCACAGTGTTTGTTCTACTGTTCCTCCACCTCTTTTTGAGGGCAGGGGAATTGGGGCTTGAGCTTTCTGCTTGAGTGAACATACATTCACTGTAACATCCAAAGCCACAAGATGCAGACCTGCCAGTTTATGAGTTTAACATCTCTTTTGTTTTCTCCTGCATGAATTTTTCTTGCCATCTTTGCCCAATGAAGAAACCAGGGAGCTTTGAAAGCAAGCATGCATGTATACACACACACACACACACACACACACATATATATATATATATATATATACAGTGTGTGTGTGTGTGCATGTGTGCACGCGCACGTATGCACGCATGCCTTCTGGGTGGCCTAGCAAGTTAGAAATTCTACAGGTCAGTCTGACCCAATCCTTGTAAATTCCCCTAAAATAATTGACTAGTATTCAACAATGACAATTTATGCCTTTCACATTTTTTCCACTGCATAGATAAGAAGTATTTCAAGTAGCTACTAATGGTTTTGATAGAGGGGAACAAAAACCTTTCAGTTGAGAATGTAGCAGAGCAGCAGTCAGGATAATTGTTATTATTCACATTTGCAACCTCTGATTCTTACTATCACTGCCAATTTTTTCCCTGAGAGGAAACCAGTTCAATACCAAGCAAATATTAAATGATTAGGTGCCAGGTGTGATCTTTATCTCTTGTATCATTTAAAACTAACTAAAGCCTTCTGAATAGCAATAGCATTTATATCTCTATACCACTTATCAGTGCAAAGCACTCCCTAAGCGGTTTACAATGGGTTAGCTAATTGCCCCCAACAAGCTGGGTACTCATTTTACTGACCTACAGAAGGATGGAAGGCTGAGTCAACCTTGGAGCCCTGTAGGATAGAACTCACAATGTTGTGGCTGCAGTACCGGCATTTAACCACTGCACCACCAGGGCTCCACCTGAATCTTTTCTGGAATATTTCATCTTTAAATTTTGCTATCTCGGTATCTGAAGCTGTCCTTTTTCCCATATTGCCATTAAGAAAATTATTATTTAAAAAAAATATATGACTTTGTTGAGAGAAGATCACACTTTCAGAACTCATGTTTTGTATGGAAAAGGTCCTCAAGTCAGTCCCTGACATCTTCCCTACTGAGTTAGGCACACCAGTGATCCCATTTGGGAAAAGACAGCTTCAGCTCTTGTTGTATTTAACAATTCTTCTTCCAATCAGTTGTAGCAATAATAAAGAAGATTGTGTTGTGTCTCTTTTAAAAGGAATTTTTGTGTGTCTTTTAGTGGGCAGTTTGCTGTAGTAAAGAAATGCCGTGAGAAGAACACCGGTGCACAATATGCTGCAAAATTCATCAAAAAACGAAGAACTAAGTCCAGTCGTCGAGGAGTGAGTCGAGAAGATATCGAACGAGAAGTGAACATATTAAAAGAAATCCAGCACCCCAACGTGATTACGCTGCATGATGTTTATGAAAGTAAAATGGAAGTAATTCTTATACTAGAACTGTAAGTAGTTTCAAAATTACTTTTGGATGGCAGGCTATGAAAATTAGAAAAATATATAGTTTATCGGTGATGGAAGAACTGGTATACACCACAATGAAAAATCCACAACTTCTAGAGAGAAGTCCCCATTCTGCTGTGTGGGGACAGGGCATGAATTAAAAGCCTTAGAGCAGTATTATTGCAGTAATTATGGCAAAACTGCACATTACTGATTGTAGACCTGAATTAATTGTTGACTTGAAATTTAAAGAATGCTCTATTGTATCCACATGTGGTACAGAATTAGAAAAAGTAATCTTGGTGAAAAGTGGCAACCTGGTGTTCTGCAAGGCTCAGATGCTACTGTGTAGTTAAGCTGGACCCCTTTTTGGAAAGGTAGGAATCACTCTGGGCCAGATTGCAATGGTGTACAGGCAAATATAAGGAAGGAGAGGAGTTGACAGTTACAGTAGAAACCATGCAATCCAACATCAATACATAATTGAATCTTGACCAATATGTTTTGGACTTTAACTCCCATGGCCCCTACTATTGGCCTTGTTATCAGTGGGGTCCAATTAATGGGAGTTCTGGTCCAAAACATGTGGAATGCATGAGGACACTTAACCGTAGATCTAATCTATATCATATAGATTTGATATAATACTGATATTTGGCAGTCAGGAAGCATGAGAATCCAAACAGGTGGTAAAATTAAAATCTCCATCTTACTCATTTACATTTGGCAATCCCATAGCTTCACTTCATTGTTTTTTGCTTGCTTGTAGGGGTGTAGACTGCACATTGGTTATTTAAACAAAACAAGAAAGCAAAATACTCTTTTAATTATAAATCCCGAAGGCGTGAAGAAGCCGCTTCTGGAGGGCTGAGCCATATTGGAAGCTTCACCATCCTCCTCCTCCTTCTCCTACCTCCAAAAACCTTAGGTCTGTGCTGAAATGTACAGCTATAATTCTCAAAATTGTAACAAGTCATCTAAAAGCACAGCATGAGATCCATGAGCCTCAGGTTACTCATGACTGTTCTTAGTACTTTTATTCTAACAGTAGCTTTTGCTAGAGCAGCTGACATTTTCTTAATGACTGTGCTATGATACCAATGAATAGAATAGAGTGCTTTCAACTTGATCCTTTATTTCCATTTTGGGGAGGGGGAAAATTGCTATAGGCATTTCTTAGTAAGAAATAAAGAATTGTATTGGTTTCTTCTAAGAGCTACAGAGATACAGTTAACAATAAAAATTGTCCAGTTGTTTCTTTTCCATTGGAAGGGGTATACCTTTTTAAAAAAAATCTAGTTTGAAGAATCTAAATCAGGTGGATTTAATTATCAGGCTGTGTAAAATCCTGTTCCATTCTGTTAATCTGTTGTAATGCACACATATACATTTCCTTGCTATTTAGTATATGTATGTGTAGTAATGGTGATTAGTCTTGTGTAGTAATGGTGATTAGAATATTCTTTCTAAAGTGGGAGGGAAGAAGTAAGTATGGAACTATTGGAAATGGCAGTTCAGACTGGCAGTAAGAGTGAACTGTGGAGAAGATGGGGAGAAAGACTGGAAACAGAGTGGAAGAGTTTGTGGGTGTTGTTGTCTTTGCCCAATTTTAATAAGGCAAAAGCCCTTCATTTTTGAATAACATCATTTTCCTGTGGATCAAAGCAACTATATAGTGGAATATGCTAAATCTTTGGAATCTTGGCAAACGTACAGTAACCTCTTAAACTTCAATAACTTTGTGGTTGTTCTTTATTTGACGTTTCACAGTTCATGGGTTCAAGTTTTTCCTTCTTTTTAAGTATTATTTAATTGTTTTGTGTTCCTTTATCTTTGACTATATGAATATGAATTATGGTTTGTTTTCCCTTATTTGTACATCTTTATTTATGTTTATTCAAATTGTAAATTATATAATTATGTAAAAAAGATTTTATGTCTACATGTTAACTTAATTACGGTTGAATCTGGCCTGGTTGGGGTGGGAAGCTGAGAGCAACGTTTTAAACAGGTTACATTTATATGACAAAAAGGAGATGACTTCCCATTACCTCTTTGGTAGTTCCCTAGCATCTGCTGTATTTTAAAGCTACTTTAATTTTTACCTCATTAATGCAGTCACAGTGGTCAGATTTGGAGTACGGAGAAAATTGTGGGTACCATTGCAAAATGCCTGCCATAGTGCTGTGGGGAGTCACAGAACACCCATATCACAGAAGTCAAATTGGTGAGGCTAAAAGACCAGCCCAAGAAACTAAGCACCAGGTAAAACATTAACCCACTCCTTGGAACTATGTTTTCTGATCCATCAAAATACACATTTTTAAAAAAAAAAATACAGATTTTTGAGGCTAAAAGGCAGTTTACCTTAAAAGATGCCCCGCATAGAGAACAAAGCACACAAGTATGTGTGCAAGCATACGCATATGCACAGTAAATGCACACACTTCCCCAGCACAGAAAACAAATATGATCCTCACTCCCTGCTCCCTTTCATTCCTGCACTCTTCCCTGAATTCAGCTGTCCTGCTGCCCCTGGTTGTCCTCCCACTTTTGTGCTGGCTTGTTTCTTTAAGCCTCCTTGCTGACTCCTCACTACTCTACATAGTCCCTGTTGTTTATATCACCCCTCTAATTTACCATGCAGTGGCAACAGGGGCTCTTTATTCCTGCTGCCTAGGCATAGTGCAGGGTGAAGTGCCAGCCTGCAGCTGTTTGCCATCTTTGTGTATCAGACTGCAGCTGCCCACCGTAAATATGCCCCTGAACCCCATGCTGAGCCTGGAGACATTCATTTTAAAGAGCACTCCCAGACACAAAGGGGAAAAAATTAAAAGAATTTTTATAAAAATCCTAGCTGTAGGATGCTTTTGCCAGCTGTCAAGGCACGTGGTTTCAGGGTGTATTCACACATTCAGGTACAGTACTTTTAAAAATTCCTGCATTAAAGCATAGAAAGTGAAGGGATGCTTGCTTTTAGAGTTTGCAGCCTTTAGTTGGCTTGTCACTTCAATCTATTCAAACTGAATTTATTCAAAGCTCAGTTTGATTTATTTACATTAATGGTTGCCTATATTAATGCTGGGATATAAAATGATGTAAAGCTGTAGAACAGAGATGATAAACTGCCAGGGCTTTGAAAGAAGCCTGGAGAGCCAGACACATAACCAGTTTCCCCTGCCCCCAAATTTTGTTTTTGGCGGAAATAAAATGCTCCAGAAATATCCAGTAGCATGCTCCCCTCCCAAAGAAAAAACCCTCTAGTGAGTGCTCCCCTGTCATTTTGCTACATTTTGGAACCATTTGGAACCCTCATCCATTCTATGCCCTAACAGGCCTTATTTCCAAACAGGAAGTAATCAGTTACTTTCTGTGTACTGAAAAAGCCCCACCTGGGTGTAAAAAAAAAGATGTGGGAGGCCACAATGCAGTAAAATGACTGGTAGAACACTAGACGCTTGTGGGGATGCTGCTATTCATTTGGGACGCAAAATTTAAAAAATGATCTCCAAACCTTGCGGGGGAGTGATGCTGGGGGAGGGTCACAGAAATCACCTTAAGGGCCATCTGCACACAGGCTGTACTTTACCCACTCCTGCTGTAGAACATTTTTGACACACCATACACTTTAGCATGATCCTTTTGTGTGTCTGTATTTCATTTATCCTGCTTCTTATTAACCTTTCCAATATTTATAGCCTTGTATTTACTGTACAGTACTTGCAATTAAGTTGGGCAAAGGTTACAAAATAAGGTCTTTTCTGTTCACATTATGCATAATAAGTATTTAACAGTACTTATAATTTAAAGTAAATTAAATTACTTTAGTTAGTAATTTAACTAAATTACTAGTATTCAGTATTAGTATTCAGGAGTATTCAGTTAGTATTCAGGAGAAGAGAGTTTGAAGCCTTCTATTTGTTTTTTACCACAACTCCTGCACCCTCTTATAATTCCCTCACTGCTGGGTTTTCTGGGAATTAAAATCCAAAACATTTGGAGGGTCTTAAGCAACATAGTTCACTAGAAATTGTTCTTCCTCATTATTCACTAACAGCTAACTCTGTGCTCTATTTTAAAGTCTCATTTTCCATGTATGAATACAGGCATACCTCACTTAATAAAACCTCTGACAAAGAAGCTCCTTTTTACACCTGCCCAGCCCCCACTTTTTCCTTCTCATCCTCTATTTAGCTGGAAGTTTTTTTTGGCAGCATTAGCACTGGGAGGATGGTAAAGGAGGGCTGGAGTAACACAGACTTTTGGCATCAGGTTCCAGCAGTGTGTCTGCAGGAAACCATGCAATGAAGTCCCAGCTGGAAAAGAATGGGATCCTGCTGTATGTAGCTGATCCTACTGTAGCTGTATATGCCTGCCTAAAACAGGCGAGGTAAACAGCAGCTTTTCACAGAAGTCTTTACTGAGCTTGTGTGAACATCAAAATTGAGAGGAAAGGGAAAATAGATAAACTGTCTCCCCTTTAAAAGCAAGTCTCTAGGAGGTGCCAAATGTTTCTGTTCACACTTACCTGACCTGGTTGTTTCATTTTATATGTGCTTATTGTTAGTTTTGAATAAAAACTTTGCAGAAATATGTTGAGCTGCTCTTATTTATTTATTTTTTGTGTGATGTAGCATACTGTTTCTGCCTCTTGTACCAAAGTTTATGTTAAAGAAATAATGTCCAGGAACACGTCTACAGTTGTCCCTTCATATTCACTGGAGTTTGGTTCCAGGGCCCCCCATGGATATCAAAATCCGTGAATACTCATGTCCCGTTATATAGGCAATGGCATAGGAAAATGGTGTCCCTTGTATAAGATAGCAAAATCAAGGTTTGCTTTTTGGATTTTTATTTTTTTTTATTTTTTTATTTTATTTTATTTTTTTATTTTTTTGGGGTGTCAGAATGATCACTTTTTATTTTCCACTTAGTTTAGGGGTTTCTCCACCAACATTTTACTATTTCATCAGAATTTTCAATCTATACTTTTGTGGCTGTTTCAATATGACACTGACAAAGGAAACAAAGGAAAGGGTTGACACAGGAGGACATGCCAAGCAAAATGCAAGGCATATATCACAAAGGATAGAACAGAAGACAGCATTAGGCATAAGTTTCATCCTCAAAACTTTTCTGATACTAAATAGTACAATAGAATGACTTCTTTGGGCAGCCTCATTCAGTGACTTTACGTTTCTAGTGATAGCAGGGATTTTTCTATAACCCTGGGAAATTATCTGTCCATTGTGCTTGAAATCATGTAAAAGAAGCCTCAAGTGTATTTTTTTAAAGAATATTTTTAAGCTGTGAATACTTAAATCCGTGGATACCAAATCTGTGAATACAGAAGGACAACTGTACTTTGTTAACTGAGGCATAACTGTACAATATTCTGTAAAAGTTCCTGTCTATAAGGCACTGTATTACCATTTTAAAAATATAAATTGTGCACTCCTCATTTCACTATAATTTTTCTATTCCTGTAACCATCAAGCTGAATTCAGTTTATTTTTCTATACTTCTTATCATTGCAAAGTGCTCCCTAAGTGGTTTACAATGTGTTAGCTAATTGCCCCCAACAACTGGGTACTCATTTTACTCACCTACAGAAGGATGGAAGACTGAGTCAAACTTGGAGCTCTGTAGGATTGAGCTCACAATGTTGTGGCTGCAGTACTGGCATTTAACGACTGTGCCACCAGGGCTCCTTGTGGGACCACCATACACAAACTTGCATAAAAACTCTTGTGAAGTATGTGTATACACAACACAAAATACTTTTGTAGCATTCTGATGGTAACACTTTGAAAGATAAAGTTTTATTTTTGTTTTCTCTTACTGGTTAGCTTTTTAAATTGCTGCCTTCAGTCCCATGGATTTCATTGGGAATCTCTGTATTTGAAAGTGTTCTCTTCTTGGGATGGTTATCAAATGAAACCTGTGGAATTGTCTACCAATCAAGTTTCTTTGCTCTGAAGGTGCTGAAATTGGATCTTTCTATCTTGAATTGTAATTGGTTGTTTTATTGATCTGGAGTTACTTGTTGTTAACTGCCCTTGTGTAGGCCTCAGCTCATAGTGACCCCATGGATGAGACATCTCCAAGACCCCCTGTCCTCAACTACCCTGTTTAGGTCATGCAGGTTCAGGCCTGTATTTTCGTTATTGAGTCTATCCACATAGTGTGCAGTCTTCCTCTCTTTCTTTTCCCCTCCACCTTTCATAGCATTATTGATTTTTATAGTCAGTCGTACCTTCTCTTGATGTTCCAAAGTACAACAGCCTCAATTTGGTCATCTTGGCTTCTAATGAGAGTTCAGGCTTGATCTGTTCTAAGACCCATTTGTTTGTCCATCCACAGGATCCTCAACATTCCTCTTAAACACCACATCTCAAATAAGTTTATTTTCTTACTATCAGCTTTCTTCATTGTCCAGCTCTCAGAACCATATATGATTATGGGAAATATGATGGTTTGAACAATCCTGACTTTAGTGCTAAGTTTTACATCTTTGCATTTTTTGACCTTATTCAGCCCTTCCCAGTCCCAGTCTTCTGATTTCCTGGCTGCAGTCTCTGATCTGGACTATGATTGATCCAAAGAATGGGAATTCTTTCACTATTTCAATTTCCTCATTGTCTATTTTCAATGTGTGTAGATCTTCTGTGGTCATTTATTTTTGTTTTCTTAGTGCTCAGCATTAAGCCTGTTTTAGCACTTTATTCTTCGACATTGCTTAGTAGTTGGTCTAAGTCTGTTGTTTTTGTAGCGTAGTGTCATCTGCATCTCTTAGATTGTTGATGTTCTTTCTTCACTCTTCCTTTCTCCAAATCTAAGCCTGCTCTACCTATGATATATTCTGTGTACAAGTTGAACAAGTAGGGTGATAGAATGCAGCCTTGTCTGACTCCCTTTTCAAATGGGAACAATTATGTTTCTCTGTATTCTGTCCTTATGGTGTCTTCCTGTCCTAAGTACAAGTTGCGCATCAGGACAATCAAGTGGGTTGGTACATTCATTTCTTTAAGAGTGATCTGTTAGGTGGTAGTGCACACTGGGAACCTAAACATGTCCAGGCAGCAAAAATAAACAGCAGAGTGTTGTTCATTCCTTCAGGCATCAGAATAAAGGCACAGCCACAGGCTTGTGTCTAAAATAAACTTCTTTACTTGAGCATAATGAAGAGTATTTACAGATATATACAGCAGTCAAAAGAAAAACATCTTCCTCCGTAAAATCCAAGACAGAACTGCTCAGTTCAACTCTATAGGACAAATTACACACAATGAGATCCAAGGCAGGACTGCTTCGCTCTCAGTCCAGCTCAGCTCTGCTCCAGGACTGTGAGCTAATCAATATTGATACATTTACCAGCTAGCTTTTGCAAACTGCTGCTAACTCACAGTATTGCAAACTGCAGACTGTTTGCTATATATCAGTTCTTCACAGAATAAATCTACTGCATGTCCCTATATCCTGACATGATTCACAGTTTCTCATGGTCTGTGCAGTCAAATGCTTTGCTGTAGTCTATTAAGCACATGCTGATTCTGTTAAGGTCTATCTGGGTAACAAACAATGAAGCTCAAAAGTCTAGGTTTAATTCAGATGACTTTTTATTGCTAGCAATGACACAGGGGGATCATTCCTGCCAAACTGTGCCAAAGAATCAAAGGCACACAGGCTTTTTATTACATAGGAACGAAACCTAAAGGTCTAAGACACTGCGCATGTCAATTATCTCATTCTATCAGTTAAGTTTCATTTCTCAGAAAAACTCTTTCGTAGCTTTGAACATGAAACCTTTCCTCCCTAGTTTTTCCCAGCTCTATGTCTTGACTGTAATAAATCTGTATAACAAGCAAGCTGGGGAGTGTGCCAGAAAAGATAACAAACACACATAATGCAGCTTCTAACCTGACTGAATTCTTTCTTGATTCTAACAGGCAATGTAAACTCAGTCTTTTAGCAGGCCCCACATAACAAACATTTGGGTGATCAATATAGACAGACCTTCTCAATTCTCTTCTGAAATTCTCTGCTATGTGATCGATCCTTAGTGCCTCTACCCTTTCTGAACCTGGGTTGCTGGGAGTTCTCTCTCCTTGTATAGTAAAAGTCTTTATTACAGTATTTTTGAGCATGAGTTTGCTTGTGTGGGAAATTAATGCGATGGTCCTGTAGTTGCTGCAGTCTTTTGTGTCTTCTTTTTTGGGAATGGGGATGTATACTGATTGTTTCCCATTGTTTTGTTTTCCATATTTGTTGACAGATTGCTGTTATGATTGCGGTCAATTCCTCTTCTATGGATTGTAACATCTCTATTGGAATGTCATCTGTTCCTGGTGATTTATTCTTTCTGATTGATTTGAGTGTTGCCTTGACTTTGCTTGCCATAATTTGGGGTTCTTCTTCATGTGGGCCTTCTTCCCAACTGTCTTCCATCCTTTCATCTCTTTTGTAAAGCTCTTCTGTGTATTGCTTCAATCATCTTTTTATTTCAGTTTGGTTGCGTATTATGTTCCTCTGCTGATCAAATAGCATCTCCACTCTTGGTCAGAGCTTCCCTTTGAATTCCTGGATCTTGTGGAGGAGGTCGCTTCTTCTTTTTTGTTGTTGTTAGCTTCAATTTCCCTACATTGAGCATTATAGTAATTCTCTTTATCCCTGTGCACTAATCGTTGAACCATAGGGTTCATGGTTTTAGTTTTGTTCCTATCTCCTTTTTTCTTTTGCTACAAGTTGTAAATGTTTTACAAAGCAATCCTGTGGCAAATTGGAGTATGAATGGCAGTTGAACCTCCTCTTCATATGCCCTGCCAGGTAGGAAGGGAGGTGCCAAAGATTGCTTCCTTTTATCCCGGTCCCCCTCCCCACAGTGGTTTAAAAACAATCTTTCCCACTGACTGCCAGTACCAGTTTCCATGCTGGCATAGTTGGCCTGTCTTGGTGGCATGCTCGGGATGGGGGGCAGGGTGGATGGAGAAGCCTAGATACTGCAGATTTTTTCCCCACTCCATTATACATCTGTGTACTGTTGGTGGGCAGCCGCAGTGTTAATCTTTCCATTGGTGTCCATGAGAGTTTCTAGCATTGTACTTTCATAGGTGGAGAAGGCCTACCTGTAGCCCCTAAGCTGCTTGTCAAGGAGGACCAATTTGTTCCCTTAAAATGATTCACTGTAAGATGCTGTTCAGTTAAAAAAAAACCTCACACACAGCTTGAGTCTGTGGAGATGCAATAAACTGAGATACCTGATTAACAATCATAGGATGCAGATTTTCCATGTTGAAACCAATTATGGCTTTCATGCCTTGTCGAGCCCCCCCTCCCCCCCAAAAAACCTTGTAGCAACTAAGTTCAGGCCAAATCTTTTTTCTATTAATAATATATGCAATGGTTTAGTTTTGCTATTAGGAAACATATTGCATTAAATATAAAAGTCTTTATTTCCAATTTGCTCACCACTTACTGTTAAGCCTGTTTAATTTTTTTGAATGTGCTGGGCTTAAAATTCTCAGTGCGACAATAAATAATGATGGCTTAATTATTTAATCAGTTGATTAATAAAGGCATGTAAGTACAATGGTACTAGTTCATTAAAGGCTTATTACGCTATTTTTTAAAAAAACTAATCTGTTTCGAGGTTTCTGTTTGAGATCTATAATGATACCTTATGGGATGTAACATTTAATCCCAAAGCTTGGGGAGAGGGGTTTGCTTGTCTGAAAAATAATTACTTGATAGTGTTGTATGATGCCTTTTGCCTCCCAAAGGAAGGAAGTGTTAACTTCACACATCTTTTTGTGTGTCTTTGAACTGACTGTTAAACTCACTGCTTATCTTCTAAGAGACTTTTAATTGAAGTTAAAGCCAGAATTTGTAGAAACCCCACTTGTAACCTTTCTGTTAATTTTCATGTTTTGTCGGTAGTTTTATATAGATATAAATCTATATTTTATCTATGTATTATCGCTATATAAAATATAATTACCTTAAATAGTAAGTGTACATAGGTTTATATATATATATATATATATATATATATATATAGTAGTCACCTGTTCTTGCATACTTGTATATTTGAAACAGAGAGACTGGTTGGTTTGGGGATGTTTAGTTTGGATACATGAATCAAAACACAAAAATATGCAATGGACCCTTGCTGCTTTCATCTTGGAAACAATGGTTACTATGGAAGTACTCCCTGTGTATATATTTTCTACAAAAACTTAGATCTTGGGTTGGTGACAGTCTTAGATTTGTAGTTGTCTTTTGCTATGTGTCCCCATGGCACAGATTGCTTAGATCTAACCAAGTGGTCACTTATGTATTCACACACATAGGGCCTGCACCCATTCAGAGAGCCAGGACTTTTTGGTGGTAGCCCTGCCCTACCACTCTGGTATTTGAGAAAAATAGTCACATATGTGTTTTAAGCATGATTGTGAGAAAGTGCCTGGTAGAAGTTCATGTTCTGAAGTTGAATAAGGAAAGTACTGTTTTCATACATGGTCTGAATTTAATGTATTTTATGCTGTTTTCTGAAGTGTAAGTGTCTGTGGGTAGCAATCACTTCCATGTTGTGTTAATCAGAATTCAAAAGCATGTAGTTCTTTAGGGAGCTATGAGAATTTCCTCTGTAATCTCTATTAGAGAACAATGAGAAAGATAATTAATCAGGACTGATCTCAGATGTTATCATAAATATTCTGTAAATAGACCTTCTGTAGTCGTGTATGGGAAAATGCAGACTGGTATCTGATACACAAATCACTTTTAAAATGTATCTCAGTATGGTATGCGTGCAAATCCTTTCTTCAGTGAAGGAACTATTTCTCATGTAGTTCATTGTGTCACATCGTTTTTGTGTTACATTTATTTCTTAAATATCAATAGCAAATGTTCATCAAGTGTATTTTTATCTTAAACATCTCAATACTGCTGCTGTGACATCTGGATGGGACAGACATATTCTTCACATTTTAATTTTACAAGTTGTCTTTTAGTTCTTCTAAGTGAGTAAACAGTTCAAGCATAACATGGCGCAATGCGACTGTTAGGTGGATTTGTAATTGGTTGATTGACCAAACCCAAAGGGTGCTCACCAATAGCTCTTCTTCATCCTGGAGAGCTTGACTAGCAGGGCGCTTAACAAATTAGAAAGCTGGGCCAAAACTAACAGAACGAATTTCAACAGGGAGAAAGGTAGGATACTACACTTGGGCAGTAAAAATGAAATGCACAGATATAGGATGGATGACATCTGGCTTAACGGCAGTACCTGCAAAATGGATCAAGGCGTCTTAGTGGACCACAAGCTGAACATGAGTCAGCAGTGTGACATGGCAGCTATAAAAGGTATTAATGCTGCATCAGTAGGAGTATAGTGTCTAGATTGAGGGAATCATAGGGGCTGTCTAAACGGCAAAAAGAAGACGAACCACGTGCAAACCACGTGTGTTCACATGGCCGTTCACACAAATACGAACCATTCAGAAGTGGGACAGCAAAACACCCTAAAGTGTCTAGGGCTTCATATGGATTATTTTTAAAAATCTGTACAATGTACAAATGAGCGGTCATTTTACCACTCACATTCACACAGACACACACAAGCACGGCAATTTGATTGGCCAAACGAGCACAGGGGGCGGGACTAGCAAAGAGGGGAATTGGTAGCAGCTGCCATATTGGATTTCCGGCTTAGCGAATGCCCGGTTTGTTTTTGTTTTTTTTTACTGTTGTAAAAACAAAATGATGCCTGTGCACACCACAGGCAGCTTATTTATTTAAAAAAAAATAGGTGGCAGAAGATTTAAAAATTGCGAGTAAACCACTTGCAGCTGCCAGCTGGGAGTGGGGGGAGGACCACATCGATTGAGAGAGGCAGAGTTCACAGCAGGTGCCTTTTGTCTGGTTGATTACCTTCCCCTTATTGAGAGAGCTACCCCATTGCCAGGCTGGTTGCTCTTGCTGGCAGAGCTCAGCCTTCAGAAAGCTCCAGCTAGCCACACCAGGCGCTGTGGGTGTGGAGAGAGTGAGAGTTCCCTGCCACTTTATCCCCACCCACCCTTAAGGAGCAAAACAGGTCATCATTGGCAAGAAGTTGTTTGCCTTCACTAGTTCTCTTGGCCTCTGCTTCAGGTTCTGCAGATCTGTATCTTTCCCTCCCCTCAAGTCTCTCAGCAGGAAAGCAGGAGGGCTGGAAGAAGTGCTAAACTGAAGCAATTTCCCTTCCAATTGCTGAAGTGAGAAAGGTGCTTAAATTCCCCCTCTCTCCCACCAGGACTCAACTTCCTGCCTGCTAATGCATGAGGGTCTTCAGCTCCAGCTCAGCACAGTAAAATGTTGAAAGCCACTGCTGAGGGCAGAGGCTTTGGTGACTCTAATTCATCCCAGGCAATGTAATATGGACTTGTCAAGTTCTTCCTTCCCCTCTAGCCTTCCACACACTGGGAGCATGCCTGAGTCATTAAGAGAAGTTGAACTGCATCCACACTATCCACAATGCTGCAGCCTTATTTGAGAACTCACACCGAACAAGTCTTGAAGAGAAACGACAACGCAGAAAGAATCACAACCCAGAAACATCACCCAAGGAGACCTTCTGCTGTGCTTTCTGCAACCGGATTTGTTTTTCTTGGATTGGCCTTTTTAGTAATCACCATGCTTGCAGAAAGTGCGGGATGAGCCCTTCCTAAATCTTTGTTTGCAAGGAAAAGCCAGAGGGGGGGGGGACTTTTAAGCCGTGTAGGCTATTTGCATTCTTACAAATGCCTACCTGTTCATATCTGTACATGTTATTTCCTCCTTATATAGACAGGACCATAGAATCATAGAGCTGGAAGAGACCACAAGGGCCATCCGTTCCAACACCCTGCCATGCAGGAATACACAATCAAATCATTCCCGACAGGTGGCCATCCAGCCTCTGTTGAAAAACCTCCAAAAAAGGAGACTTCACCACACCCCAAGGCAGTGCATTCCACTGCCAAACAGCTCTTACCGTCAGGAAGTTCTTCCTAATGTTTAGGTGGAATCTCTTTTCCTGTAGTTTGAACCCATTGCTCCATATCCTGATCTCTGGAGCAGCAGAAAACAAGCTTGCTCCATCCTCAGTATGACATCCCTTCAAATAGTGCCACTGTATTCTGCTTTAGTCAGACTTCACTTGGAATATTGTATCCAGTTCTGGGCACCACAGTTCAAGAAGGATATTAACAAGCTGGAATGTGTCCAGAGGAGGGCAACCAGAATGGTGAAAGGTCTGGAAGCCATGCCCTATGAGGAGTGGCATAGAGAGCTGCATATGTTTAGCCTAGAAAAGAGAAGATTAAGAGGTTACATGATAGCCATGTTTAAATATTTGAAGGGTTGTCATACTGAGGATGGAGCAAGCTTGCTTTTTTGCTGCTCCAGAGACTAGGACATGGAACAGTGGACTCAAATTACTGGAAAGGAGTTTCCACCTAAATATTAGGAAGAACAACAGTGGAATGTGCTGCCTCATAGTGTGGTGGAGTTTCCATCTTTGGAGGTTTTCAAACAGGCTGCATGGCCATCTGTTGGGAGTGCTTTGATTGTGTATTCCTTCAGGGCAGGGCATTGGACTAGATGGCCCTTGTGGTCTCTTCGAACTCTATGATTCTATTTTAAAGCATTGTAGTAGATTTAAAACAGCAGTCCAGGAAGGTGTAGGATGTGTTTGCATTCACCTTGCCACAATAATCTCTTAGCTGTGGATCATTTTCTTATGCTTCCTTCATGTTTGACAAAATGATTGTCTATTTACTGTGGTTTTATCTTTCCTTTATTTCCCACTCACTGTCATTTCCTAATCACCACTACTTTCTCTCATACTACCTTTTCTATTTTGCACTTATTGAATACAAATGTATTGTATTGGTTTGAGTGTTGGATCAGAGACTCCAGAAGACTAGGATTAAATCCCCACTTACCCATGGAAATCCATTAGGTGACCTTGGGCCAATAACACTGTCAACCTGAGGAAGACCCCCTCTGTATAAATCTTGCCAAGAAAATCCCATGATAGGTTTGGCTTAGGGTCACCATAAGTCAGAAATGATGTGAAGGCACAGCGCGACAACAACAGCAAATCCATTTCCTTAATTCTTTTATCTAGCTTTCAGTTTTGCCCATTATTGTCGGCTTTAGTTAAGATTCCTGGTTGTTGTTGTTTTAAAAAAACTCTTATAATGTAGAACATGTCTTTTTAGCTTTGTAAATATAAATAGAAAGATGTTGATAGAACTTCATTAAAGAATAAGAATGAATACTCCAGTGAGAATAGCCACATGTTCTAGAACGAGATGATGATTACTCAGGTCCAGTTTACATAGGTATTTGATATTTATTGTATTTTACTTTATTTTATTTACATCTAACTTTTCTCCTAGCATGGGAGCCAAGCCAGCTCACATCAAGTTTAAAACAAAGTATGCTAAAAATCTATTTGATACAAAAATAATTAAATAAACAGTTCTGTTCAAAACACTAAATTATAACGGTTAAAAAAAAATGTTAAAACATAGGATAAGCTAAAGCATTATACATCCCATTCGAAAGATACTTTATACATCCCATTCAAAAGATACAGTAACAAAATCAAAAGGCCTGCTTAAATAAAGGTCTGTCTGACCCCTGTCAGAAAGAGAGTAGATAGGGGACCAAACAAGCCTCCCATGGGTATGTGTGGTATTCTACAATTTGGGAGCGCCCACCAAGAAGGCTATTTCCTCTGTCCTCACCAAATACACCTATGATAGAGACAGAACAGAGAGAAAGACTTCCCCCAAAGATCTTAAAAATTAGGCAGGCTTTTAGAAGAAGATAAGGTATTTCAGGTGGTCTGCACCCAAGCCATATGGATATAAATGTCCCTTGGGATGATCATATGCCTGCCTTTCATATTAAATTCTTATAGCCCTACATAGTGTATGCAAATGCACGATCACAGCTAAACTACAAAGAAATACTGAATGCAAAAGTAAAGTGGGTTGCATAAAGGACCGTGATTGCACATATAGCTGCTGATATCATGTGTCTTTGTACAATAAAAGATCCATTAATTGGAATCACAGACACAAGACAATGAAAGAATGAACAACTGGTGACATCTTTGCCATGAATACTGGTTGCTTTGCTGTCTAAAACAGGAAGGAAAGGTGATTAACTTTAAGACTTGCTATGAAGGGCTTGTAGACAGCTGTGACTGTTGCAAACAGGGTGGTGGAGTACTTTGTCCAGTCCACAATGCCTGCTCTTTTCATTTAATGCTTCCAGAGGAGTTCCAAGAATCAGGCATATGTATCCACAAACTGTAGGTGTGATTGTCCCTGACAGTATGCACAGTAAAGCTCCAAACTGGCTGTAATGTTTTAAAGTCAGCAGTAATAGTAATTTCCAGATTGGATTGTGTAACATGAGACTGTTTGCGAAGACTGAAAAGATCAGCTTGTTCAGAGTGAGGCAGCCAGGCTGTGAACTGGGTCTGATCACAGAGAACATATTGTGCCTATTTTGCTGAGGGTTTGACTGCCGAAAAGTTACTTTGCAGGCACAGTTTTAAGTACTAATGTTAATCTTTAAAGCTGTAATGGTCTGGAACCAGCTTAAGCAACGTAACACCTACTTCCAAACAAATCTCCACATTTAACCAGACCCTACTCAGTGCTTTAACATTCTGATGGTAGGCTGATACAAGAAGAGCTTTCCTCCATTGGTACTCTTGTTATGGACAGCATAGGATGTAGTAATCTGTCTGGCTTCCTTTTGGTCTTCTAGTGATTTATGAAGACATTCTACATTTATGGTTGTATTTCTGTTCTAATGGATGAGTTCCAGTGCTGAGTTACTTGTATGCTATGGCATGATAGTTATATAATGGTTTCATTTCTATCTTGAGGATGCTTGGTATCTGGAAAGGTATGTAAACAAGTAATAGTTTAGATAAGAACATAGTAATAAGAGTGTTTTCTTAATGCTTCACTTACAAATCTGTCTTGGTCTCTTCATATTTTTATTGCTAATAATGTAGATGCTAGCTTGGAGGAGTTGTCAAAATACAACAATAGGTACTTTTTGAAAAAAAGATTTGTCTTAGGATGCAAGCTAGCTGAAGGAAAGGGTCTGGGAAGCCAGTAACCATTACTGACAGCTCATATTTTTCACTGCCAGAAACTGATGGATAGAACAGGAAATTTGTGTTTTTTCATTCATCTGTAAGGATTTCTTGAGAGATTTTAAAACCGAAATATTTAAGAGCTTTTTGAAATTATTCTTTAAACAAAAGACTACACAATAATATTTAGAATATATGGACAGTTTATATGACACTGAAAATCCCCAAAGTAAGGAAGTAGTTAGGATCATGTTGAATAGACGACAGAGGTCAGGTTTTATGTGTGACTTTTCTGCTTTATTTTTAAATCAATGCTCTCTTTTGGGTCTCAAGATACAGTATTACTCTTTCTTTTTTATCAAAAGAGACTAGGTCACACCTAAGCTTCCTGCCATTCAAACCATTTCTGAAACACTTTTTCTTAAATAAAATATGACACTTAATTGCTTAAATTACATATGCATTACAAGCTATATTATGCAGCAGGAAAACAGTTCAAAGCATCAAGTACCATAATCATTATTTAGAAGCCATTATTAATATTTTAGATGCCTTTAATCTTTGCAGGCCTGTGTTGCTTCATATGTTGAACTAAACTTTTGACTTAAGTGGGTTCACATCTTGTGCAAGAAGCTGTTAAAAACTGATGGCCTTTCTTAGTATGGCTGTAGAGAGTCCTTAAACTGAAAAAAAAAACCCAATAGGTTAAAATGTTCATGTCAATAACTGCAGCTCTTCTTCTCATAGTGTTGCAGGAGGGGAACTCTTTGATTTTTTAGCTGAAAAGGAATCCCTGACTGAAGAGGAAGCCACAGAGTTTCTCAAGCAAATCCTTAATGGTGTTAACTATCTCCACTCTTTGCAAATTGCACACTTTGATCTCAAGGTATGTTGAATGGATTTCTTTAAGTTTAGAGATTACTACATAAAGAAACTCTTAGAAATCACATATACAAGAACCAATCTTTGATATCATGGTAAATTATTGTTTTGGGGGTAACATTTGGGAATCTTGCAGCTGGTCTCTGTTACTGGATACACTTCTGCAAATTGTGGATGCCATGACGCATATATGTGAATGTCTGACTAGTTTCAAGATGTAAAACCAGGTTCCTACACAGTTGTTATGTAGACTTGGTCATACATTTTTCACAAACATATTGGTATTGGGCGTCCAAATACTATTTGTATGTGTGTGTATGTGTGTCCATATATATACATGCACACATGTATTTGCATTTTTTTCTTCTGTTAGTCTTTCATTTTTGCTTTAAAGGAAAGCTGCAAAAACATTTCTGGGGAGGTGGGATGGTTGTAGTATATGATCTTGAGTATTTTTCAGGAAGAGCTTATTTTTCCAGATTATGACTATGCAACTTTTCATGCATGACCAATTTCCCCCCACCACCAAAGCCTGAGAACATAATGCTGCTGGATAGAAATGTACCAAAGCCTCGCATCAAGATTATTGACTTCGGCTTAGCGCACAAAATAGACTTTAGCAATGAGTTTAAGAACATTTTTGGGACACCTGAATTTGTTGGTGAGTGTTTTGCTTTATTATTTGGCTGTAGTGATTTGATTTCATGGCAGTGTGAGTAGGTTGATTTTAATCTGTGTAGAACTGATCTTCACTGTCTGCATATTCTGGCACCTTTGGTCCAGATTGTCTCTTGCCTATCCTTCGCTTTTTCTGCTGAGAATGAAACAGAGTCAGTTGATAGATAAGCAGAGGCTTTCCAATTGACACAAAAGAACAATGTTTTGGACATGATACAGCAATACCTTCTTTATCCACTTGTTTAGAGTATCCATGTAATAAATGCACAGAAAGCCACAGTCACATATTTTGGCCATTTAGATGATTTATGTTAGCAGATTTATGGAAGGTTCATGATTTCTGTTCAAAAATGAAAAATAAAACCAGATCTTTCATTTTGTAAAATGTTTCCTGCTTCATTCCCTGGACATTTTTTGGGGTGCTAGATGAGTGGCTCTTCAGAGCCCTGCTCTAGTGGGGGGGAAACAGTTCACTAATAAAACAGTAATAACTTCCCTTCTGGAGACCTCCTTGAATCCTCATGATCTAGCAATAAACCACTAGCAAGTTTAACTCTCAGCTGGTTAGAAGGTGGCAAAAATGGGGATTGTCTTGCTCCTGGCATTTCTTGATGATAATTATTTTCCTGATCCCATTTCAGTTTGGCTTCTGGCCCAGTTCTGGGACTGAAACTGCTTGGGTTGCCCTGGCAGAAAAGTGCAAATCTCTTCTATTGTCTTGGATTTCTTAGTAGCATTGGACTTCACTGGCCATTCTTCTAGATTGTCTTCCTGAGTTTACAGACTCTGCTCTACAGTGGGCCCTGTTCTGTTCAGCAGATCAGTTCCAGTGGATGGTGCTGTGAATATAGTGGATTGTGCTATGACAGTTTTATGGTACAGTCTTCCACAGAGTGCTGTATTTTTCCCTGTGGCATCTAACATCTAAAAGATACTGGTGGGATAAGTCCAACAGGATTTTGGGAGCTGTCTGTCATCAGTATGCTAAAGACACCAAACTCTATTTTTCTTTCCATCTGACTCAGGTGCAGCCATGAATAACATTGAACTGGTTTCTAAAGCTGGGATGACACCTAACCAATTAAAGTTTGATACAAATAAGACAAAGATGCTATTTGAACTTATTTGCTGATGGATTTCTAGTGGCAAGTTGCATTGCCTTTTACTAGTTTTACTGGTGTGCTGGTTGCACCTCTTCTTGGAAAGGGAAGATATGATCTCAGTTACTCAAACCAGGCTAGATTACTGGCATAAATTGTATGTAGAGTTGCTCTTGAAGAATGTTTAGAAATAACAGGTGGTCTGAAGTATGCCAGCCTATTATGACAGTATTAGAAGACCTTAACTGCTGCAGTTTACCACTGGTGTCAGTTCAAGGTGCAGATTTTTTGCTTAAAAACACATATAGCCTAGAATCCCAGGGATTGCCTCATCCCACATGAATCTACATGCCAGATGAAATTGTTATTGGAGAGCCTTTGCTACGTTTCCATTCCTTCTGATGTTAGAAGAGTGACTACCATGAAGAGTGTCTTTCCTGATTATGGAATTCTCTTCCTTTGTATATTCCCCTCACAGCTTTCTTATTGTCTTTTAGATACAAACCAAGGGTTTTCCGCCAAGAGTTTAATGTCATGTGATTGTCTCTCATGATGTGTGATACCCCTTTTGATTGGGTAGATTTTTAGCCATCTGGGCTGAGTATTGTTCTTATCTTTTGGGTGATCTGCTTCTCTTTTGTATTTAGTCTGTTTTATAGTTTCATTTTAATTAGTTTGTACTCAATTATTTTTTTAGTTTGGTTTATTGTTTTTATTCTAATACAGTTTTTAGCTGTCTCCAGGCATTTGCAGGATATATTGCTGCTGTTGTTAACTGCCATCAAGTTGACTTCTACTTACTGCAACCCCATGGATGAGAGACCTCCAAGTCACCCATTCATTAATATCCCTGGTCAGGTCTTGGAAACTCAGGGCCCTGGCTTCCTTGATTGAGCCTATTCATCTGGAATATGGTCTTCCTCTTTTCATACTGCCTTCTCTTTTACCAAGCATTATCATCTTTTCTAGTGAGTTATGTCTTCTGATTAATATGTCCAAAGTACAACAGTCTCAGTTTAGTCATCTTGGCTTCCAGGGAGAGCTCAGGCTGATTTGCTCTAGATTTAGCTGTCTTTTCAGCAGTCCACGGTATCCGTAGAACTCTTCTGCAGCACCACATTTCAAAGGAGTTTATCTTCCTATCAGCTTTCTTCACTGTCCAGCTTTCACAAATATACATAGGAATGGGAAATACAATGGCATGGACAATCCTAATGTTAATACAGTAGGACCCCCATATCCGCTGGGGATTGGTTCTGGGGGGCCCTGTGGATACCGAAAATGGTGGATAATAGCGAACACCATTGAAAATAATGGGACTTCCGGTTTTAAATACCAGAGCCTTGAAGGACCTAGAAAATGGCTAGAGAAGACACATTTTCTAGGAAGACTCTATGGTTGGTGTGCTGTTGTGTGGCCCGTGGATAATGAAATAGTGGATATGGGGTCCTACTATATTCTGTGACACTTCAGGATCTTGTCTAGCTCCTTCATAGCTGCCCTTCCAAGTCCTAGTTTTCTTCTGATTTCTTGACTGCAGTCTCGATTCTGATTAATGGCTGATCCAAGGTATGAAGAGTCTTGAACTGTTTCAGTGTCTAAAGTTATGCTTTATACATGATATGTTCAGCATACAAATTAAACAGATAGGGTGATACAGTGCAGCCTTGCTTGACCCCCTTGTCAGTTGGAAATCATTCCATTTTTCCATTTTCTGTCCTAACAGTAGCCTCTTGTCCTGAGTACAGGTTACATATTAGGGCAATCAAATGTTGTGGCACACCCATTTCTTTAAGAGCAATTCATAGTTTTTCATGATCTATACAGTCAAAGGCTTTGCTATAATCTGTGAAGCACAGGCTGATTTTCTCTTGAAATGCTTTGGTGCACTTCGTTATCCGATGCACATTTACAATATGATCCCTTGTGCCTCTTCCTTTCCTGAACCCAGCATGGACATCTGGCATTGTTTGCTCCATATATGGTAAAAGTCTTTGTTGTAGAATTTTGAGCATCACTTTGCTTGCATGGGTAATTAAAACAATGATTCTGTGGTTACTGCAGAGGGAGACTCCACCACACTCCATGGCAGCTCATTCCACTGCCCAACAGCTCTTACTGTCAGGACAGGTCGGGGTGTTTTCTCACCCTCCGAGGCTTCGACCTCCTCACCACTCACTGACCCACCTCAATCCTCCTCTTTCTTTTTTTGGTGAAGCAACATATTCATTGTCACCTTGGGATCCGGGCTGTCTCTCTGCTCCAACTCCACTGTGACTTCCACCTCTCATAGTTGTCCATGACCCCCATGCCTGAGGGCCATTCCATGGGGTGCCAATCTGCATGGTACAGCACCCATCAGGGCAGCACATGCCATTGCTCTGGGCAGTTCTCCTCCGCTCATCGCACCAGCCAGGGATTCCAGTCTTAACAGATCTCCCCAGCATGTCTCACCAACATTCTCAGAAAACCGTTGTCCAGACTTGTGTGCCATGGTGAACAGGATCTTAGTTAAGAAAAAGGGATTCTGAGCAAACTGTAATGTACTGGCTTTTTCAGAGTCAGTGACAAGCCGTTTCAGATTTAAAAACAGAAAACTTTATTGGCCTAGTAATCCAAAGAGCTAATCCTACAAGTCCATTGTTCAGAATGAAACCTAAGTAACAAGCAGTAAACTAAAAGCATTCTACAATCTACAAATATCTGACAAGCTATACAGTTATTGGTTATCTGTCATCCCCACTCTCAACTTCTTACTAGACCTGGACTCAGCCCACTTTTCCCATAGCTGAGGCGAGGTGCTGGCTTTATCAAACAGTTACAGACCTAGATCATATACTCCCTTTTCCCAGTTAGACTAAATACTCATTAGCAAGTACAAAAGAATGCAAACACAGTTAGCCACAAAGTGATGCAACTGAACTGAACTTGGCAGGGAAAAGGTCATGTCCAGGACTGATCCTGATATAATGTAAAGAATAGATACAAGGCATTAATAAAGCTGAGTGAAATAATGGAATGTTGGAAATATATAAATCCTAGAATAGTAAGAAAGAAAAGAAGAAACTTTTCTAAAGTAGATTAAACAAAAATGAAACTGTCATCAAGATAATAACAATGCATGCAGGAATTTTTTTACAAAGGACTAAGGAAGATAAATTGGCTTATAGCCAGAAAATCAAACAATAAGAAATTAGGAAATGCTAGAAGCAAAGAAGAGAAGACTTTGGGGCATGTGTGTTTACATACATTAGCAGAACAAAGAGGGAAAGAAGGAAGGAAAACATACAGAAAAGCGAATAACAAAAAATGAAAATTAATACATGCATATTCATCAAGCAGATTTTTTTAAAAAACACCAAAACTATATGACAATTTTGAATTTGTTGCCTGAGCATATAACAGCTTTTTTATGTGTTTCATCCCACAGATTTTCATAATGCTAACACATTGGAAACTGCTTAATGCAATGTAGATGTGTGAATTTCTATTGCTTAAAAAACAATTTGTAAGCCACTCTGATAGCCTTATGGCTGAAGAGTGGGGTATAAATAAATAAATAAATAAATAAATATAATGCCAAATGTATATCATCAGTAGGTAGTGTAAGATATGTATATGCATCAATACAGCTTAAGTGTAATGTCGCAGGTGTGAGAAACAGTAGTGATTACATGGAAAGATCACTATCTCATTAGTATACTGTATTTTGTAAAATCTCTTGACTATTGACCATCCTCTTTTACCACCTTTCCTAGATGATATTCATCAGTTGCATGCAATTTTTGTATGTGTGGGAATCATTTTAACATCTCATCCGCATATTTTATTTTGTTAATATGAAGGGGTTATGTCCCACCTTCCTGAATAGATAAACAATACATTAAATAGTTAGTTATAACAATGAATTAGAACTGCATTTTCAACAGAAGGACCCATCAGAACTAAAATGAATATAAAAAAGTAGTGACATCTAATAAACACACAGGAGAATGACAATGAATGCTTACTCAGGAAAAAAAAAATCACAATGAATTCAGTGGGGCCTGCTCACTACTAATTTTACGTTTGTGTAGGATTGCAGCCCCTTAGCATTGTGGCCAAAAGTTGCATTGTGGCCCAAAGTACCATGCAGAACTTGTAAAATTGGCCATACTAGTTAGGGGATTCTGGGAGGTGTGGTCCAAAAAGGAACTTTTGGAAGCCCTGGTGCCATAAGTGTCCTTGGGAGACTGTTTCTTAACCAGCATGATGTGACAGAGAAAACGTTCTTCTTGTCAGCATCTACATAATTATGCAAGGCAGTGATATTCACAAAACTGGCGCACAGGTTCATGTGGAAAGACGTAGTCCTGAGCTGTATAGGATTTCACAGATGAGAAAGAGGACTGATTTTTGTCCAGAAATGAACTGGATGTCATGCAGATTTTTAAAATAATAGTTGGCCCAATCAACAGTGGTTTCCATATTCTGACCCAGGTGTCCTGCTTGTCTGTAGTAAGGCAGTTTGATTAATTAGTGTAGATTATTCAAGCCATACAATTTGCTTTTTGGAGTTGTTCTTTCAAGAATTCAGAATGAATTCTTGAAATTCATTCACCAAGGAGCCCTGGAGGCGCAGTGGTTAAATGCCGGTACTGCAGCCACAATGTTGTGAGTTCGATCCTCCAGGGTTCCAAGGTTGACTCAGCCTGCCATCCTTCTGTAGGTCTGTAAAATGAGTACCCAGCTTGTGGGTGCAATTAGCTAACACATTGTAAACTGCTTAGAGAGTGCCTAGTGTGCTATAAAAAGCAGTGTAGATGTGTAAGTGCTATTGCTAAACAATTTGTAAGCCACTCTGAGAGCCTTTGTGTCTGAAGAGCGGGGCATAAATACTCTTAATAAAATAAAAATAAATAAAATAAAAAGCGAGGGGAGTTCAGTTCACTGACTGCGTCTAGTCCACAAGCCCAAGCCCTCCCCCATCCAAGGGCCTTTGCACCTTCTCAAGGAATTGGAGACAACTTTGCTTCAGTTCTTTTAAGGCCCAAAGGGTTTTTTCCCCCAAAGCAGAAGTGATTACTGGTTTTGAATAAAGTCCTCTCCTTGGCCCAAAACAACTATTTAGGGGCAAATTTAAAAAAAAAATCACACACAAAAAATCTAGAAGGTACAAGAAGCCTTTTTGAGTTAAAAAGAGGAGTAGCAGGGTAGTGGCAGTTGAGAGTCAGTCCTCTGAGGTCTGATAAAGGATTTGTGCAGCCCCAGATCTCCAGAAACTGCCCACCCTAATCTAGAATATAGACTGTCATTTTGTAGATTGTGTTATTTCTAGATATAGAATAATTAGGATGCATCTTCTTGTATTATAATTAATTGTTGTAGAAAAAATTAAATATTGTCAGTATGTATTTTGGTTGCTTGACTATGTATTAAAGATGCTGCTTTATCTTTTAGCTCCTGAAATAGTTAACTATGAACCACTGGGGCTTGAAGCAGATATGTGGTAAGTTTCCAATTTTTCCAGGGCTTTAATTGTTTGTAATTTCATGGTGTCTTTGACTATTGATCAGCATTCTGTTTTGTTTATTTTCCTTTTTTTCCTTCTTTGCAGGAGCATTGGTGTCATAACTTACATTCTGTAAGTATTAAAACTCTAAATCATTTTGTTTACTTTTCAGGGTGTTAATTCAGTTTCCTCCTCATTAAGGTTTTTTTTTTAACCCAGGTAAAAGGAGAACTCATCCAAAATTACTTCTATACAGTACTACATTATTTTTACATCATATACTTACATACATTAAGTGGGGTTCAATGCAGTTTGGATACAGCTTACTCTGTTAGGTGAACCTGCAGAGATCAATTCTCCCTCCTCCTGAAACACTCTGTGCACTCTCAGAATCTGCTCCATAGGGTTGGGAAATATTCTGGAGTAGATTTTAGGAAATGCAGGGAGTTGCCAAGGCATATTGGAGAATAAAGATTATTTTGTGCTAGCAAAACAATGAATTTAAGCTATACTGATTGCATTCATACTCTGTTTCCATCTTTATTTTCAGTATCATGGTTTATTTTGATCTCAGGTTCTCTGGTAATATAACTTTTTGAGCTTTGGATTAGATGGATTTTTAAAACTTAAATTATCCAAGTAATAATCATTCTAAAACTGTAGTATGAAAGGAAATAAATGGACACAAATCAGACATTAGGAATGGAAATATACAAAAACCAGTTGTAGAAGACTTCAGTCTTCCTGGGCATTCCATCTTGGACCTCAGAACAGCAGTCATTGGACAAAAAAGTTACAAAGGAAAATTGGAAAGAGAATCAGCAGAATTAGAATACATTTACAAATTCCAGTCCATTGATAGTGAGTTAAACAGAGACAATGGTTTTCTGGCACATTACACATATTAAACACTAGTTAACACCCTAGCCACATGAGGCTTCTCTTGGACAGTTTATCACACCACCTTTTTAGTTCCCAGCCAGCATCACACTATATTCCAATAACTCCCTCCACCATTCATATGGTTAGCTATTCACCTTGGCTTGAGGCAATATCTTTCCTCCTGTCTTTGTCCCCCAACAACCATCAACCAATGATAAAACTGAACTTGTCATCTCATCACCATACTGGCATGTTTTGCCTTTCTGTTGCAATTCACACATACAACCTGCTCATTCATAGCTATAAAAGTCTGTTCCAAGGCACTTCACTTCATACATCTGATGAAGCAGACTTAAGTCTACAAAAGCTAAAGCTACCGACTTCTTTCTCTCAGTCTCAATGGTGTTACAAGATCCCTTTGCATGCTAATTCAGACTAACATGACTGTGTTTTTGAATTTTACTACTTGTATGAAAGCTTTGTTTAGAATATTATACTGTATTTTAGATCATTTTTTTAAAAAAAAAATCATGGTGCAGGAGAGCAGGGCAGGCAAGCTTTTTGTCTTGGAATCAAACATGATCATGATTGTGACCAAACTTCATTTTTATAGCCTAAGTGGTGCATCACCATTTCTTGGAGAGACAAAACAAGAAACATTAGCAAATGTGTCTGCAGTGAACTATGACTTTGAGGAAGAATTCTTCAGTAATACCAGTGCACTCGCTAAAGATTTTATAAGAAGACTTCTAGTTAAGGACCCAAAGTAAGTTTCTTCCAGTCCTTATTTTATGATACTGAGTGTAGTGTGTGTGATATTGAGGATGCAGGAATAGCTGGTGGATACCTTAGTCCCTTTGGAATAAAGCAGGTCTCTACCAACCAATTATTCAAGATGCCAGCAGACTAATCCCAGTAAATGCAAACTCAGTATAATTTGCATTTGATGTTCAGAAGCAAATTACCATATGATGCTTTATTACTACTCAGCCTGTTTTTTGGAGTTGTATAAATGTGTATTACATTACAGCTGCCTTCCCCAACATAGTGTCCTATGAATTTATTGGACTACAACTCCAAATATATGGGGATTATGGAGAGTTAGAGTCCAGTGTATGTGGAACATACCAGGTTGGTGAAGGCTATGTTAGATGCAGTGTGGTGTTCTGAAGTAGGACAAGGAAAATCTCTGGTTCCTACCTATGCATGAAATTCACAGTTTGACTTGCAACTATTCACTGTCCCTCAGGCTAAATTACCTCACAGGTTGAGAAATTGAAGGCTTTCACGGCCAGCATCCATAGATTTTCCTTGGTCTTTTTCTGGGCTGTGAGGCCGTGTTCTGGAAGAGTTTATTTCTGATGTTTTGCCTGCATCTGTGGCTGGCATCTTCAGATAATGGTTGGGTAGGAGTGTGTGTGTGTGTGGGGGTTATATACTGTGAATCCCTGTTGGGGAGGATATATAAATTTGTGTATTTGAATGGATAGGTTCTGGTTGGAGATATGCAAGGAGGATTAGTGTCTGTTTGGCTAATGGATGGTTAATGGTCCATTATCTGCTGGAAATCCCCCTGTCCCTGGTTGGAGTTCATTTGCAAAGGACAAAAGAAACCCTCCCACAGCTGCAGGAATTTACTGCATACCATGCAGCTGTGGACAAGTTTACATAGGGACCACTAAGCACAGTGTGCAAACACAAATCAAGGAATATGAGAGACACTGCACATTGGTCTCTGGCTGGTCTCACTGCAGAGACCATTCAGAAAAATCAGCAGTAGCAGAACATGTTATAAACCAACCTGGACACAAAATTTAAAAATACTGAAATTCTAGACCAGGCCAACAACTATCATGTCAGAATGCACAGAGAAGCTATTGAAATCCACAAATACCTGGACAGCTTCAACAGGAAAAAAGAAACCCTAAAAGTAAACAAAATCTGGCTGCCAGTCCTGAAGAACACTAAAATCAGTGTGAAGTTGAAGGCTTTCATGGCCGGCATCCATAGATTTTCATTGGGGTTTTTCCGGGCTGTGACGTTTCACCTGCATCTGTGTCTGGCATCTTCAGAGAATGGTTGGGTAGGTGTGTGTGTGGAGTTTATATATTGTGAACCCCTGTTGAGGAGTACTGTATATGTACATTTGTGTAATTGAATGGTTAGTTTCTGTGTATAGAAATGCAAGGCTTGTTAGTGTCTGTTTGGCTAATAGTTGGTGGAAAAATACGGCCTCACAGCCCAGAAAAAAACAAGGAAAGCTACTAAAATCAGAACTCAGCACTTGCAAATGAACTCCACCCAGGGACAGGGGGATTTCCAGCAGATAATGGACCATTAACCAACCATTAGCCAAACAGACACTAATCCTCCTTGCATATCTCCACCCAGAAACTAGCCATTCAAATTCCCAAATTTACATATCCTCCCCAACAGGGATTCACAGTATATAAACCCCCCCCCACACACACACACAAACTCCTACCCAACCATTCTCTGAAGATGCCAGCCACAGATGCATCTTTATGTAACTATACATTTAAATGTAACCAAATTAAATAATTTTTGTTTCTTCTTTGAAAGGAAAAGAATGACCATTCAAGACAGCTTGCAGCATCCCTGGATCAAGGTTAGTAAAGAAAAGTATAGATTGCCATATTATGTTTAATCTCTTTTGCTATTCACATTTGTTTGTTTTTGTTTGCCTCTTGACATTCTTATTGACATAACCTATCACTGATTTGTCTTGCCTCCCACCCTACCCAAAATGGAGCAGGGGACATGCTAGTGTTTACAAAGACTTGAGATGTACAAGACAAAGAGAAATAGCCACATTTCCAGCTATTGATTCTTACATTTTAAATTAAATCAATTCATCACTAACACCAGACAGTAGGGAAATATCACAGGATGGAAGGATCCAGTATGTAACCCAAAGAGAATGGAACATAATGCAAATTATCTACACTCACTTCTCAGTTATTTGATAGTGGAAATAGGCAATAGTTGTGCAGTTCTTTCACATTTTCACAAGAGCTTCTTGCCTGTTAATGAATCCAGTAGATATAGAATGTGTTCTGCCATCTTTCTTCTCCTTTGAACTGCATTTCAAACTGTTCCTTTAATTTCCTCACAGCCTAAGGATACCCTACAAGCACTTAGTAGAAAAGCATCTGCAGTAAATATGGAGAAATTCAAAAAGTTTGCAGCACGAAGAAAATGGAAAGTAAGGTCTAACAATGATTTACAATATTGTGATATGGTTTTGTCTTTGAGATAAGTACGTATAACAATATATTTCCATATTAAAGCTATTGAGGGCCTGATGTATGTCTTAAAAAAATTGCTGTATGAATTCAGTCTTTGAACCTCTTAGCAGTTTGTTTAACTTCCAGATTAAAAATATACTGTACGTACTCATGTATAAGTCAACTTCGTGTTTAAGTTGAAGGCAAGTTTGTGGCCAAGATTATGGATTTTGCTATAACCTATGGATAAGTCAAGAGTAAAACTTAGGGGCATGTAACAAACAAATCTTTTCCCTCCTTTTAAAATGCTTAGAGGGAACATACTTAGGAAGAGCTAAAGAAAAGAGAGGATCTGTTTATTTGAGGGGTTACAGTTGAAGGTGTAGATTGCATTGCTGATCTTAAAATGTCTAAATCTTTACAAATACACCTAGGGAAAGGAATATAAATGAGGATGTGACCTGGTGGGGGAAAAGAAGGAGAGAAGAGCAAGAAAAACAAACTGTTTCTTTTAGGGACCTAGCACAAAGGCAGATGCAAGAGGCAGAGGCGAGAAGCCCTTCTTGATGTGGCGGGGCATGGTCTCCCTTCCCCAAGTCAGCGAAAGAAAGGCAGCCTTGCCTCTTTTTTTGATTCAAGAGGCATTCAGCAGCAACATGGGGGAGCCCAAAGAATACGGTGCACCCACCATTTGGGGCGCTTGAGGTGGAGTGAAACGGCAGCAGCAATTTTCAATAAGGGCTTTGTGTATAAGTCTCACCTCACAAGGCTTGCAAAGAGACTGCCAGGCTTCATGAGGCCTTATACACTAAGACCCTATTCAAAGTGGTTGCTGCAGCTCCACTCCATCTCAAGCATCCAAAATTGTAGGGAGCACAGTACTCATCCAGCCAGTGTCATTGTTATTTGTTTCCAGCATTGACCTGTGGATAAGTCAACCCAGGTTCTTCATGTCTCTGCGACTCACACAAATGTGACCAAGTCAAGCCAATGAGTAGACACCAAAAAATGAAAGCTGAGTTGAAGTCAAAGAGAAAGCCAAATCACAGTCTGATGCTGCTACACTAACAAAAAGGAAAAGGAGGGTTTGAGCAGGAATCAGCTGGTCACATGGACCAGGGTTCAAAGGGCAACCACTAAAATATGTATCTAACAGCTCTAGAAGATTCCAAATAATACAGTGTGCAGGCACAAAAACCCATTTGTGTGAGTTCACAGGTGACCACTCGAAGAACCACAGTTACAGGTAAGCAACCCATTCTTTTTTGGGTCGATTTTTTTGTAAAAAATGTTTTGACTTATGCATGAGTAGATACAATAATTGGGGCTGATATTTGCTGGTGTGGAATGTGTGACATTTTCATGGTAGAGAGGAAAAATAGCAAATAAACAGTGAACTTGATGTATTTTATTTCTTAAAATATTTCTACCTTACCCTGTATTAAATATATATATCTATATCGAGGCTTACAGGATAAATGAAAATAAACTATTTAAAACAGTTTAAGACAATAAAAATCGTTTAAATGAGCTAAAATATGTTAAGCTATACATGGTGTAACATACACCGCCCCCCCCGTGCGCTACACCCCCCATGCCACCCTTATTTATTTTTACCCCACCCCTCTGTTAAAAACAATCGGGGCGGCTTACAACAATTAAAATGCAAATGCAGATTAAAATCCCTAAACACCACCCACCCTCACCCATAAAAAGATATTAAACCAGTATAAAATTAAAAAAAACAGCTAATCTAAAATCACATTTAAAAAAAACGATAGCCAGCAAGAGTAAAAGAGGCCAGGAGCTCCTGAGGCCAGGATCTAATCAGGAAAGGCCTGCTGAAAGGCTCCCCTGTGCTTGTGCTGCCTTTCCCACATCTGCGCCACCCTCCCCGTGCTGCTCCATGCCACCCTCCCCATGCTCAAACTGCCCTCCCCGTACCCCATGCTGCCCTCCTCACCCTCCATGCCACCATGTGCCACCCTCCCCGCACTCACACCACCCTTCCCACACCCCGTGCCTCCCTGTGCCGCCCTCACCATGCTCGCACTGCCCTCACCGCATCCCGTGCCGCCCTACTCGCACTCGCACCACCCTCCCTGCACCCCATGCCGCCACGTGCCACCCTCCCCACACTCACACTGCCCTCCCCACACCCCATGCCGCCCTCCCTGCACTCGCACTGCCCTCCCTGCACTCCATGCCGCAACGTGCCACCCTCCCCACACTAGCACCGCCCTTCCCGACCCTGTACACGCAGCACGCACACACACATACACCATGCCACATCCCCCCATGCTACACACACACCCTCTGCCTCTGCCATGTTTAGAAATGAGTGAAATTTCCACATGGTCCCGCCCCCTAATATGCTGATCGGCTGCCCAACAGAGTTTTGGTTGGTTGGTTAGTTTCCTAAGCAGCCAGTCAGCACACTGGAAATGGCAACATACCTAAGAGCAATATAGATATAGATATATAGATATTTAATAGGTTAAAACAGACCTAAAAGATCAAAACAGTTTAAAACTATATACATTACTGTTTGAGTGAAATCAGTGAGGCCTAAAGGCTTTGATGAACAGTCAGGTTTTTACTTGGTTCCTAAATAAAATCAGTGTTGGTGCCAGTCAGGTCTCCAAAGGAGAGGGCATTCCACAGTTAGGATGCCACAGCTGAGAAGGGCCTCTCCCATGTTCCCATATAGTGTATAGGCCTCTCTGGTGGGACACAGAGGAGAGCCCCCCCAACAAACAGACCTCAGTCTTCAGGCAGGGACATTTAGGGGGAAACACTCCCTCAAGTATAGGAGTCCCAAGCAAGGAGTTTCCTGAAAATTGTGAGAATGACAGATACCTGTGACAGTGTGAAAGAAAGAGATGAAGCCTGGAGTACATAATTGCTCTCCATGTTATCCCAAGGAGAAAGAAGGGCAACAGTTAAGTCCAAAATTAGACAAAGGAAATCTTTCTTGAAATATTAGAGAAATAACAGAGTGATAAAAATGTATCTGTGATGATGACTTTAACACTATAAAACTTTGTTCCAGGTTTGTCTTTGAACTGGCTCTCATATGACTTGCTGGTGTAAATAATGTACTGGAGAGTGATGCAAGATTTTAACCTTGTGAAAAATGTTTTCTGTAACAATTTATTGTATTTTCACATAAATATTTGTCTCTTCTCTTGCAAAAGCAATCTGTGCGCTTAATATCACTATGCCAAAGATTATCAAGATCCTTTTTGTCCAGAAGTAACATGAGCGTGGCTAGGAGCGATGACACTCTGGTAAGTAAATGGCTAGAGTATTGTGATCTACTTAAAATGTGAACATCTTCTGAATTAAAATGTGCAAGTCTGGTAAGAGATTTATATTTAAGCCAAGGATATGTAAGATAATTGCAAACAAAAGTTTATACAGAGAAAACCTATAATCTAAGAAAGATCAAGAAATTTTACAAGTCATGTTTGCTCTCAGTGCTTCTAGACAAAGCTATTGTAACCTGATCACTCAAAGTTTGGGCATCATTAATGAGGATTATTATTTGGAAACTGCTAAAAAGTCCCTTAGGTTAAACTGTTTTAATGTGTTCTATATAAGGCTGCCATTGAACCTTGTGCAAAATGCAACAGATAGGGTGCTTAGTGCTGCATAATACTGTGTTTCATCACTCTAATATTGAGAAATGTGCACTGTCTCCCAGTTGTTTTCCAGGCTTACTTCAAAGTGTTGGTGTCGGTCTTTAAAGCTGTAAACAATTTAGGACCTGACTGTTGAGGCCACCTGTAGGAACATACTTAGTCATTACAAGAAGAGGAGAAGCACTTTTCAAAACACCTCTGCTTATAGAAGCCTGCTTTCTCTTGTCACTCTCAAATTCTGGCAAAATTTTCTTTGGAGTTGTCACTGCTCTGTATCCTCTTTGTTCAAGAAGGGAGTCCGGATACATCTTTTTCACTGGGCTTTTAAAGTTTGTTTTCATAGTTTTTAATGTTGTTTGTTTTATTATGCTTTATGTGATATTTTAATTTTGTATATTTTGTACATCACCTTAGTGGTATAAAATACTCAAATATATATTTTTAAAGCAAATAGATAAGTGAATCAGGAGCTTGACTACACTGAAAGTCTGGTTCCCTCATTCTTCCCCATCTTAATAGCAGCACTTACTTGGATAACAGACAGTGGGGTTTTGAGGTGTAGGAGGTCTCTTCTCCTTGCCCGGTAGCTCTTATTCAAGCTGCCTTCTTGTGTGAAAGATGCCAGGGCGTGGCTGCCCTATTTGCCTTTGTCTGTTTTTCAGGTAGTAGCAACGAGCCCAAAGGAGATGAGAGTATGCCAGTTTCATCAAGCCATTGGCAGGTAGCATAAATGTGGTTCAGGGGGGAGGTCTAGGACTAGAAACAGAGTCTTGTATACCATTCACCCAAGGCTAGCTGCTAGGATCACATCTCTGTGAATGGACAGGTTGATTACCTGTAACTGTGGTTCTTCGAGTGGTCATCTGTGCCCTCACACAATTGGAATCTTGTGTATGCACAGATCAAACACAGAGTATTACAGGGCAGAGTAGCTTTTTGGCAGTAGCTCCGCCCTCCCAGACCACCATATAAATTGCCCTGGAAAGCTGTTTCCCTCAGTTCCGGAGTCCATTGTAAAGGTTTGTGGACCTGCCAGAAGAGGGCGGGTTTGTGTGAGGGTACAGATGACCACTCAAAGAACTACAGTTACAGGTAAGCAACCTGTCCTCCTTCTTCATGGTCTCTGTGCCTCACACAATTGGGAGAATAATGAGCTTACCCTGAAGGTGGGAGCAGGTCAGCCCAATATAGATGAAAGCACTGCTCTGCTGAAGTTGGCATATGCTCTGGGTGTGCAGTTCAGGCAGTACTGGAGGATGAAGATCAACGGTTGGGACCAGGTGGCAGCTCTGCAGACTTGCCTCTGTGCCATGCCTGCATAGTAGCAACTATTCTGGTGGAGTTGTGAGCAGGTGTGGACCACAAGCAGTTTTCAAGCCAGTTGGTATGCCAGGTTGATTAAGTCCACCACCCATAGCAATCCTCTGGGAGGATAGTGGAGAGCAACAGTGGCAACACCCGTAGAATACAAACAAACTGGGGGATATTCACAAGGATGCTGTGCAAGACTTATAGAATGCCAAGGCTCTGCGGATGTTGAGTGTGTGAAGACCCTGGTCCAGCGTTGAAATCAGGTTCGGAAAAAAAGCTGGGATAATGTCTTGATTCATCTGGTAAGGTGAGACCACCTTGGGAAGAAAGGAAGGATCGAAGTGGAGGATTGCCTTGTCCTGGTTGAAAGACCAGGTACGGGCAGTCCGCCCAAAGCATGGTCAACTCGCTGGCCTGCTTGGCAGAGGTGATTGCCACCAAAAATACACTCTTGAAAGTAAGAAGACGCAGCTTGGCTGTGGCTAGAGGCTTGAAGGGTTTATGCATGAGCTGGGAGAGGACCAGCAAGAGAGACCAGGAAGGACCACAGCAGTGGGTAGAGATTAGAGAGGCCCTTCAGGAAATGTTTGATAGTGGAGTCTTGAAAAAAAGCAGTGGAAACATGGCCCTCTGGCTGGTGTGCCACGATCGCTGAAAGACAGATTTTTTAGTGAGGAGAGAGCCAAGACTTGTTCTTTGAGGTGAAGGAGGAAGGACATCACCGAATGGGCGTTTGTAGATTGGTGTGGGAGAAAAGAGTGATGGGTGAAGGTGCAAAACAAACACCATTTGTTTGTGTATGATTTACGGGTGGATGGTTTCCACGAGGCTTGCAGGATTTCCTGAATACATCCTAAGGCGGCCAGATCCTCCAAATGGTGAAGTGGAGAATGCCGGCATTGAGGTATCCGAGAGTGCCGCCTGCTTGAGTCAGGAGAGTTGGAGATGACGGAAGCTGGAAATAGCCTCATCAAGCTATGTCAAGAATGGCTGAGAAGCATGGCTGTCTCGGCCACCACGGAGCCAGGGGTATATAGTCTGCATCTTCCCCAGACTCCTTGTTATCAGAGGAAGAGGAGGAAAGAGGTAGGTGAAAGGGTCAGACCACTGGCATAAGAAGGCATCACCGAGGGAACCGTGACCTCTCCCGCCATGGGAACAAAAGCAGGGGAATTTGTGATTGTGTTGGGAGGCGAATATGTCTATCAACTGTGGACCCGAGTGCTCAACTAGTAGATGGAACGTCTTGTCCGAGAGGCTCAACTTGTGGGGGTGAAGAGATGTCCTCCTGAGAAAATCAGCCAAAGTGTTGTCTGTCCCTGGAACATGAACTGCGATGGGGACTATCCTCCTGGGGAGGCACCAGTTCTAGAGCTGGGAGGCTATCGTCGTCAGAGTTGATGAGTGGTTACTGCCTTGTTTATTTATATAGCAGACAATGGTTGAGTTGTCGCACATAATCTGGATCATAGAATGGTGAATAAGATCATTGAAGGCCTTGAGACTGTTCAGTACTGCTAGCATCTCCAAGACATTGATGTGCATGTGACGCAGGCAAGGGGGCCAGGAGCCCTGGACAGCAGAGTTGTTGCAGTAAGTGTCCCAGACTTGGAGAGAGGTATCAGATGTCACCATCACAGTAGAGCGAGGGTGTCTGAAAGGCATGCTCTTGCAGAGGTGGGTGAGGTGAAACTACCAGAGAAGTGAAAGGTGCACTGGTGGAGGTGATAGTAGTCGTTTGTTGAGAGAGCCGTGGTCTGGGTGGAACTCACAGAGAAACCACAGCTGGAATGTACACATCCTGAGCTTCGCATGGGGGACTCCCATGGTGGTGGCAGCCAGGTAGCCTAGGAGGCTTGTGATGAGAAAGGTCAGTACGGAATGATGGCATAAGAAGTGGCGAATCAAGTGGGTTAGCATTTTTTCCTGAGGGGGGGGGAAACGTGCAACCCGCGACAGAGTCCAGAGTAGCCCCGATGAAGGGGAATGTCTGTGTAGGAAGGAGGAGTGGCTTCACCAGGTTGAGGCAGAGGCCTAACCTCGCTAGAAAGTGTAGAGTGGTGACGACGTCACGGCGAAGGGTGGCCATGTACAGTGCTGCTAGTATGCATCCAGGTATGGGAATATGTGAACGCCCTTTCTGCAGAGATGAGAAACGGCAACCGCCATGACCTTGGTAAATACCCTTGGGGCTGTTGAGAGGCCAAAGGGCAGGACCTTGTAATGGTAGAGGGCGGAGCCAATTGTGAAGCACAGGAACTTGTGGTATTTTTGACAGATTCAAATATGAAAATGCACGTCCCAAAGGTCTATGGAAGCAAACCAGTCACCCTTTTTAGTAGAGGGAGAATGGTGGCTAGTGTGACCATGTGGAACTTTCGGTGGTAGATAAAGTGGTTTATCGCTCAGAGGTCCATGATGGGATGAAGAGAGCCGTGTCTTTTGGGGATGGTAAAGTATCAGGGGGAGGCAGAATCCTGAAGAGGTGGCTCAGACCAGTTGTCATTGAATGGCTTCCTTGGCCAGGAGGGAAGTGATTTCTTGGCGAAAGGTGGGCGAGGAGGGGGTAGAGCGGAACATGCCAGAGTGGGGTACGTGGGTGAATTTGATGGTGTATCCAGTGCATACAATGGTTGTCTTGGGTCCAGTTTTCTGAAGAGATGGTCTCCCCATCTCAGACAAGGGCAGCTATGTTCAAAGGCACCCTCTAAGTCACTCTCTGTCCAAGGCCTGATCCTTGGGGACAAGGTTGGTTCCTAGGTTTGTGAAATGAGGCGTGTGTGTCTGGTCCACATCCAAAAACAAAGAGGCTCCCCATGAGGAGGGGAGCATGTACTCACCAGGCCATCCCAACCACAGCCCCGCCACACATTCTTTTCCTATGGATTGACCTGTAGATATCGACCCTGGTTTTTTGAGTCAATTTTTTGATTGAAATTTCTGGACTTGTACACAAATAGATAGAGTATTTATTCTCTCCTCCCATTAACATAAGATAGTAGCACTCAATAAATCTCCTTCATTATTTGGTTAGACTATATCCCCATAATGATAAAAAGTTACAGTTGCAGATTTTATCAAGGTTGTGTGGAGTTAAATAACAACACCTGTTTCGAATAGGGGCCCCACATAGTTGAACTCTTGCTTTCACTGCCCTTGATGATGGAAGAGAGTACTTTCCACTTGAAAGGATGCTGTGTTTGCTATTTTATTTTTTGGAACTGAGCCCTTGAGATTTATACTCAAAGTTAAATAAATCTAGACTATTTCCTTTTGATGTTCTGTTGCACACTGATTGAGATGCCCATCTGTGTTCAACTCTTTTTAAGTAGTAGTTAGGAGTATTGAGCAAACATTTTTTCCCATGAAAATGAAAAGGTTGAGACATCAAGAATTCTGTAGAGTGCTGCCTTAATCTACCTTATTGTCCTTTTGTCCTTCTGCTAACTTCCACATGTTCGTAAACTAAATCTTCACATATTGATGTGCTGTTCATCTCTAACACTGAATCAATTATATTTTCTTTTACTAAACCAGCTACGTCTGCAGTCTTGTGATTTAAAACATAAACTCAAGATAAGGCTAATTATAGCACTGTTCTGTGCAGTGTTATGGATGGATCACTCTTGCTTATTGCTGTTTTTTATACTGAGGTGGCTTTTTAAAAATATTCTCAAATTTTGAAATGCCAATATATCTATTAATAAGCAGATGAACTAAAAATAACTGTAGATTAATAAACAGCTATCTCCCCACCCCCACCCCCGCCTGTGACTGGTGGATGTCAATCCTAGGAAGGGGTTTGGAAAGGAAGAACCTTTTCATCAGAAAAAGTACTACTTCTTTAAAGCATATACAAATGTTTTATTAGCTTGACTCCTATTGGGAACATTGCAAAATTACAGTATATTGCTGTGACTATTTTCTTGCATTTCCATGCTTCAAAGCAGGAGGGTTTGATTCCCCAAGCTACTACTAACCTCTTCTGTTTTCTCTCTCTCCTGTTCCCTTTCCCATCTCCACTTTATGCTTCTTTCTGGTTAATTCATGAGGATGAGGAAGATTCATTTGTAATGAAAGCCATCATACATGCCATCAATGATGACAACGTTCCTGGTCTCCAACACCTTCTGGGGTCTTTAACCAATTATGACATCAATCAACCAAACAAGGTATGTTGTGTGTTCTATCTACTTACTAAGTAGATCACATAAACAAAAATTACATATGTGTACAGTTACCATTTTTTTACTGGCAAACAAAAATCGTTCAAAGATTCATAAGCTTCCCAGCATTAGTTTGGACAAATTTCTGTGAGGTTTATAAATTAGAGTACTGTGTAAGCCAATTTTTAATGTCTTTCTTTTTCTTTATAGCATGGAACACCTCCATTTCTCATTGCTGCCGGATGTGGGAATGTTCAGATGCTTCAGTTATTTCTGAAGCGAGGTGCTCGCATTGATGTCCAAGATAAGGTGGGGAGATTGTTTGATCACTGATGGTAATGACGCGTATTACTGTAGTTATTTGCAGTGAATTTTAGGAGGCCACAGTCAGCTTGAGCCTTTATTTACATTAGTATAAATGGTTTAGACAGCGGATGTTCCTGTAGCTCAGTGATTAACTTAATATTGCCCCAAACACCTCCATTTTCATGCACTTTTATTCAAACTTCAATTACTACCATCAGGTTAATACCCATGCAGATTAATTTGTTGTTGCAGTTAATTGCCGTCAAGTTGGCTTCAACTTATGGTGATCCCATGCGTGAAAGACTCCAAGTCACCATAACCAGGTCTTGCAGACTCAGGGCCATGGCTTCCTTGATTGAATTTATCCATGAATCACTATTTGGAATGCAGTCTTCCTCTTTTCCTACTACCTTATCAAGCATTATTGTCTTTTCTAGTGAGTCATGTCTTCTCAAGATATGGCCAAGGTATGACAGTCTGTTTAGTCATCTTGGCTTCTAGAGAGAGTTCAGGCTTGATTTGCTCTAGGACTCATTTGTCTTTTTAGCAGTCTACAATATCAGTAGAACTCTCCTCTAGCACCACATTTCAGATGAGTGTACCTAGTATACTGAATGATTTCTAAAGAAACTGAAAATGTTTCTGATTTGGAAAAGTTGTTTCTGTAGATCTTAATATTTATTCTAAACCTATAGGAAGGATGCTTACAATAAATTGCTGCAATTTGCCTCTGGTTTTGTTGATCACTATCATCACATCTTTTGGACAGGCAGGATCTAATGCAATCTATTGGGCATCTCGACATGGTCATGTAGAAACTCTGAAATTTCTCTATGGAAATAAATGTTCTTTGGATGTTAGAGACAAGGTAAAGGAAAATGTTTCATCTTTTAGCATTTTTAAAGTGTTTTATTTTAATCATCTTTTCCATGCAGTGCTAAGTTTAAAACAAGCTACGTTTAAAAACGACGTTTTGGTTTTATTGTTTTAAGCATTGGTTTTGTTAGTTGCCTTCAAGGAGTCATGGCTAGAAATGCTTATCAATACTTTTTAATAAACATGGATGTGATATGCAGTAAATCCAGAAAAAAACCCAATGTATATGGTGATGTTTACATTTGATTTCTTATTTTTTGTAAACCACCCTTTGTATACAATCAGCAGTGTAAAATTCCCATGTTTGAGATCATATTTTTCATTGTAATATCTCAGAGGGTTAAAAATCATGGTGTGTGATAGTCAGATATATTGTCTTCTTCCAATTAATCTAATTAAATCATTTCCAACTTATGGTGACCCTAAGGTCACAAAGTTTTCTGAGGCTCAGAGTGTGTGACTTGCCCAAGGTCACTCAGTGGGTTTTTGCAAGTGGGGATTCGAACCTGGGTCTCCAGAGTTATAGCCCAAGACTCAAACCACTACACCACTAATACTAGTAGTATCTCAAGCTTACTGTGATTCCTTCCCAACCCTAATACCCAATTATCTTTGAGGTATTTTAAACTTGTAAGTAGCCTGACAAAGCATCTGTATCTTTCTCTCATGTACACCAGAAGAACTAGAAGGATAGGGGATGTTTATGATTTATTTAAATGACAATGTGAGCATTAAAAATTGGATAACCAGACTGAACTAAGCTCAAAATAATTTTGAATTTTGAATTCTTGACAACCTTTAAAAAAACAGCTGAATTGTATAGTGAATATTTGATGTGAACTTGGCCTAACCTTTCTATAATTAGGCATAACCATCAAAGAAGAGAACAAATTTCCACAAATGCATACGTGATGTACTTTTCTAGCCCAGTAAAATGTTGGTCTGTAGAGTCTATTGTCTTCCTTTGAATGTGGCATAAAGACTAAGCCTCCCATTACCTCTCAGTGTATGTAGTTCTTATCCAGTGTTAATAGTTATGATTCATAATGTGGAAGTATTTAACAGCCTGGCATGAGAAGTAATCCTTGTATATAATTGTCTTCTAATCACAGTCTGGAGAAACTGCACTCCATGTGGCATCTCGGTACGGCCATGTTGATGTGGTTCAGTACCTGTGTAGCATTGGGTCAAATCCAAATTTTCAGGATAAGGTAAGTGGTGAGCAGTAGGTAAGCTTTGTTCCTCAGATAAATAAGAAAATACCTTAGCATTCTGTCCTTGAAAGCTGTGTGTTGATTTTTTAAAAAATATTTTACTAAAGAAGTCTATGTTGAGTTTAAATTATTTTAATAAACATTAGACACTGTCTTCTACTGGGTCAGACCATTGGTCCATCTTGTTCACTGTTGTCTACACTGGCTTGCAGCAGCTTTTAAGGGATTCAGAGAGAGATCTTCCCAAGTCCTTCTGAATATACCAAAGATTGAACCTGGGGCCTTCCCTATTTTCTAACACTTAAGACTCAAAATAGATTCAAACACCTATTAAACACCTACACTAAAGGATCATTCATAAAATAAAAGGGCTCATCTAATCCAACCACCTGCCATACAGGAATATATAAAGCACTCTTGAAAGATGGTCATCCAACCTCTGTTTTAAAAAGCATCCAAAGAAGGAGAGTCCACTATCTTCCAAGGCAGTCTGTTTCACAGTCAAACAGTTCTTCCAATCAAGACATTCCATCTAATATATGGGTGAAACTTCTTTTCCATTGGTTCATGTCCTAGTCTTTGGAGCATTTATATCATTATAATTTGTGAACATGTGAAAAATCCTGACTAAACTTTACAACATGAAACATACAGTAGAGCCAACGGCAGTTTGATTCCTTGCAGCTTGCAGATAAGCAATACAGTTATATGAAGCACTGCATCCTGTGACTGACTGCCCTTGTGTCTGTGGACAAATTATTGAGCGAGCTGGTCCTCAGTAAAATTTCTGCAGATAGATGTTAAGGAATTGTGATAGGCTATGCCATTTAAAAAAATTTTTTTTTGCAGTTTTTTAACAAATGAAACAATCACTCTCTCATTCATAATCGCCCTAGATAGTTTATATAATTTCTTTCAAGCTATTTTCACATCCCTTTTTCTTTTGTAACAGATCAGTAGTTCATTCCTCACATAGCGTTGGCATGATATCAGCCATTTAATCATAATAGTTTTAATGAAACCCTATCAGAGTTGTTTCATATATTATCTTTGCAGGAAAATAATAGTGAGTATGTGAAGAACAATATTCTAGTTTCTTCAAGGGTTGTGTTGTGGTATTATAGTAGAATGGTTAATGGTGTAAACTTCTTTGTAATTCTTGGGTATATTTGTGTCTGTAGAGATTAAATTGATAGCATTTACAGTATCGAAAGGCTCCTCTACACATTAATCACACATAAGGTTTTATACTATTGGGTGTGATCAGACCAATGGCATAAATCACTGGCAGTCACAGAGGAAGATTCATATATAATCTTCTTACCCAGTAGACATCCACGTCAGTGTCGAACGAATCAGCTAACACCATGGTCATCCTGTACACAGATGCCCTTTACATAATTTAACTATAAAGGGTACCCTATAAAACATGAAACTGAGTTTTTTGTTAGATTTCACAGAGTAAAGCATAACTCTTTAAGTGATGGTATTTGCCTAGCAGACTGATTTATAACGTCATAATTGGAAGTGGTGTGAAAGCAATAGAGATCTGAGATATGTCAGTTTTATTAATACCAGTATTATTAAAATATTTTATAGGAAGAAGAAACACCTTTGCACTGTGCTGCTTGGCATGGCTACTACCTTGTTACCAAAGCACTGTGTAAGGCAGGCTGTAATGTGAACATTAAAAATAGAGAAGGGGAAACCCCACTCTTGACAGCATCAGCAAGAGGTTACCATGATATTGTGGAATGTTTGGCAGAGCATGGCGCTGACCTTGATGCAACTGACAAGGTTAGTTACAGTTGAATGAATCACATTTAGCAAAGAATTGCCTGTATAAGGGTTTTGAATAATGCAGAACTATTTATATTACATTCCTTTCATAATGATTTCTTGGATACTGCAAGTCATTGTTCATGATTAATTAAGACTCGCCAGTGAATAGAACAGAATGAGTAGTCGGTTTAGTATTGCTTAAACTCACTGTTTTAAATGCACTTATTTAAATGGATTTAGCTGAGGATCTCTCTCTCTCTTTTTTTTAAGAGATCTAGTTGTTCCCTCACCTACCTTCATGTTGTTGTTCAGGCACCAGTTAGCATAACTGTACAAGCTTTTGGAAAATAAGCGTTTGATTTGACTTTTGCTGTTTGTCTGTATTGCTTTTATTGTATTTTAGAAGACATTCCTAATTTATTATTTTGAGTATTTATAATTTGTGAGCTTATGTTATTATGTAGATTTTTAGCCAGTTTGAGTTCATATAAGGAAAAGTGGGGTATAAACTGAATGTATTCATGAATTTTTGTGTGTGTGTCCCTTTAGGATGGACACATAGCCCTTCACCTAGCAGTCCGAAGATGTCAGATGGAAGTGGTTAAAACACTCATCAGTCAGGGATCTTCTATAGATTTCCAAGACAGACATGGGAACACTCCTCTTCATGTAGCGTGCAAAGATGGAAACATCCCCATTGTGATGGCACTCTGTGAAGCAAATTGTAACATTGATGTCACTAATAAGGTAATAATAAAAAAACATGCCTTACAAAGGGCTTATCAAGATGTATGTGGGTGGGTCTGAATATCAAACATCCCATAAATGTGACCTTGAGAAGGTTCAAGAACTCTCTTTCAAGAAATCCTGGTACTGTAGAGAAGTAGCACCTTCCTTGCACCTAAATGCAATAGTTTGGTTCTGAGAAAAAGAAATTCACTTACTGTCCTTGCAAAAATATAGTTCTTGTGAGAAATGAAAGTCCTTCTTTCTCTGAAGATTATCACATAACACTGTTACAGTGCTATTATTCCACTTTAACTTCTCTTGCTGCCTCCTATTGAATCTTGGGATTTGCAATTTAGGGAGGGGCATCTGTCATTCTCAGCCAGAGAGCTCTTAGGCCTCACTAAACTACAAAACCCATAATTCCACAAGAGGCAGCCATAGCAGTTAAAGTGGGAAAATAGCACTATAACAGTGTTGTGTGATAAAGCCCTCTTATCTCCTTGTCCTTCTTATGAATCTTTTATAGCTGTATTTTATTTGTCTTGAATTTCTTGGCACATGCTATGTGCTTCCAGTATGTACTGCCATGTCATGTGCTTCTTTATGGATGCATCTGTAGCCAAAGATGTTCTGTTCAATCCCGCCTCCTTGCCCCTGGATTTTACATATTGACAATGCACTGTTTTGCAGTTAAATATTGGTTTACTTAATGCAGCAACTCTCTTGTTCTCCTCTGCTCATCAAGAGGCAGCTGCGCATTACAAAAATATGTTAAGACTTTCCAGTGTAAACATGTAACAGCCCTGTATGTAACAGCTCAGGAACAGCTTGAAAACTGAAAATAATTAATTAACTTCATAGCTTTCCTCATAGGAATCTGAATTACTTCAGAATATTTCCATTGTGAGGGAGCCAGTGTGGTGTTTTTTGTGTTGAGCTAGGACTCTGGGAGACCAGAGTCACAAGCCATGAGGAAGACAGTGGCAAACCTCCTCTGAGCAAATCTTGCCAAAAGTACACTATGATAGGGTAACCATAGGTTAGAATTGCCTTGAAGACACATAACAACAGCAACAAATTTCCATGGTGCTAATTTATGTGGTTTTAGTCTCTGCTGACTTTTGTGCGTCGATGGATAGCTGGATATATTTTAGGTCCATGGTGGGCAACTGCCCTAAGGCAGGGAATAGTTTTTGTCCCCACCCTTCCCCTAGGCAATTTCACAGACATGTTTCAGCTGACTCAGAAGTCAGGTGATATCAATTCCAGTTTTAACCAGAGATTAGCCATTTGGGGGATTTGGGCATGGCACGGGGGAATCAACCCAAACTGTGTGGTTTGAGTGATTTTGGGGCAGTATTTCACTCAATTAAATTGCGAGTTCCGAGGCTTGGGGTAGGTTCCTGGTCGTGTGGAGGCTGCCAGATTTGGTTTGGGCCTATATGCAGCCCTCAGGCCATCCCATCTTAAATGGTTTGATGTTACATAGTGAAGGGATGTTATGAATAATGCAGCTTTTATATAGCATGTTCAAAACTCCTTACATTCTTTTTTAAAGATTTTATTCTTTTGAGAGTGTTATTAAGTAAAATTGAAATCCATTCTTGCCACCTAAAAACCCTCAGTGACCTTCTGTCCTACAACTAGCAGTGGAAGTTGTGGATTTTTGGCCGCACAATCATTTATTGGGATTAATTTTAAATTTAAGTGTCACCAGCTGCCAAGCTTTTAAAAAGCTTATGATAATGAGCCCTCTGCCCCCTTGTGTTGGCTTAATCCTGACCGATTGAGCAATTAAATGCAGAGCCATGATAGAAACTCTGTTTTCAGAAAGACTGAGTTAACATAGCTAAGGACTTGGTTTTATGGTTCATAGTCTTTGATTGGTCTCAGTGACTTCACATAACTTTCTTCCCAAACTCCAACGTTGCATCTAAAAAGCTTACCTACTATAGACATCTTCCATATGTGAGTTGGCTTGAACTTGAGGTCTTTGGATTTGTGCAAGCAATAGGATCTGCAAACTTCTAGTCATGTGCTTGACTTAGAAAGTGAAGAGAATTGATATAATTGTAACCCTGAATTATCTTTAATATCAAATCATGATACAACATAATTAATGAAGTGTTGATCCTTAATTCCTAAACTTGGCATCAACTAAAGTATTGTCACTGACCTATCCAGTGTCATGCATATGATCTTATTCAGTCTGCTATAGGGACCCTCCAGAGTTTGGGGCAACTGTGTTTACTAATACTTCAGTTGAATATATTTTTGATTGGAGGTACCAAAATTTAATCAAGTAATAATAAATGCAAAATAGGTACTCAGTTGTTGCCCCTTCCTCTACTCATTATTCCTCACCACAAATCTCTCTGCTGATTCAGAATGATTAGAAAAAGAATGACATTTTAATTCATTGGTTAAGTTATATACTGTTTTGCAAAATTACAAAGCATTCTTGCAAACAGGATTGCAGAAAATGCACAGAGGAATATTGATCCAATAAGTATTCATTGTGTTATTAGTTAAGCTGTTAGTACAGTATGTTCTTTGTATGTGTGTGTGTGTGTGTGTGTGTGAGAGAGAGAGAGAGAGAGAGAGAGAGAGAGATAGGTTTAATAGGAGTAGGGTGGCAATAAAGATCTTTCCCTAATCCACATATACATGCACACCACAGAAAGAGGGGCAAGTGAAAAGAGCTGCCAGTGTACAGAGAAAATACTCCCTGAAAATAGATTTAGGTGTGACAGAAATTTCCTTTCCAGAATCCTGTTCTACTTTGTTGAACCGGCACTTGGGAGGTTTATATTTCTAGCTGGAACAGTACAGAAAAGAGGAAAACGAACCGAGGAAGATCAAACGAGGACATTAAGGAACAGAATAAGCTAATAAGATCCTCTGGCTAAAATCTTATATTCTGTGGGATGGGATGGATTGGACAGGGAAGTATCTAAGAGCTTCTCCAGACTGCTCTAAAGAAGCATGAGTTCACACAGTATAGCTCCTTGGGTTTTGCTGGTTGTTGTCACCTCTGCATCCCATCATTCTGAAAAGCTTGGGTTTTTTAAAAAAAACACACACAAAACAGGGCATGGTTTGCTGAAGTGGTGCTTTAGCTTAAAGGGCAGACGTTCTCTTTTAATTCTACAACAATTAAAAATAAAAATTAAGGAGAACATCTCTGAAGTGCAAAAATACCATATTTACTGATATACTATAAAAATATAATTCTTTTTTTAAAATAACCCAAAACGTGGAAAACTGAAGGGAACCTATTGTTCTGATATGTCTTAGAATTGAACTTAAACCACTTTGAGAGTGGAAATAAAATGTTGCAACTGGTGCCAGAAAATAGGCCATGACAACAGATAGGTCATTTGGCTGTTTAAAAAAAAGAGAGAGAGAGAGAAAGCTACAGCAACAAATACCACAAATTTTTGAAACATTTACCCTATGTGGAGGAGGCCTTAGACCAGCCATTCCAAAACTTTGGTCCTCCGGGTGTTTTGGACTTCAGCTCCCGGAAGCTGACTTGGCCAACAGTCAGGAGTTCTGGGAGCTGATGTCTAAAACAACTGGAGGATCAAAGTTTGGGAACCACTTATTTAGATGGTGATTTCAGGTAGGCTTCGTATGAGGTTTGTATGATTTCAGCTTAAAAGCAATGGTGTAGTTGTATATTTTGATGTGAAGGTCCTCACCAGGACAGTCTTTATAGCAACAGATTCTCTCTATATGGAGGGAACAAAAGTCCAGGGGGCTGTGTTGATCTAAAACAATTTCTAGAAGCCTTCTCTCTACCAGGAACAAATGTTTTGTAAAGCTATCCCAAATACTTTGGACTACAAAAGAGATAGATAGCACATAGCAATACTTCATTGCTGGAAACACTCATTTGCCCTCTAGCTATTGTAGGAATTGCAGCTAAATTCATGGAGAACAAGGAAGTTGAAGGTGGGAGGAGACAGATGATGTCATAGTCCCTGCTAATGAAAATATCCTAAAGCTTCAGTCCTGTGAGCTCTGACACCACTACCCCACTTGGGAGCTTCACGTGCCGTAACCTAATTTTAGTAAGTATAGAAAGGAACCTGAGACTGTTCACTTGTCTCATTTTACATCGACTTGCTGACTGAGGCTTATCTGGTTGAGATGGGAGGAAACTTGGCCATAGTTTGACTAACAAAAGAGGAAAATGTTTAGTTGATCACCCTGACCCAAAGGTGACATCTCCTATCAGTGTGATTGACCTGTCCAGCAGACATTGTTTGTCAGCTACAGGATATCACACTGGAAACAGAACTCTTCCGCTCCTGTCCAGTAATTTAATCAGCATTCCTGACATCTGTAGTAGTAGTAATAGATACATTCCTCATTTTCTTCCAATGTGGATGCTAGCTCAGCTAGAGAAGCCTTCTTCTTCTTTTTTTTTTTTTAATGCTGGCTAACTCCTCCACTGTCTTGTACCAGACAGGATTCTAGTTCAACCAGTAATTTCATGTAAGTCATACAACTCACAAATATATAAATTATGGCAACAATATGGTCCAATACAGAAAGTGGAATGTGAAACTATTACACAGAAAGGTTGAGATATGTCTCTATTTACTGGATCATTGTTTAAAAGTCTTTCCTTTTTTTTTTTTTCCTTTACAGTATGGACGGACACCTCTACATCTGGCAGCAAATAATGGAATTCTTGATGTTGTACGGTACCTCTGTCTCAGTGGAGCTAATGTGGAGGCTTTAACATCTGTAAGTATGAGTCCAGTATTATTTTCACTGCTTTGAAGCCGTTTTCTGGAAGTAAAAAAAATAATAATTCCAAGATGTAACATTTTGTTTTTAAAATAGAACATTTGTCTTTTCTGATGAAACAAGCAACATGTATAAGCATTTTAATCTGAAATGCAGATTAGTTATTCTGAAATTTAGTCCTTGCCTTATCAACAGTACCTTTGCTGAGAAATAGGCTGCTTTGTTCTCAGTAACCTGTTGGCCATTTCCCATTGTATGTTACAAACTCACAAGTCCTTTTAAAAAAAGATTTTGTTAAGGCTGGTTCTTCTAAAATATTTTTAAGCTCATGTGCACATGTATGTGTGGGGGAAAGTGAATGGAGAGAGAAGTGTTCAGGTGAACTTGTAGAATAATTACTACTTGTCAAACCAATCTGCTCCACTGCTTCCAGTCAACGCCACCTGCTGTCTTTTCCCCTTTCAGTAGGGTGGAGTGAGGTATCCAAAACTGGACTTTTTAAAAAAAATACTTTTTAAAGTATAATTACAAATAAAAAAGGTGGAAGAGGAGGGAGGGAAAAAGTAAAATACATAGGATATGGCAACTGAGCATGCATATATATATATATATATATATATATATACATATACACACATACATATACATATATACCATATATTCCAGCATATAAGAGGACTTTTGAAGCCTGGAAAATAGACTCCAAAGTCAGAGGTCGTCTTATACGCCAGTTACACACTTTGCCTCGCCGGCCACCCAATCTCCTGCCTCTGCTCCCTTGCAAATGGAGCGAAGATGCAGGAGATCGGGTGGGGGGGTGAGGCAAAGTGACCCGGCAGCTTCCCCCACTGCCTCTGGAGCCACGCGGGGCGGGAGATGCTTCTCCGTGACTGGCAGCCATGGAGAAGCCCTCCCTCCCCGCACGGCTTCCCCCACTTCTCCCGCAGCTGCGCGGGGTGGGGGGGTCTTCTCCGTGACTGGCAGCCATGGTGAAGATCACCCCCCCACCCCGCGCGGCTTCCCCCACTGCCTCTGGAGCCGCGCGGGGCGGGAGACGCTTCTCCGTGATTGGCAGCCACGGAGGAGCCCTCCCTCCCCGTGCGGCTTCCCCCCTTCTCCCTCAGCTGCGCAGGGTGGGGGGGGTCTTCTCCATGACTGGCAGCCACGGAGAAGCCCTCCCTTCTCCCTCAGCTGCGTGGGGTGGGGGGGTCTTCTGCATGACTGGCAGCCACGGAGAAGCCCTCCCTCCCCGCTCGGCTTCCCCCCCTTCTCCCTCAGCTGCGTGGGGTGGGGGGGTCTTCTCCGTGACTGGCAGCCACGGAGAAGCCCTTCCTTCCCGCGCGCTTCCCCCCATCTCCCTCAGCTGCGCGGGGTGGGGGGTCTTCTTCGTGACTGGCAGCCACGGAGAAGCCCTTCCTTCCCGCGCGCTTCCCCCCATCTCCCTCAGCTGCGCGGGGTGGGGGGTCTTCTTCGTGACTGGCAGCCACGGAGAAGATCACCCCCCACCCCGCGCGGCTTCCCCCACTGCCTCTGGAGCCGTGCAAAAGCTCCCACACCACTGGGGTCCCTCAAGACTTAATTCAAGATTTAAAGCAATAATAATAATAATAATAATAATAATAATATACCATTACACCATCCATTCAACCTTCCCTCAGAGGCAGTGGAGGAAGAGAGAAGACTTTTCTCCTGCAAGTTTGTAGATTGAATGGCAGTGCACAGGCCAAGTCAACCAGCCAACCTTTGCCTTAGCTCCTGTCACTGCAGGGAGGAGGTGGGCCAAGCAGCCTTCAAGCCTTCACAGACCCCTACTAATCTCAGGTTAAGAACCACTGGTGTGGGGGAGTTTTGGATATACTTGCCATATAAGAGAAGGTGGGTCATCTTATATGGCAAATATATCCCAAACTCTATATTTTAACTTAAAAATTGGGGGGGTCTTATATGCCCAGTCGTCTTATACGTCGGAATATACGGGGTGTGTGTATATATGTATATATGTGTGTGTGTATGTATATATATATATATATATATATATATACACACACAGTTGTCCCTCCACATTCGCAGCTTAGACTTTCGCGGTTTTGATTATTCGTGGATCAAAGAAGTCTCCCCCCCTACCAAATGTGCAGCTATCATTGGCCTTTTCTTGTTCCCTGGGAGAGGAGGGTAGCCAGAGAGCGAAGGAGGGAGGAAGGGGGATACAAGGTCCACTCAGGCTGCTGCTCTACTGTCGAAGGGGTGATGATGCAAGTCACTTGCCCACCCCTGCATTCCCCCCCCATGCCACTGGCTCCACCCCCCTCAGAAAAGCCCGTTTTTAAACCCATTCGGCTGGCCACGCAGGGAGAGGCGGAGGAGGGAAAGAGCTCTCGGAAGCTGAAGGGAAAAAATCCAAACACCAAGGGAATGGGTTAAAAGGGGGCTTTCAGTGACAAACAACTGGCTTGCCCATCCCTGCATTCCCCCCCCCATGCCACTGACATCCTCCCTCAGAAAAGCCCTGTTCCAAATCTATTAAGGTGGGCATGGGCGCTGAGAGTTTCAAGGCCATCCTGCCCCAACAATGAGGATTTCCTTGACCTTTGCCTCCCTCCCCACAGCAAATAGAATTGCTTTTTAACTTACATTTTGCTCCATGTCTCCTCAAGGCCAAAACAAAAACCGGGCCCCAGTTCTCTACTGGTCATAAAACTCACTCCCCTCTCTTTCTAATGGTACATGCAGCCAGCCAAGTAACTGGAGATTAAGCTCCTCCTCTTTCTCTCAGTCCCATTTCCCTCCAACATCAAGCACGAGGGAAGCTCAATCAGGAGATCTATCTAATATCCTGAGCCATTGTTTGCTGCATCCAACCTCACTGTGGAGATTCATCTTTCAGTGTGTTCTGTGCAATACAGTATCCCTCCAACCAAAACTAATTTGAACTTTACGAAGCTGAGGATGGGTCCAAAGCGTGCTCCTTCTACTGCCTCTGAAAGTGCACCCAAGAGGCAAAAAAAAGTGATGACCTTAGAAGAAAATGAAAAATTATTGGACATGCTGCGTTCAGGAAAGTCAGCTGCTGAGGTTGCCCGCCATTATGGCATCAATGAGTCCACAGTAAGGTACATAAAGAAAAAAGAAGGTGACATTCGGAAAGCCATTGCTACAGCTGCACCATCAAGTGCAAAGATGCTGCATCAGGTAAGAGATCCTTACATCTCTCGTGTGGATTGCTACAAAAAGGGTATTCCTGTGGACTCCAATATGATAAGGGAAAAGGCAAAGTCCTTGTATGCTTCCCTGAGGGACAGTGAAGGCGAAGGGTCTACCTCTTCTGATTTCCAGGCCAGCAAGGGCTGGTTTGAGAATGTTAAGAAACGCTTTGGCCTACGCACTATCAGAATAACAGGAGAACAGTCTTCTGCTGACCATGAGGCTGGCAGTAGGTTTCCTGGCATCTTGAGGGAACTTATTGAAGAGAAGGGGTATGAACCAGAACAGGTTTTCAATGCAGATGAAACTGCCTTGTTGTGGAAGAAAATGCCTCAGAGAACATACATCACCCAGAAAGAGAAACGTGCGCCAGGCTTTAAGGCAGCAAGGGATAGGCTAACCATGCTGTTTTGTGCGAGTGCAGCTGGCCATATGATAAAGCCTGCTCTAATTTATAAAGCTGCTAACCCCAGAGCCTTGAAGGGGAAGGATAAGTTGCAGCTGCCAGTTTTCTGGCTGCATAACAAGAAGGCATGGACAACAAGAACCCTTTTTCTGGAGTGGTTTCACCAATGCTTTGTGCCAGAGGTGAGAAAATACCTTGCCAGTAAGGAAAAGGCTTTTAAAGTCCTCTTACTACTGGACAATGCCCCTGGACACCCAGATTCCAGTGAGTTCAACACTGAAGGTGTTACTGTTTCCTACCTGCCCCCCAACACAACATCTCTCATCCAGCCTCTCGATCAGGGGATAATAAGGACATTTAAGGCACACTACACACGTTTCTCGATGCAGAGGATTGTGCAGGCAATGGAAGAAGACGCCAGCATGGAGAATGTTGTGAAAATATGGAAGGGGTATACAATTGCTGATGCCATAACAGTGATTGATCGAGCCACAAAAGCCATCAAGCTAGAGACAATACACTTGTGCTGGAAGAAACTTTGGCCAGAATGTGTCAACGAGGTCACTGTTTCTACAACTGAACCAATCCAGGACATTGTGGAAGATATTGTGCAGTTGGCAAGGAGGGTGGGTGGGGAAGGGTTTGAGGATATGGATCCAATGGAAGTTGAGGAATTAATCAATTACCAGTCCCACTGAGTTAACAGAGGCTGACCTAATTGAGCTGACCCTTCCAGAGGCAGAGGTGGAAACAGATAAAGAAAGAGAAGAAGAAGTAGCAGTGGAAGATAAGTTCACACTGGACAACATCGCACAATGTCTCCGTATGTTCAAGCCTGCGACAGATTTCTTTTATGATATTGACCCATCCATGATACGCTCTTTGAAGTTGAAGGAAAAGGTGGAAGAGGCAACATCAACCTACGTAAACATTTTCAAAGAGATGAAAAGGGCCAAACAGAAATCACAATGTTTTTCCAGAAGGTATCCCCAGCTTCCATTTCCAACCCTTCCACCTCTGGTACCTCTACAACCACCCTGCCACCGCCTCCTTTGTCTATGGGACATGTTGAAGAGATCCAGGATGAAGACCCTGATGAGTGACTTGCATTTCTTGAAAAATTAACACTGTCAAGTTCTAATAAATATTGGTTGAATGGTTATTTGAACATTGTGTAAGTGTCATAACTGTCCTGCAATAACTGTGTGTCAGGAGCAAAGTCAAGTAGGAGGGCCACAGTGCCTGTGCTGGTATCTGAAAGACTCAGAGAATCATGGAAGACACCCCCAATGGCCATCCAGTCCAACCCCATGCCCAGTGCAGGAACCCAAAGCTGAAAGCAGTCCTGAGAGAGAGAGAGAGAGAGAGACTCATGGAACATACCCCAAAGGGACATCCAGTCCAACCCATGCTCATTTCAAAAACTCAGACTCATAGAGTGGGAGGAGATCCCAAGAGTCATCTAGCCCAACCCCATGTAGAGTTAGATACTCCAGCAGCTTCAGCTGGTGCTAAAATCAACTCTGGTATGGAAGGGGGCAGAGGGGTTTGCAAATCCCTTGGAGGAGTTGCTGACCTGAATGGGTTTAAAAACGGGCTTTTCTGAGAGGGGTGGAGCCAGTGGCATGGGGGGGAATGCAGAGGTGGGCAAGCCAGTTGTTTGTCACTGAAAGCCCCCTTTTAACCAGTTGTTTGTCACTGAAAGCCCCCTGGTGTTTGGATTTTTTCCCTTCAGCTGCCCAGAGCTCTTTCCCTCCTCTTCCTCTCCCTGCATGGCCAGCCGAATGGGTGGTTTAAAAACGGGCTTTTCTGAGGGGGGTGGAGCCAGTAGCATGGGGGGGGGAATGCAGGGGTGGGCAAGTGACCTGCATCATCACCCCTTCAGCAGTAGAGCAGCAGCCTGAGTGGACCTCCTCTCCTCCTCCTTCCCTTCCTCCCTCTCTGCTGGAATCTGTTTGAAAGGGGCTTTTGTGTTATTCGCGGTTTTTTCACATTTGCGGGTGGCTTGGGAACCTAACCCCCGCGAATGTGGAGGGACGACTGTATATACAGTTGTCCCTCCACATTCGCGACTTTCACATTCGTGCTTTTGATTATTCGTGGAAGGCTGCCTCCCCCCCCCCCGCTCAACACCCCCTCCCTTCCCAAGGCAGCAAAGGGCTTAGCCCATTGCTGCCTTGGGAAGGAGGGGTGGGAAGCAGCTGGGGCGCTGCCTCTGCGCCTCACTCCCTTCCAAGGCACCCAAGGGCTTCTGAGGAAGCCCTTCAGTGCCTTGGGAAGGAGGGGTGGGAAGCAGCTGGCGCGCTGCCTCTGCGCCCCACTCCCTTCCCAAGGCACCGAACGGCTTCTGAGGAAGCCCTTCAGTGCCTTGGGAAGGAGGGGTGGGGAGTAGCTGGCGTGCTGCCTCTGCGCCCCACTCCCTTCCCAAGGCATCCAACGGCTTCTGAGAAAGCCCTTCAGTGCCTTGGGAAGGAGGGGTGGGAAGCAGCTGGTGCGCTGCCTCTGCTCCCCACTCCATTCCCAAGGCACCGAACGGCTTCTGAGGAAGCCCTTCAATGCCTTGGGAAGGAGGGGTGGGGAGCAGCTGGCACGCTGCCTCTGCGCCCCACTCCCTTCCAAGGCACCGAAACCCTGAGGAAGCCCTTTGGTGCCTTGGGATGGGGGGGTGGGAAGCAGCTGGCCCGCAGGTTCATATCTTATTCGTGTTTTTTTCACATTCGCGGGGTTGTCTGCCCCTAACCCCCGCGAATGTGAAGGGATGACTGTATATTGCTCATAGGTATGTTGCCATTTCCAGTGTGCTGATTGGCTGCTTAGCGAACTGACCAACCAATCAATGCTCTGTTGGGCACCCAATCAGCACACTGGGGGCGGGACCATGTGGAAGTTGAAATCCTTTGTAAACATGGCGGCTGCAGAGGGAGTGTAAGTAGGATGGGGGGGATGTGGTGTGTGTATGTATGTGTAGCATGACATGTGCTGGAGCGCAGGGGGCAGCATGGGGGGGCACATTTGGCAGCAGGGGGGCGAGTTTGCCAGTGGTGAGTTCAGCAGCGGCAGGGGACAAGTTCGGCAGGGGGGGGAGTTCGGCAGGGGGGCGAGTTTGATGTGGGGAGTTTGGCGAAGGGAGGACTGAGTTTGGTGGCAGGGGCAAGTTCGGCAGGGGGAGAGTTCAGCGGTGGGGGGCGAATTCAGTGGTGGGAGGAAGTTTGGTGGGGGGGCGAGTTTGGCAGGGGGAGTTCGGTAGAGGCGGGGGCCTGAGTTTGCCGGAGGGGAGTTCAGCGGCAGCGGGGGACAAGTTCAGCGGGGGGGGGATTTGGTGATGGGAGGGCCGAGTTTGGTGACGAAGGGTGAGTTCGGCAGGGGGGGAGTTCAGTGGCGGGAGGGTAAGCGGCAGGAAGGCAAGTTCGGCAGGGGGACGAATTTGGCGGTGGGAGGGCTAAGTTTGGTGGGGGAGAGTTTGGCAGTGGGGGGGGCTGAGTTTAGCAGCAGGGGGCAAGTTAAACCCACCCAATCTACGTTACAGGGTTGTCATGAGGTCTACTGGGCATTTGGGGGGGGGAGTTTTTTAACGGTGTATTGTACACCTGGTCCAGCTAGTATACATTAATATAAGCTGACCAAATGTCCAAGAACACACATTTTTGAAGTTGACATATATAAAATACACATTTATACATAGTTAAATCATTAAGATCTTCTGACCATTGAACAATAGATAATGAATGTTTATTTTCCAACTGGGGAGTACAAGTCTTTTAGGAACAGGAAGAGCATGTAGGATCTCATGTTGACCATGAGTTAAATTCTACGTTGCATATTGATTTCAATACATAAAATAATATTAACCTACAAATGCCAAAGATTTTTCTAATACAAAATTTATATGTTGTAATAGATTCATCCAGAAAGAGGTAACCATGGAACATACCCACATCATGTTGCGGGGAAGCATTATCTGTATTGCATTACCAACACTTCGTTGTAGTAGATAGTATTTATTAAAGAGACCAAATGGTGTCCAGTATACTGAAAACATCAATTTTTGCTCAACCAAATATAGTTTTAGATATAAAGAAATTTTAAATATTTCCATTGGTTGGCTCATATCGGGAGAGCCTAACACTATTTCACTCTATTCTGACTTGAATAACATTTAGAATGTTCTAACAAATATTTATAAGACAGATTAATTGATTTCAATTTCTCTCAAGATATACTTAATGCTTCCAACACAACAGGAATGGCTGAAGCACTCCATATATAGACATCCAAAGGTACTGCAGTTGTACATTTCCATAGTGAGTCCATAGATGGCTGGTGACAAGTCATATAAGATTGAATTTTTGATCTGGGCTATCAGTTGATCCAAAGTATAAATCCCACAGTCAACCTAGTTCTTTTATAAGAAGAATTCTTTCATAGTTGTCAATTTAATATCATCCCATAGAGGTAACTTAGTGTTTTTTAGCAATTTTAGGGCCAACAAAGGCCAAAAATGTGGAGGTGAAAACAGGAGTTAGAGGTTTGCAGAGGTGTCCTACTGAGCCAAGGTGGTGTAGTGACTTGAGCATTGGACTAGGGCACTGGAAAGCCAGGGTTCAAATCCTCACTCAAACATGGGAACGCACTGGGTGACCTTTTGCAAATCACACTCTCTCAGCCTCAGAGGAAGGCAGAGTCAAAAACCCCTCTGAATAAATCTTGACAAAAAAAACCTGGGATAGGTTCGCCTTAGGGTTTCCATAAGTTGGAAACAAACTTGAAGACACACAAGAACAACAAAGAGGTGTCCTGGTGGTTCTCCAGAGGCTGAAAAAAGGAGTTGGGTAGGGCTACATGTGATCCACAAGCTACAGTTTCTCCATCCCATTCCAGGCCTAAGTAGTTAAATTACTTTTGTCTTGCATCATCTCTCCAGCATGCTAGCAGGCCTCTTCTTCTTGAAAGATCCTATGATAAAGCAGGTCCAACAATCTTCCCATGGCCTGGAACTGATGCCTCCACTTGTTCATTACGAAATTATTCCCATATCTTTTGTTGTTCCACAGACAGTAACAAGGACACAGGGGCTTGTAGACCAACTTTTATACTTACAGTAAGGAACACTGCCTAAGTCCAAATCTCTATCACTAAATGTTGTTCTTTGTGTTACATACATGACTGTCCATAACAGTTTACTTCTGAAATAAAATGTAATCTTTAATATTATGTTTATTAATACATTAATATTCTGGCTAAACCAGAAAGCAACATACACCAAAGTTGTTGTGAATGAACCACTCTCTGCTGAGTAAAGCAGCAGAAATACATATTATACAATGCTGTGTTTTAAAAAGAATTTTAATTGCTATAATAGCTTGATTTAATAGGTTTGTTTTGTCGAATAACACTGTACTTACATGAGTATGGAGAAAAGAACTGCCACCTGGCTACACATACTGTATGCCTACTTGGTTAAAAAAAAAGATTAGAATCCTACTTAGTCAGCATTATAAACTTACGTTTACAGTAAGAGAGAGGTACAAAGTACCTTAATAATAGCAAAAGAATTATGTAAATTGTTTTATGGAAGCATAGTTCTGGGAAAGGACTTCTGAATAGAAAAGAAGACCACTTTAGTTTGACTGTGGCATAGTGGTTTGAACATTGGACTATTACTCTGGAGACCAGGGTCAGGGTTCGAATTCCTGCTGAGCCATGAAAACCCACTGGGTGACCGTGGGCAAGCCACACACTCTCAGCCTCAGAAAAAACTGTGATAGGTTCACCTTAGGTTTGCCATAAGTTGAAAATGACATGAAGACACACAACAACAGCAACCATTTGTTTCTTTATTTTGATATCTTGCTAAGTCCTGGTAATGTACCATCACATTAATCTTCTTTGCTAAATACAAATGTTGTCCTGTTTGAGAAATAATTGTAAACAGAACAGGGTTGTTTTAATAATGTAAAACATAGAAGAAGTCTTTTCCTGAATGAAAAATGGATAGCTCATTGGGTAACACTGCACAAAGCAGTTGCATTCATGCAGTCATAAGGTACTGCTGCAGTAAGCAGTTTTTCTTGCAGCTTATTTCATCTCAGACTGCTGACCTATGAAACAGAGATAATTAAAAGTCAAGATCGATGCTGAAGACAAATTTGCTCTTCTCCTGAATTTGCTTAAGCTGTTTAATGTTGTGCTCCTATTCTATCACCACCATCTGAAGTTGGTAAATACATTAACCAGGCTATTCATTTTCCCTCTTTCTTTCTCCTATCTAATATAAATACTGTTTTTTACTACCTGCTTCTATACAATGTATATCAATGTATCCTCGTGGCCTTTTTAAAGATTCATAGAGTTTATACATAGTATTTATTAGAAGCAGTCTTAAAAAAAATGGTGAAAATACAGTTGTCCCTCCATATCCACGGACTTGAGTATTCACGGATTTTGGTATCCATGGGGGTCCTGGGACCAGACCCCAGCAAATATGAAGGGACAACTGTATAGCATTGAAGACCTTATGCTGTTTCTGTAAAATCAAGATGCATATTCTTGTAAAAGAACTTAGTCTATTTTGGGGGATGAAGATTGCTTTGTTATGTTTCTTAATGCTAAAAATGTTTTTAATACTTTATAGATGCAGTGTCCGTGATGTTTTCTTTGTAATCCATTTGTTTCTGATAGCATTTTTTTTTTTTATCAATTTGAGAATAATGGAACTATAGTGTACACATACATTCATTTATTTTCTGGGTAAGAAGTCATGATAGCTAACAGCTTATCTTCTAACAGGATGGAAAAACAGCAGAAGATTTGGCTAGAGCTGAGCAGCATGAACATGTAGCCAGCCTGCTTACAAGGCTAAAAAAGGTGAGAATATGAATGAAGAATCAAGGTCCCCCCCCTTTTTTTCTCTTGAGACAAAAGATATATATGAGGGAAATCACATTTTAAGAAAGTAGATTAAAATGTGATTGTTTGGGGATTCATTGGCCATTTTCATCTTAATTTTAACCAAAGCCCCTAGATGTTATTCCTGGTAGCAGGATCCCAGTTGTGCTTTTGCCCTGATAGAGAAGCCTGTAAGTGGGTCTCTGAGGAGGCAGTTTGCTCTTCCCCCCACTCAGTGTCACAGGAGACTTTCTGTCTCCCACCCACGCTGCTCAAAACTCCGTTCTGAAGGTTTTCCCAGTCCTCCAGAACAGATATTAAGCACATCCAGGGGCCACAAGGAGAGAAGAAACCTACCTCCTTCAAGGATTGCTGACAGACTTCTTCAGTCAGCTGATGAAAACAGTCAAATCATGCCCATAATCATTTCCATATAGGAGGAATGATTACCCCAGTATTATAAATGTGCTGTGGATGGTGCCATAGTCAGTTCTTTTTTTCTTCACCATTTTTACTGCTCAAAAATTATATAAAGAAAACAAACATAAAATAGATATGAAATGTTTAAAAGTGATGAAAGTGGAACAGTGGGGGGGAAAGTCTATACATAGACTTAAACAAAAGACAAACAAATCTCCAAATAGGCATCTACAGTATTTGGAGGTCACATGTGTATGACACACAAAGAAATGTTGAAAGTATTGTAACTTCATCAGTCCATTGATAGTGGGAGATGGGCATTTATGTTTCAGTGTTGAATTTGAAGTTTTTTAGCTACCTTGTGGCATGGAGAATCCATTTACATTGACCAGTAGTTAATTTTCCAAGAGTGAGGTAAATAGTTTGAAAACACATGCAGTTCTGCAAATATTAGAGACTGCTTGAATGCAAAATTACTACAAGTAATAATATACCTCCAAAAGAAATGCCAGTATTTGAAAATAAACATATGGGAATTGCAGCAGTTAGCCAGCTTACTGAACCCTTTACTGAAAAGGCACTGTGGTATCCAACACACACAAAACATTTTGCTGATTAAATTGCAGCTTATGACCAATACAGCAGAATAGAAGTTAAAATTCATTTATTAAGCTAAACAAGACAAACAAAATCTTCATTCCATCTATCGCATAACCGTGGTTATCACATTTGTTAAACACCAACAAATGTGTAAAAATGAATGTTTTGGGTTTGTTTCTTTTTTAAAAAAAACATTTGATTCAGTAAGTGTTTCCAATAGTGGAAGAGACACTGAAGCATTCGAGAGTGGAGGTCTACATTAATACCAACAAATGCTGCAACTGCCGCCATTTAGTGTATGTGCATGTGCCTTCAAGTCACGTATCAACTTACGGTGACTCCCATGAATTTAATAGGATTTTCTTAGGCAAAGAATACTCAAAGGCGGTTTTGCTAGTCACTTCTTCTGAAATCTAGCCTACAGTGCCCAATATTCATTGGCAGTTTCTCATCCAAGTACTAACCAGGGCTGACCATGCTTAGCTTCCATGATCGGACAGGATCTGATGCTTTAGGGTATTTAGGCCAGCCACTTAAGCATAAGATATAAATTGGAAGCTTAGCCATTTATTTTAAGCTTCCAATTTATATCTTAACCCTCTGCCTTTTAAAAAGGAAGAGAAAAACCCTCATTTTTTTGACCAGTCAAATGATCCAAAGTGAAAAGTGGTCTGTCCGCCCCTCATTGTTTTAGGTGCCTTCACTCCAACCTATGTCAACCTTGGTTTTTCTTGGCAAGATTTATTCAAAGGAGGTTTACCATTGCCTTCCTCTAAGACTAAGAGAGTATGATTTGCAGAAGGTCACTCTGTGGGTTTCCAGGACAAAGTGAGGATTTGAACCCTCAATATCACACTGCACTGTTATAGCGCTATTATTCCACTTTAACTGCTGTGGCTGCCTCCTGTGGAATCCTGGGATTTGCAGTTCAGGGACAGGCATTTAGAATTCTCAGCCAGAGAGTTCTTAGGCTTTGCTAAACTACATCATGCTACCTCACGCATCCACCCACTTTCCACAGTTTTCTTCCTAATATTGAAATTTGGATTCCACCATGAGTTCAATTAGCATGTGAAAATAGATCAGATTTGCAGTTGTTCTGATATTATACTCCAGAATTCTCTTAACTGGAAGAATTGCAGGGAGAGGGGAGGGAACGGTTAAATAAAACCCCTTCTAAAATATAAAGACCCAAGTGTCCTCTACCTAAAAAGAGACATGAAATAGGGAGAGTTCAAAAATCTCAAGGTGAATAATTAATTCAATAAAGAAAAAAGATTGCAGTGTGAAGTCGAAGGTTTTCACAGCCGGCATCCATAGATTTTCCTTCGTTTTTTTCCAGGCTGTGAGGCCGTGTTCTGGAATAGTTTCTTTCTGACATTTCGCCTGCATCTGTGGTTGGCATCCTCAGAGAATGGTTGTGTATGTGTGTGTGTGGAGTTTATATGCTGTGAACCCCTGTGGGGAGGAGGATATGTAAATATGTGTAATTGAATGGTTAGTCTCTGGGTATTGAAATGCAAGGCTGATTAGTGTCTGTGTGGCTAACGGTTGGTTGATGGACCATTATCCACTGGGAATCCCCCTGTCCCTGGGTGGAATTCTTTTGTAAGTGTTGAGTTTTGATTCTATTGTATTTCAAAACTGGGAGCCAGATTTTGTTTACTTTCAGGGTTTCTTCTTTCCTGTGGAAGTTGTCCAGGTGTTTGTGGATTTCAGTAGCTTCTCTGTGCATTCTGACATGATAGTTGTTGGCCTGGTCTAGAATTTCTGTGTTTTCAAATAGCATTTTGTGTCCAGGTTGGTTTATAACATGTTCTGCTACTGCTGATTTTTCTGTCTGGCCCATTGTGCAGTGTCTCTCATGTTCTTTGATTCATGTTTGCACACTGCGTTTAGTGATCCCTATGTAAACTTGTCCACAGCTGCATGGTATGCAGTAAACCCCTGCAACTGTGAGAGGGTCTCTTTTGTCCTTCGCTGAGCGTAGCATTTCTTGGACTTTCTTGGTTGGTCTATAGATTGTTTGGAGGTTGTGTTTCCTCATCAGTTTCCCTTTTCTGTCTGTGACTCCTTTGATATATGATAAAAATACCTTCCCTTTGGGTGGCTGTTTTTCTTCTTCATTCCTGTGTTTTTTTCTGGATCTGACTGCTCTTGTGATGTCTGATCTGGAGTAGCCATTAGCCTGTAGGGCCCAGTTTAGGTTCCAAATGGTAAAAGTGTTATCCATATATCGGAACAACATGGTTCCAATATGTGGATGACACTTTCACCATTTGGAACCACGGAGAAGAAGATTTGGTCTCATTCCTGAACCACCTGAACAGCATCCACCCAAATATCCAATTCATGATGGAAAAAGAGAAGGAAGGAACACTGCCATTCTTGGATGTCCTAGTCATCCACAAACCAAACCAATGGCTAGGCCACAAGGTGTACAGAAAACTCCCACACACGGACAGATATCTACACAAGTACTCCAATCATCACCCAGGACAAAAAAGAAGCACAATAAAAACATTGGTAGACCATGCAAAAAAGGATCTGCGAACCCCACTACCTAGAGGATGAACTGAGGCACCTAAACTGGGCCCTACAGGCTAATGGCTACTCCAGATCAGACATCACAAGAGCAGCCAGACCCAGAAAAAACCACAGGAATGAAGAAGAAAAACAGCCACCCAAAGGGAAGGTATTTTTATCATACATCAAAGGAGTCACAGACAGAAAAGGGAAACTGATGAGGAAATACAACCTCCAAACAATCTATAGACCAACCAAGAAGGTCCAAGAAATGCTACGCTCAGCGAAGGACAAAAGAGACCCTCTCACAGTTGCAGGGGTTTACCGCATATCATGCAGCTGTGGACAAGTTTACATAGGGACCACTAAACGCAGTGTGCAAACATAAATCAAGGAATGTGAGAGACACTGCAGACTGGGCCAGCCAGAAAAATCAGCAGTAGCAGAACATGTTATAAACCAACCTGGATACAAAATGCTATTTGAAAACACAGAAATTCTAGACCAGGCCAACAACTATCATGTCAGAATGCACAGAGAAGCTATTGAAATCCACAAACACCTGGACAACTTCAACAGGAAAGAAGAAACCCTAAAAGTAAACAAAATCTGGCTCCCAGTTTTGAAATATAATAGAATCAAAACTCAACACTTACAAAAGAATTCCACCCAGGGACAGGGGGATTCCCAGTGGATAATGGTCCATCAACCAACCGTCAGCCAAACAGACACTAACGAGCCTTGCATTTCTATACCCAGAAACTAACCATTCAATTACACAAATTTATATATACTCCCCAACAGGGGTTCACAGCATATAAACTCCACATACACTTCTACCCAACCATTGTCTTAAGATGCCAGCCATAGATGCAGGCGAAACGTCAGAAAGAAACTATTCCAGAACACAGTCTCACAGCCTGGAAAAAACCGCAAGGAAAATCTAAAGATTGCAGTGATCAGTGCAGGCCAATGATGAATCTGATGATATAAACCAGGCACCTCCAGATGTTGTTGGACTGTATTTCCAAGCAGCCATAGCCAGCATAGCCAAGGGTGAGAGATGCCAGAAGTTGCAATCCAGCAACATGTGGAGGGCCACAATTTGCCTACCCCTGATATAAAGCAAGTTCAGGAAAACTAAGTGTACCTCCATTGAAAGAAAATTGGATATTGTGGTCAGCTGTGAAATTTTGCCTTAAGAACAAAATTTCAGCCTTTTGTTTGAGACCCTCTTTAGAAACAAACCTTACTGATTTAGTTTATTAACACCACAGCTGACTCCAGAATATATCTTTCACACTGTCTTCCAAACATACTGTAGCAGGAGGAGGGTGGCATCTACTTTCCCATGCAACCTTTATGTGTTCAGTGTTCCTGGGTGCTCAGAACCAATGCATGGTCTGGGACCCTCAGTCATATGGAGAGAGACTGGTGTGTATAACTGGTACACTTTCAGAGTATGTATACTTGTATATTTCACTGCTGAAGTAGCCAGCATTTGAACTAACCAATATTGAAGGAACCAGATAATGTCTGCTTTCCCCAAAAACAAATTTCCAGTTGAGCCTGTTTTAAAAAAAGGGGAGATTTGGGTTCACACTGAAACAGTAAGTGGCAGTACCTGCAGAATAAGTACATGTGCCCTGTTAACTTTTCCATTCAAGTAGGGCTTAGGTTGCATGCATCACAGTAATAAGATTATCCACATTCAGTGACAAGTTTGTACATCAGATCTCTGCTACTTAAATACTCTGGCTTCTCTTCAGATCCTATAAATCCTGAGCCTTTTACTTTAATCAGAATACTAAGTCCTACATCTCTGTTTATTCTGTAAAATATGTTATGGAATGTCTGAAGCAGAAACATATTTAGTCTGACTTTCTGCTTCATAATTATGTGTCTGTTTTGTTCTTTGCTTTCACCTTTAGGATACACATAGAGCAATGTTCATCCACCAACTTAGACCTACTCATAATCTTCAGCCAAGAATAAAACTTAAGCTCTTTGGCCACTCTGCATCTGGGAAAACTACTCTGGTAGAGTCCCTAAAGTGTGGGCTTTTGAGAAGCTTTTTCAGAAGGCGCAGACCAAGGCTTTCTTCTACAAACTCAGTCAGGTTTCCTCCTTCACCATTATCTAATAAGCCATCAGGTAACATTTAAAGGTTTTTTTACGTTGTAGCTGTTAATAACAATAGTTATTGGTATTAATCACAGTATTCAAGGCACACAGAGGAATAGGCTTATCATAGCACTTCTCCAATGTTGATAAAATATTTTTCCTGTTTTATTTTATTTATTTATTTTTTGTTTCAGCATTTATACCCTGCCATTTAGCAAAAAAAGGCTCCCAAGAAGCTTACAAATTACTAATTTGTCAATTTTAAAAAAATTTATTGTATTCATGGTAGGTCTGACCCAGTTCCAGCAATATTAAATGTAAAAGGAAGAAAAGGTAGCTTTTCTTTAGGAAGATATTACTGGGGGGAAAAGACAGAGAAGCAAATTAGGTGGGGTAGCTAATACACCAGAGGACAGGATCAAAATTCAAAATGACTTTAACAGATTAGAAAGCTGAGCCAAAACTAACAAAATGAATTTTGATAGGGAGAAATGAAGGATACTACACATAGGCAGTAAAAATTAAAAGTACATAAGAAAGGGATCTAGGAGTCTTAGGACTTTTTCAGATGGGCTAAAAAAAAACCCTGCAGAGGTCGGGAGGAGGACAGTGCTGTCCCGCTTCCAGCAATCAATTTCACACAACACCATCCTCCTCCCGCCCTTCATTCATGCTTCCTCCATGCTGGAGGGACAAGAAAGGCATCACTTTTCCCGTCCCTCCAGCACTGAAGAAGTACAGGAGGAGGACAACGTCGTGTGAAATCAATCGCTGGAAGCAGGACAGCACTATCCTCCTCCCAACCTCCGCGGGGGTTTTTAGTCCGTCTGAAAAAGTTCTTAATGGACCACAAACTGAATATGAGTCAGCAGTGTGACACGGCAGATAAAAGAGCCAATGCAATTCTAGGCTGCATCAAGCTGCTGCTGCTGCAAAATGCCATTACTGCGAGGCACTCCGGGCTTTTTTCTTTGTTTCGTATAGATGGGCCCTTAGACTTCCTTCGCCTCTCAGCACTTAGACATTTGGGAATCTGCTCCACTCTCTTCTTCCTGGAAAATGCTGATATGCAGGCTTCCTGGAAAATGCTGATATGCAAGGGCAGGGGTGGGAAACTTCAGGCCCTCGGTTGAAGTTGGCCCTCCTGGAATCCCAATGTGACCCTCTCAGATTCCCCAGATGACCCTTTCCTCATGAGACCATGTTCTAGTGATTTACCTGGGGCCCTTTTAAATATGATTCCACTTTAACTGCCATGGCTGCATCCTGTAGAATCTTGTGGTTTGTAGTTTGGTGAGACACTAGAGCTTTCTGGCTGAGAATTCTACATATCTATCCCTAAACTGCATATCCCAAGATTCCATAGGCTGGAACCGTGGTAAGTAAAGTGCTGTAACTGTACTGTGAAAGTGCTCCAGCTTTTGCATGCTCCCCACTCCCAAACAGGTTGATTTGCCTCTCCTAAGGCTACTGGCAATAAGGGCATTAAGCTAAAATATACTACAGGGTTTTGGTTCCACCCTACTTTGCCTTTAGCTCACCACCACTTGAACATGGTCCCCAAGAAGTTCTTTGAAGTGTAATTCAGACCCTGTGAATTTCTCTAAAAATGAATTTGGTCCTTTGGACTGAAAGATTTTTCACCATTCTCTTTTAAAATGGATCCAGCTTTTAAAATGTATTTATTTATGCTCTACTAAATAAATAGACGAATGAGATCCGTCAGATAACAAGCCTGAGTGGCTTTAAAAAAGCACTAAAGACGGATCTCTTTCGGCAGGCCTTTCCTAATTAGATCCCGGCCTCAGGGGATCCTGGCCTCTTCTAGGCTGCTGGCCATTTATTATATTTATTGTATTTATAGTTTTAAAAGTGATTTTAGATTAGTTGTTTTAATTTATATTTGTTTAATGTTTTTTTATGGGGGAGGGTGGGAGTGGGGGTGTTTAGGGATTTTATTTGTATTGTATTTTAAATTTTGTAAGCCGCCCCGATTGTTTTAACAGAGGGGCGGGGTATAAATAAATTTTATTATTTATTATTATTATTAGGAGTATAGTGTTTAGATCAAGGGAAGTAATACTGCCACTCTGTTCTGCTTTAGTCAGACCTCACCTGGAATACTGTGTCCAGTTCTGGGCACCACAGTTCCCGAAAGATACAGACAAGCTGGAACATGTCCAGAGGAGGGCGACCAAAATGGGTCTAGAAGTTATGTCCTATGAAGAGTGGCTTAGGAAGCTGGGTATGTTTAGACTGTGGAAGAGGTTAAGAGCGGACATGGTAGCCATATTTATATATTTGAAGGGATGTCATATTAAGGATGGAGCAAGCTTGTTTTCTGCGGTTCCAGAGACTAGGACACATACCAATGGACTCAAGGCACAGGAAAAGAGATTCCATCTGAACATTAGGAAGAACTTCCTGACAGTAAGAGCTGTTCAGCAGTGGAATGCACTGCCTCAGAGTGTGGTGGAGTCTCCTTCTTTGGAGGTTTTTAAACAGAGGCTGGTTGGCCATCTGTCGGGAATGCTTTAATTGTGCATTCCTGCATGGCAGGGGGTTGGACTGGATGGTCCTTGTGGCCTCTTCCAACTCTATGATTCTATGTGTGTTCCATTATTAGGGATGCCAAGTGTATCCTGTGAAAAGAGATTGGGAACATCACAAAGCAATACAGCATTTCTGGGGTGGAGTGGGGATCGGCTGCAGTATTCACCATTCATTTTTGACACACCAGTAATGCAGTGGAGTAGTATTAGGCCTCCAGTAATTTTTAAAGGCTCGTAGACAGGGAAAGTATAAAGTAATATGGTTATAATGTCACTATTCATCAATAGTAATCCCACTTGAAGTTTGGAAACACAGAGGTCATGCACTCCATGATAAATTCCACAAACTCCTTGTGAATTGCTGGGGAAAAGGGGAACTGCCATCAGATCTCCAAGATGCAGTCATCATCACCCTGTACAAGAAAAAAGGAGCAAAATCTGATTGCTCAAACTATCAAGGTATAACACTGCTCTCTATTGCTGGAAAAATCCTTGCAAGGATACGCCTGAACAGACTAGTTCCTGCTATTGCAGAAGAACTTCTTCCTGAAAGCCAGTGTGGCTTCAGAGCCAATAGGAGTACTACAGATATGGTATTTGCCCTTGGACAACTGCAAGAGAAATGTAGAGAGCAGAACAAGGGTCTCTATGTAACATTTCTCAACCTCACCAAAGCCTTCGACACTGTAAGTAGAAAAGGTCTGTGGCAGATCCTGGAAAGACTAGGATGTCCCTCCAAATTCCTTGAAATGATTATCTTGCTACGCGAGAACTAGCATGGTCAAGTCAGATATGGCGATGCTCTTTCAGAGCCCTTTCTAATAACTAATGGAGTGAAGCAAGGTTGTGTTCTTGCTCCAACTTATTTATAATCTTTTTCAGCATGATGCTCCAAAGGGCTACGGCAGAGCTTGAAAAAGAAGATGACATCTATATACATTACCATACTGATGGTAGCTTGTTTAACCTAAGTCGTCTGAGGGCTCACACTAAGACTCTAAACTATCTAGTTCATGAGCTGCTCTTCGCTGATGATGCTGCCCTTGTTGCCCACACAGAAGCAGCTCTGCTGCGCTTAACATCCTGCTTCGCAACAGCTGCAGAGCTGTTTGGGCTGGAAGTCAACCTGAAGAAAACGGAAGTTCTTTACCAGCTTGCTCCACAGGACGAACACCACCATCCCCACATTGCTGTTGGCAAATCTGTGCTCAAGTCTGTTCAGCAGTTCACCTACCTGGGAAGCATCATCTCCTCAGATGCCAAGATTGACAAAGAGATCAATCACAGATTAGCAAACGCATATAGTGCATTTGGAAGACTTTACAAAAGAGTCTGGAGTAATAAACACCTGAGGCAAAGCACAAGAATCAGTGTGTATAGAGCCATTGTACTGTCTATTCTCCTTTACGGGTCTGAAACATGGGTCACCTATCGCCACCACTTATGACTCCTCGAATGCTTTCATCAGTGCTGTATACGCACAGTCCTAAATATACACTGGTCTGACTATGTGACTAATGTCGCTGTCCTTGAGCAAGCAGGGATCACCAGCATTGAGGCCATGATATTGAGAACACAGCTGCACTGGGCACAGCACATTTCTAGCATGGAGGACCATCGCCACCCAAAAATAGTACTCTACGGTGAACTCGCCACGGGTCAGCGTAAGAGGGGCGCTCCAAAAAAGCAATACAAGGATTCCCTGAAACAACATCTAAGGCTCAGCCATATTGATCACCAACAATGGTCCGCCCTGGCCTCACATCGGGAGGCATGAAGACGCACTATCCACAATGCTGCAGCCTTATTTAAGAGCTCACGCCAAACAAGTCTTGAAGAGAAATGACAATGCAGAAAGAATCACAACCCGGAAACATCACCCAAGGAGACCTTCTGCTGTGCTTTCTGCAACTGGACTTGTTTATCTCGGATTGGCCTTTTTAGTCATCAGCGCGCTTGCAGAAAGTGCGGGATGAGTCCTTCCTGAATCTTAGTTTGTGAAGAAAAAGCTAGAGAGAGAGAGACTCATCAGTACAAACGATTACTGGGAAAGGTGCATGTTGCTAGTACCACAATACTGCTAACTAAGGGCTTATCTACTTGGATGATTTACCCTGGCCTGCTCCTGTTCCAGAGCGCTGCAGTCCAAACGACACAGGGCATTTACTCCAATCTGCCCCCAGGCAGTCCTCACCAGTCCAGGGGCAGATAAGGGGTGGAATGGGGGCAAGCTGGGATAGGGCCTGATAAATTGCTATAGGGAAAAAAACCCTGTTTAATCTGGTACCACCAGCTCAGGCCCCACATGTCCACAGGAGTCTGTCCCAGCACGCCATCCCTGTCTGGAAGCTGGCAGGAGTCCCCTCAGCATGTGACCAAGGTTATGCAGGGGTCCTGCAGTCACAGGTTGCAGGCCCCTCTCCTAGCTTCTGCATTAGCAGAGAAAATGGTGGCAATGGCTACAGCGATGAACTAGCATCCTGTTGGACTCAGGCCCGTTTTCTCCAGGTAATGAGGCAGGACAAGGACGGGTCAGATCCAAAGTCAGGATACAGTAGCAGGGAGCCGATGTATCCTTGCTAGTGTAGATAAACCCTAAGTGCTAAAAAACGTAGTATCCATGAAATGCATTAAGCAGGAGCCAACCAGGCTCTTGGAGACATGACAAAAAGCGTAGTATCAATTTTCATTAAAAACAAACATCAACAAGCAAGATTATTAACCAACGTAACTATACAGAAAGGGTAGAAAGCAACAGATATTAAAATTAGAAACTTCCATTAATTATACTAGAGAATACAATTGAAACTTAACTCGTCAGGAAGAGTAAGAACTGTTAACTACTAATATAGATTATAAATTAGAAATCTAAACCAGACAATGTCTGGCAAATTTTCATTTGGATCAGCAATTTGTCAAGAACTTTTACTTTATTTTCATAGACTTAATAAATTTTGGTTTTCTAAAAGCAATGTAATATTCTGACCCATTCAATAATTAGAAAAATACAGTATCTCTGCAACAGATGGCTGTCCTTCAGTAAACTTCCCTAGATTCCAGAGAAGAATTAACAAAAACAGTTGTGTTTAAAGTAGTTATGAAGTAATTACCTGGATTGGACTTTTATAACAGTGATTGTGGGATAAAAAGACTAAAAGGAATCTAGTAGCACCTCTGAACTAATTGGAAAGAAGAAATTTCTAGCATAATTTTCATGGACTCAGTCTACTTCATCAGATCATGTACTATCTATTCTCCTTTATGGATCTGAAACATGGGTCACCTATTGCCACCACTTACGACTCCTCGAACACTTTCATCAGCGCTGTATATGCACAATCCTAAATATACACTGGACTGACTATGTGACAAATGTTGCTGTCCTTGAGCAAGCAGGGATCACCAGCATTGAGGCCATGATATTGAGAACACAGCTGCGCTGGGCAGGGCATGTTTCTAGGATGGAGGACCATCGCCTCCCAAAAATAGTACTCTACGGTGAACTCGCCACGGGTCAGTGTAAGAGGGGCGCTCCAAAAAAGCGATACAAGGACTCCCTGGCTCGGCCAAATTGATCACCAACAATGGTCTGCCCTTGCCTCACATCGGGAGGCATGGAGACGCACTATCCACAATGCTGCAGCCTTATTTGAGAGCTCACGCAGAACAAGTCTTGAAGAGAAACGACAACGCAGAAAGAATCACAAGCCAGAAACATCACCCAAGGAGAGCTACTGTTGTGCTTTCTGCTACCAGACTTGTTTATCTCGGATTGGCCTTTTTAGTCATCAGCGCGCCTGCAGAAAGCGCAGTATGAGTCCTTCCTGAATCTTCGTTTGCGAAGAAAAGCCAGAGAGAGAGAGGATTATTGTCCACAAGAGCTTACAGTATATTCAAAATGGCTTTCCTAATTAGTCTCAAGTTGTAACTGGATTCCCTTACGTGTTTTTATGCGAGAACACACAAACATGTCTCTCTCTTTGAGTAATTGAAAGGGTATGAAGTTCAGCATCCTAGGGAGCCACATACAAAAGGTACTGTAAGAATCCCTCTTTATTGGCTATTTTCTTAAACTAAGACACTTAAACTGAGAAACTCATTAGAAGAGCCATGCTGGATCACACTGAAGGCCTGACTAGTCCAATATTCTGGTTATATCGCAGCCAGTCTCAGTTACCTGTGGGAAGCGTATCAGCAAGTCATGAGTGCAGCTGTAGTCTGCATCTCACACTCCCCAGTAATGGATTATATAGAGGCCTGTGATACTGTAGGTGAATACACAGCAGTCATGACTAATAACTGTTGCTGGTCCCATAGTCCATGTATGTATCCCCTTTTAAAGTCATCACTACACCATTTTGTGCCAATGAATTTTGTGTGTGATGTAAAGAAGTAATTAATTCAGCTATATGTGATGTAAAGAAGTAATTAATTCAACATGATTGGTAAGGCAAGATTTCTCCTTTCCAGAGCCACGTTTGTTGTTTTGAGATTCTGTCTGTAACTGATGCTTCTCAGCAGTTTACCTGACACTAAGGTTAGACTGAGGGGCAAACAAAACATAATGTTAGGCACTTGCATGGTGGTTGTTTTTCTTTTAAATAAATAGTAGATGTGGGAGAAGAGCAGATTGGATCAGGACAGTGGTGTGGAGGAAGGATATCTGCCACAGTCCTGACCTGAATTCTCTCTCACACACACACCCCACCCCTACTATCTGCTTCTCGTACAAAGATTTAAACACGTCATATATAGTCTGGTCCTATGAAGCAAGTAATTCCTTGGATTTTTTGAAGCTATACTCCCTGAAACAACATCTCAGGCTTGGCCAAATTGATCACCAACAGTGGTCCGCCCTGGCCTCACATCGGGAGGCATGGAGACGCACTATCCACAATGCTGCAGCCTTATTTGAGAACTCACGACGAACAAGTCTTGAAGAGAAACGACAACGCAGAAAGAATCACAACCCAAAAACATCACCCAAGGAGACCTTCTGCTGTGCTTTTTGCAACCGGACTTGTTTATCTCGGATTGGCCTTTTTAGTCATCAGCGCGCTTGCAGAAAGCGCGGGATGAGTCCTTCCTGAATCTTCGTTTGCGAAGAAAAGCCAGAGAGAGAGAGACTTAAATAACAACAACTTGTATCACCTGGCAGGTGTCTAGCAATAGACCCCTGTAGTGATCCAAACTGACTGCTCATTGGTTTTGTGGGGAAAATGAAAATCTGGAGCTGCTAGCTCCAGTTTAACCTTACACTTAGCTTACCTGACACTTAACTTCCAGCTAAGCTTCAGAGTTAAGCATCCAGAGGACAATGGAGCTGAAATGTCCCAAGTGCACACCACTCTCACCTGGGTTCAGTGACAAAGTACACATTCAGATTGAAAGACTGGTTCTATATGTATTTATTATTCCTTCTTATGTCACCTTTCAGAGTGCAGAAGCCCTCTCATGACAGGCCACATGAGTAATATAAAGCTGGAGCCTGAGCCATTGCTATGTCTACTAAATTATATAAACACTCTACTTCCTTTTCAAAAGCAGGAGCTGATCCTCTATATAATTACATGAATTTAATTTGTGAAGTATGAACTGAAAACCTATTAGAACTGAGTTACTCATAGGCTGCATTACCAGAAGCATAATATTTCTGATCTGTACTAGTCAGGCCACATTTGGAGTACTTTGTCATTTGGGCAACACATACTAAGAAGGGCATTAATGAATTGGAGGACGAGGATGGTGAAGGGACTGGAGATCATCCCAGGAGGTGCCAGTGAATGATCTGTTTAGCCTGGAGGAGACCTGATCTGATGTGAATGAGATACAATAGCAAATATTTAAAGAGTGGCCATGCCAAAGATTAAGTTGAGTTGTTCTCTCTTCCTCCAGAGGAAGAGGACAGGACTAGACCAATGAGTACAAATTGCAAGAAAGCAGATTTGGACTAGGTAAGAGGAAAAGCCTCTTCCAAAATGGAACAAGAGCTGTTCCAAAATGGAGCAGGTTGCCTTGGGAGGTGCTGACTCTCCTTTTGATGGAGGTAATGAAGCAGAGGCTGGGTTGGCCACCTGTTGGGGATGCTGCACTTGCATCCTACACTGCAGATCCTGCATTAAGTGGTGGGGTGGTCTAGGTTACCTCTAAGGCCCCTTCCAACTTCATGATTCTGATTACCAAAATTTGGAGCCAGTTTGAAATTAGTGAATTAACTGCTCTATGAAACTGCTCTGTGTTGTTGTTACTGTGTGCCTTCAAGTTGCTTCCAACTTATGGTGACTATAAGGTGAACCTAACACAGGGTTGTTTTTTTTTTGTAAGATTTGTTCAGAGGGGGATTTGCCTTTGCCTTCCTCTGAGACTGAGAGAGTGTGACTTGTCCAAGGTCACCCAGTGGGTTTCCATGGTCAAATGTGGAATTGAACCCTGGTCTCCCAGTGTCCTGGTCTGACACCACTACACCATGCTGGCTCTCCTGCTGCATGGAATACAGATTTTTTTTTAAAAAAACCAAGTGGGAACTGGTATCTTGGTATATTAAAAATGTCATTAGTTTAAATCATGGCAAAGGTGAATAAAATGTGGCCCTGGATCCACATGTGGCCCACAAGCCTGTTTTTGTAGCCCTAGACCCTTATGGTCTCCCCAGACCACCCTTTTTCCTGATCAAACAAAAATAAATTGCTTCTCCTCAAAACCCCCAAGAGTGGCAATTCACCCTTTTAAATAGATTGCAAGAACTCCCCCCTACACTGTCTGCCATGAAAAAAAGTTTTCAAAATCAGAGGTGGACACCTGATCACTTCTGTGTTGGTGGGCATTTTTGACAATCACTGTGGCCCCCAGAGAGTCCCAGGTTTAAAAAAAAAAAATAGGCCATGAGTCTGCTACCATTGCCCTAAATATGAGATTAATAGTCTAATCCTCTGTAAGTTTTTTTTTAATGGTATGGCTTTAAAGTTACTATGTTTACAATTAAATTAAGATTGTTGTTTGACATAATCATACTGATTGCATAAATAATTTATTTGTATTGTTTATTATGTGCATATCCTTTTATATTTGTGTGTAACATTGAAATAAGAAAGGAAGAAAATTTCATAAAACTGTTACCCATATAAATGCTTATAAAATGTTAAGAGTAAAACTGAGTACTTTAATAACAATTACGTGAATAGGGTAATGCTCCATTTTATGCTGTACTGCTTTCTTTCTTCCGTGATGGGCAGTCTTAGCTAATGGGTATATTCCCTCATGTAATATGAAAAAAAATCAAATTATATGCCATCTGACTGGATTCCTCTTATGTCCAGGAAGCAGGGAACATTCCCAGACTTTCCATTACCTGCCATTTTTATCAGTGACTGTGAACAACAAACAAGAATGTTTAGGAAAACCTTTTCCTCTTAGGCATAAGGAGTCTCCAGTCATATTCCATTATCCTTAATGCTAAGGATGGAAATTCATTCCATTGAATAGGATTGTTGGGCTCCTAAGTAGCTACCTTCCCTTTGCATTCACATTACTTAAAGAATAAAACGTTAAATTGATCAAGTATTCTGAATAAGTGACCAATGAGAATGTTTTTATTATTAAATATATACAGCAACATTTTCTGTATCTTAAAATCTCTATTTATTAATGCAGCATTTCTCAACCAGGGTTCTGTGGAGCACCAGGGTTCCTCCAGAGATTGCCAGGGGTTCTGAGAGAAAATAGTAATAAATCATGGAGAAGTGGTGAGCTGAAACAGCTTATCTCTCCCCTCCACAGCATGTTTTCACACAAACAGAGCCTGCAAAGGGGCTCTTATGGTTGGGGGGGGAAGGATGTTTATTTGCCAAATACCTTGCTCTCCCTCCCACCTTTGGAATTGCCTTAGATATGCTAATGAAGCTCCTCTTGTTGGCCTGATAGCTAAAGGAGAGGAGGCAAGGAATGAGTGTGTGTGTGTGTGATTGAGTTTCTTCCTGCAAGCAGCCACAGACCCTTATCCTTTGCCAGAACTGAGGACAAAATAGGACACTGGTTTGCATAAAACTGATTTAAAGGTACAAATGCAAAATGAGGAGATTTTTTTTTAATTGGAAAGAGAATTGCAATACTGTACTGCTCTTAGCCAGTTGGGGGAAACTGACCAAGTAATCCAAGTAACCCCCTGGTCAGTCAGTTACTCAGGCACCAGCTGTGGATGGCAGAACTCTGATAAAAGTGACTTACGGCTTATTCTTTTTAAACCAGATTTGGAGAAGGCAGAGCTATTATAGTAAAGGAGTCATTATAGAGAAAAGGTTCTTACACTGTGGGTCTGGTAACTGAATGTGGGGGTCAGAGCTCAATCTTCGGGTCAGAGTCAGTGAGGATGGAACAAGCTTGTTTTCTGCTGCTCCAGAGACTAGAACACAGAGCAGTGGGTTCAAACTACAGGAAAAGAGATTCCACCTAAACATTAGGAAGAACTTACTGACAGTAAGAGCTGTTAGGCAGTGGAATACACTGCCTCGGAGTGTGGTGGAGTCTCCTTCTTTGGAGGTTTTTAAACAGAGGCTGGATGGCCATCTGTCAGGAATGCTTTGATTGTGTATTCCTGCATGGCAGGAGGTTGGACTGGATGGCCCTTGTGGTCCTTTCCAATTTTATGATTCTATGTTGCCGCCTTAGGTAGCAGATCATGGTAACCTGAACTCTCCCTAGAAGCCAAGATGATTAAACTGAGACTGTCTTACTTTGGAAAGATTTATAGATAGATAGATAGATATAAAATATTTTATATTATATTTATATTATAGAAATTTCTGACCTTGCTAGTATTAAATATGTATTGCTAACAACATGGAATATAATAAGCACCTATTTTTTTCACTGTTTCTGTAATTGAAAAAAAAGGGAGGAGCTGTAGGTATAATTTTTACATAGGGGTTCCCTGAAACTTGGAAATTATCAAGGGTTCCTCCAGGGTAAAAAGGTTGAGAAAGGCTGTATTAATGTCTTCACGGTTGTTAGTGGTGTTTTATTTCTTTTCACCACTTGAGGGGGCTCATTGAATACAAAGATGGCTATATGTCCTTAGCAATTGCACTTTGCGTTAATCTCTTGAAAATGTTAAGGACTACGAAACAATCTGTCATTTTTAAAATTCTGTTTGGAAAAATCACCAACATACTATGTGTTTTTACAAATTCATGGCACAGTAGCATGTCTTCTTAATTGCTACAGAACAGCATACTAATTCAAAGTACTGCATAGATCGCACAAGGTTCCTTCACCCAGTTTGAGATGATTCCTTGGGCCCCGCTTCCCACTGCTGTCCCACTGCCTGTGGTCTTGTGGGGGGATGTTTTCTGTGGAGCACAGTTGGGCAGATAAAGATCTACTTTATGTGAACAAATATTGGACACAACTCAAAGAACAAAAAAAGCCCTAACTCATAGGTTTTAAAAATACAGGTTTGGTGTAATATCTGTATCCAGCTGGAAACACATCATTTTCAGTCTCTTTTTTTCTTTTATACATACCTAATTAAGTATATTAGGGGGAGATTCTTTTGTCACTAAGGGGCTGTACAAAACAGCCTGTTCTTCTCTAAAAAAGATGTCAGGTTTTATGGTAATGGATTGCTATACACTCTTGCCAGATGCTGATAAACTATGGGAATTTTTTTTTCTCCTCCTTTTTTGAACTTGCTCTCCCCTTGCTTCTAGTTCTGCATTATTTAATCTAGTTGTAAATTTTTCAAGGTTGGTAATGTTTATTTATTTCTGTGATCCAGTTTCAGTAAGTATTACCAATCTCTATCCTGGCTGTGAAAATGTGAGTGTGAGAAGCAGGAGCATGATGTTTGAGCCAGGCCTGACCAAAGGGATGTTGGAAGTATTCGGTTCACCCTCTCACCATTCCCACTGCTCAACAGATGACCAATCTACCAAAGCCATTGATGTTCAGAATGCTTACTTGAATGGTAAAATATAACCCGTAAATCTTTATTTTCTTTTAATTTAAGAAGCAGCATCTTGAGTGCAAAAAATATTCTACCTCAAAATTGACTTTAAAAATTACATAAATATCTTTATTACCCAATATAATTCTTTTATTTTCTCAAGGCAGGGTATGCACAATATGAAGCATGTTATACCCAGTTAGACTCACCATAGCAGCATAATAAATGCAAAAAATTAGCAATACCATTTGCTTTGCCAATAGACTATCTGCAAAAGTATTGGTAGTTCAGACAACAATCCTATGGTTGATGGGAACGGTTATCTTAGGAATTTTGTGGCGGGGGGGGCGGGATTTTTTTAGGGATTTTTTTATTGGAATAAGACCACTCTCCTGAAAAATACACCTGACCGCAAAAGGCCGTAACAATAATGCAAAAATAATAATAATTGTTTTCTTACTAATACAAAAATAAAACTATCTATCCTAAAACTAATACATTTTTCCTCTTAATCTAAACACACTATAATCACATTATATTTACACATTTCAATTATACCTATTTAGAAAAGAAAAAATCAATAAAAGATTAATAAAAAAATACAAAATAATACAAAATACAACAACAACAACAATAATAATAATAATAAATATTTATTTTAAATATCCCTTTATGTTATTGCTGGGGTTGTCTCACTAAACCATGGCCAAAACTTTTTCCAACAATTATTTGGCAATTTCTCTTTTTCACTCAGAGCTAAATTTATCTTAGGGGAGGCATAGGTTTCAAGAAATTTGTCTTCACCCAAGGTAATGGCGCGTGTCAGCTCCCTTACACACATATATTAAACCCCATCATCTACATTCACAGAAAACTTTGCTGATCCACCATTACTGCTCAGATGGGCGTACCAGTAAAAAGGAGGTATTCTGGTCACAAAATATATGCAGATTAAGCTGAAATGTTAGCTGTTCCTCCAGACTTGTGAGAGTCTTATTTTTGAACTGTTTATAATAGATACTAGCATTACTTTGCAGATAGTCACATCTCAAGAATTTCTATGGTTTTCCTTTCTACCTTGGCTATATTTATTTATAAATCATTTTAATTATGTACAGTATAATAAAGCAAAATGGTACAAGTGCCTATATTTCCTGAACACATGGGACAAATTAATATTTCTCTCATCTTCAGCAAAAAAAAAAAAAAAAAGATAGATTGGTATCAGTGCTCATGAAATGCTGATTAGCAGTCGGGTGTTCAAATTATGATCATATATTCTTTTTGCAAATTAAATATAAAACATTTTCCCATATAATCCTGTCCAAAATCTAAGGTGCTCAGCAGAGACCCTGTTGCATTTCTCAGGACTCGGGTGGTAGGCATATAACAGGTTTTTCTCTGTAGCAGCACCCCGGCTGTGGAATTCCCTCTCAAGGGAGATCAGGCTAGCTTCATCCATCTGAGTTTCCTATGGATGGTTAACACTGTCTTTTTGCTTGGTCTTTGGACCTCAAAATTAGGGCTGGCTGCTCTGGCTGTTTTCATTGTCTGTTATTTTAAAACTATTCTTAAAGGGGAGTTTTGATCCTGTTTTTAAATGCTTTTATTCATCTATTGGATTTTTCAAATGTTTTCACCCATTTTACATTACCTTGAGAGCCCTGGTTGGTTGGGAGATGGTTTTCAATTCTATGGAACAAAATACAGGTTGAGTCTTCCTTACCTGGAATTTCGAAATCCAAAATATTCCAAAATCCAAAATGTCCACATGGGTGGCTGAGATAGTGACACCTTTGCTTTCTGATGGTTCAGTGTATACAAACTTGGTTTCATGCACAATATTATTGAAACATACTGTATATAAAATTACCTTCAGGCTATATGTATAAGGTGTACGTGAAACATAAATGAGTTTCATGTTTAGACTTCAGTCCTATCTCCAAGATATCTCATTATGTATATGCAAATAATCCAAAATACCTCTAGTTCCAAGCATTTTGGATAACGGAGACTCAACCTGAGTCTCTTTTGATTTAAAACTGCAACAACAATGCCTTGGCTCTTTTGAAATGAGATGTAACCCTAAGAGAACATACACGTGCTAATATATGTAAAATTTTGTCTACAAAAAAAAATTGGTTAAGTTGGTTATCTAATATTAATTTTAGTGCTAGGCTTTATTCTATTAAGGTCTTAACATAACAGTTACTTTACAGCTGCTGTTTGGGGGAGGAGGGTTGGATGGGTTCATTGTAGCACACTTTCTATTGTTATTAATAGAAAGCATTGTTAACAATGGGGAGGTTGTCTCATTTTGACTGCAGTCTGGTACCCAATTACATATCTGCATGACTTAGGCAAATTAACTCAGAATAGTAGTGTGGCCTTTCTGACTGAAAATGCTATTTAATTTTTTATTTATGGTCTTGATAACATGTATTTGCTTATTGCAGGAGTTGGTGATTTTAGTGTGTGGGAATTTTCTGGGAATCCTGTGTATTTCTGCTGCTACGATTATTTTGCTGCAAATGATCCCACTTCAGTTCACATTGTACTTTTCAGTCTTGAAGAGCCCTATGAAATACAATTGAACCAAGTGACCTTTTGGCTTAGTTTCCTAAAATCACTTGTCCCAGTTGAAGAACCTATAGGTATGCTTTAAATACTTTACTTCTACCAACCTTGTAATGTATGAGAGAAAAAGCAGCATTTATTAGTAATTTTGCAGATATTCTGTGTTGAGCTATGCCCATGCACCTTATCGTTCCAAATCAGTTTATACAAATGTCACTTTATATTTAATGAATATTCACACTGCCCACCAACTCCTTTTGTTAAGTTCACTTCATAAATGAGATCATTGGTCAAATACCTTGATTGGCCATTTTAATCAAAGTTGTTTATGAATCATATCATATTTTGTAAAAGATCAAATTCTTCTGATTCATCTGTTTTAACCAATACCATTCATTAAGCATGCACTCTTCAACTGCTGTGACAGTATCTTGGAAAAACAAAGATGGCCTGGCTCCATCAACTAAAACTCTGTCCAAACCAACTGCTGTGTTGCTAAAACATGTGTGCAACAAAGACATTAATTAAGTGATCAGATTATCATGGGACAATAAGATGCTCTACTTCACACTGACAATGACAGATATGCCCTATTAATATTCTAACTAATGCTAAAACTATTTCTTATCTCTATCAAGTGGTATTCTGATTTAAGTCCAAAATTTAATTGGATTTTCTCCAGATTACTAAAACACAACATTGCCTAAGGAATGCAAAGCTGACTAGTGCACTTCTTGAAAAATATTTTTATAGCAGTATTAATGCATCAGCAGAAAATAAATACTAGAACTGCAAAGTTCACCAGAGTGCAAGTTGAGTTCTTCATGTGCTTTGAAAATAAGTTTTGAATAAAATCTAAAAATATAACCCAACATTTAAATTAAGGAGCTGCTAATGTCAGTTTGAAAGCAAACCTCTTAAACAGTTTAACAAAACATTACCAAAAAAAATACCAATTAAGTTCTTTAAAATATGTCTTAGACAATTGAAAACTTTTGATTTATAGAACATTTCCATCAGCTTTGAATTGGATTGCATTTGGAGTAAAATTTTGTAAGTCCTTATAACAGTCATAAAAAATAAATTCTGAGCTGGATTGAGCATGCTTATGTTTTATGTGCAGTACTGCTACTGAACGATATGGTAGTCATCACTCACATTGATTTCTTTGATGTTACTATTGACCATTTATTATAGAACAGGCAAACACTACAGAATTAAAGTCAGTATGTTCTAAAACTAAACCAAATACAGACTTTTTTTTTCCTTTTCCAGATTATGTTTAACTAAGCAGGTTGTGCAAATTTATGTCCAGTGCTGTTACCTCATTCATGTCCCATTTGTGTCTTTCTCTCTCTCATTCTTTTCCACGGTATCTCCCAGGCTTTCCTACTTAACTCTCACTTAAATGAGAATTCTTTGTTTGTGTAAGTACTGTAAAGTTGCATTCATACCTGTGTATGAATGTTTTTTAAAGATCATTCATTACCTTCCTGTAATAATCTCAACCATAAACCTGTAATACTATAGACCAGTGAGGTCAATAGAGGATTTTTAATTGAGAAAAGCATTGCTTGTCTCCCCCAATATATATTTAGGTTGTAGTGAAATAGATGGCATATGAAGAGTTATTGCAATTTATAGTATCATTTTTTCACTTTATGAAATGGAGCAGCAGTATTATTTGAAATGATGTTATTGGATCACACTAGCCACAGTCAGTCTTTTAAGATGAGGAAATCTGTAGAAGCAGATAAAACTTCTTCCCTGAAATCCTTTGTTCTTTTTCCCTTGAAGCATTTGGAGGAAAGCTGAAAACTCCACTGCATGTCGCACTGGTGGCTACTCATGCAGACATTGTCAATCTTCCACGTTCTGCTGGAGGAGAGTTCATATATGACAAGGACACATCACTTCTGAAAGAAATTAGGAATAGGTAAGATGAAAGAACAGTATTGGAACACCAAAAGGTGTATTAAGAAATTAACATTTCTTCTTCATGGGTGTTGTCCTTCACATACAAGGGTTCTGGATCTCTGCAGGACATTGTTTGGAATGCTCCAGTAGCCACAAAGGTTCAAGTTAAAAAGCAGAACCCACCTTCACCACATATGCCCTAGTCTCCAATCTACTGTGGTAAATTCCATTAACACCTACTCACATGTACAACAGGCATCAGTTAAGATTGCTTTTATTGTCAGGATATAGATGCATATGGTAACACTGCATAAATAGTTCTGAAGCTTGGGTGGCAAAACTCCTTTGTTAATATAATCTGCCAGTTTCAGTTTCTCCCCACCCCCCGGGCATTACAGTTATCTATAGGTATGCAGACCCCCTTATACATTCCCAAGCATTCTACAGCCGCCAGTGACCTCAGTGCACTGCTGAGACATTTCTCAAAGACTTACCAGCCCCAGCTCCCAAAATGCCTTCTGCTTATGTCAGGTCACTGGTAATATGAAGTACAGGTCTAGTGATGCTAACTACTGAATATCCCAGCCACCTAAGCACTAAACAGCAAACAGCATTCTAATTAGCAAAAAGCACCAGGGACCTGACATCCATATATGCCTCCTTCCCACTCCCATTTTGAAGACTGCTACAGTGGCCTAATGAAACAAAAACAACAAACCAGTATGGGGAAGGAGGACAGGTTGTGTAAATGCACAGATGAGCACTTGAAGAGTCAGTTACAGTTACAGGCAAGCAACCTGTTCTTGACCTTGATTTCTGATTTTTTTGGGGGGGAGGCAGAATGTACAGTAGGATCCCCCATATCTGTTGGGGATTGGTTCAGGGGGAGGACATGAATACCAAAAACTGTGGATAATAGTAAACACCATTGAAAATACAGTCATCCCTTCACACTCGAGGCTTTGACTTTCACAGTTTTAAGTATTTGTGGTTTGTCCTCGCTCTCCTCCTCCTCCCCAGGGACTGCAGCAATGAGGGTGCTGCAAAAGGAGCAGCAGCAGCCGCCCTGGTTGCCTCTTCCTCTTCAAGGTATTGGCGGTGTTACTGTGGTCTTCTTGGTTGACTCTTCCTCTCGGAGGCATTGGCAGTGCTGCTGTGGTCCTGACGGGGCCTCCTCTGGCCTGGCGCAGGGTGGGGGGTGTGAGGCAAAACCTCTAAAATCACCACTCTCCTGGGCCTTTGCTCCCTTTGTGGGGGGAAGCGAAGGCCCAGGAGAGTGGCAATTTTAGGGGTTTGCTTCATCCATCGCTGCTCTCCTGGATCTTTGCTTCCCTTCACAAAGGGAGCAAAGGCCCAGGGAAGTGCAGGGGGGTGAGGCAAAACCTCTAAAATCGCCACTCTCCTGGGCCTTTGCTCCCTTGGGGGGGGGAGCGAAGGCTACGGAGAGCGGCGATTTTAGCAGTTTTGCCTCACCCACCGCCACTCTCCTGGGCCTTTAGTTCCCTTCGCAAAGGGAGTAAAGGCCCAGGGAAGTGTGGGGGGTGAGGCAAAACCTCTAAAATCACCGCTCTCCTGGGCCTTTGCTCCCTTTGGGGGAGAAGCAAAGGCCCAGGAGAGCGGCGATTTTTATTTGGGTTTTTTTCACATTCGTGGGGGTCTTGCGGCCCTAACCCCCACAAATGTGAAGGGATGCCTATAATGGGACTTCCAGTTTAAAATACCGTAGAGTTGCCTTGGGGGACCTAGAAAATGGCTAGAGAGGACACATTTTCTAGGAAGACTCTATGGTAGGTATGCTGTTTTGTGTCCCGTGGATAATTGAATCAGTGGATAATGAATTGTGGGTACGGGGTCCTACTGTAAATAAAGGAGCGGTTGTGGTGGTAATGGTAATGGTAATAATAATAATAATAATAATAATAATAAATCTCTTATACCATGTATCCTACAAGACCAAGGCCAAATCCACACTGCACAAATAATCAAATTGAAAGCTGGGTTATTTGCCATGGATCCTTCCTATGGAATCCTGGGATTTGTAGTTTGGTGAAGCATCAGCACTCTTTGGCAGATAAGGCCTTGCAAAACTACAAAACCCAGGATTCAATAGGAAGGAGCCATGGCAAATAATCCAGTTTAAAACTGGATTATTTGTGTAGTGTGGATTTGGCCCAAATAAATGCCCAGGTGGCAGTGCTGCACAAACATTAAGGGACATGATCAGGTCACAGCTCAGCAGGCAGAGATGCCCCTTGCAACATGCCCTAAATGGAGCTATTGTCCTAATGGATTGGACCTGCATAATGGCAGAAAGCAGCCATTTGGCCAAGTGGATGTCTAAGGTTATCACTTCAGTCACCTATTTAGGACACATCCAGACTGACTAAAAAAGACCAGAAAGTGCCAAATTTTGTTCCTGTTCTTTCCAATTTTATTTTGGAGATGCGTGCACATTTTGTTTTTCCCAGAATATTTTTTGTCAGCTCCCGGTACCGAGAGATGTTTTATACCAGCTCCTTGGGTTGGTTTATTTTAACCCAGTATAAAATCAGAGAGAACAGGAACAAAATTTGGGACTTTTCAGTCATTCTGGATTGTGCCCTGAGTGAGGTGTTGAAACAAGACTGGGAGCTTTTGACACACATCCTGATTGCAAACAAAAAGATGTTGGGATTTTCTGTAGGAAGCCGAAGGGTGGGGTTTTCTGCTTTGAAACACTGAACCCCAGAACATTCCAAACCATGTTCTGCCTAGGCTCAGGACCCATATGTAACTGTGCAAAAGACTGTACTGCACAGAAGTAAATAAAATCCATGCTTACATGTTCTGCTGTATACCTCACTGGTATGGGTCAGAAACTATTATGTTCTTTAGCTTCACACATGGGAGATTTTCAGACTACGCTGTTATAGTGGTACTGTTCCACTTTAACTGCTCTGGCTTCCTGCTGTGGAATTCTGGGATTTGTAGTTTAGTGAGGCCTAAGATCTCTCTAGCTGAGAGTTGTAAATGCCCCTCCCTAAACTGCAAATCCCAGGATTCAACAGGAGGCAGCCATAGCAAATAAAGTGGAACAGTAACACTATAACAGTGTTGTCTGAAAATCTAGATGGTCCCTTTCCACATACAAACAGAAGAAATGGGAAACTTCCACTTTAACCTTAGTTTCTCATTATGTCTGAACTAGAGAAGCTGTGAGTGATTCACTCTGATTAATTTAAACAATGCAGCATTAAATTGTGGCTTTCAGATCCCAGTTGAATTATGCACAGTTAGAATAAACCACAACACCCCAAGTTCAAGCATAATAGAAAACTTCATTTTATTTATTTAAAACCAGAAACGAAAGTTCTGTTTCCTCTCCTAGTACTTGGAAGAGGGGGTGGGAAGAGAGCAATGCCATCACAAATTAAGCTGGCTATTGTGTGCTTCAAGATTAACTTTGGGGGAAACATCACTGAACCTGATGGGACTTACTTTCAAGTAAAGAAGCTTAGAGCTGCACTCCAAGCGCATTACTGTATATTTGATATGAATAGGGATCCTGATTTGCAACATTTCTTCAATTAGAAGAACTAAGAATGAAAAAGGTTAAATAAAAAGCTCCTTTTTCTTTTAGGTTTGGGAATGACCTCCATATTTTGGATAGATTATTTGTTTTGGATGCTGGTGCATCTGGCTCAAAAGATATGAAGATTCTCCGAAATCACCTTCAAGAATTGCGCAGTCAAATTATCTCTGTAAGTCATAGTTTCATTGTCAAGCCTCCTCTAATGTTTACACAGTGGGTTACAAAATGTTTCTTGTATATAAAAAATATGAATAGTTTAAATCATATCTTTATGGGATACAGCAGCCTCATTTAGTTTCTGTCTGATTGCCCTCTGCTGGTTAGTAAGGAAAATCACTCTGTGTAGTGTGTGCATGCGTGCACTATATATATTTCACAGGAAGGAACTGGCAACACCACCTCTTGAGTTTCCTTGCCTAAGGATACCCTATTAATTTAATGGTGTCGCCATAAGTCAACAGGTGACTTAAAGGCACATACACATATATATTCAGCTGTTTTACTCCTTTTCTTTAAAAAGGACAAGTGAAATTAGATTGCAGAAGTAATTTTTGCAGAGGTAATTTTCTGGTTTTACAAAGCCCAATCTGTATAATTATCTTGTATATTGAAGTTGTTCTTCTGACAACCTCTGGTCCTCTTGTACAAGAGGTACCTCTATCAATGACAGTATTGTTATTTATTGCATTTCTACCTTGCCCTTCATCCAAGGAACTCCTGGAGTGAAGTTACTCCACTGTATTATTATAATAATGCTGTAGGAGGCTTAGGCGGAGGATATGTGAATTGCCCAAGGCTATGTAGTTTGAACCCACATCTCTTCAGTCAGTTAATGTAATATACTATAGTTGTATTCTCATCACTTTTATGTGTGTTGTTGATGTTTGATTTATGTAGTCACTTTCATCTCCCATCAGTTTAAAAGGATGATTTAGTTTCTGTGTTTTTTTTTTAAGCAAAGGGCAAAATGTAATACAGTAGTACGTGTACAGAAGTACATCTTTTAGTATTATCCAGCAATGACTTTTGTACTGCTGCTACTACTTATACTTTGCTACTAGATCTTCTTGTGTGTAAAGTTCTGCATTTTAAGAATAAATCTTTATCAGATACTTTGCCTTTGCAGTTGCTTCTTGCTGTCAGATAAATGCCAGCTTGCTGCCATCTTAAATTTGAATGTATTACTGTCTCCAAGAGAAAGTTTTGCCAGAGGCAGGACTCTTGAGAAGTCAAACTCTTTTTTAAGTTACAGGTTTCAGCTTGTTTAATACATGTAATACTGTGATGTAAACTGATCTACCATTTCAAAGCCATTAGGAATCCCATCACTGTCAGCAGCCATTCAATTGAACCAAGGAAAATTTTACACTTTTTGGACCATAAGTATACAGTACATTTTAATTTTGTGCAGTTAACATTGAAATGGTGCCAAGAAGTTGTTGCTGTTTTGCTTCAGAAATGATGGTATAAACTTTCTTTTCTTTTAAAAATAATATTAAGGCTTTTTCTGCTTCTGCCAATATAGCTTTAATGCAAGCTGTATAAACATACTGCACTCCCTTGCTCTCTAAAACATATTGCATATAAAGAGAAATACTGAGAATCATGAATCATGGCACACATTCACTTGCAAACAGGTGCCATTGTGTCCTGCTTTAACAGTTTGAGCTTTTCTTTCCATAGTTTGCATAATGCATAATTTCTGGGTTTTTAATCTCTCGCACATTCCCAGAAAAATCACATTGAAACAAGAATGACAGGATAATACAGTGCCCAACTTGGGGAAGATGAACACACAGAGATGCTGTTACTGCTAATGTTGACTTCAGAACATTCTAGTTCCAGTATCATTAGCAGTAAAAGAGAAGAGAGAACTGTCCAAACCACAGCTGTTGTTGCCTTCCAGCCTAGAAGGACTTTTTAAACAAAGAGAACAATTTGCATTCCAGGATTAAAACCAATGACTACTGTGGTGTTTCTCATAGACATGTCCACCTGTGACTCACTTGTGTGAAAAAATCATCTCCACCTTACCATCATGGAGAAAAATGAATGGACCCAACCAGCTCATGTCCTTGCAGCAGTTTGTATACGATGTGCAAGATCAGCTTAATCCATTAGCAAGTGAAGATGAGTTAAGACATACTGCCCAGCAGCTGCACAGTATAGGAGAAGTAAGTAATGTGAAATATTACAGTATTAATTTCATAAACTGTATATAATTATACCAGTGTATATATAATTTTTTATCCTGACTATCAGAAGAGATTAGTAAACTTAAGTTTGGTTGGTGGCTAACCATAACTTATGATATTACTGCAACACTTACATTGAATATCATTTCATATAATTTATCTGTTTTTTTATATATATAATCTGTTTTACAAGACCCTGGTACAGAGATAATGACATCCCCAAGATCCTCCCTAGTTGAACGAGAATTTCGTTCTTCTAATTCTCTCTCCTAATTCTAAACCTAATTCTCTTTCCTTTGCTGCACCTAACCCCCACCCTAGTTGTCTTCCCCAAGAAACTGGAAATCACACCAGAATGCTCCCATTTCTACATTTTTCTAATAATCATTTCTGTTCTCTCAGCTGGGTTGGATCATAGAATCATAGAGTTGTTCAGGGCCCTGTGCAGGATCTCCAACTAGAGCATCCCCAGCGGACCTCAAAGTGCCCTTAAACATAAGAAAGGTATTTTCCACTCACAAAGGGGCTGCTTTTAAACCTTGTGCTGGAACATTTTGTTAGAAAACCTGATAGTGCTGTGCAATGCTGCATGTGCCTGGATTTCACTAAGAGGCTTGCCGCACTCCGAAGAAAAGCAGCAAAGCAGCAGGAACATTCTGCCTTCCCTGCTGTCTTACCCCATGGTGTCAGCATTCTTTTGTTCCGGTTCTGTGGGGGACTGAGGTGAAAATGCGTCTTTTTGCTAGCCGGAAAAACCCGTTAACAAAAAGATGCAGTTTTACCTCAATCCCCCATGAGACCAGAATGAAAGAACACCAGAAGAACGCCAGTGTCATTCAGTAAGGCAGTAGGGAAGACATCATTCCTGCTGATTTGCTGCTTTTCTTTGGAGTGCAGTACGCACGTAAGACTTATTTCCATCATGGGCTGTACCCTAAATCCAATAACATTGCCACAGAGTCTTCCTTTTATAGCCCTTTTGAAACTCACTTGCAAGCTCTTGCTGAGGCTTTTAAAGAGCAGTACCACCAATTAATTTCCTTCCACTTGCAGTTCCGTGCTGCAACCTTAAGCATTCATATCAGTAAACTTTATCCACATGGATTTTCCTTGGCTTTTTTTTCTGGGCTGTAAGGCTGTATTCTGGGAGAGTTTATTTCTGACATTTCACCTGCATCTGTGGCTGGCATCTCCAGAGAATGGTTGGGTAGGAGTGGGGGTGGGTTGTATACCGTGAACCCCTGTTGGAGACAATATGTAAATTTGTGTATTCAAATGGCTAGTTTCTGGGTGGAGATATGCAAGGAGGATTAGTGTCTGTTTGGCTGCATATCTCCACCCAGAACCTAGCCATTCAAATACACAAATTTAAATATCCTCTCCATCAGGGGTTCATAGTATATAACCCACCACCCCCCCCCCCGCACTCCTACCCAACCATTCTCTGAAGATGCCAGCCACAGATGCAGGTGAAATGTCAGAAATAAACTCTTCCAGAACACGGCCTCACAGGCCAGAAAAAAACCCAAGGAAAATCTATGGATGCCGGCTGTGAAAGCCTTCGACTTCACATTTATCCACATGCTTTCTTTATTCAAACAGCTTAAATACTGTGTTCTATTAATGTGTGAAATGGATACAAGACCCATGTGTATATGCACCGAGATGTATGTTTCATACTTGCAAACATAAAATTTGTCATTAGAGACAGAATCAGGCATCATAGGAGTTTGAACACAAGTAGTCCTTTTACAGTCAGTGACTCACTTTCGATTGGCCATTTGAGAAATCATGATGACTGCAGCTGTGTTCTTTTATTCTGTATTTGAGTCTGACATAGGATTTTGCTTTCATTGAACAGATCAATATCATGCAGAGTGAAACTGTCCAAGATGTCGTCCTGCTGGATCCACGTTGGCTGTGTTCAAACGTCCTTGGAAAACTCCTATCAGTAGAAAACCCCAAAGCTCTCCACCACTACAGAGGTCGATATACAATAGAAGACATTCAGCGCTTAATACCAGACAGTGATATAGAGGAACTTATACAGATCTTGGATGCCATGGATATTTGTGCCAGGGATCTCAGCAGTGGAACCATGATTGACGTCCCTGCATTGATCAAGACTGATAGCCTCCATAGATCTTGGGCTGATGAAGAGGATGAAGTTATGATTTATGGTGGTGTAAGAATTGTTCCTGTGGAACACCTAACCCCACTTCCTTGTGGAATTTTCCACAAAGTTCAAGTGAATCTGTGTAGGTGGATTCATCAACAGAGTACCGAGGGAGATGCAGATATACGTCTGTGGGTAAATGGATCAAAGATTGTGAACCGTGGAGCTGAACTTCTTGTGCTACTTGTCAACAATGGCCAAGGAATTGAAGTTCAAGTTAGAGGCCTGGAAACAGAGAAGATCAAATGCTGCTTATTCCTAGACTCAGTGTGCAGTACCATTGATAATTTGATGGCCACAACATTGCCAGGTCTCTTAACAGTCAAACATTATCTGAGTCCTCAGCAACTAAGGGAACATCATGAACCAGTAATGATCTACCAACCAAGAGATTTTTTCCGGGCACAGAGTCAAAAGGAGACTTCACTGACTAATACCATGGCTGGATATAAAGAAAGCTTTAGCAGTATATTGTGCTTTGGATGTCTTGATGTCTACTCACAGGGAAGCTTGGGGATGGATATCCATGTATCAGATCTGAATCTGCTTACAAGGAGGAAACTGAGTCGGCTTCTGGACCCACCTGATCCCATGGGCAAGGACTGGTGCCTTCTTGCTATGAACTTAGGCCTTCCTGATCTTGTGGCAAAATACAATACAAACAATGGGAATCACCCTGACTTCATACCAAGCCCATCTTATGCCCTTCTGCATGAATGGGGAAATGCTCCTGAAAGTTCCGTGGGCATCCTAATGTCCAAGCTGAGGGAACTGGGTCGCAGAGATGCAGCAGACTTTTTACTGAAGGCATCCTCTGTGTTCAGGGTCAGTCTAGATGTAAATGGCCAAGAAGCCTATGCTTCAAGCTGTAACAGTGGGACATCATACAATTCAATTAGCTCAGTTGTTTCTCGGTGAAAGCAAATTCCAGAAAATGCACATTTTTCTAATTGCAGATGGTGAGGAAGGATTCTATATGGCAGTTTTGTATGTATTAACAAGTGTCTACTTTAATGGCTTGCCACCATTCCCCAACATCACTTTTAAATGACCAATCTACTTTTTAACTGTGACCTGTTGCTTTTATTTTAGTTTTAAAAGGCTGGTGTACCTCTGGTATTTTACAGTTCTGATTATACATTGTGCTGCTTAAATAGTCATTTTAAATAGAAGGACTCCAGCTTTTCAGTAACCAAGAGGTTTTTTTAAAAAAAAAACAAAACATTTTTTAATAGAAAATGACTATGTAATGTGATTAAAGCTCATTTCTTATGTCCTTATTTTTATTCATTGTGCTTGTTTAATTTTTTTAAAAAATATTTATAGCAAAACAATGCTAGTCTATTTGGATTTTAACAGCAAGCTTAGGAACAAAAAAGCGAGTGCCTTTTGCAGACGATAATGTGGTTAAAATCAAGTGATCCTGTTGAAGCTGTAAGACAATGCTACCTCTATTTCACTGTCTGCATGCTGGTTGTTACAAGTGGTGCTTGCCTTTGTGTTTTCCTGAAGTTTTAAGATATTCAGTAATACGACATTCATTCTGCTGAAGAGCTTTCATGTTGGATACCATGAGAATAGAAACATGTAAGACATTATCAGTTTTTATTTCCGTTGAAGTTGAATGAAAACTTTAAAGAATCCATGAACTTGCACCTTCCATTATTTCCACATATCTCAGGTAAAGGTTTGACACAAATGTAAAGTTCACCAAGGCACATATACAAGTGTTAGCTAAATGGACTTATTCTGTATTTACCAGTGATCATTTGTGCGAAGCAAATGGTTTCACTTTCAGATACTAGTGTACTTATTTCTTATACTTGAAGGTTTAATTTTTTTTAATCAAAGAAAGCAAGAATTTCTTGCCGTGAGAGAACTTAAAATTGGTATGAGGGAACAAGACTATTTCTTCTGTTCTGAAAAGCATGTAATTTTAAATGGTGCAAGATATATTATGTGTATATACATATATAATGTATGTATATATATTAATACTGTTTTTCCTTAATCTTTGTTGTAGTAAAATTTTAAAGGATTTTTTTTACAAATAAACTGTTGCCTGTTGCAACTTTTTCATCACTCTTCATTTCATCACTCCTTTTTCATTGCTCCTCATTTCCTAGCTGCATTTATATCATTAACCCACAAACTGAGCACAAAATTCTTTGGTCTGTCGGCATACAAACATATTAGAACGTTGATCCTATCAGTTTGACTTAAGTAGCAGCAAAGAACTCTTAACGCACACTGCATTTTTTCTTATGTAAGGCTTGTTTCCACTAGGGAGCATAGGTTAACACGCAAAGCAGGAAAGAGAACTAGAGTCCTCCAGATGTTGGACTGCATCTCCCAGAATTCCTCACAATTAGGCTATGTTGGCTGGATTTGCTATGCGTTGCAGCTCTCCAACAACATCCAGTTGCATGATTCCCATCCTTGATTGAAAGTATAATGTATGTGCAATGAGGCAGCCTTCAGCACAGTATCATGTGCTGGATGGTTTGGGTCCAACTTATCTCCGGGACCGCCTCCTTCCGTACGACCCTCCCCACACACTTCGGTCCTCTGGGAGGAATCTGTTACAGCCTATGAAAACAAGGCTGTCGGTGACGTCCCAGAGGGCCTTCTCCGCTGCTGCTCCCAGATTATGGAATGGCCTGCCGGACGAGATCCGTCTTATTAACACCTTAGACAGCTTTAAAAAAGCTGTCAAGACAGATCTTTTCTGGCAGGCCTTTCCTGAATAACTATCCCGGCCCAAGACTCGGCTGTCCTCCCTGAGCTGTAATCAGATTTTTTTTTAAAAAAAAAAAAAACTATTGTATGTTTTAATCTTTTTCTAATTTATATATTTTAATTTACTGTATGTTTTTAATCTTTTATAGTTTAATATTATTTTAAGGGGGGGGCTAGGGTACTGGGACTATGGAGTTTTTATATTGTAAGCCGCCCCGATTGCGTTGCAGAGGGGCGGGATAGAAATAAAATATTATTATTATTATTATTATTATTATTATTATTATTAGTGAACCACCATTTAAATTTTAGAATTAAAGCTGTAGGATGCATCTCATAATGATCTGGGTATTGTAAGAAGTAAAGGAACTACCTTCTATCTTTTTTTGTATTAGCTTATGGATCACCAAAGGGGAGAGCTCAGAGATGTGCAAAGGTAAAATATAAAAACATGTTTTTGAAGCATTTGCCGTGATGAATAGTCTCCTTTTAAGTATAGAAAAGGAAATGGCTTTTAGCGTAAATGTTATAATTCCTGGCAAAGGTCTGTAATTTCCTCTCTCACTGTGATGATTCTGCAGAGTTTGAAATAGCAATGATAGCAAAGGGTGTGGTTTGCTTTACGCTGCAACTTGAGTGTATGCACATGATGTAACAAGGCAGGAAAGTGTGGATCACAGTGAATCACAATAATCAAACAATATTCAGAAGGACTTTCTGTAAATATGTGCTGTATTTATGAATTTTAAAAATAGTTGTTCTGAGCGTTCTTTTTTGCAAAAGCACATACACACAGAGTGTTCTAGTTAGTCTGGAACTATGTCTTTTCTGGTACTCTCATAGAGAGGTCTTTCTGTTACGTAAGTTATGCCAAAATCTGAGCTGTTGTTTTGTATCTTTTTAATTTAGAAAAGCTGTTTCTCTCCCCCCCCCATATATATCTTGAAAACCAGGTAGTCTTTCCACCCACACTGATCACAATTACGGTATCACACCCCATACTTCTGTTTTCAGTTGATTGTGTGGTAGCCAACCTAGCAATGAGCCTCTCTGTGCTTTGGCTGGCCCCTTAGATGGCAGGATCTATGGATCTTTAGTAGAGCACAAGCTAAATGTGAATCAACAGTGTGATGTAGCAGCAAAAAAAGCTAATACAATTCTAGGTTGTATCAACAGAGTAATGAACAAATCAAGGGATGTAACAGTACCATTTTATTTTGCTTTGGTCAGACTTCACCTTGAGAAGGCTCTCTTCAAGTGTCAGAAGAGATCATCCAAGGTGATAAAAGGGTCTGCAAACCAATATCTGTGGGGAATGACTAAAAGAGTTGGACATTTTAGCCTGGAGAAGAAAAGACAGATTATATGATAGCCATACTAATAATAATAATAATAATAATAATATTTATTTATACCCCGCCCCTCTGCTAAAAAAAATCAGGACGGCTTCCAACAATTAAAACATTATAATGAAGACTAAAAACACCACCACCCCCACCCTCCCCCATAAAAAGACATTAAACACTATGAAATTAAAACCTTCTAACTAAAAACACATTAAAACAAATATATACATAAATTTTAAAAAGCCAGGAGATAGCTCCTGAGACCGGGATCTAATCAGGAAAGTCCTGGCGAAAGAGATCCGTCTTTAGTGCTTTTTAAAAAGCTACTCAAGCTTGTCAACTGTCTGAAGGCCTATCAATGGAAAATAGAGTTTGTTTTCCACTAGGGTAGGACACAACCCAGTGAATTCTAATTTCAAGGAAGGAGATTCCAGCTAAACAATAGGAAGAACTTTGTTGTGTGCCTTCCAGTCATTTCTGACTTAGAGCAACCCTACCATGAGGTTTTCCTGGCAAGATTTATTCAGAGGGAATTTGCCATTGCTTTCCTCTAAGGCTGGGAGAGTGTGACATGCTGATGGTAAAACCTGTTTGATAGCAGAAATTCTGAGAGCCAGTGGAATGGAGTGGAGTGGAATGGTCGAGACCAAGGTTTGACTCCCTGCTTGGCCATGGAAACCTACCGGGTGGCCTTGGGCAAGTCACACTCTGCTTCAGAGGAAGACGAGGGCAAACCTGTTCTGAACAAATTCTGCCAAGAAAACCCCATGATAGGTTTGCCTTAGGGTCGCTATAAGTCAGAAATGACTTGAAGGCACACAAGTCAGGGGAGCGAGGGTACACTTGCATGTGGAATGCACCCTCCTTTCACTTCTCCCAGGAGTCCAGACCAATCCATGGTCTGAATTGCTTCCCTCCACTTCCTACCAGTTAGATGCAGCTGCTGCAGCCCCATCCAGCACTTTAGAACTACTTGGGGAGATGGGGCAGAGATTTCAGTACAGGGTGCATGTGAAAGAGAATAACCTTCTCCAAAAAGGAACACACATGTGCACAAACCATACTTGTGTGCCTGTCACAATCTGCCACTAGAAGTGTACTCAAAAGTTGGACATTTTACTTGGTCTGTAAAACCTTGCCAGAGCTTGTACTTCCCTGCAATAGTCCTTGAGAGCCGGAGGTCATGTTCACAGCTTCATGGAGATAGCAATGTAGGACTTTGTAGAGGTCCCATTGCCCCTGCACACATGAGCCTGCATTAACAAGTAATGGGATTCCTGACTTATTGTGAACATATAGCACACTGGTGCAAACAGCCCATTTGCTCAAGAAAATAAAACTAACCAGGAAAGAATGGCTTGTTGTGATGTAATGCAGGATCCTTACTTTTTTGTCCCAAAGCAGCCAGGGTTCATAAACCAACATATCTTGGGTTTTATGTGAAACCAAAGGCTTTCACAGCCGACATCCATAGATTTTCCTTGGTCTTTTTCCGGGCTGTGAGGCTGTGTTCTGGAAGAGTTTGCTTCTGACATTTCACCTGCATCTGTGGCTGGCATCTTCAGAGATTATCTGAAGAAACGTCAGAAGCAAACTCTTCCAGAACACAGCCTCACAGCCCAGAAAAAAACCAAGGAAATCTATACCTTGGGTTATTGCTAGATTATGCTCCTGTCCGGAAGCAAGGAACTAGGTTCCCAGCTTAAGATATCACATTGACCTATCCCAGCAGTTGGGGATCAATAATCTTTTCATAGAATCATAGAATTGTGGAGTTGGAAGAGACCACAAGGGCCATCCAGTCCAACCCCCTGCCATGCAGCAATCACGATCAAAGCATCCCTGACAGATGGCCATCCAGTCTCTGTTTAAAGACCTCCAAGGAAGGAGACCCCACCCCACTCCGAGGGAGTGCGTTCCACTGCCGAACAGCTCTTACTGTCAGAAAGTTCCTCCTAATGTTGAGGTGAAATCACTGTTCCTGGAGCTTGCATCCATTGCTCCATGTTCTAGTCTCTGGAACAGCAGAAAACAAGCCTGCTCCATCCTCAATGTGACACCCCTTCAACTACTTAAACAGGGCTATCATATCGTCCCTTAACTGTCTTTTTTCCAGGCTAAACATACCCAGCTCCCTAAGTCTTTCCTCATAAGGCATGGTTTCCAGACCTTTCACCATTTTAGTCACCCTCCTCTGGACATGCTCCAATTTGTCAATACCCTTTTTGAATTGTGGTGCCCAGAACTGGACACGGTTTTCTAGGTGAGGCACCTGGAATACTGTGTCCAGTTCTGGGCACCACAATTCAGGAAGGATATTGACAAGCTGGAATGTGTCCAGAGGAGGGTGACCAGGGTGGTGGGTGGTCTGGAAGCCATGCCCTATGAGAAATAGCTTAGGGAGCTTGGCATGTTTCGTCTGGAGAAGATTGAAAGGAGACATAACAGCCATGTTTAAATATTTGAAGGGATATCATACTGAGGATGGAGCAAGCTTGTTTTCTGCTGCTCCAGAGACTAGGAGACTAGGACACAAAGCAATGGACTACAGGAACAGATTCCGCCTCAACATTAGGAGGAACTTTTTGACAGTAAGAGCTGTTCAGCAGTGGAACACACTCCCTCGGAGCGTGGTGGGGTCTCCTTCCTTGGAGATTTTTAAACAGAGGCTGGATGGCCATCTGTCAGGGATGCTTTGATCGTGATTTCCTGCATAGCAGGGGGTTGGACTGGATGGCCCTCGTGGTGTCTTCCAATTCTACAATTCTATGATTCTATGAGGCCTGACCAAGGCAGAATAGAGTGGCACTCTTACTTCCCTTGATCTGGACACTATACTTCTATTGATGCAGCTCAAAATCACATTGACCTTTTCAGTTGCCGCATCACGCTGTTGACTCATGTTCAACTTGTGGTCTACTAGGACTCCTAGATCCCTTTCGCACTTAGTCTCATTCAGCCAGGTCTCCTCCATCCTGTATCTACACATTTCGTTTTTCCATCCTAAGTGCAGTACCTTACATTTCTCCATATTGAATTTCATTTTGTTAGCTTTGGCCCAGCTCTCCAGTCTGATGTACACCAGGTCCCATCAGGCCCAATCAGCATGGCAGTGATTTGGGGGGTTTAGTACAGAGGGGCACAGGTGCTCCAATCCTGAGCAAGTCCTTCCCAGTCAGTGTTACAAGCTCATGAAATGGGAGGAACAAACAGGATATGTGCACCAGCACACTGCCCATTCTCATTAAGCTAAAATTCCTGGAAGATGTGAAGATGGCTGATCATTATAAGTGACTCTCTTTAAGTGAAACACAGAGAAAGGTGATGTCCTTTCTTTCCTTGAGCCTGGCAACATTACAATTTTTAATATTGAAAATATTGTTGCAATATCAATTGTTCTCACAGCTTTGCATTCATTAGAACTACCTTTCCAGAAGTACATGGGGGGGAGAGCAAATAGAACTGTCATAAGACAAGCATATGACTGAAAACACGAGGTTTAAGGTTTTGTCTTTCCCAACTGCTCCACTGAAAAAGGGCCAGAAAGAACAAGTGAGTGGCATAGATAGGGCTGATCTTGTGGAGGCTGCAGTTTACACAGTGCCTTCTGACTCACAGCCAAGGGTTATCACAGTCAGACTTCTTTTTTCTGCTGCTTCTTGCATTCCACAGTGTCCTAAGCAAGTGGTCACAGGTTGCAAAAGAATTATTGCAGCTTTCATTCCACAGGCTTGGGGTTTTTTAATCTGCTACAATTTATGCCTTTGGTGGTTTACACAATTTGAAAATTAATGTAAATCACACTGGACATATGAAAATGCTTAGCAAACCTCCCCCTTATAAGCTTTACCTGGATGTAAACAGTAGCTGAAATCCTGCATCACTGATTGTGACACATAACTTTATGAAGACAAGAGCTATGTCACTGACACAATATGCAACCATGGTAGAGAACTGCAACAATGCACAACAGGACACCATACAAAATGTCCTGTTGCATAATCATTGCTCCCACTACATAACAATGAGCCACACAAAATGTCTCATTGCACAATAGGGGCTCCTACTGGACAACTGTGCACTACAAACTTTGGGGGGACTGTTTTCTAATCAGGTGTAGGGCACCCATGACTTTCTACTGCCCTCTGTTCTGGATTAATAGTCCCCCATGGCTCTGTTGAGGTTTGTCAACCCCTCTCCTTGCATAGTCATTGCACAAGGGTGATTTGTCTCACAAAGTGCCATACTATTTCTCATTGTGACCATTGCACAATGGCCACACTGCTTGCTCTGCTTGTGCAATGGTCCCAGTGGCATGGCTATGATAACACTTCTATCCTGAGAACACCACAATTCTAAACTGTGCAATTGCCCATGTCTTTTTTTGCTGTTAATATCCAATGTGCAGAGGACTCTGTCTTTGAATTATGGGGACAGGGGCGAGTGGGTACATAAACTAGTCCCAATTTGCAGTTATAATTTTAAATCATGGCTGAATAATCTAAACTAAAATTAATCCATCTTCTGAAAGATGTCACTTGGTGGATTCCAGGATTTGCAATATCCGGTGTAATGTAGTGCCCTAGAGCAGTGGTTCTTAACGTGTGGTCCGCAGACCTCCAGGGGGCCACAACATCCTCACAGGGGGTCCACAAAGGTTTGAAGGCTACTCAGCTCAGATTACAGGAGCCAAGGCAAAGACTGGCTCACTTGGACTGCACGTTTTTGTTCAATCCGCTCCAGCTACAAATTTGCAGGAAGAAGCAGGAGAAAAGTTTTCCCTTCCCTCCAGTGCCTCTGAGGGAAGGGTTAATGGATGGTGTAAGTGTGTTGTTGTTGTTGTTAGGTGGTGGTGATGGTGATGGTGGTGGTGGTGTTAGCATTTTAAATCTTAAGTTAACTCTTGGTAGTCTGAAGAAACAAAAAATATTTAAAAGGGGTCCCTGGTAACAAAAAGGTTAAGAGCCACTGCCCTAGAGCATTCATTAATTAAAACACTCATTTTGTGAAGCCAAAACTGAAAATCCAAAGTGATTATTATAACATGGAACACTTCATTTTTTTAAAAAAAAAGTCAGCCTTAAAGTAACCAGTAGGAAGCAACCATGCACTTAAGCTCCACAATATCCAGTAGCAGATTTGGAAGAAAACAGAGTGTTTGAAAGACATCAGAGTGGGCAGAATGTAGATTGGGTAGAACTCGAGACGATCTGTAATCAATGGGCAAAGACTGTTTAAACAGCAACAAGAATTGTTTAAAAATAGCAATTGTTAACAGGTGTTTAAAAGTAGCAACAAAAACTTTGTTTTCAGATTTAACAGGAGCATCAGTTTATGCATCGTGACTGCAGGCAAACAGCCTGAGTACCAGATGCCAGTGCTGTTCCTCTTTTCCAGAAGTCCACAGTTTTCCTGGGTCTCAGAATGGAGGAGGAAGACCAACCAACCAGAGCCAGATAGCCTGATTGGCTAGCAGGGGACAGGACTTGGAAGAAAGTGGAGGCTTTACTCAGGTACTCTCCTGACCTATATAAGCTGTTTCATCCATGCCAACAGGCAGTCAGCTCCAACCATCACCCTTACCCACCCTTTCTCCCTCCATGTTCAGGATTTTGTTAGATGACTGTTTTGTCAGCGATATCACACTGCTAATACAGATTGTCATAACTCTGGGCAGTTTGGGCATCAATTTTGGGGTAGATGGAAGCTATGGGCCCATCATACCCAGTATGGGGAGTCACCTTAAAGGACCTTGGGGGTGTGGGCAATCAAGTTATGCCCAGCTCAAGGGCAGAGGGCTCTGCCAGGTGCCAAGGGAAGCATACAGTGGCTTCCTTCTGAATGGATTCCCAGCTCTCTCATTCCAGCACTACACAGCAAGTGGGCTAAGTTTCCATTGGCTGGGTTGATAGATGAATAGGTTGCCATGGTCTGGCTGGCAAATTGACCAACAACCAGATCCAAACCCGTGCTCTGAGCAAAGCCCATTCAGCTTTAACTAATAAAGTTGTGGCCTCTTCCATTCCAACAAAATGGAGTCTCCCCTCATGCTTACTAAATGTGAAGCTCCACACTTGCCACTGGGTCCACAAACAGCTCCCCCAGCCCTAAAATATATTATTGAAATTAAAAAAGCCGGGGGGAAGTGTAACCAGGACTAAATATTCATGCAGGAGACAGTGAGCTCCATTCAGCTGCTGTCTTCAAAGCAAATCTTGATCTCAGATTTCTTTAGGCCCAAGTGCATGCCTTCTGCATCCAGCTCCAGTTGGATTTAGGGATGCTAGCAAAAAGCAAATTAGATGCTATAAGCCTGAACTCCACCTACCCCTGATCTACCTGTTAGAACCAAATTAAAAATTTCCTTTAAATCTCAGCAAAAGCCCAGTGAAATACAAACATCCTCCATGCATGACAGTGCTAACACAAGCCTCTGCACCACTAGTCATTGCACCACTCTGGCTATTTCAACTTCTAAACAATGAAACATAAGATTCCCAAATGAAACTCATGGGATTAGGCAGGGAAATGTCACTGTTTCTCAAGCTAAGCCATCTCACAATGTGCTTGAAATGAAAGGGCTCTTGTCTGCTACACACTAATAGCACTATGATTCCACTTTAACTGCAATGGCAATGAGGGAGCCCTGGTGGTGCAGTGGTTAAATGCCAGTACTACAAGTCACCAGAGGGCTCCAAGGTTCACTCAGCCTTCCATCCTTTCGTAGGTCAGTAAAATGAGTACCCGGCTCGTGGGGGGCAATTAGCTAACACACATTGGAAACTGCTTAATGCAGTGTAGATGTGTAAAATGTTACTGCTTAAAACAGTTTGTAAGCCGTTCTGATAGCCTTGTGGCTAAAGAGCGGGGTATAAATAACTAATAAATAAAAATAAATAAAATAATAAATCCTATAACATTCTCCTGGGGTTTGTAGTTTGGTGAGACACTGAAGCACTCTCGCTGAGAAATCTTAGTTCCTCTCCTTAGACTGCAAACCCCAGGGATTCCATAGGAGCCATGGCAGTTACAGTGGAGTCATAGCATTGTAATGTGTAGTGTGAAAGGGCCACAGAGCTCTAGTGCCACACAGAACTGCAAATCCCAGGATTCCAAAGGATGCATCATAGCAATTAAAATTAAAGTGATAGAATTGTATACTATGAAAGAGCCCTAGGACTCGTCCAGACATGATGGTATACTGAGAGTGGATGCACATTTTGGCCCATTCACAGTGACACTGTTTTGTCTCCATTTTTTTGCTTATTCACATCCATTCATATCTATTTAAATGGAGCCTCCACATGCTCTGATAAAGGGCAATACAATGAAAATGTGCAGCAATGTGAATTTGGATGTCCACACATGTGAAAATGTACATCTATACACATTTTCCAGGAAACTTCGGGGGAAAACGCAAGTCCTTTTATTGTGTGGTTTGCACATTTTTTAGCCCCCCCCCCTCCAAATACCATAAATCTCATTCAGATCACTTCAGGACACATTGTATTCTCTGCAAATTCTATGAGAAGCATTTTCATAATCTGGACAACCCCCTAGTCTCCTAACATAGAAGCTAACTATATGTTAGTTTTCAGCGACATGGATCAAATCTCCAGGAACCCTGGGGTTGTCCAAATGGTGAAAAAACTCCTCACGGAATGCAAGGAGAATCCTACCTGTCCTAATGACATTCTGTATGATTTTGCCCTATTGTGAAGAAGGGAGGCAAAAAGGCCAAAAAAAACTCTCCAGAAAAGCCTTCACAGCTTTTCTTGTCCTTTTCAAAAAAACAAGGTGGGGCACATTACTACTCATTAGGACAAGTGAATCGATCTGATTCGCTTGCCCAAACAAGAGGAAGCACAAATCTGATTGGCCAGACAAGCACAGGGGGCAGGGCTTGCTAGCAAGGCAAGCAGCCCACAGCCACCATTCTCCCCCCTGAGCTATTGGGGACGGGGAAGGGAGAAGGGTGGCTGTCATACCCACCAACCCCCCAACACTGCCGTCGCCACCACCAGGGACAGAGAAGGGAAGAGGGCTCTCTCTTCCTCTTCTTCCTTCCCAAATTCCCTCCTCACATCCCGCCAACACCACCGCCTCCCCCCCGTCCAGTTTTTCCGCCACCTGCCCATGGGGCCAAGGAAGGGAGAAGAGGGTGAAAGAGCCCTCTTCCTCCTTCCTCAGTTTCTCCACCACCCACCCGTGGGGATGAGGAAGGGGGTAGAGAGCGAAAGAGCCCTCTTCCCTGGTTTCTCCGCCACCCACCCACCCGCTCACTCCTGTGGGACTGAGGAAGGGGGGAGGGGGCTTGCTTGCCCACTTCTTCCTTCCTCAGCTGTCCACTGGGATGCGAAGCTTATGGAACTGCTGGGGATAAAACCCACCATTAAGACAAGTCACAGCTGCTGTGACTTGCTTTTTCTGTGGGGCACTATGGTTTTTCTGGGCTCGTGTAGACAAGCCCCCTGTTTCTACTGCAGAGAGCATTTAGAAGAGGATCATTTGCATCGGGAGAAGGGGTGTTTAACTCGTCTCCTACTGGCCATTTTCCCACCAAAATTTTCCCCAGCAGGCTGCAGTGCCATGTTTTGAAAGCAATTCTGATTTGGAACACAGGCAAAGGTTAGCGTTAGGGTTGAGGTTGAAGGAGTGGAGTTCAGGAGAAAACTGATGGCAGAAGAAGGATTAACCTTCCCTCACATATCCATACATAGCCATCTCTCAATCAAATTGTCTTTCCCAATAGTAATCTGTAATGGTGCATGGGCCACTGAAACTTCATTCAGTAGATGTGTCTGAAGCCTAACATGTATCATAGAATCATAGAATCATAGAATTGCAGAGTTGGAAGAGACCACAAGGGCCATCCAGTCCAACCCCCTGCCACACAGGAAATCTTGATCAAAGCATCCCTGACAGATGGCCATCCAGCCTCTGTTTAAAGACCTCCAAGGAAGGAGACCCCACCACGCTCTGAGGGAGCGTGTTCGACTGCCGAACAGCTCTGACTATCAAAAAGTTCCTCCTAATGTTGAGGTAGAATCTCTGTTCCTGGAGCTTACATCCATTGCTCCGTGTTCTAGTCTCTGGAGCAGCAGAAATCAATGTAGTTAGTTTAGTGTATAATGCATGTCTGCAGTTACAGTGTTATGTCAATGTAATGGCTGCCTGAAGTCATATATTAACAAGCTTAGTGCACTTAGGAACTAGTTTGTCCTAAGCATGAATACTCTGTTATGCAGGTTTGGTACTTAATTACTAGCAAGCTGTTGATTTTTCTTAAATTTATCTGACTCATACTTGAGGAAGTACTTCCTCTGATTATCTGTCAAGGTGAAACTAACTTGAAGTTAAGTTCTTTGTTTGCTTTGATCAAGTTAGACTTTGTGGGAGGATCTAGTTTAGTTTTAGATACATCCACACCCCCTTTGTGCCTGGGACTAAATAGATTTTAGAAACAACTCAGTTGCAGGTTGTTATTTGCTAACAAATTTTGGCAGGAGGTAGCATTCCTACCACCTTGCTTTTGGATGTCATTACAGCAAACTGCTAGAAAAAGATAGAAGAATTTGCTCATCTCAAAAGCCTGCATTCAAAAACCCTTTCATTAGAATAAACACTAGTGCCAGTGAAGTAGCTGTTTGTTTCAGTATAATAACCCTGAGTCTTAATACATTTTCAGACCACACTGTTATAGTGTTACTATTCCACTTTAACTGCTCTGGCTTCCTCCTGTGGAATTCTGGGGTTTGTAGTTTAGTGAGGCCTAAGACCTCTCTGGCTGAGAGTTGTGAATGCCCCTCCCTCAACTGCAAATCCCAGGATTCCACAGGAGGCAGCCATAGCAAATAAAGTGGAATAGTAACACTATAACAGTGTTGTCTGAAAATCTCCTTAGTGGTGATAAACTTTACTCTGCACAGCATTTCCCCACCACTGTCACAATTAAAATGTCAAACACTGATATCTATTGTTATGTTCAGAGGTATCAGTGCTACCACTGATCAGGGTAGGGAAACGTTGGCCTACCATATAGTTTGGATTTCATCTTCCAGAAGCCCAAAACAACATGGGAAATGATAACAGATTATGGGAATGGCAGTTCAAAACATCTGCAGCGTATTGTATGAATAAATAAATGTAGCATATTATGCTAAATCAACCTGGGCTTTTTTCTTGTTGACAGTCAATAAAGGTAATTATTCCATCTCTATACCTCAAAAGGATGCTTGGGATGAAATTGTCCACCCTGCTGGTTGAGCTTCTTGGATAGCAGATGGCTTTGTGGGTGATGCACTTATTAACTCTGTTTTGACTGCAGTAGATCATCTGTGACTCATCAGGAACAATGCCTCCAGTCATTTGCACAAAGCAATCGTGGTTTGATGGAAACAAGAAACATGTCTTCATGCATTCAAAATGGTTTCTCTGACGCAGATTATTTTATCCAGCTTCTCCATTAAGTTATGTTAGGTGTGCTTAACTCGATTCCTTTAATTTCAACCATTTGGAGGAGCAAGACCTAAGGATTTTTCCAACTGGCAGTTTATTCACCTGCATTAATGCTGATGCAGATGGCAGAACCAGACATTCCTTAAGGGAGAAATTCCTTGTAGTGCATGCAAAAGAGCCTACGGCAGCTGTTGGTGGTAGTCAGATGTTCATTTCAGATTTCCCCCCAAAATAAGACTCAAGACATCTCTCAGTAAAACTGATTTTTAAACAAACAAAAAAAAGCCCCAATGGCAATAGTTGGTTGGTTTTGTCACAGTGACATTTGTGCTAACCTTCATAATCTGTTATAATGAACAGGTATTAGTGTAGAAATTGGCACTTGTGTTAAATAAAATCATACGTCAAAGATAATACTTGAAAAACCATCCACTTCACACTTTCGGGTATTTCACAGCCTAAAAACCTCCAGGAAGCATGAGTGGATTTGTAAACAAGATGCACATCTTATTCTTCTTTGTGGTCTCTGTGACTCACACAAATGAGTCTGATCTTCACCTGCATGGAGTATTGCAATGTATTTTCTAGACAAGCTCTGAAAAAGAAACTTCATCACCTGAAGGTCTCCAAAATGGAGAAGGCTCTTCAGGCCAGAGCCTTGAATATGACAACATCCAGAGGCTTCTCCAACCCTGGTTCCAAAAACCTCCAAGGTTCCACCCTTTATGATTACAATTCCTCCACAGGTTCTACCAATCTCCATGACTTCATCATCATCAGAAAAACCCAACAGTGCTCCAACTAAGGAGACAAAGGAGATTATCAGGCACGGGGAAACATGGCACAAAACTGCATCCCAAACTGTGTCAGAAGAATGCAATGATAACAAGAAAGGGCAACATTATCAGACACCCATGTCCTCAGCCATTCCTGGGGCATAGCGCTGGTGCAGACAAGGCTTCACTTTTTTATTGACAGGGCTAAGCCACCAATACAAAGGGACATCCTACTCACGCCTGCGCTATGCCCCTGGAATGCCGAAGGACGTCGTTGTCTGATAATGTCACCCATTTTTGTTCTTGTCACAATTCTTCTGATGTGGTTTTTGCTGCATCTGATAATCTCCAAAGAAACACACAAATGGACAAGACCCATTACCTGCCTCTGGAGCTGACTACTCTTGAATCAGAGTATCCAGCCTACACTTAACTCGTCTGCCTCAGGCTCCATCCAGGAACCAGTCTCTGGATTCCAAATACCAGCTGTAACACCACTTCCTCCAGAGAACATCACAGAGCCAGAACCTCTTCCAAAGAAGAAGTCCAATTTACAGCAGTTTATTTCAATGTAGAGAATCAAGACATAACTACTCTACAGCATTAAAAGGAACCTTCCATCTTCCTCACAGATCAAGGTCTCAGAGGAGGAGATCTAGGTCCGGATCTCCCAGACACAGATTCCCTTCTCATTCTCCATGACATAGATACCAGGATAGCTCTCCAAATCACAATACTTCTCCACCTAGATATTCATGATCACTGCACCGAGGTCATGTCAATGTGGATTTGACTTCATGAGATATATCCTCAGAATCTTTAGTCTCACATTTTCCCTCTAGAAGAGGTTAAGATTGGCATTACTGGGATCCATACTGATTCCCACTTCATGCCTTGTCTCCGGTATATCCTTGAGAATCTCCCTCACCAGTACAATAGATGCCTTTCGGCCATGGATATCTCCTACAGGAAACAATTCCTTGGTCTTCCAAGGACACTCTCCAGAAGTTGCAGCCTACACCTTGGGGAGCAACACCTTCTGCAACGGTGTCAAAGCTTCCACCAGAACAACCAAAACTAACCACATCTTCAGATCCAATCCCTGCTCGGACTCTTTGACCACATCTGCCCCTCCACCAACCAATGAGAACAGCACCCATACCAAAGGCTGAGGCTGATGCCCCCAAGTGGGAGGAACTTGTCTTACATTCTTGCTTAATCCATTGCTCTTCATCTCCTCCACAAGAATGAGAGGTGGATTCCAAAGCCAAAGACAATGAATCATCCATTTCCACAGAGAAGTCCAAACAAGCCTCAGCTTCACCAGATGAAACTGTGATGGGTATACATCCGTTATCTGACAACCTCAAATCCTATGCTGAGCCATTAGTACGTACGGTCTCAGCACTAGGACTGAAAGCACCACCAGCCATGACTACTGGTCTTCCAGAGGGTCCAGTCAAAATAAACTGTACCTGTATGACTTCAGATTCTACCTTCACTTCTGGCAGTTGCCCACCAGTCCATCCTCTATACACCAACATCCTCAAGGGTAGGAAACCTTTATAGAATATGTATGTATGTGCCTTCAAATTGCCTGTTGACTTACAGCAACACTATGGATTTCATTGGGTTTTCTTGGGCAAGGAATATGACAAAAGGATCATTGCTCCTTCCTGTTTAAACACCCTACAGCAAATTCCATCATTGTGGGAGCAGCACAGTTGAAGCAAAAGGACATGAACCATCCAACATCTTCAGACAAGGCTGGTTGCTGTCTAAATGCATTGGGCAGGAAGATCTGTTCTTCCATGGGTCTCTCCTTTTGAATCTCCAGTTTTCAAGCCTGCATGGGAGCTTATGAGCAGATGCTGTAGGGGGAAATGCCACATCTACTAGAAAAACTCCCAAGTGAAGGCAAGAAGCTTGCTCAAAATTACTGACCAGAAGTCCATAGATTGTCTTTTCAATAAATCCTGACATCTTGCCACCATGCTGTGAAGTCAAGCTCATGCTTCTGCTCTTTTTTTTTCTTTTTTGGTGGAGATTCACTTGGCTCCATACATCTGATCTTGGATCCAACACATGCAGTAAAGTGGAGGACCTACCATTCAATACAAAAGACCTCTTCCATGACTCAATGGGTGAGAAACTAGACAAGGATTACAAGCTCTGATTATCAGCTAAGAAAATTGGAGTGACTCCCACCTCAAAGAAGTAATAGTGGACTAGGTCAATCTTACTCCAGCTGCTCCTACCAGCATTCTTCTCAATCCTTATAATTATTATCTCATAGGCACTCACAAGGAAAACTGAAGTCCTCTTCCTATAAGAAAAGAATGTTGGGAGCTTCTAGGATGCATTTTGACTACCCTACATTACTTCTATTTGGAACCCACTTAAGCCTCTTTTACTACCAATGGTCCAATGTAACATCAGACTCTTCTTACCCTCAGAGGCTATAGAATTCAATGATGTTCTATGCTATAGACTTAAATCAACTCCCATTGGAGGGGAACTTAAAAATCATACCATCTCAAATTCTTGAAGAAGTAACAGCCCTGCTGGAAAAAGGGCCTATAGAACCAAGTTCCAAGTCATCTGACCTACACTAGAGTCTACTCCTAGGGGTTGTATAAACAATGAAATTACCCCTCATAGAATTTGCAGGGAATACCTGTTGTCCAAACAAGCTGTGCTGGAGATTTGGCATTTTCAGGGGGAGGGACTCCATTTACTATGTGTTAGGGGACTTCACGGTTTTCTGTGAAGATTTTTTTTTTATGGCACAGTGCTGTGCATTATCAGTCATCTGAATAACCAATTCGCAGTGCTGCACATTCAGAACCCAGAGAAAGTTGAAAGGTAATTGGCCTGTTATGCAAGCAGAGGCAGGCTTTCCTCTTATTTGGTCAAGAAGCAACATTTTGGCCTTCTGGAGGACCGAGGGTTTGCCTCTCTTGAGTGTGTACTGTATTGCAGCGCAGGGATGGGGATTTTTTTTTCCAAGCAGAAGTTCTCCTTTCTACCCCTTGAATGAAAGAGTAATAAAAAATGTGCAGCAACAAATTGGCGGGGATTGAGCCCCGCACTCATGGCCGCCATCTTGATTCACAAGAAGTCTGTCTGAACTTCACCACTCATTGCTTTGCAGGCAACTTTTTTTTAGAAAATTGTGGAGATAGTAGGGAGCTATGGGAATTGCAGGTAATGCATGTCCCAGCACAGTATTTCCTCCTGTCTAGCTGATTCCCTGGTATTTTGCCCTGCCAAAGAGAGATGGGGAAATCCATCCAATCCTGGACATCCAAGGTGTAAACAACTCTCTCTCTCTGGCTTTTCTTCGCAAACGAAGATTCAGGAAGGACTCATCCCGCGCTTTCTGCAAGCACGCTGATGACTAAAAAGGCCAATCCGAGATAAACAAGTCCAGTTGCAAAAAGCACAGCAGAAGGTCTCCTTGGGTGATGTTTTTGGGTTGTGATTCTTTCTGCGTTGTCGTATCTCTTCAAGACTTGTTCGGCGTGTGTTCTCAAATAAGGCTGCAGCATTGTGGATAGTGCATCTCCATGCCTCCATGTGAGGCCAGGGCGGACCACTGTTGGTGATCAATTTGGCGGAGCCTGAGATGTTGTTTCAGGGAGTCTTTGTATCGCTTTTTTGGAGTGCCCCTCTTACACTGGCCCGTGGCGAGTTCACCGTAGAGTAGTATTTTTGGGAGGCGATGGTCCTCCATCCTAGAAACGTGCCCTGCCCAGCGCAGCTGCGTTCTCAATATCATGGCCTCAATACTGGTGATCCCTGCTTGCTCAAGGACGGCAACATTCGTCACATAGTCAGTCCAGTGTATATTTAGGATTGTGCGTAGACAGCGCTGATGAAAGCACTCGAGGAGTCGTAGGTGGTGGCGATAGGTGACCCATGTTTCAGATCCATAAAGGAAGATAGACAGTACAATGGCTCTATACACACTGTTTTTTGTGCTTCGCCTCAGGTGTTTATTGCTCCAGATTCTTTTGTGAAGTCTTCCAAATGTGCTATATGCCTTTGCTAATCTCTGATCGATCTCTTTGTCAATCTTGGTATCTGAGGAGATGATGCTTCCCAGGTAGGTGAACTGCTGAACGGACTTGAGCACAGATTTGCTGACGGCAATTACATTTCATTAAAGATGTTCAGGATGTGCACAAGGGATTGGTTCATGATGATTGATCTTCACAATGCTTATTTCCATATTTCAGTCATGCTGTCCTACTGTCACTTCCTCAGATTTGCAATTGCCCATCTTTGCCACCAATATTGGGTATTACCCTTTGACCTTTCTACTGCCTCCAAGGTATGTATTTACCAAATGTATCGCTGTGGTAGTTTCCCATCTGATAACTCGAGGCATTGTCATTTACCCATACTTTAGCTGCTGGTGGCTCCCACCCACCATCACCTTTACACCAGTCTGCCATGTTGAAGCTGTTGTCCTTACTGTGGGCTTTTCCTGAATGAAAAGAAATGCAAACTTCTACCAATTCAGTGGATAGCGTTCATAGGGCAGTCCTAGACTCTCAATGGCCAAAATGTTTCTCCCTTTTGGGAAAGTGCTCCATCTCCGCCACACAGCTTCGTCTCTGGTGAGAATCAGGACAACCAGAACCCATTATGTTCAGGTCCTTCTCAGCCTAATGGCCTCAATAGCCCACATCACACCACTTGCACATCTCTTCATGAGTCCTCTACAACATTGGTTTCTAAGGGTTTCCAACCACCAAAGATTCTCAACTCAGGTGGCTGACAATTTGCTAAAGAATGAGGAACTCTCTGTATGGGTGAGTCAACTTGCCCAAACTTCTCCAAGGGCTTCCTTTTCACTCTCTATCTCTGACTCTGTTGATGACAACAGATATCTTCGGGGCTAGGGCAGCCTCTGAGGAGACCTACCCATAAATGGATGCTGTACCCCCAAGGAGCAACACTTCCACATCAATGAACTGGAATTGCTGGTCACAATCAAGGCTTTTCAGTTTTTTTCAAACTCCTCCTCAAGGGGCATGTAGTGCAAGTCCTCTTGGACAACACTACTGTCATTTACTACATCGCAAAATAAGGAGGCACATGATCATCAGCTCTACTGCATCTGACCAGAGAACTCTGGATGTATTGTCTCCAGAGGAACATCTGGATAACTGCAATCTATCTCCTGAGGGAGGACAACAGCAGGACAGATGCCCTAAACTGCACCCAAATGAATTCTCACAAGTGGGAGTTGGTCCAACCCGTGCTTCACAACCTGTCCTCTCAATGCGCACTCCAGAGACCAACCTCTTTGCCTCTAAGCAGAATGTCAGATCCAGGTGGTTCTGCTCATGGGGTCGATGAATGATTTTTTCACTGGAAGCTGCCTTATTTATTTATTTTATATCCTGTTTTTCTCCCATATGGGTCTCAAAGTGGCTTACACCATATTTTAAAACAATAAGTCTGAAATACAAAAACTAAAAAAGGATTAAACATCCACTTAAAAACATTAATATAAAACAGTTTAAAGCATATTAAAACTGCTTACACATTAAAACCTGCACACTCATTGCACCACTCTATCAGTTAAAAGCTGATGGCATGTTTAAATAAGGTCTTCACTTGCCAGCAAAAAGAGACAGGGATGTGGGCAATCAATCCTCCCTTAGCAGAGAGTTTCATAACCTGGAGGCATCCACCAAGAAGGTTCTCTCCCAGGCCCTCACCAGCCATACCTGTTATGGTGGTGGGACCAAGAGAAAGCCCCTCTCCGAAAGATCTTAAAACTCAAGTAAAGCTCATATAGGGAGAGATGGGCTTTCTGGCAGCCTGGACCTAAGGTGTATAGTGCTGTCCCTTTTTTCAGGGACAGAGAAAACTACACCTTTCCCCTGTTTCCACTTCTCACCAAAGTGATTGCAAAACTGAGAGAGGACTTGGTACACTGTATTCTTATCAAACCATGGTGGCCTTGACAACAGTGGTTTGCTCCCCTCATACACCTAGCCAATTCCCACTACCTTTGGCTCACACACAGGACAGACTTACTTACAATTCTGTGCCTGACAGCCTGGCTCATTACTGCTTGACAGCCCTGAGTGAACGTACACTGTCTGTCATGGAGGCAGCAGAGAAACCCTCCACCAGACAATCTTACCATTACAAGTGGAATCATTCCTTCAATTCATCCAAATCCTAATGTTCCACCTCCCTCAGTGTCAGTGGAGCAAATACTATAATTTCTGACTCATCTGGCTTACAGGAGATTCAACAGATCCTCTCTCAAGGTGATCCTGGCAGCAATTGTGGCAAATTCTCAACTTCCATCTTCTTCATCCTGGTTCCCTAACCCATTATTCAAAATGTTCTTCAAGGGACTCTCCAACCTATTTCCACCAAGACCACCACTAATGCCAACATGGAGTCTTGTGCTAGTACTGAAGACTCAAATGGTCAAACTTTTTGAGTCCTTTGCAACATGTGACATATGTCTCCTTACATTCAAAACTGTCTGATCATGGTGACTTCAGCATTCAGGGCTGGTGAGACTGCAGCTTTTAGGCAATTTTTGTAAGCCGCCCCAATTGTTTTAACAGAGGGGCGGGGTATAAATACTTATTATTATTATTATTATTATTATTATTATTATTATTGGTGTGATCTACCCTTCATTAACTTCCACAAAGATAAGGTTGTCCTAAGACTAGACATTTTCTTCCTCCCCAAGGTGGTGATGGAATTTCACCTGGGACAGGATGTGATGTTGCCTGTTTTTTCATAATCCTGTGACACTTGAGGAAGTAGCCCTACATCAAGCTCTGATCTTCTATGTGGACAGAACCAAAATGACTGGATCTACTCCAAGACAGTTCAATTGTTACAGAGGAGCTCAGAAGGGCCACCCTGTATCATCAGATACTGTCCAAGCGGGTAGCCTCCACTATGCGTTTGGTTTATGAAATTGCCAAGAAGTCTTTACCATCTACTATCATTCAACAAGGGCTGTGGCATCTTCACAACTTTTCTAACCATTGTGCCACTACATGATATCTGCAAAGCAGCTACCTGGTCACAGATACATATGTTCACCCACCACTATAGCTTGGATATGGGAGCCCATGCTGAAGCAAGCTTTGGCCAGGCCTTCCTTTCTTCTATTTCTAACTGACTCAACAGCCATCCTACTCCAAGTGAGTTAGCTTGCTGGTCTACCTTAAATAGCTTGAAGATCTCTGATTTCAGTTCAGACAAGTAGCCTCTCCACTGTCACAGACCTCAGCTAATCCAAGCAAAATTGCATTGGCCAGTTTGTCATCTGGTGGCCATCCATCTGGTCATAACCTTCTTTGTACTTAGCTACCATGGGCCTCCAAAGACAATCTGCCTCCAGGACCATATGTGAAGTCTAGTTGAGCCTGTCAGAATGGAATTACTTTTGCTTAACATGACTAATGTACTTAAAAAAGAAGAGGAAGCAAAAAATTAGAAAATTATTTTATATTTAATTTTTGCAACGAGAATGGTAATAGCTCAGAAATGGAAAACACCTAAGGCGCCTACAATATATGAATGGATTATAAAAACACAAGAGATGCTAGAATTGGATATAGTAACAGCGAAAATTCATAACTTACCAAAGGGAAAATCATTAGAAAAATGGATTCCAGTGTTAAAACACTGGGAAAAATGGGGATTGAACTATGATAGACAAAATCTGCTATTATTATGAATATGTTTTTCAATATAAATGTAAAGAAAAGGGATTGACATAAGAAAGGAGTATGATATGACACATATGTAGCAATGGCAGAGAAGAGTTAGAAGATGCTATTGTTTAGAGAAGTTAGATTAACAAGGATAAGTGAAATTAGATTTACTCTGATTGTACCAAACTTTTAGGAAATCATATAGATTTAAATTGTGTTTCCATACCATGTTTATTATGTTAAATTTTCATAATGTCATATATGGTAAACTTAAAATAGTAATTTGGAAAAGAATAGCAATTTTGCACTGTACTCTAAAACAATAATACAAATAATAATAATTTTTTTAAAAGAATTTACACTCTGCTAGCATAGCCTTCAAGAACCCAAGGACACCATCATGCCGTGATGGCAGATGAGATGACAGAGTGGGGGTTTTTTTGGATGAAGCCAAAATATATGTTTGTTTAATATAGGATCTGTATGCCAGAAAACTTTATAAGTAAGGTTGAATTTGCATTGGATAATAACCAAGAAGAAGAGGAATAAGAAGTCTATACCCTCCAACATTTCACAGATGAAAACTAGGACACATGTAACATCAGAGTGTGCTTAATATGGCACAAGTTATTAATGAGGAAGAACATACAAGCTAAGAGAGGCTGCAGTGGTATGCTGTCCTTCAGTAAACACAGGGACAGGAAATGATCCAGCAGACATTGCTTAGACATTGGACTCGAAAGGGCTTTTGACCAAGTCTTTCACAAAGACTCCTAGTAAACTCAGCAGTCATGGGTAAAAGGAGACTTTTGAACTGAAAACTGGTTAAAGGACAGGAAGCACAGAGTAGAATTAAATCCAGGATGTGGAAACTGTTTTACAGATCACATGCAGCCCTGAACCACACTTCTGTGACTGGACTGCTCTGGAGAGATGGCCCCTCTGGAGCATGTCTTCATTGGGAATGGCAGACTGCAAGGCAGAGGAGAGAGGGAAAAAGTCCTATGGCATGAGTGGAAATTCACCTCACTGGGTTGCACCCATAATTTGCCCATATACATATAAATTAACATGCATTTTTAGGAGTGAACCTTGGAACCCCCTGGAATCGAATTTTTGCAACGTGGTGACTTGCAGTACTGGCATTTAACCACTGCGCCACCAGGTGGACCGACATCCCGGAATGCATGCAAGGATATACATGGTGGATGACATGCAGAAACTCACCTGTAACAAATAAAGAAAGGAATGAACCTAAGATTTGCTGAATAAACTGAGCATATATTTTGTGGAGAATTTATAGAAGAGCTTCCAACTTCATATTAATATTATGTATTGGATATTTTAAACTGTTCCCTTTTAGTCTTTTTATTGATATCCTTTTCCTTTTTCATTTGACTGGATGATAGTTGGTTTTAACACTGATGGATCGTATCAATTTTATAACAAAGAACTATTTTTAAAGAACACTACAATTACACTCTTATGGTCTTTCTTCTCTGTAGGACTCTAGTTAATAGTAACTAAGGATGCAATATCACAAATATTGTGTTCACTGAGATTGGAGGGAAAAAATCTCTGCATTCTATATTAAATAACAAAAGATTAAGAATATGTGATTTAAACTACAAGCCTATGTAGATGACCTAATTATAATCTTAATGACCCATCACATAGTACACAGAAGGTACTAGAGATAATAAATAAATTTGGTGAAATAGCTGGAATGAAAATTGATATGGAAAAAACTGTGATAATGACAAAAAATATATCACCTCACGAGGAGACGGAGTTAGAGAAACAAACAGGCCTAAAAGTAAGTAAAAAAGTAAAATATTCGGGGGTTACATTAACAAAAAGAAATTCAGATTTACGTAAGAATAACTATAGTAAAATATGGACAGAAATAAAAAAGATATGGGAAAATTGAGTAAATTAAATTTATCTTTAATGGGAAAAATTTCAATGATAAACAAGATGGTTCTGCCAAAAATGCTGTTCTTCTTCCAAACTATACCAGTAATAGTAAACGATGCACCTTTCAAGGAGTGGAACAAAGATATATCTAAATTTTTGTGAAGTGGGAACAAAGCAAGAATAAGATTAAAATAAATATAAGATGCAAAAGAAAGAGGGGGAATGGGATTACCCAACTTAAAATTATACTTTTACTCATGTTGTCTACTTTGGGCTAGAAATCGGATTTTATTGGAAAACAATAAATTATTAACATTAGAAACTTGGAATCTACCTTATGGATGGCATGCCTATCTATGTTATGAAAAAATAAAAGTTAACAAAGAATTTAATGGCCACTATATTCAGAAGAAAATTTTTAGAATTTGGGAAAAATATAAAAGGAAAATATATAGAGGAATTCCCTTATGGACCTCCATGCATGAGACCTTTTTTAGAAGAGGGGTAGTAATGAAAAAGGAATGGATTAACTACAGGGATCTACTTACTAAAAATAAAGAGGATTATAAAAACCAGAGAGGAAATAATCACAGAAGGCTACCGGTGTGATTGGTTCCTATATAGGCAGATATATGAAAGATACAGAAAAGACAAAATAGAATGAATTAGGGGAAAAGAAAGTGATCTTGAGAAAATATATACAGGAGTTACAAAAAAATTAATTGGGAAAATATATAAATTAATTTTAAAATTGGAGATGGAAGTTGAGTTAATCAAAGAAAACTTGATTAAGTGGGCTAAAGATATAGGTCACATAATAGAACTGGAAAAGTGGGAATATTTATGATGGAAGGGAATTAAGTTTATGTTGCCATATGAATTATGGGAAAACGTGTATAAAATGATGTATAGGTGATACCTCTCCACAGATAAGATTGCGAAAATATATCCAGGAGTGGATGTGAGGTGTTGGAAATGTAATGAGAAGGTTGGAACAAGGTATCATGTATGGTGACAATGTAAAAAAGTAAGTGAATTCTGGAAAACACTACATAAAATTATACAAAATGTTATTGGCAGAAACTTTAAGATGAATCACAAGATGTATTTATTAAATATTATTGATGAAAAATTAAGGACAAATGAAAACTTGTTATTATATTTTATTACAGCCGCTAGGATTACAATCACAAGTTAATGAAAGAATATAGAAATGCCAAAAATTGAAGAGTGGAGGCTGAAAGTGGATGATTTATTAATGTTAGCCAAGCTTACAAAATGGTTGAAAAATAAGACAATTCAATCTGCTGAAAGAGAATGGGAGAAATGGAATGTATATATTAAAAGTTACTTTAAAATATCTCTAATATAAATACTAAGGAAATGTAGAAGAAGGGAAGAACTCAGTAAATCAGTTAAAAAGTTGGGTGGAGGAATTAAGGATGAAAAAGAGATTCAAGAAATAAGTAATTGATAGTCCGTAGATGGTTGGGGTGGAAGTCAGTTGATGTTTAATATATTGTTTATTCTAATATTTAACTTAAAATTTAGAATAATATTACGTTATTAAGGAAAAAGTACATACAAATATAAAAGTGAGTAAATTAAATAGTAGACTAGAATAACTGTATGAAAATGGCATGTTATAATAGTTATTATTGGGTTTTTTTTGAATGTATGGAAAATTTGTACTGTACAATTTAAAAAAATTAAAAATAAATAACAAAAGTTCTCTACAGATCTTAGAAATAGCTTTTTAAAAATGAACTTTGCTTTTGTTTAAGTTGGTTTCTGACCAACATTTGGTCAGGCTCTTTAAAACTTGAAAGGGCCATGTACTTGTATATTACGAACATCAGAACATTTGTCTTAATGAAGTCTTTCAAACATTGTTTGACATTTTGTGCTCCACTTAAAAACTATTCTAAAATACTTAAAGGAGAAAAAAAATATTTGCCAAGCATTAAGTTAAGAAGGGGGAAAGCGGGTGAGGAGGGAGAAAAACTAACTTAAAAAGCAATTACGACATGGAGTTCTGTAATAGCAAGAAAATAAGATTTATCTCATGTTGGTTAGGTGGTAAATAATTGGCAGATCAAACAAAGACAAGATGTTACAGCAGACAGTGGGCAGCATGTGACATGGGAAACTGAAGAAGATTTAGCAAGAGCAAATATCCGAACGACAAATGTGTAACAAACACACAGGAATGTGAACCGCTTGACCATTTTGACCTTAGTCACCTGATTCCGTCTAGAGAAAGACTGCAGCCTACATCATACACCTGAGTAGCTCCAACATGACATTTTACCTGGCATGCATCAATAAGTCAATGGAAAGTCCAAAACCAGCTTTGATTCTACAATGAAAATGGATTTTTTATTCATGAATGTATGTAGATGGCTTCCCTGATGCCCTATTTTCAAGATGTCCCTTACAATTAAGACACAACTGTGCATGTGCTTTAAAAAAAGAAAGAAATATAACATCTCTATGTAGGAATGTCTCTGGCTTAGATCCTTTGGTTCACAGAATATTATCGGCATCAGTAACAACTATATTCATATTGCCTGTGGGTTGCACGTAGCCTTATTTTTCCACCCAATAGTGGAGAATTCTCACACATGTACACATTACTTTTGGCTTTTTGCCTTCATTTGGTAATAACATTCACCCATGTTAATCTCCTAACCAATGCTTCATGTATTTGACAAAATTTGCTCTGGGGTCCTTTTGCTCTCTACAGTTATAGCACTGTGGTTCCACTTTCGTTGCCATGGCTCTATCACAGAGATCCTAGAACTGGTTTTTAAGTGTGGAGGCTCAACATTAGTAAGCAGGTAATTATCAATTTTGCCTAGTTGCAGGGGGAGGACAAATAACTTTTCCCATCCATAATCATGGAAATATCCTTAAATATGAAGGCTAAGATCTACATGGGTCTTCCAGGTGTTTTGGACGTCAGCTCCCAGAACCCCTGATCATTGGCCAAGGTGGCTGAGGCTCCTGAGAACTGAAGTCAAAAACACCTGGAGGACTAGAATTTGGGAAACACTGTTGTAGCTATACTCCATCCCCCAATCTGATCCCCTAAAACCCACATTAAAAGCCAGGCAGCCATACAAAGTGAAAGTTCTGTGGTGCTGGCAAGCAGGGTGCTGAAGGATGGCACATCCAGTCCCCTTCTGCCAATGACCAATGCTGCAACACGCAGAAGCAAGGACCCTGTAGGGCCCTGTCACAACCCCATGTCACACCATGGCTTGCTGGTAGGAAGGGGCTGGGCATGTCCTCTTTCAATACCCCACTCATCAGTGCCAGATATCCTTCACTCAGTGTGAAAGCTGCCTGGCTTTCAAGGTATATTTTGGAAGCATTTGTGATCATGGCAATGGTACCGTGATTGTAAATGTGAATATGAAACAGTTATGAGGTTATAAATTTAGCTTATGACATTGTAACTGCCTAACAAGATGCTAGCTGAAGGCTTTTACAAGCACAGTATGTACTTAGAAGTGTCCACAATGTATTCAGTGCCTTCCATATAAATTATATCCAAGTAAGTGTGCATAAGATGGGACAGATTTTAAAATATTAAAGCCTTCACTATTCCTAGCCGGGCTCAACAATTGGTGTCTTAATATTCCCTAGTGCTTGAACATTTAGGACTTTTTGTAGCACAAGCAGGCTCGTCCCTGTTGCAAGGCTGCTGCACGGCAGGGGGGCCATTTTGGATGACGCTGTCCCCCTGCCGATACTGTTCCAGAAGAGCTGGGAGGCTGCAGTGCCATATTTGGCAATTTTCTAATCACGGAAGTTGACTGTGATTAGAAAATCACCAAATATAGCGCTGCAGTCTTCCAGCTCTTCCGGGACAGTATCGACAGGGGGACAGCGTAATCCGAAATGGCCCCCCTGCCGCACAACAGCCTCACAACAGAGACAAGCCTGTTTGCACTACAAATAGCGGTCCGAAAAAGTCCTTAGTGCACTTCCAACTGATAATGCCTGAGCAGACTCAACTAGAAAGAAATCTTGGTAGTGCAATTTTGCCAGATCCTTTCAGGGGAGGCTTACCTCCCCCTAACCTCATCTTAGCGGGGGAGACTCAAGTTCGCCTGTTCCTGGGGTCCAAGTGCCATCCTATGGAACCCTGGGGTTTTCATTTTAGGGAAGGCTATTTAGAATTTTCTGTGAGAGAACCCTAGTACCTCACCAAAACACAAGCCCCACAATTGCACGGGATGTTGCTATGGCAGTTAAAGTGGAACCATATTGCTATATTTATTTATTATATAATTTATTTATTACAATATTACTATTCTGTCCTATATTTCTTTCTTGTGTGAAAGGATATCACTATATTTGTATAATGTGAATGTGCCCTTGGTCTATGGGAACTTATTCTGCAATAAATGTTTTAGTCTTTAACATGCCACAAACTCTTTGGAGATTATCAGATGTGTTTAAAATGGCGTTACACGAACAGCAGGAGATCGCAAAAGGGCTCCCTTTTCAGATGACGCCATTCCCCCCTCGTTATGCACCTGTTCTGCTGCCGTTACACCGGTGCTACTTTTTATTGACAGGATAAGCTGTTGATATATCCCCCATTCCATTTCTGTCACAGATGTTCCTATGAGCAAAAAGGTGCCCCGTTATGCTGGCAAGATCCCAGCATCAATGGGAGGTCCCTGCCAGAACATTTCTGGGTGAGATCAGGACACCCAGGTAAGTGACACACTTTTAATGACCCTCCCCGGGTTACTTCTACCTTTTAAAGTGTGTTTTTGTGCTTGCTGTGATTTTTTTGTGTTCTTTTCTATTTTTGAATTTCCCGTGATCGCATCTTCTCGCAAGAATCCATGGGATTTCGATCCAGGAAGTGAAGGGAGCTCTGTTCCCTCCTGGGCTGCTGGAACAATGGGAGAGGAGGTAAGTGCGATGGGGAGGGTGATTGTGGCACGACAGAGATAGGACAGGGGAAGGAGTGGAGATTGTGAGACAGGAACACTTTTTTCATTCCTGCCTGATAATCTCCTTTGTTTTCATGAGAGTTTCATTGTTCATTCCACAGGGTTTTTTGGTGGGAAGTTCATATCCTCTGGCAGCCCAAGACTCAATCAACATCAAAACAGACCACAGACAGAATGAAACTATTCTTTCAGTATAAGCACAAACTGAACTACAAATAATTGGCTGTTATGCTTCCATCAATCAGAACTCTCAGATAGATGAAAGGAGGTTCAAATGGGGTTCATGTTAGGGCAACATCATATAGAAAATCCTAACAACTTAGCAAAACAGAATTAGAGAGGTACACAGTCTATCTGTCAGATTTTGTTCACTCAGCAGTCTCAGTTTCATAGTGATAGCTGGTATCCTGTCAAGCAGTTATAAATTTTTAAGCTAGACTTACCCATTTGCAACTGTCCGGTATACATGTTTACAATTGTGCCACTATTGTCACAATTGCACATGCCCTGCCTCAAACTATCTTATCCAGTAGCCACACTGAATCACGGAGGTCTATTCTTCTGGAATTTGGGGTGTAGATGGATGACATTTCCACAAAAAAAAAAAGTGCTAGTGATCTGCAGCACGACCATCAGAAGCAGGACCCCTGTCACAATTCCTCATCCCACCGCAGGTTGCTGGTGGGTGGGGGCTGGAAATGTCATCCTGCTGCACCCCTGATTACTGGCCATACAGATCTCCAACACTCGGGGCTGCTACTGGCTGTTAAAGTAGGTTGGGGGAGTTGAGTCAGGAGATGATATGTAGTGACTTGTTCATAACTATGTCTGGTATGTAGTGTCTTGACCAATAATAACAAATAGTGCTTTAAGGTTCCCGTAGATTAAGTCCCATCAAGTTCATTGGTGCTTCAGAGCTTGAGAAAGCTACTTTTTAAACTACAATTGGATATGCTGGCTGGGGGATTTGGAGATTGTGTGTGTGTGTGTGTGTGTGTGTGTGTCTAAAAAGGTAACTAGCATGCCGTCTGAGAGATTCAGGGAGCTGTAATCCCAAAAAGTATATGTTCCAAGCTCTGGACAGGATTGCCACCTGAATCACATACACCAAGGGGAGAATCTCCAGATGATGTTGTGCCACAGCACCCAAATCCTATCAGTTCCAGCCAGCAGGGCCAATGAGAATTGTAATCTATGACTTGGGCCTTGTCTACGCTGGCCAAATAAAATGACCTCACCTCATTGTATCAGCGAGCTGTCCAGACAACATACAGGTCAAATCCAGGGCATTCAAGGGTTTCAGGGCTTTAATCTACATTTTAAAAATTGGGGATTTACTCCAGATTCTAGCGGAAAATCTGGATATCACATGTGTGTGTGGTCTGTGCTCCATTGCAACTTCATTGCACCAGTTCCCATCTGATCTTGGAAGCTTAAGTAGGATCAGCTCTGGTTAGTACCTGTATGGGAGATCACAGATGAACACCAGGTGCTGACTGTAGGCTATACTTCAGAGGAAGGAACTGGAAAAACCACCTCTGAGTATTCCTTGCTTAAGAAATTAATGGGGTTGCCATAAGTAAACAGGCACACACACACACACACAAGAGCCAGCATGGTGTCGTGGTTTGAGTGTTGGACTAGGACACTGGGAGAACAGGGTTCAAATCCCCATTTGGCCATGGAAATCCACTGGGTGACCTTGGTGAAGTCACACTGTCTCAGCCTTAGAGAAAGGCAACCTCCTCTGAACAAATCTTGCCAAGAAAACCCACTGTTTGCCTTAGGGTCACCTTAGGGTCACCATAAATCAGAAATGACTTGAAGGCGCACTACAACAACAAACACATACATCCATTTCCACTAAGGAAGACCACAGTTGACTAAGATGCTAAGCCAGACATTGCCAAGAAATAAATACAAGAACAGATACAGGGCTAGATTAACACATACCGAGGGCCTTAAAAATGTCGTTTAAAAATGTGAAGTTTAAGAGGATTTATAGGATTACTTCATCTCAGATGTGTATAATTATAACATATTTGGTTACCCATAATAGCCTCCCATAATAGCCTCCCATAATAGGAGAACTGAAAGCATGGTTAGGCAAATGAAAAGGGGGCTGGGATTATTCTGCCTCCCTATGACCTCCCCAGAGGTGCACCATTGTTCTGAGCATGACCGGAAATTATGCAATATCACTTTTTGTTTTGGATGGAAATTTGCCAGTTTTCGAGACTGGAGGCTGGTGGGGGAAGGGAGGATGAAGGGGTAAGGTGATCCAAACCAGCATAGAATCATAGAATCATAGAGCTGGAAGAGACCACAAGGACCATCTAGTCCAACCTCCTTGCCCTGCAGGAATACACAATCAAAGCATTCCTGGCAGATGGCAATCCAGACTCTTGTTTAAAAACCTCCAAAGAAGGAGACTCCATTTTTTCTGCTGCTTGGGACATTTGGGGGGGGGGTCACAAAATTAGCTAATTGTTTAACATTTAAAAATTGCATTTTTAGGATTTTGAAATCTCCTGGGAGTTTAGGGGGCTTCAAAAATGGATCCTAGGGCTTCATTTCCCCCACCCCTGCCTAAACTGTAGTTTATATAGCGTCTAAATAAGCCCAGACTTTGTCAGACACATCACGCCATATTTTGGATATGTGAAAAAACAACAACAGTTGAACAGTCACAACTGGAATGCCAGAAAACACACCAACAAGGTGCTGACATATCAGAGCTTAACTGTCACTGACCATGGTCAGTTTCGCAAGCATGTATGACTCTTGCTTCAGTGAAAGTGCATTTTTTGTTTCCATGGCTTTTGATTATCTGGGTAATAATGATGACTAATAACTGAGCTTGAATGTGGTAGGCAGCAGTTTCCTCTGCTGGGAATTCCTTTTTTAATTTATTTTTTAAAAAATTTCAATAAAATATACAATTTATCAATACAGTATTATTACATACCAAATCCAGTCTTCATTCTACACTACCATTCCTTCCCACTCCCCCTCCCCAAATTATAATACAGAAAGAAACTGCTTTCCTGACAATCCTCTTGCCCTTACCATTTTTCTTCTATACCAATATACATTATTATTAATGCTCTTTATGACACTCACCAGTTATTAATCCAAAATTTCACTTATTCATTAAATCCAGTATTCTTTTGACACATAAAACTTACAAATGGATTCCTTCTTTTATCTCTCCTCTTGCTAGTCTATATTTTAATTTTTCTGACAAAGCTATATGGCCCATATCCTGTTTATCCAATTCTGTACTGACAAATTCTGTAGTGTTTTCCAGGTTTTCACTATTTCTAACCTCACTGCACAGAATATATGTAATCTAAGATCTTCGTTTTGGCAAAACAAATATTTGGCAAATTAATTTTCATTTTCAAATAGGGAAATCAGAAGTAATGCTCCTTTAAAATGAACCTTTTCTTCCAATGTTCAACTTAACCAAAACCTCATCCCAGAATCTTTGTAAGTTCGAGCATGTTGGCCACATATGACTACAATCCCCTATTCCGCCACATCGTCTCCAACATAATTTTGACCCTCCATTATTAATTATATATAACTTAAATGGATAATAATACCATTTGTGAATACTTTTCTAAGTGTTCTCTTTAATTTGAGCCAAAATTGATTTATAACGTGACGTATTCCAGACTGAGTTCCATTGTTTTTTCCCTTTGTTTTTATCTCCAAATCTGACTCCCAAATCAATCTCAACCCTTTTGATTTTCCAAACTTAGCCTCCTGAATTATCTGACATAATTTGATGCTTTTGATTTAGTTTGGTTTGAACCATTATTACATATTGTTTTAAACAGGGTTAAAGCCCTTGGGGGACCCTCCTTCCTGATTTAATTAGTCTGAATGGATTTTATTTGCATCAATTGTAACCAAGATGGGTTTATCAAATTCAATTTGTTTTTCTCAGCTGGGAATTCTCAGCAGTTGTAGAAGGGCATTGTGTTCGTATTGTTTAAACTATTTAGTTGTTTAATTACATGGTGGCAATTAAAGAGTAACTGAGGAATGGAAAGGTAACAAGACTACCTAATGCAGAAATGACAAAAAAGGTAAAATAACATGGCAAGTTCATTTTAGAGTTATAATTTTAGAAATTTTAAAGGGAGCTCTTTTATTTTTTTTTATTTTTTTAGCTTTATTGATTAAAATAACCACAAACAACTAATAACATTGTACGGTATACAATACAATAGACATAAAAGACAAAATAACGCACAAGATATATCAGAAAACACATATAACACACCAAATACATCTCTATCCTATCTATCAACATAAATAGCATATACTTACAATACCTGACTTACAATACACAGCTACGATGACACATTATATGACAATACACATATAACAAATAACAAAACTTCCTGGAGTGGGGGACCGGTCCTAAATTTTTCCCCTTTTTAGTGCACTTTTCATTACGAAAGTCCTGAAGCTAAGCTTCCTATGTGAATTAACTTCATTCCTTAAGGTACACTATTAAGTTTAAAGAATTTAAAGAATTAACTCATATTCAATTATGTAACAAAAATAGCTTAAACCAGCTATAACCAGTAGACACCTTAGCTTCTAAACTAAGATATTCAACCATTCATTTTAACCTTAATTATCTTTAACCTTATATAATCCATTCATATAATCCCTAAACGGTTTCCAAATCCTCTTGCTTATTTCCACATTATGGCCTCTTAGCATAGTAGTGAGCTCATCCATCTGTTCAATTTCACAAAGTCTATTTAGCCAACGTTCGACCGCTGGGGTTTCTTCCGATTTCCACCTGCTTGCCAAAACCATCCTGGCCGCAGTTGTCAAATGAAATATTAATTTTCCAAACTTACATTCAAAATCCGGATTTTCACATAAACTCAACAGATAAAACTTTGGGTCCAGGTTAAATTTTAAATGTAAAATTTTTTCAATAACACCATGAATTTTTTCCCAGTATTTCTGTACTTTTTTACAGGACCACCACATATGCATGTAGGTCCCAGTTGTTTTCTTACATCGCCAACATTTATTTGATGTACCTTTATATATTCTGCCAATTTTTGCTGGGGTAAGGTGCCACCTAAATTGCATCTTCACGTGATTTTCCCTGAGGTCACAACAGGGGGAATATCTAACTCTATTTCTCCACAACCTCTCCCATTGATCCAAGTTAATATTAAACTTTAAATCTTGGGACCATTTAACCATCGAGTCCGTTATTAACTCCTCCTCCATTTCAAAATTCATAAGGTAATTGTAAAACCTCGCTATTTTATGTCTCCTTTCCGAACATATAATTTCGTCAAATTCACTTCTCTCCTTTCTAATACCAATTAATTTTTGATCTGAGAGATACCTCTCTCTCAGCTGTCTATGTAGGAGCCAACCACACGTATAACCTTCATCTATTATTTGTTGATGTTTTTTAAAACAGAGATTTCCGTCCCCTTTATTCACCTCCAGTAAGTCATCATATATAATCCACTTCCCTTCTTTTATAACTTCCCTATGATGAAATGCCTCGTGTATTGACACCCACCTAGGTAGTTCCGGACTAACTCTCTCTTTATACTTTAACCAAACATTGAACAAGGATTTACGAATGAAATGATTGCTGAAATCTTTGTGTACCTTATGCTTTCCATAAAATAAATAAGCATGCCACCCAAATCTAAGTCCATTGCCTTCAAGTGCTAAAATCCCCTCATTATCTAACAGAAACCATTCTGACATCCAAACAAAGCAACAAGCTGCATAATATACTTGTAAATTGGGTAAAGCAAGTCCACCCCTATTAGATTTGTTTTGCAGAAGTTTAAATCTCACTCTGGGCTTTTTCCCACCCCAAACAAATTTCGAGATTTCTTTGTGCCAGATTTTAAACGGTTTAAGATTGGTGATTATTGGCAAATTCTGAAAAAAAAACATGAATTTAGGTAAAATTTTCATCTTTATAACAGAAATTTTCCCCAGCCATGATAATTGTAATTGACTCCATAATTTTAGGTCTTTAACCACAGCCTTTGTCAATTCCTCATAATTATTCTTATAAAGGTCCACATTTTTACTGGTCAGCGTAACCCCAAGGTATTTTATCTTCTTACAAATCTGGAATCCTGACATTTCTTTAATTTTTGCTTCCTCATCTTTAGAAACGTTCATAGATAATACAGAAGTTTTCTCTTTATTAATTTTTAGGCCAGATACTCTACAAAATTTATTTAAGATATCAACAAGACATTCCATGCTATCAATAGGGTCTGCTACTGTCACCAAAAGATCATCTGCGTAAGCACGCAGTTTAAATTCGTGTCCTTTGCTTTTTATCCCTACAATTTTTCCCTCAGCCCAGATGACGTCCTCCTTTCGCGTTCTGCTGGTGTCATTATGGCATTTCTTTTTATTGACGGGCTGAGCTGTAAATAGATCTGCCATTGTGATTTGTTTATAACTGTATGTATTAAACTTTTTAAAAAAGCACTCTTCTAGACACCAGAGTGGCATAGAAATACAATGAAAACAACAAAAAGATATAATTAAGGAAATCATGCTGTTAACATAACTGAGTCAGCACATTTTAGAACAAAATAACAGGATGTGAGAGGAAAAGCTGCATCAATTATAAACAGTCTTGCTGAGAGGATTCAATTTCCTGGTCTTGAGTGCTAAAGCGATATACAGTTGTCCCTTCACATTCGCTGGGGTTTGGTTCCAGGACCCCCCGTGAATACTCAAATCCGTGAATACTCAAGTCCTATTATATGCAATGGCATAGCAAAATGGTGTCCCTTATATAAGATGGCAAAATCAAGGTTTGCTTTTTGGATTATTATTTTTTTAAGAATATTTTGCGAGCCGTGAATACTTAAAACCGTGAATGCCAAATCTGTGAATGTGAAGTGAAACCTGTATTAAATATATACATACCGGATATACTTCTGTTTGTTTGGATTTATCTTTAAAACCCCTGGACTCCCGTTTCACCCTGGGTGTTCAAGGCTGTATATAAAATTTTAAAACTTTGAATATACTGTATAATCAAAAAGTAAAATCCTTTGTGTTTATATGGGGCATCCTCATCCCTCCCTGCATTACCTTATTTCCTTCTGTTAGACTACAATCCTGTTCTTTTGTTCTAAAATGTGCTGACTCGGTTATGTTAACAGCATGATTGCCTGAATTAGTTTTTTTTTATTGTTTTCATTGTATTTCTTCACCACTCTGGTATCCAGAAGGATGCTTTTTTAAAAAAAAATAATAATACATAAATAAATTGTTGAATTATTGACCTGGACCACCACCCCCAACTCACATTTTGCCCTCTGCAACTACATGACATCACCGTTCTTCCAGTTTTCTTTCATTCTGGTCCTGTGGGGGACTGAGCTAAAACCACGTCTTTTTGCTAACAGGTTTTACCTCGGTCCCTCACAGAACTGGAATGAAAAAACAACACCATGCAGTAAGGCAGCAGGGAAGACAGAACATTCCTGCTGCCTCGCAGCTTGTGTTCAGAGTGTGGTAAACTCCTTAGTAAGATCCAACAACCTTTATGGGACTTACTTCTAAAGAGACACATATAGTTTGCATGATGCCTGCATGATTTCACTGCTAGTCACATTGGCCTCATGCTCAACAAGATGGGGGGAAATTATGAGTCAGAAATCAGTTGCACAACTTGCTTGCTGAGAAGTTTTTCCAGCTTTCCCCCACTGGTGCCTGTGTGTTAAAAAGCTGCCCACAAGGCTCAAAGGTAAGGAGGTGAAGTGCTCCCCATCAGTGTAACTCTGTGTGCAATAGATCTGCACTTTTTAAAGTTTGTATTTATGCTGTGCAAATATTAAACAAAAAGGATGAATCCCTGCCACAAAAAAGGTGGATATTCTAATTAAACTGCAGCATTGTTGAACTAAGTGTGAAAATAATTGTTTCCACAAATACTCATGCAAGTTAAAACACAAAGGCATCAGCAATTCAAATGATGGTCCTCAAAGTACATTATTTGTACATTTCACTTTTGCAGATAACTCCTCCTCAACTAAGTTGTTTTGGAAATACACTATAGTCCTAATTCTTCCAATGTGAAAACATTCTGTTGTTGCCAACAAACTTGAAATGTAGATGATAGCTGTATTTGAACATCATAATAAACAATTGTTTATCACAATGGATACTAAGTCATGGTGAGCCTTTAGGTTGCATGCTTCCTTTCTCCCCCACCCTACCCTCACCATGGTAGTGAAGTTACAACCTTTCACATCTGTTACATTTGGACCAGATAATCTTAACTATGGTTTGTTTAATCAAGCCATCTACATAATTTGTAAGTTGAAGTTGGCTTGTTTCCAGGGGTTGTCTATATGAGCCCCACAAAAATGGAGTGTTCTGCAGCAAAGACAATTCGCAGTAGGTGCGACTTGTCTTAATGATCTTATAGCCCCCATAAACTTCACATGCCCTCTATTCAAGATGGTGGCCACAAGTGAATTACTTGCATTTTTATAAGCAATATTTTGCCTTTACACACACACAAAAAAAGAAAAAATACCCATTTTATCACCTTAGCAATCGCTTGCTAAGGCAAAAATCCAACATGGCGGCAGTGGGCACTTGCCCTGCTAGCAAGCCCTGCCCCCTGTGCTCATCCAGCCAATCAGCTTGCACTTCCTCTCCTATGTGAAAGCAATTCAAATCTAATCATTTGTCCCAATGAGCAGTAATGCACATACCCCACAGAGCTTTTTTAAAATTCCAGGAAAAACCCCCTTCACAGTTTATGATGTTTTTGGCCCACCTCCTTCTGAATACGGTGAAACAATGTGGGATGCCATTAAGACAGCCGTATTCTCCTTGCAAAATATTTCTGTGAGGAATATTTTTGCCATTTAGACAACCCCTAACTGTAGTTAAAATTACAGTTGCACTGCCAGGATTGAAAGGGTCCTTCACCATCATGTACGTGTAGAATTGCCAGACTGGATCTAGGACAAGCCTTTTGTAACTTTAATCCTTAGCAAAACATGGAGCAGGACAAGGTACCATAAAGCTCCATCTCGCTGGGCCAAGGGACCTGTCCTCCCTAACCTTCCAAACCCCAACATTCAGCTGCAGCCATTCCCTCCCAACACCGCTTTCGTTTTCCTGGTGAACAGAGGGAGAGAGAACAAAGGAGCACACCGCTCTGTTCTTGTCACCAGACACTCAAAGGATGAGATGCATCTCACCCTTATCTGCCTCAGGCAGATAATTCAAACTATATGTTAAGAATGAAACTTACAGGAGCCCTGTCCTGGATCCTATCTGCCAATCTTAGTACATATCACTGTGAGCACTCAATTGGCCCCCTTCTCCCACTGGGTTGCCCTGGTTTTTGGCTGCTGCTCAAGGGCATATGCTGTCTCCCACACCCTTTAGCAGATGGTCAAAAAGGCACAGTTTGGTTGCCATCATTGTCTTTTTCTTTATAATATAGGTCAGTTTTAATAGAAGGGGGAAAAGCTAGCCACTCACTCTCCCTGATTGCTTTCTTTTCCTTGGTTGGCCAGTGGTCTGGTGGCCCTTCATTTAGAATCATAGAGTTGGAAGAGACCACAAGGGCCATCCAGTCCAACCCCCTGCCATGAAGGAACACGCAAGCAAAGCAAACCCAACAGTTGGCCATCCAGCCTCTGTTTAAACACCTCCAAAGAAGGAGACTTCACCACACTCCAAGGCAGTGTGTTCCACTGTCAAATAGCTATTACCCTCTGTTTGTTTGTTTGTACAGAAATGATTTTAAAAGGTGTGTTTGTTAGAATAAACATTTATTTTCCTGAATGGGCCCCAGAGGCTCCTCAGAGGAAATTAAGATGGTGGGTGCGACTGGAGCTTTGAAAGAGTGCTGCTGGTGCCTTTGGGGGACCTTCCTACCCCTGGGTATGGGGCTCTAGGCCGGTGCCAGCCCTTAGAGAATCAATTGACCAGTTCCTCTTGTTCAAATGACTCAGCAAACAATGTTTAATCAAAAACAATCAAACTGCCCATGCTGGAGGGAGGGATGTGCTGAGTTTGGGCATCATGATGCTGGCAAAACCAGAAGATAATAGTTACACACCATACTTACCATTTATGGAAACCCTACGCTAGCAAAATACAGCAAAAGTAACATATTCCAATTTTGTAAACCTGAACACACTTACCTTTGAGTAAACAGCATTGCTCAATGAGATTAATTTAGCTCAATGGAGTTAGACACATATAGCATTCGATTGTTAATTTCATTGACCTAAATCCAACGCAGAGTTTGGCACGTTTCCCTCTTTGATTATTTCAATGGCCTGGGGTATAGTTAAACCCAGAGTGGATTTAGAACATTTGTAATAGAAAGAACCATACCAGCTATTCGCAAAGCTGACTCCCAATAGCACAGCTTGATGGTCACCTGCAAATGCAATCAATTAAAAACAAATGTAGATTAAATCAAAATGTAATGGATACTGAGGATTTTTTCAGACAAGGCTTACCGCGCAACAAGCTTGCAGGAGAGGTACGGCGCTGTTGTGTGGCAGGGGGTCCGTTTCGGACGATGCCGTCTCTCTCTTGGAATTGTCCATGTCACTTCTGTGTACAACTAAAGGCAGACGTGCCATATTTTACTCATGGACAACTTACGTGAGTAAAATATGGTGCGGCTGCCTTCAATCGTACATGGAAGTCACACGGACAATTCTGAGAGAGGGACGGCATCATTCGAAACGGACCCCCTGCTGCATGACAGCGCCATACCTCTCCCGCAAACTTGTTGCACAATAAGCCTTGTCTGAAAAAGTCCTGAGGCTACACTGCAGAAATAAACCAGTTTAATAACAGTTTAACTGTCATGGCTCAATGTTATGGAATTCTGGGATTTGTAGTTTTGTGAGATACAGTAGGACCCCTGTATCCGCAGGGAATTGGTTCCAGGGATCCCCGCAGATAATGAAATCTGTGGATAATAGCGATCGCCCATTGCCATTTCCACCATGGGAGTGATCTCGAGGGGCAATACTGGGGGAGAAGGGAGGTGAGATCTCTCCTCCTCCCCTTTCTGTCTCTCCTGTCCACCCCTCATCATCATCCGCGGACAATTGAATCAGCAGATGGTGAATCAGCAGATACGGGGGTGCTACTGTATTTAGACTTCTCTGTCAGAGAGGTCTGGTGCCACAACAAACTACAAATCCCAGGATTCCATAGCAAACTGGATTATTTCTGCAGTGCAGGTGCAGCCTAAGGGGTTTACTGCACTCTGAAGAAAAGCAGCAAGGCAGCAGGAACGTTCCACCTTTCCTGCTGCCTTACCGCATGACATCGCTGTTCTTTTGGCATTCTTTTGTTCTGGTCCCATGGAGGACTAAGCTAGAACTGCATCTTTTTGCTAACAGGTTTCTCTGGTTAGCAAAAAGACATGGTTTTACCTCGGTCCCTAATGGAACAGGAACAAAAAACAATGATGCTATGAGGTAAGGCAGCACAGAAGATGGAACATTCCTGCTGCCTTGCCAGTTTTCTTTGGAGTGTGGTAAGCCCCTAAGTCATTATTTTAAAAGGGTAGATGGGAGGAGGTTAAGTAAGTAGCTGGCCAGTTGCAAAAGACCACAGGGTTCCTGCATCTTTACATGGAACCTGTTGAAACTACTGCTGAAACAACTTTACAACTTTTGAAGGGTCAGTCTTGGCCTGGCAGAGTCTTGGCCCTTTCACAATGCACAATTATAGCCCTATGATCCCACTTTGATTGTCAGGACAGCACCCAGTGGAATCCTGGGGTTTGTAATTTGGTAGGCCACTACAACTTTCTGACTGATAACTCTAAATTAGCTAACACACGCTGAAAACTGCTTAATGCAGTGTAGATGTGTAAATTGCTGTTGCTTAACAATTTGTAAGCTGCTCTGATAGCCTTTGTGGCTGAAGAGCGGGGTATAAATACCTAAATAAAAATAATAATAATACATTCGACTCTGAACTGCAAACCCCTGGATTTCACAGAATGAAATCATGGCAGTTAAAGTGGAATCAGGGTGCCTTAATTGTGTATGGTAAAATGGCCCCTGGCCATTCTATCACATTTCAGCCAGTCTGTTTCTAAGGCCACTTCGGCAGTACTCTCCACCCCACCTTGTGTATGCAACAGAGACATCTCATTACATCACTCTGCTCTAGTCCTTGCCCATCTCAGCCTGTGGCCAGAACGGCTCTTGATATGCAAAAGAAGGATACTTGACAGACAAGTTGGAATGTTGCCCCCTGGGTCCAAGGCCTTTTTCAAGATAAGGTATCTTTTAAGAACAATTGAATTTCTAAATAGAGAATAGGATCTCTCTGGGCTATTTAAATAAATTATATTTAAATTGGCTTCTCTTATCACTCAGGCCTACAATTCAAATGTTTATTAACAGTATTTTATTTATCAACATATTTCTATCCTATCTTACATCACAGGTTGCACAGTTTAAATCACTTGTTAGTGTTGCATTCACATGTTAATTCACAATTGATTTTAAACTGCTGTCTTCCAGTTTATATCCCACACTAACTCTCTTACAAGTGAGGATTTTTACAGGAAAAGACAGTTTGGGTATCACTTAAAATTTGTATTCCCTTCTGAGACAGGTTCTGAACTTCTAAACTGAAATAATTAGTAATGCTCAATGAGAAACAGAGAGTTTCAACAATTGTGTGTGCATATGGGCTTTCAATTCGCCTGCTAATATATGGCAACCCCATGAATTTCATAGGGTTTTCTTAGGTAAGGAATACTCAGAGGTGGTTTTGCCAGTTCCTTTCTCTGAAATATAGCCTACAGCACAGCAGTCTCCCATCCAAGTACTAAGCAAGGCTGACTCTGCTTAGCTTCTGAGATCAGATGGGATCTGGTGCTTTTAAGGTATTTAGGCCTTCAGATGAAAATCATCACCCTCATAAAGAAGCCTTAAATGTAGAGATATGAATTTTGCCAGCAAACAAAATTCTGGCTTTTTTCACTTACAGTAGGGCCCCCGTATCCGCTGGGGATTGGTTCTGGGGGGAGGGCGTGGATACTGAAAACCATGGATAATAGCAAACACCATTGAAAATCATGGGACTTGTGGTTTAAAATATGATAGAGTTGCCTTGGGGGACCTAGAAAATGACTAGAGGATACTTTTTCTAGGAAGACTCTATGGTAGGTACACTGTTTTATGTCCTGCGGATAATTGAATCAGTGGATAATGAATCAGTGGATACGGGGGGGGGTTCTACTGTACATCAAAAATGTGAGTTGAACTGAATGAATGAATCTTTATTGCTAAAAGCTATCAGCCATCGCAATACCGTTACTTTAAGTGTGTTTAAAAGCAAGTGATTACAATGATATAAAATTTAACACACAATGCAAATAACAAAACCAAAAATATCAAAAGTATTAAAAGTGTGAAAAATTAAAACATTAATGTAAAAAGCTATTTTCATGATAGCACGGTAAAATTCTTATTGATAATTTTGGTGTATAGCTCTTATCTTATTAGCAGCCAAACCAAATTTTACAAATTACAAACTAACAAACTTTATCCCTCTGATCCTATGTCCTTTAAAGCAGAGGTGAGAATCATGTGGTCCTCCAGATGTGGTTGGGTTGCAACTCCTATCAGCCTTAACCAGCAAAAGCCAATGGTGAGGAATAATAGGAATTGCAGTCCAAAATCATAAAAATGTTTTTAAGTTAAAGATTTCCTAGAAAACTAGGTATCCTACAATATAATTTTCAGCCGTTCCAAATAAGAAACCTTTCAGCAGCATGTGAAAGGGTAGGCTGCATGCTACATGAACACACTCCTATGTGCGTAGGACCTTCATAGTGGGTGTCCATAAACAACAGATTGTCCCTTAGGCAACAGATTCAAGGGGGTGGCATGTGGTGTTGGAAAGGTACTGGAGAGCAGCGTTCTCTGCTGCTGCCCTGCACATTCTGATCTAGTCTGTTGCACTCAAATGGAGGACACTGTTCCACCACTATCAATGAAATCTGCCAGTCCCATCAGCTCCTGTAGCAAAACAGGAGTGCATCTCATCTCATTCTTCACCTCAGGCAGCCAAACAATTTAGGTTGGCTCTGAGTGTCTCTAGAAAACAAGGTAGTTGGAGGCTATACCTATTCCAAGGTCTTTTTGAAAACAAACTCACCTTCCTCTGAAGAGCCCTGAAAAGGTTGTATAAGAATCAGGCAGCTACAGACATATAAAACTGCTAAAATAGCTCTGACTGTTCTTCCTTCAGCTATTTTTTCCCTACCAGAGTCAAAGTTCAAGTGCATACACTGCAAGTCTCCTATTACTTAAATACATGAGATCTGCTAAACCATCTATTCTGCCTTAGTCAGGCCTCACATAGAATACTGTGTCCAGTTCTGGGCACCACAATTCAAAAAGGATATTGACAAATTGGAGCGTGTCCAGAGAAGGGCGACTAAAATGGTGAAAGGTGTGGAAACCATGCCTTATGAGGAAAGACTTAGGGAGCTGGGTATGTTTAGCCTGGAAAAAAGATGGTTAAGAGGTGATATGATAGCCCTGTTTAAGTATTTGAAGGGGTGTCACATTGAGGATGGAGCAAGCTTGTTTTCTGCTGCTCCAGAGACTAGAACACGGAACAATGGATGCAAGCTCCAGGAACAGAGATTCCACCTCAACATTAGGAGGAACTTTTTGACAGTAAGAGCTGTTCGGCAGTGGAACACACTCCCTCGGAGCGTGGTAGGGTCTCCTTCCTTGGAGGTCTTTAAACAGAGGCTGGATGGCCATCTGCCAGAGATGCTTTGATCGTGATTTCCTATGTGGCAGGGGGTTGGACTGGATGACCCTTGTGGTCGCTTCCAACTCTACAATTCTATGATTCTATGATCTGAACTGTATAACAGAGTAGAAACTTGCAATCCTCTATTCCAGTTCATACTGACTTCAAGCAATACTGGTGTCTGATTGTTTTTAAAATGCTTATCTCAATATATGTTTCTTTATTTCACAGCTTTAACAAGCACATTCATAACTAAACCATAAGTGGATTTTAACATTTATTTTAGTGTGAATAAAGCTTTTTTGAAATGTGTAATAATAGATGCATTTTACAGAGATTGTGAAGACTCAGAGCTCCCATTAAAAGCCATGACAAATAAAAGCTAATTTTAAAAAATATATATTATACAACATATATCCCTTCCACATACATGCTCCTTTTTATGACTACAGGTACAGGATTTTTTACAAAAGAAAACACTAAGCTGCTTTTCCATCATAAATACAATTATTAATACAGTAGGACCCCCATATTCGCTGGGGCTTGGTTGGGGGGAGGTGGATACTGAAAACCATGGATAATAGTGAACACCATTGAAAATAATGGGAGTTCCAATTTAAAATACCATAGGGTTGCCTTGGAGGACCTAGAAAATGGCTACGAAGACTCTATGGTAGATGTGCTGTTTTGTGTCCCATGGAAAATTGAATCAGTGGGTAATGAATCAGCGGATACAGGGGTCCTATTGTACAGAGAGCTGCTTCAAGCAGCACCAAGGGAGGTCACACAAGGGACAATCAATGAGAGCAGGAATTGGTGACTGAACAATGGCACAATCCATTTTGAAGTGTTGGCCCAAGCTGGTGCAGGATACATTGAAGGCAGTGCCATTTTGGCAAAAAAGATGGTTGTACAGTAATTACAACATGTGAGCTGCCATCCTGTTGGTGAATTACAATAGCATAATTCAGACTTACAGCATTGCAACTCACTTTTTTGGTCACTGTGGAGGTCGGAATTCTGTACCAACTAAGCAATGGCCAAAATGCCCCCACCAAACCATGCTCTAAGCAGTACAGCCCACTCCTCACATGAGCATTTCCATATTGTCAGAGAGCAGGGAGATCAGCGGGGATTCATCTAGCTATTTTCCTGTAGCTGAACATGCTACAACAGGCATCTGCAGAAACCCCCAGAGGTCTTTGGGAAGTCCTTGTTAGAGGATATGCTTATAGAAATAATAATAATAATAATAATAATATCCCTGCCCCTCTACGAAATGCAATCGGAGTGGCTTACAACATTTAAAATATACATCCAAAACTCTCAGTCCCACCCACCCTTTAAAATACAATTAAACAGTTCAGGAATTAAAACATACTTTAAAAAATACAACAACAACAAAACAAGAGACAGTGGCCATAGCACATCCAACTTCATGAAAATAGCTGCCCACGCCCCTGGGAACACCCCAAAATATTCTCCAACACAGAAACAACCATGTTGGGTGGGAGGAGAGGTTGGTTTGGGTGGGTAGCTTTGGGAAATGTAGCTACAGAGACATAGCTACATGATGCATCTCCTGCATTAGCTGTAGTTTGGAACTTTTGCGGTGGGGGGGGGGAATACAGAAGTAAAATATTTTCATAACTTGATTTACAGTACTGTACTAAAGAATCTTTCTAACTCAATTCTCTAAATGTGATAAATAAAATAAATAACATATTAATCAATTAATCCTATCATGTTTACTCATGTTTAAGTCCTTCTAAGTTAAAAGAGGTTTTATTTCCTAATATTATCTTTTCAGAGAGATAATGATGTTAGTCTGTTTCTATATAAAAAGAAGGAGTCTTGTGGCACCTTAAAGATGAACCAATTTATTTCAGCATAAACCCACAAATCGGAAACTGAAAAAGTAGGCTGTAGTCTACAAAAGCTTATGCTGATATCAACTGGTTAATCTTCTACAGCCGCAAGACTGCTCCTTTCCATACTTCCTAATACTGCACAGTATTCTGGTCATTAACATTGTTTGATTTCATACACGTTAGTCCTATCTAATTTAATGAAATTTGCATTGGTCCAATACGGATTTGCACTAATTGGAGCACCCTAGGTGGAACATCATTAATAATTAAACGATTATTGTGCATGACTAGCAAAATAAGGTTTGCCTCCTTACTTTCTCCGAGATGGAAAAACTTGATTTTATACTTTCTCCCAATACAACTGTGTTAAATCCAACCACCTCCCTTCCCCCTGCACAATGAAGTCCATGTATGGTTTGCATTTGCGGGGATGGCAGTAATACTATGAAGGAGGGTGATACCCAAGATTAGTTGGAACAGTACTAAACCAATTGAGATGCCTCCCCCTCTCCCTGTGAGTTTCCCCCCCTTTTCCTGTGAGTTTTTCTACAGGTCTAAAGACAACCTGTAGAAAAACATGGCTAATGTTAAATATTTTAAGAATCCATGCTATACTCTTGGAAAGGGGTGAGGGATGGGGAGGAACTTCTTGGGCCCAGCCTTCAAGAAGTAAGCAAACTGCAGGTCCCATGATCTCTGCAGTTTGCACTACATTGTGCAATATCAGAAGTCAATAGTCTTTCAAGTTTCTATCAGCACAGGAAGAAAGAAGGCAGATCTCTATCTGCATGTTGTTTCATTGTTTTAAGACGCACTGCCACTGGTAGCTGCTGCCATTCTTTAGCTGAGTGCACTGTTTGTTTTTACCATCTGTGTAACCAGCATCTTTGAAAACTACATATTAATCTTTATCTCATTGGCATTCTTAACCATACTAGAAGGATCATTTCTCATTTGCATGTTGCATTTCCCATTATAAAAAGTAGAGGTTTAAAAAATGGTGACTTGTGATTGAATCCCAAATGAATCCAATCATGAGTACGCCCTAAGCAGTGATCAGAGTACAAGCTCCTGTTATCCTATCAACAGTACTACATGTTCCAGTCCTCCAGTCCTGAGGTTATTACTGTAATGTCAACAAAATTTACTCGTCCTCTTGTACATTTAACACTACCTTGAAAATCTTTACAGCCTAGAAGTGAATAAAGCATTAACTCCCATTACTATCAACACACCATTCTGGTACTTAGAACACTCTGTAGAGGTTGATTGAAAACCTGGAAAACTTCATCAGATATTGATCATGCTTGTCTTCTGGCTACTTTTTCTGACTCTACTGAGACCTTTAGTTTTTCCAGACTAATTTTAAATAATTGCTCCCAAAATCCCTAATCACGGGGCATGCTGGCTGGGGGAGACTGGGAGCTGTAGTACAAAAATAATTTTCTCTAGTTTTGTGGGGGGGCGCATGGCTCTTCCAGATCATCAGCTTCATGTACTATCCAACTGGTGTCTTTAATACAAAATAAGAGGATAACAGAACATGTAACCACAAATAAACAGCAGTACCACCTTTGCTGTTGGTCTATTTATTTCTTTATTAACAAAGGCTCCCTGGGCAGTTCACAAAGCAAAATTACACTGTATTCCTCAGCTGAGGTCCAAATGTAGCATGAAAGGTCCTTGAACAAATCTCATGTTAATTGGATGGTTAGGTAGGGAAATAATGTAAAATGAACCTCCAGAGACACAATTTTGATTGAGGCAATAGATTGCAAAATGGGGGGGGGGCAGTGAGGACTCAAACCTCCCCTAGGATTAGGAATGGGTGGCTGAGCTTGCCCGGAAGTGATCTGGTGAAATTGGACCACCAAGACTCCGATATAGTTGGGCCCCCTCAGGCATCATCAATAGCAAAACAATGGTCATTCTTTTGCTATTCAGATTGTTACCAGCTTCAGGTGGATGATGATGATGATGATGATGATTGTTTAATTGTTTTGGAAGACATACCTGCAAGTAGAATTCAAAGACATAGCTGTGTTAGTCTGGAACATCAATTGCAAAGGCATCTTGTAGAGAAAGAAGTTGACGCACAAACTTTTGTAGACTTGGGACTTTTTCGGACATCTCAAATACAACGCAAGCAGCCTTGTCACGTTGCGAGGCTGCTGCGCTGCAGGGCGTCGCTTTCGGACGACGCTCTCCCCTGCTGGTACTGTTGCGGTGCTGCGGGGACATTTGAGAGTTATATTTTGCCGATTTTTACTCACGAAAGTTGATCGTGATTAAAAACCGGCGAAATATAATGCTCAAATGTCCCTGCGGTGCCGCAACAGTACCGGCAGGGGAGAGCGTCATCCGAAAGCGACGAGGCTGCTTGTGTTGTATTTGAGACGTCCGAAAAAGTCCTTGGTCTACTTCCTCAGGGGCATGCATCCATGCTACAATTTCTTCTTTCTCCCAGTTAGTCTCAAAATTGCTACAAGAATCTTGAGATCCCCATCTTAAAAACAGTCATGGGGCCCTTGAGGAAGGAGAATCTTCAAGGGTAAGGCTTCGTGCCATAGCCCTGATCTCCCTACATCCAGTGGCATCCTAGCAACTCCCACAAGTACAGCAGAACTTTTTTCCTATTCAGCCTCCCTTCCCCCTTGCACCACCCCAAAACTAGCTCCAGTTTTCAAGGTGTATGGGGAACTGTGGGGGGGATTCCTCCCCTCCATTCTGCTAGCGAAAGCATTTCTATCAGTGAAATTGCCTCAGTAATATATTTTAAGCAGCAAATCCTGTCCAAAGTCTTGCTGTGTCTTGTATTGCTAAGCATTTATGTGTGGACGGCATGTAACCTGTTATACAAATCCAACCTCATGAGAACTCAGCTTCAAAGCCGTCATACTTGGGTAACTTCAAAAGAATGAGTCTTGTATGGGGCTGCTTTTCATGACACTGTTTTTCCATTGAAGTGCTACTTGTCTACACGGGCCAAATACCCCAACTTGTCCCCATTCCAAAGCCTTGCAGTCCAAATGATGCAGGGCATTTACCAAATGACCCTCAGAGCAGATACAGAGCTGGAACAGGGGCATGCCAGGATAGGGCCTTTCAATGTGTTTTAGAAAAATACCCAGTTTACTTCGTTTCTTTTGGATCAGGCCCCGTGTGTCTGTGGGAACGTGTACCAAAAAGCTGCTCCCCGCTGCCACCATCAGCTCCCTGGCTCTCCCGGAAGCCAGGCAGTAGTTCTGTAGCATGTGACCAAGGCTGGTCTGCAGTCATAGGTTGCAGGACCTCTGCCTGGCTTCCCCATTACCAAGAAAATGGTGGTGGTGGTGGTGATGGTGATGGTGGTGGCATCACTGAAGAGTGATGGGCCGGTGTCCTGTTTGGACTCCAGCCCATTTTCTGCAGGTAACGTGTGGGAAACTGGCCAGCTCTGGAGGTAGGATATGCCATCAGGAAGCTGGCGTATCTTGATTGATGTAGATGAGCCCTGTGTAAGGGATGAGCTTTCTGGCCCTCAAATAAGGGACATCCCTTACAAAAAAGGACACCTGGCAACCCTAATGGCTTAGCAATATGAATGGCTATCTGGCAGACATTTTACCAAGTTAGCCACCCCAGTTCTTAAAGCATGTGCTAAAATGTCCTTTGGAAACTTACACAAAAAATTCCATGTCAAAGGACCTTGGGTTCTCAGCCCCAAGTGTGACAAGCGCAACAGCCTTAAATCATAGTTCAAATATTATCAGCTTCTACCTAAACCATTCAGATTACCTATCAAGTAATCATGGTATTCTTTAACTTTTATTTTGGAAATGTTGTTTTAAACTATTGAGATGTGGTTTACAAGTTGACAATTCAATCATCTAAAAAGCAAGCTGAAACCTTCACATGACTTCAGGGATCATGTGATTTTCAACAAAGCATGGGGTGAACACAGATCTTAGTGAACAGATAGTTACAGACAATTTTATCCTATCCATTTGGGTAGTCTAAAATCCTAATCTGGACAGCTATTCATTAAATGAACAAGTAACTTCTTGACTGATTTAAACACAAATATCAAATAGATTGCTTACATGCTATTTGAAATGGCAAGGTTACTTCAAACTTTGAATTATTTTACTGTAGTTGGGAAAAGTCAAACCAGACAAGAAGCAAAAGAGAAATGTAAAATAGGACATTAAAGATAGAATAGAAATTATCATCTACAAATTATAATATTCATAAAAGGGTCAATATACACCAATATTAATGCAGTCCTACAGGTCTGAAAATTAATATACATTTGTTTAAATGAAAACATTTGAATAAATTTGGAAACTCTTCATTACATATGTTACTCATGTGAACCCTAGATTAAATTTCTTTTGGAAAAATGTATTTTGAATGTTAAGAATAATATACAACTCAACTGTTAACACTATGAAGATGTGTTAGATGTACAGTAATAGACAGTGATATATACTTGGCTTATTAAGTGTTGCAGATGAGGCAACAAAAAAAATTAGAAAAATGTGTAGGTATGTGCGCACATGCGTATCTCTTTTTCACCATGCTCTTATTAAGTATTTTAATAATTTTGGAGCTTTCTTTTAAAACAGTTAAAACAGTAAAAAGAAGACCAATATACTTAAATATTTACAAGTATTCTAATAATCTAATGTCTAAATAAAGTTTTTGCTTACATTGAACACCTTAAAAAGAAAGAAAGAAATTGGTGGAAAATTTTACAGAGAACCTTGAAAAGTGGAAGGACAACCTGGAAGCAACTGTAATGACTTTCAGTGGGAACAAATGCAATCAAGATACCTATATTTTTATAATTGCCCATTTCCACCACCAAACATCTTTAAACTGCAGCTATGCAACCTGAAGCTATTTTTGTTTAGTCATAAAAATATGGTCCAAGGGTCTTGTGCAGGGATGGGAATCATGTAGCACTCCAGATATGGTGGGATTGCAGTTCCTAGCATTCTTCACCATTGCCTATGTTAACTAGCATTGCTGGGTTTTGCAGTCCAACCACATTGGGAGGGCTGTATGAGCATCACCCCTGAGTTAGAGGCCAGCATGGTGTAGTGGTCTGAGTGTTGGACTAGGATATTAGGAGACCAGGGTTTGACTCCCCACTCAGTCACAGAAATACAGTAATGCAGGTCCTGTCTACATGATGATCTGTACAGACGAACTTTTGAATGTAACCATTTCATTTGGAAGGGGGGCCGTGGATTCCCCCGTAAAGTCTGGCATTCGGAAAAAATTCCAGATCTCAGGGATTAATCCATGTGGCTTCCAAATGATTGGTCATTTGTACATTCCTGTTTGCACAGATACGAACAGGAGTGCAATCTGATTGGATGGCCAGGTAGAGGGGGCAGGACTAGGAAAGAGGGAAAGGAGCTATGGCTGCCATGTTGGATTTCCAGCTCGACAAGGGTCCGATAAGTCTGTGATACATTTGTTCGTTTTTATTTTATTCGAATGGCAGGCACTTGTTTAAATTAAAAAAAAAAAGCGGCGGGAGATTTAAAACTGCCGCTTGGCTCGCTTGCTCCAGCCATCATAGGGGGGATCATACGGAGTTTATGGGTGGTAAACAATCATGTAGGCAGATCGTACGCATTCAAAGTGCTGCCTTTTCAAATTTTTTACCCCCCAAATGTATTTTTTTCATACTGTAGATGGGGCCACAGTTTGATACCACTTTAATTGCCATGGTTCAATGCTATGGAATTCTGAGATGTCTAGTTTTGTGAGGTATTTAGCTTCCTCTGTTATAGCCCTGGTGCCACAACAAACTACAAATCTCAGGATTCCATAGGACGGATAATTAAAGTGGTGTCAAACTGGGTTATTTCTGCAGTGTGGCAGCAGCCTATGGGGTCATTCGCATGCGAGGTAAAAATCCAGATAAAATTCAGACTACTTTGGTGCAGAGTTGTGCCACATGAAATTTGGGCTATTCTGGTCCAGATTTAAGTGCCACACCTCTGGCCAAAGCCTGAATCTACATTAGGATTTTTATTTGCTGTCAGCAGCTTCAGGGAGACGGACCATTGTGTCCCGGAAAAACAAAGCCCCAGTGGTAGCTACTCACTCTGAAGACAGAATGGATGGCTAGCCTTGTGATGGAGAGGTGCTGCCCATTCTGGCTTCAGAGAGAGCAACTACTGCCAAGGCATTGCTCTCACAGAGGGTAACTGAGTAAGGCTAGCTGCCCATTCTGGCTTCAGAGAGAGCGGCTATCACTGGGGCTTTGCTTTCATGGAGTTCAAGTGGACTATTGTGTGCTGGAAAACAAAACCCTCAGTGGCAGCTGCTCTCTCTGAAGGTAGAACGGGTGGTTAGCCTGCAATAGTGGGGCTTGTCAGGTGTTCTGACCTCGGAGAGCAACTACCACTAGGGCCCCATGCCCCATGAATCCGGAGTGGATGGATTGATCACATGGCAGTTTTCTCTGGAGTTTCAAGCAAACTCTGGAGAAAACAGTGTTTTTCTAAAACCCACATTAAGGGGGATATTCCCCAAGTCTGATGAGAATAGGATTGTACATCATGTGCCCTTTGCCCACTAGATTCAGGGAAAAAACCACACGTTATGTGGCATTATTAGGCCAGATTTGGGAGGAGTTCAATTTTTTTAAATAGTGTGAATGCTTCCTGTGTCTCGGAAGAAGACAAGGCAAAACCGCCTTTGAACAAATTCTGCCAAAAAAAAACCCATGATAGCTTCGCCTTATGGTGAACATAAGTCTGAAATGACTTGAAGACACACAACAACAACAACAACAACAACATGGAAAAATAGATTGCAGAATTAAAGCCCAATCCTATGGATGTCTGCTCAGAAATAGGTTTGCTTAAATTCAGTGGAACTTTCTTCCTGGTAAATGTGCATAGCGTTGCAGGTTTGGAGTACCAGTCAGCATATAATTTAAACCTGTTTCATGTCTTTTACTCCTATACACATTTGAATGGGACGAATTCTCAGAATTACCTGGATTTACTTCAGAGTAGACATGTATAGGGTAGTACTGATAAATACAAAACTGAATTCTAAATGGTAGAGTGTATTTAGAGATGTGAAGGTGGCGGAGGGGGGAGAGAGAGTAAAGCTGCCTTTCCCCACTGTTAAAATTTTTTATTTCCTGGGGGGGGGGGAAATGGGAAAAAATATTTGCAGACTATATTATTTTTAATTTTAATTGATGAACAAAATATTCCATACAAAATGTTGTCTATATTTACACACACACACACACCGCCCAGTTATTTCTAAAAACTACATAGCAGTTTGACTTTTATGTAAGACAATGTACAATACATCACCATTGCAGTGCCTGGTCTTTGTTTTCTTTCTCAGTTCTTTTTATGGGAACGAGTGCTTGATGTCTATTTGGCACTACTGAGGACTAGAGGACAACAAATACACTGTTGTTGTTTTATAATGTTGATGGTTCTTCTGTTTTTACTGTTCTTTCCCTGCTCTTAAGAAACTGGCAAAAACAACAAGGTTTCCTATAATTCAAGGCTTTGTAGCTCACTTGTAACAAAATGTAAAAAAAATTAAAAGTAAATCGATGTACATTTTTCTTCTGAATAAACTGAATGTTGTCTATATTTACACACACACACTGCCAAGTTATTTCTAAAAATTACATAGCAGTTTGACTTTTATGTAAGACTATGTACAATACGTCACATCATTGCAGTGCCTGGTCTTGGTTTTCTTTCTCAGTTCTTTTTATGGAAACGAGCGCTTGATGTCTGTGTGGCACTATTGAGGACTAGAGGACAACAAATACACTTTTGTTGTTTTATAATGTTGATGGTTTCTTCTATTTTTAACTGTTCTTTCCCTGCTCTTAAGAAACTGGCAAAAACAGAGGTTTCCTATAGTTCAAGGCTTTGTAGCTCCGTTTGTAACAAAATGTAAATTTTTTAAAAAGTAAGTAAATGTGCATTTATCTTCTGAAGAAATTGCAATTGTAATATTTCAAATATAATTTTATTCCCAGACAGGTTTTATGTAATGTATTGTTCTTAAAGTAACAAAGCAATGTCCAGTCTCTGAAGGGTATTAATATTGCATTTTTATTTTTTTCCCCCTGAAAATTCCAATTAAAAAACAGAAAAAAGTGTTTTAAAATTTCTGAGAGTTTTACATCTCTAAGGGAACACAACACAAGACTTCTCCTGCTAGTTGAAGCAAAAAGTAAATGTTTTAGTCTGTTGCATCAAAAAGAACAGAGTCTTGTAACATTTGAAAGATGAATACAGGTCAACCCCCATATCCGTGGGGGACACGTTCCAAGACACACACAACGTAGACACCTGAAACCATAGATAATAGGGAACTTTATTATTTTCAATGAGATGGACGCCAGAAGTTGAGAATAGAATTGCATTGGAGGACCTAGATATACCTAGAAGAAAACATATATTTTTCACATGTGGATAAGTGAAACGGGATACCAAATCCATGGATCAGGGGTCAACCTGTATCTTCCATTTGGCATAAACGTTTGTGGATTGCAGTCCACTTCACTAGATGCATGTTACTAAAATACTATGTATGGAATAGGAAAGAAACTCACTTCAGGGTAATATCCAAGGGGGAACTGCTATGCCTCATAGGACTGTTGTGAATCAAATGCAAATCTGGGTCTGAGTTCCTGTAAGGTAAAGTGGGATACTGGTTAAACACAAGTAAAAGTGCATCTGACTGTTTTCTGTTCTTAAGCAACAAAAGAGCATCATACAGCTAAAAGAAGTCTCTCCCAAAGTCTAAAAAGAATGCTATAACTGTGAAGTCGAAGGTTTTCACGGCCGTCATCCATAGATTTTTCTTGGTTTTTTTCCGGGCTGTGAGGCTGTGTTCTGGAATAGTTTCTTTCTAACGTTTCACCTGCATCTGTGGCTGGCATATTCAGACAATGCCCGAGGATGCCAGCCACAGATGCAGGCGAAATGTCAGAAAGAAACTATTCCAGAACATGGTCTCACAGCCTGGAAAAAAACCCAAGGAAAATCAATGCTATAACTACTTTTGTGATTGAAGAGCAAGCAGCAAGTCCCATTCAATGACTTTATTAAATGTGGGGTGGGGGTGGAAGTAGTAGTCCAAAAAGGTAACGTTTCCAAACCCCAACCCAGAGAAGAAAATGATGAAGAAGAAGAAGAAGAAGAAGAACACTCAAAGCCTAAGCTGTGTCTAAGTTTGGAAAAAGTTACCTTTTTGGACTACCACTTCCACTCCCCTCCATTTAATCAAGTAATTGAATAAAGCTAATAATAATAATAATAATTGATCATCATCATCAGTAGCCTGACTTTTCCCCAGTACTGGAACTCAGTGCAATGAAGGCCCAGACTGATATATACGTTTATGTAATATGTAAAAGATCAGGCAACACAACTTGATGGGCCGAGTACATATATGCGGCATGGCTTTTATAAAAGGTGATTCCATGAAGTAATATTAGATTTTGGCTGAAGACAAAGAGGCAATTTCTAAGCAAGGGTATAAAACATGTGCCCAGCCCCAATGCTGTTGGGTTCCAACACGCACCAGTGGCAGCCGTAGTCAGGGATGATGGGAGCTTTAGTTTAACAACATCCGGAGATCTGGGGGGGGGGTCTATAACCATGTGAGATGGATTGACCACTGACTGGTTGTATAAGGAGGCACTGGACAGGCTTGGAAAATTGATTTGGGGGGTACTAAAACACCCCAAATCCCGGAATTCAACTCTCCAAAGTAACTTTTCCAAGCTTTTTTTCCAAATCACTTCTGGACCAATATCATCAACATGGGTCTGGCGTGATTCAGCCAGTGGTGCAACAGGCAATTTCCCTCCTTATTGCTAATTTTATTCTGATGGGGGGGGGCTTGTTTTCCTCCCCCCCCTTTTTTTTTCCTTTCTTTTCTTTTTGGCTGTCCTCATCCAAGCCGGAGCAAGCCCTGCGTCCTTGGCCTGGGTGGCCCCTCCGATGTCAGTAAACAAAACTCCATCTCCCCCTCCCCGGCGGCCACTCCATCTATCCATCCATCCATCCACCCCCCTCACTCTGGACTCCGCTCCCATCACGGGATCGGGAGTCACGAACTTTTGCAGGATTAAGCGGAGGCCACGCCCCCTCGCGGCTGCCAACCAATCAGGGCGCGCGGGGGGGCTGGGCCAGCTCGGGTCCGGAGAGGCTAAAAGCGGAGCCCCCGACCCCAAGCGAACCACAGCCGATCCCCGGGCAGAAGGACGAGGCGAACGCTCCCATACAGGTGAGTAGAGGCGCCGGGCGGGTGTCGTTTCGGGTCTGGTCGAGATGCCTCCATTTCTTCATTCCTCCTTCCTTCCTTCCAGTCTGGTACATTTTTTTGGAGGTAATGCTTGGGTGGTTCACCTCTTTTAGGACCTCCAGTTTGAACCCTTACTTTACCCACTTAGTGGCGGGGGGGGAACATCCACACTAGAGAAATAAATAATCCAGGTTATTGAAACGGGATTATTTGTATGGCTCCTACCGATGGAATTAGCTAACACACATTGGAAACGGCTGAATGCAGAGTCGATGTGTAAATTGCTATTGCTTAAAACAATTTGTAAGCCGCTCTGATAAGCCTTTGTGGCTGGAGAGCGGGGTATAAATAAAATAATAATAAATAAATAAAATCCTGGGGTTTTTAGCGCTCTTTTATCAGAGAAGGCGAAAGCCCTTGTAAAACTACAAATCCAGGGGCCTTTCCTCCCAACTCTGTGCAGGCCTGGAATGCACAGGCAGAGCAAAGGAGGCGAGCCGCCCTGGCACCAGGGTTTCTTCCATAGGAAGGCGCTGTGCGAATAAAGGATCCCGTTTCAAGGGGGGTTATTTGTGTCATGGGGAGTCCTGCCCAGGGATGCTGGGGGAAGCAGGGGAGCTGTTTTTGCTTTGCAGGGGAGCAGCGCCAGGTTGTGCACCTGAAGGCTAGCAAAGCCTCGCCGGGGCCATGGGATGGTGGGGTGGTCCCTTCAGGGCGCCTCCTTGTTTGTCTTGCCCTCCGGGTGTTTTTGTCCTGCCAGCCTGGCGCCGGTCCCAGGCCAAGGGCGACTCGGGGGGGGCACCCGCGCCTCCCTTCCCCAGCCTTGGAGAGAAAGAACCTCTGGGATTTGGGGTTTTCTGTCCCGGACACCCGCTCTCTCTGTGGTCCGGGGTTTCCCCCTACTTTTCCCTTATCTCTCTCTCAAAGGAGGCCGCTGCCGGCTTCGCCTTGGATGCCTGCCCAAGCCTTGCCCTTCCAGCCGGCGGAGGAGGAGGAGGAGGGACACCCACCGCTGCTGGGCTCTCTGGCTCTTCTCCTCTCAGCTCCCCCTTCTCCAAACTGGCGCCGCATCCTAGCCTGAGGGGGGGAAGCTTGTTGACACGAGGCCTGGTTTTTCCCTCCCCTTTCCCCCCTTTCCACCCGTTTGTCATGTGAATCGGGACTCACGTGTCTTATTTACTGGCGGTGGGTCACGTGCCTCAAGTCGTCTTCCCCCCCCCTTTTCTCCCTTTGGTATCGCGCCCCACATCTCCGCCCCAGTTTTATTGGAGCCAAGGCGGCGGAAGTGATTCCTGGAAAAGGCCCGATGAGTCAGGGCTCTCTTGTTATGGGAGGCGGGTGGAAGAAGTGCTTGGCTGCTCAAATCTCTGCAGGAATGTTTTTCTCCTCTCCAATCTCTCCGGTTTGTTTTCCTTCTGGTGAGAGACGGAGGAGGAGTCCTTTAAGGCAGTGACTCTTAACCTTTTCTTTACCAGGGACCCCCTGTAAATATCTTTTGATGCTAGGGACCCCCAAGACTTAACTCAGGATTTAAATAATAATAATAATAATAATAATACAATTACACCATCCATTAAACCTCTGGAAGGCACTGGAGGGGGAGGGAAGATTTTTCTTCTGCTTCTCACTACAATTTTTGTGGCTGGAGTGGATTGGATGGCAATGCACAGGCCAAGCCAGCCAGTCTTGCCTTGGCTCCTGCCACATAGCCACTCCACTGCAGGGAGGAGGTGGGCCAAGCAGCCTTCAAGCCTTTGCAGACCCCCTGTGAGGACATTGTGAACCCCTGGGGGTCCCTAGACCACAGGTTAAGAACCACTCCTTTAATGATCTTGGGGGGAGGGTTCACACTACTCTGGGGTGAAGTGGTGGTCCCCCTCCCTTAGGCCCACAAGCTTTTCAGCTGTGAAAAATGTATCTCCAGTGATAGTTGAAAGAAGTGCATGCCATGCTAGTGCCACTGGGAAAGACCATTTTTGTTTCCTCATACTCAGTTTAGTTCTAAGTATTCAGGTGTGCTGGCAGTTTCTCAGAATGCATAGGTAACTTGTGCAAATGGTAAGTGACTTTTCCCCCCCAGATAACTCTCCCTTCTCACTTGACTGACGTTGGGTAAAGTTGAATAGAATGGGCAAAAAAGTGCCCAGGAATGGCCAATAGCAGCTTTAATATTTTGCTGATGGCCTACCACACTGTGCTTCTTCCATAAGGAGAGACTCTAGTTTCTAAAAACTTTGGTGACACATACAGAAAGGCAGTAAAAATACTTGAAAGCATACTTTTATTTGCTGCCAAAATAGATTGTATGGTAATGATCTAACTATTAAGGTGTGGGAAGTAGAAGAATTCCATCCTTATCTGAGAAACTTTGGTTAGCATATCAAAAATATTCCTTTCCCCATCCCTACTTTTAATGTATATCTTTTTATTCCATTGTAAGGTTGTAAGCTTGTACGTACTTGACAGTTCAAGCAACACTTTAAAAGAACATGAGACATTCCTGTGTTCATATTTTTCTACTGTTAAATTCTTGAAAAACTCACATAAGGAATGAATTGCAATTTCAATTGTAAACAAGCTGCCTTGTGTGATGTGCTTGTGCTATCCTTTTGAAACAAGAGCTTATTCTTCCTAGCTTGGAAAATTGGGTTTTTCTGTACTATAACTTTGTTAATGCCTCATTGTAAGCAAAAGAGGTTATCTTGCTGAAGCAGATTTTCTCCTCACGACAGGTTTCACTATGAAGGTCTATCTCTGCATATTGGCCCTTGTTTTGGAGGCATGCTTTGCTGCTCCCAATGTAGACCCTGCTCTTAATGACCACTGGGAATCATGGAAGACATGTCATAACAAGAAGTACCATGAGGTGATTATTACTACATGTAATTTGCTACTCAAAGGTGTTTTGAAATGGTGTGACTGAATGTCTTAAGAATGGTTCATAGGAGGGGTTGCATTGAGTGAACTACCACAGCATAGACTTTCCAGATCCTTTGACTACAATCCCCGAGTCAAGGTTAATAGCTACTAGAATAGGGTCCTGTAGCAAGTATTGGCTCTAAATCAGGCATAGACAACCTGATAGTTTCTATATGTTTTGTACTACCACTCCCATAAACCAAAATTAGCATGGTCAAGAAGTATGGAAACTGTAGTCCCAAACTGCTGGTGGGTACTAGGTTGCTTCCTTATGTTCTAGGTTTTTCTAGGATTGATTGGGATTTTAATACAAACATTAATATTTTTAGTTTTAACAGTATTAGCTATTCAATGCACCGTATCTGTTTCCATCCTTGGAACAAACAAGCCATTGAGTAATAGGGCTTCATATCAGGAGTTACTTCTGTTCAATTCAAAATTGTTGTGCTTAATTTGAGTAGAGAGTATACATTTAGCAGAGGTGGCTGTTCTTAAAATATGCAACAAACACCCCCACAGATCAAAGCCCTTGAATTAATTTGTAAAATAAATAACCATGTTATGCATGTACCACAACCACAATTTAAAATCTATATAGTTAGGGTTTTTCCTGCTGCCTTGAACTGACAAAGTGATTTGTGTTCAGCCACCAAACCAGAACTGTGCTATAATTTGGCATGATTGATGGCAACTGGAGCTATTGAGGCAGGGGGGTAGGATGGAGCTAACAGGTGTAGAAAGGAGGTGGGAAAAACAAAAGCAAAATAAGCAACTCTGAACCATGACTGGCATGTACCCTTGGCAGCTGAGTTCTAAAGTGGTTAGTACAATCCATGTTTTTTTGTGATTACAGGATTTAGCTAATGTCTTCAGTGTGTATAGGATGTTGAAGACTAAACACTATTTTTTTCCTTTTTCTGTCCTCGTACAGAAAGAGGAAGGCTGGAGGAGAATGATCTGGGAGAAGAATCTGAAGCTGATTCAGTTGCACAACCTGGACCACAGCCTGGGCAAGCATAGCTACAGACTGGGAATGAATCAGTTTGGAGACATGGTATGTATCAACAAAGTTGCAGGGCTACTTCTCTGAGTAATTGCACAGATGTCATGCTGATGTATTTCCTCTTTCCTCTAGACCAACGAAGAGTTCAGGCAAGTGATGAATGGCTATAAACACTCCAAAACAGAAAAGAGATACAGAGGATCTGAGTTTCTTGAACCAAGCTTTTTGGAGGTCCCAAAATCCATTGACTGGAGGGAAAAGGGATATGTGACTCCAGTGAAGGATCAGGTATGTATCTTGCTTCCTGTATTTGGTTTAACGCAAGTAGCTTAGACAGCTATTTAAGCAGTGGGTAAATACAGCATTGCAGCAGCAGAAGTCAGTATGCTTGTGTGCACATAACACCCCCTTGGAGCCCTTTGCATTGTCTGAAAATCACCTCACAATATTTGGTTCAAAGCACTGGAAGAATCTGATCATCTGTAATGTTATAGTATGTAGTTCTCTGACCTTTGGGTTTCATCAGCTACACTGAGGCACACCTTGATTTTATCTTGTTGCATGAAGCATTAGCAGAGGTTCAAAATTATTTGTTGGACTGCATATCCCAGAATGGCCAATGGTTAAGGGGTCTCTGGGAATTGTAGTTCAAAGATTGGCTTTCCTGAGCACTGAGTATTAGTAGTTCTCTTCCTGTACCTGAAGATGAAGAGAGCAATTGCCTTTCCTACCTCTGTAAACCCTTTTCTCTGTGATTTTGTTCATGCCAGGAAATGGAGGCTGGGCAAAGTGCTGCGATTGCTAACTTAACTTGCTGGCCTTGCACACTTGCAATACTGTTGCTACCAATGCCTGCCTCTGCCTAGAGTGTTTACAGTCAGAATTAAAATGATCAAGGGCAGGGTTGTGGGGGAGAGAAGATGAGCATACAGTAGGACAAGGCAGATGCATCCATTTACCATTGGCCATGCTGGGTATGGTCAGCGGGTGTTTCAGTGCAAAATATCTGGAAGGCCAAAGTTTCCTTACTGGAGCAGTAGGAGAATTCACTGCTAAACTCTGGAAAGATCAATTGCTGAGAGAAGCTCTTTTCTGGAAAGGCAAACTGATGTGAATAATGGCAGGCTTAATTGGACCATGAGTTGTACTGGCTAGAGGATTCTGGGAGTTGTAGTCCAGTTTTACTCAGCTCTGGGTGAACAGGTGGGACACACCATGATAACAGCAGTGCTTTCTCCCTTTGCTGAACTTGAATTTAAACAAATGTGTCTCCATTTGTCCTTAGGGTGAGTGTGGTTCTTGCTGGGCATTTAGTACAACTGGATCCCTTGAAGGACAGCACTTCCGCAAAACTGGCAAGCTGGTCTCCTTGAGTGAACAAAATCTTGTGGATTGCTCTCGGTCCGAAGGAAACCAGGGCTGCGATGGGGGTCTTATGGACCAGGCTTTCCAGTATATATTGAACAATGGTGGCATTGATTCTGAGGATTCTTACCCGTACATTGCTAAGGTATGGTGACTTCTTAACCAGTGGTGCTGTCTTCTTTGGTCATGTTTTCTTCCCACCAATTTGTTTGTCAGATGTAACATGTCAGCAGATACATTGGAGAATCTGTTAAAATCTCTGGGATGGTCATGGGGTATTGAATTCTTGGCTGCTAGCATATTGAGTTGAAAGCATAACAGATTAAAATGGTTAATTCACTTCTTTCTTTTCTTTCCCTGATGGCTGGAATGTTTTTGGAAAGCTTGAACAAAGATAATGCTTTGGTTTGAATTTTAACTGGATTGCATTTGCTCAGTAATGTCAATCTCTGCTGCATAATAGTTTATGCAGATTCATGGTTTTTAAAAATTGGAACACCAGTGTTTGAATGAGCTAGCTAACGCTTACATTTTGAAGCTTGAATCATAGCAAACGTGTTTGTCTTTTAAGGATGATGAAGATTGCCTGTACAAGCCTGAATTCAATGCTGCTAATGACACTGGGTTTGTAGACATCCCACGAGGACATGAACGGGCCCTCATGAAGGCAGTGGCTTCAGTTGGGCCAGTCTCTGTTGCTATTGATGCAGGTCACACCTCGTTCCAGTTCTATGAATCAGGTGAGACGTTGTTTAAATGTGTGGACCTCCCCCACCCCATTTTTTTTTATGAACTCCACTGAACAGGGCAGCTTTCTCCTATCCTGACACTTTCCAGGCATGTTTATTCCAGTTTCCTATCAATTCCAACTAATCATGGTGGAAAACTGTAGTCCATCATGTTGGGAGGGTAATATGTAGGGGGAAACTAGTATAGGGTGTACTGTGCAGTCTGTCAAAGGAAGCTGATGAAAAAACTGGAAATGATCCTGTTGGAAATGGTATCAACACTGCAGTTGATTATGACACTTTGTTTTGTCTTATAAATATGAGCAGCAGTACATGGTGTCATTAGTTTCATGCACAAGTAGGTCATATAGCAATAAGATTTGAAACAAAGCTAGAACCTGCCTTCTCCAGCAATTTGGGGGGTGGCTTAAAAATTTAAACCTGTCACTGGCCCATTTTTGTCTCCTGATGTCCCTGTGACGTCCAACTGGAAAAGATTGCATGGGAGAGAATCTGTTCTTATTTCAACAGCTCCTTGCAAGAACTTGAGCAAAACCCAGAATCTATTTATCCCCCATCCTGCAAAGTCCTTCCATTTCATAAGGGGGCATGTTGGAGGCCAAAGAGGTTGCGCTTATCCAAAATCCAAGAACATAAATGAGACTCTGCCTCACATTTGGCAGATGGCAGAGGAAAATTTTCTTCCATCTCCTTGAAAACCAGGATAAAAACACAGATTCCTTATTTTCTGTGTATTCATTTGAATAAAGGGTGGGTAAAATCTTGCTGTTCGTGAAATATTTAAAGATTATATTTGGTAATACTGGACAAATTTTAAATGAAGCCAGTGTTTCAGCACAGATTAAACAAACAAGGAAAGAAGCAGGAAACCAAGACACTTGTATCTGAAACCCTGTAGAGTCACTGTTGGTCAGCATAAACAGATTTGACTGTATGAAGCAACTTAGAACCATAGGGTTGGAAGAGACCACAAGGGCCATCTAGTCCAACACTCTGCCCTGCAGGAATGTACAATCAACTTCTACTAGCTGAACCCAGCGTACCATATGCCTTTAAAAAAAAAAAACCCAATAAAACCTGGTAGACCTCACAACAACCCTGTAAGGTAGGCCAGTGAATTTAAATTCCTTCTCCCCCTTCTTAGCATTCCACTTTCCCCAGAACTGCTGTGTGTGACTCGCTCTGTTACCCTGTTGTTGCTGCAGACTCCAGTTGACTGCTTGGGTTCTCCTGCAGCAGCAGCAGCATTGTCCCACTGCCACTGCCACAAGCTGACTGGGTCCCAATATGGAGCACAGATTGAGTGGCAGGAATTTGGGCCACAGACTGAGCGACAGGAGTGCATTGTGAGGTGGAGAGGGAATTTGCATGTGGGTGCTGATTGGTCAGGTATGTTTCCTGAGCAGCCAATCAGCACACTGGGAAAGGCAACATACCCAAGAGAATTATATATATAGATGAGTGGTTGCATCAGATAGGATACTCTGAACCAAACCTAAAGGAAAAGTTACTTACCTAAAATTTAAACTACTCTTCCATTTCTAGGAATTTACTATGAGCCAGATTGCAGCAGCGTAGAACTGAACCATGGTGTTCTTGTTGTTGGTTATGGCTTTGAGGGAGAAGATGATGATAACAAGAAGAAGTACTGGATTGTCAAAAACAGGTCTGTGAGGCGCTTCTCACCTTTGTGTTATATTAACAATTCTTGTAAAGTTTTACAAGTGGCTTCATTGCATGTATGCTGGAATTTGTAAACTGTGCTGTTTATCCTTCAGCCTGCAATTTTTGTTAAACATCATAGTTATGGCCCCCTTTAGTGTTTCACTCAGCTGTTTAAAATTTTATGGCTCTGAGTACATTCAGTATTTTTACACCCAACTTCTCAGCCAAGATTGGCTGGCTTGCAACTGTAAATAAATATGGAGGTATAACTGGGGTGAGGCATTTGAGTGATAACCAGCTTGAGAGAGCGAGAAAGCAAAAGGAACTGCAGATAAGCTTTGCTGCTGGCTGATAATAAAGGCTCCAGCCTTTTTTGTTGATACTTGTAGTAACACTTACCAAGTGCTATACAGATACTTAAGTCCCCCATCTCCAGGCTTACAATGTAATAAACTCAACATAAAAGGAATAGGGGTCGGAAGAGAAAATTGAGCATTATAGCTGTTCCAAAATACTAGTTTGCTATATTAAAATATTAATTTGCCCTTTCAGAGTCTTAACTGCTGTATTTCTGTTTTTTCAGCTGGAATGAGAAGTGGGGTGACAAAGGTTATATCCTCATGGCTAAGGACATGGACAACCACTGTGGTATAGCTACAGCTGCTAGCTATCCTCTAGTATAACTTCTTCAGGAAAAGGGGAGAAGCTACAGCAATCTTCAACTTAAGAAGATGAGCCACTGGAATAAGCTCTACAGATTGTTGGTCTCACCAGACATTTTCTAAGGCCACCAAAGTATTCCAGCACCAGAAAGGACTTTAAACTGACTTGCACATGTTATTAATACATGTGCTTGCATCTGTTTCTTCCAAGATCTGAGTTGTGTGTGTGTGTGTTTTTTTACCTTGAGCCTCTGTGATGTTTACTTGATGGCAATATGTGCCCTGTTTTAAGCTTGATGTAAATGTTGCTTACGTACACAAGCTTGTAATGTTGATAGCTTGCATTCTGGCTAAATCATAGTTTCTTTTTTAATTTTGATTTTTTAAAAAACAATGGATTGCACAAAGAGCTAGAGCTTTTCAATAAACACTGAACATTTCAACATATTCAGAGGAGTTGTGTCTCTTTTGTACATAAAACCTGTCTTCCTCCCATTCTGTTATCGAATCATTGTGTCCTGAGGTGGCCAGAAGAGTGCTCAGCAAGTAGAAAATCTAGGGTGGCTATCTTCAAAAGAGGCTTCCTGCACCTTTAATGTACAGAATATTCATTTCAGAAAGCAGAACTACCTTGTTGTGTGCCTTCAAGTCCTTTCCAACTTGGGGTGACTCTCAGGCAACCATATCATGGGGTTTTATTTGGCAAGATTTGTTCAGGGGAGGAGGTTGTCTTTGCCTTCCTCTAAGGCCAAGAGAGTGTTACTCGCCCAAGGTTATCCTATGGGTTTCCATGGCTGGGAAGAGATTCTAACCCTGGTCACCAGAGTCATCAAATACTCAGACAACTATATTGGCCCTCAAGTAGAATTCCCCTTTGTACAGCTGTAAATTTACAGCCGGCATCCATAGATTTTCCTTGGGGTTTTTTCCGGGCAGTGAGGCAGTTTCTTTCTGAATTTTCGCCTGCATCTGTGGCTGGCATCCTCAAAGAATGGTTGGGTAGGTGTGTGTGTGAAGTTTATATGCTGTGAACCTCTGTTAGGGAGTATATGTAAATTTGTGTTAATTGAATGGTTAGTTTCTGGGTATAGAAATGCAAGGCTTGTTAGTGTCTGTTTGGCTAATGGTTGGTTGATGGGCCATTAACTGCTGGAATTCCCTGGGAGGAATTCCTTTGTAAGTGTTGAGTTTTTATTCTATTGTTTTTCAAAACTGGCAGCCAGGTTTTGTTTAGTTTTAAGGTTTCTTTCCTGTTGAAGTTGTCCAGGTGTTTGTGGATTTCAATAGCTTCTCTGTGCATTCTGACATGATAGTTGTTGGCCTGGTCTAGAATTTCTGTGTTTTTAAATGTAACATGAGAGACACTGTAGACTGGGCCAGCCAGAAAAATCAGCAGTAGCAGAACATGTTATAAACCAATCTGGACTCAAAATGCTATTTAAACAGACACTAATGAGCCTTGCATTTCTATATCCAGAAACTAACCATTCAATTACACAAATTTACAGATACAGTACTCCTCAACAGAGGTTCACAGCATATAAACTTCACACACACACCTACCCATCCTTTTAAGATGCCAGCCACAGATGCAGGTGAAACATCAGAAAGAAACTTCCAGAACAGGGCCTCGCAGCCCAGAAAAAAAACCCAAGGAAAATCTACACATTGTTTGTATGACTGATTTTCTACTGAATTTTGAAGATGGTTTCTGAATACTTGGGGATAGGGAGAATGGAAATGAACATGTGGCCTGCTACTCTTGTCAGCTCCACCCAGCATGGGTAAACAAGTAAGGGTTTTGCGGGAGTTGCAGTTGTAACCATCTGAAGAGCCAAAGGTTCCTTGCCCTGCTTTAAGGCTCTTGCCAGATACTTAAGATATTTCATGCTCTGTGGACTCCTTGGAGGTAGAAGAATAATGGTGAAGTCATCAGTCACTTTAAATGGGAAAAGGATCGTGGGCTTTAGAAGTATTTGATTGTTTGAATCATAGAATTGGAAGAGACCACAAGGGCCATCTAGTCTAACCCCCTGCCATACAGGAATATCCAATATCCAGCATTTCCAGCAGACGGCAATCCAGCCTCTGTTTAAAAACCTCCAAAGAAGGAGACTCAACCACACTTTGAGGCAGTGCATTCCACTGCCTTTGGTACCACCGGCATGCAGCTATTGTTTCAAATTCCTGAATATCACCACTCCCTGCTTAATATCTTCTGCCCTTTTGCAGTCCTGTCTATTCAACCCTCAGTTCATTACTTGAAGTGGCTAACAGCTATAGCAACACTTGCTTAGCATTCATAATATTTTGTCCTATAGTTTGTATTGTGCTGAACACTGTCTTTATTGTCTGGGACACTTATGGCTATCCAGATGTTGTTGGATTGCATTCCCTATTATCTCTCCTCATTGGCTATGCACCCTAAGGCCGTTAGGAGTTTCATTCCAACAACAGCTAGAGGGGCCAGCCACTCTGGGTGCCAAAGACAGTGGGAGATTATGTGGCTACATGATTCCCACTACTGCTGTATAATAAGATCTTTCTTAGCACATGGAATAAAAACTACTTCCTAATGATCTGAGAATATGGCTTCTCTTTTTCCCAGCTGTGCAATGGCAGCTAAATACTGCCCAGGTTCCCTGCCATCTCTCAGTTGGCCTTGTGGGTGTGTTCTCGGGTTAGCAAGGTTTGTTGCACAGGGCAGAAGTGGAAGAGGGGGATATCAAGTTGCAGTCTATACTTTGCCAGGTTGGGACAGATTTATGCCCAGATTTGCCTGTCTCTTCATGCATATTAACTGCCCAGGGCATTTGACTAGCTGAGGTAAAGATCATGATACACACACACACACACACCATTCAATGTACAGCAACTGACTAGATTCATAATTAACCTGTACTTCAGCACTGGTGATGGGATGTCATTGCAGAGGGATGGAACCCCTGGCTTTCTACATCGTGACAAATTATTCCCATCATACATAATTAGACAAGCTGGCTAGAGCTGATGAGAACTGGAGTCCAACTGAGTGGGCTGAGGGCAGGGAAGATGACACCTCCAAGGGAAAGTACACCAGAAGTTGTTCTAGGCAGGGTATATTCCATTCTGAGTTTTTACAAGAAAGAATTAGGAAAAGAGACATCAACTGGCATCCTTTTAGCAAGTTGTGATAGAGCAGTACATGGTTGTAGCCCACTTTTTTTAGTGGTTTCAGAGTTTTAAACTTTACAAACTACACAAAGATCAAAATCCTGTCCAACCAGCTTTTAAGTGATACAGTCCCAACGATATGAACATTTCTATGCCATTGGAGAGCGAGGGGATCATTGGAGATATAGCCATCTATTTTACTGTAATTAGATGTGTTGCAAGGACATCATCTGGAGGGATCTCAGAAGTGGGGAGTGACAATGGAAACATGTCCAGCTATTTTCCTGTAGCTGAATGTGCAACATTTCTAATACAGAGAAGAAGATATATATTTTCTAAGCCAGGTAATAGGCATTTCACACCATATATTTGACAGAACTGCTTGTGATAAAAACAAATATTACTTTAAATCTAAGTATGCAATCATTTCTTAGATATAAGATATATCAGGTCTTTTAATTTGTATACCTCACACCATACTTATTGTCCAATAAATATTTTCAATTGATAAGCAAATCATTTTGACCTTGAATTTTTTTAAAAAAACATAAACTTCTACAATCCAACACTCTTCAGATAAATTTTGACTCCAAGCCAGAAGGTTTACAATATTTCAATCCTCTAATAACCTTAGACAAAATAACATTCTTTCTTTAGATATTATGCAGACATCTACATTTTTTAAAAAACCAGTTACCCAGGATTGTGGATTTTTATCTTTGTGCATTTTTAATGCAATCAGTATTGGCCTAAATCCGATTTGATCCTAATTAAAGTAGTTCAATTGGATTTAAATGCATGTTGACTCATTATTCAAAGATTGGTTGAGTGGGTCTAACTGTATTTGGGACTAACTGACATGATGCCAGCCATCTTTTTTATTATTACTGTTATTTATAAGCATCTCCAAATTCTTAATTATGTCTCAATAAATATTTTGCATTTGCTCTAACATTTTACAAATGACATCTTCTGTTGCATCTTCTACTGTTTTAAGAGAGGAAGCTAACAATTTCTCAGTAGCCTTCCCAGAAAATCCTCTTAAACTAAAATGAACTATTCTCCTAAAACCCAGCCTTAGTAATGCTCCAATGGCACAGAATGCTAATCAATAGTACCCTTTCTTCTTATTTTTATTAGTGTCTCTCCAACATTTCTACCTATCTTTGTTTTGATGATCAGCCTATTAAGTGCAGATATTTAAATTTAAATATAGACAAATCTGGTTTCCACACCCTGGCCTGACCTAGAGATAAATAGGTTGGTCATTGTACTATGTGTTCTGACAAAGCAGTCCATCCTGCTCCAAAACTTGTTGACTCAGAAGTCAGTCACACTGAACTGAACAAGACTTCGTTCTTAATATATGTACTTAGATTGCAGTATTATTGTGTAAGACATTTTGTTGTTTGTTTTTATTTTTGTGGAAAACAAGAATATTTTTAGTCAGTTCTCACTTCATTAAACCATTAAAAACAAGCCCAGTTCCTCATACAGACAACGTTGATAACAGGAAAGCAACTAATTTCACCTTAAAACTGGAAGAAAACTTGATCAACTAGATTAGAACAGGAAACAGAACCTCCTACATTAGGTTTGCAAATGTAGTAATTGGTAGATGTGTATGTGTTTGTGAAAGAGAGAGACTATGCGGGTAAATGTTGGTGCTGTTGGGAATTTGCAGTACGTGAGCATCTCTTTCCACAGCATGGGCTGACAATGCATTCTAAATTTCCTATTGAATCAATGAGGTATAAAAAGCAGCTCTGCCTTGGGCAGGATTCAGTTTTGTTTTTTAATGTTATAAAATGCAATGACCAAGTGTGTGATAGAGAAAGCCTTTCTTTGGCAACTACTTCCTTCTATGATGAACTGTTACACATGTGAAGAGTACAGAAATTGGCAAGAAGGATTAGCTTGGTTTCATGACCCAGGGCCTCTCTACACAATCAGATACCCTGAATCCCCCTGCAAATGTCCCAAATCTGCTGCGATCAGGCCACACATGGCATGGACTTTCTCCAAATCTGGGGCTATCTAGCCACACATGGCATGGCCCAGATTCACAGCATTTGTGTAGAGACTGTTCATCAATGTAGAGTGCAGATAAGCATATGGAGATGGCATATATCACATTGGAGGACGAGCAAGTAAATGTACCCCTGATGTTGTGGATGATATTATTAGGGCCTATGGTGTTACTGCCAGAGTAAATGTGGGGATATTTATTTATTTAAGTATTTATACCTTGCTCCTCAGCCACAAAGGTTCTCAGAGCAGCTTACAAATTGTTTAAGCAATAGCAATTTACACATCTACACGGCATTAAGCGGTTTCCAATGTGTGTTAGCTAATTGCCCCCACAAGCCGGGATAGAGTTGATTTGTGGCATTGTCTTGTCCCTGTATTTCAATCCATATTGTGTTTCTTGTTGTAGGAGAGCAATTGTTTATGGATGGGAGGCTGCCTGTAGGCAAGCAAAGGTCTGCCAGCCAGAGTACATGAGGCAGTAGCATTATTCTCCAGTATCAGTTGTAGCTTGTGGGTCTGAGCAGATGTGACATATTGGAAGGCTTGTCTGCAAACAATAGATCTGGTGGTGTGTTCTAGATGGGAGTTAGAGTCATGCAAGTATATATAGCAGTCAGTGGGCTTGTGATACAGTGTAGTGCTTAGAGGTCCCTTGTGTAGCTATCTAGTGGTATCAAGAAAGTGAACTTGTTGCATGAATTCTTCCAGACTCAGGATGATGGCAGGGCAGGAGTTGCTGAAATTCTGAAATTCTGTTGAAAACTTTTCAAGTGATTCCTTTCCACGATGAAGATGTTATCAGTGTATCTAAGGTAGAGAAGAAGTTTCTGGATTTGAGGAAGCATTGCTTCAGGCCAGCCATTAAGATGTTAGCATATCATGCAATGCAAGTGCCCATACCAGCGCCTTTAATTTGAAGGCACATTTTATTTCCAAAAATAACCTAGTTATAACCATAGTGGCTAGTGGGTGGGTAGATTGTATTTTCTTCAAGAAGTCAGTTGTATCTCTCACATCGTTTGGAGCATTAATGGGGTGTAGTCTGAGAACTGAGTCTATATATCCAGATGCCCTGACAGTGAGACTTCCAATGCTTGACACAATGGATCACCCTGTTTTGTGTAATTTGGGTAGTAAATAAAAGGTTCCTGGTCAAGCCTTCTGAGGTGTATCAATTCAGATCTCAGTCTGTACATCCACAGGGTATTCTCTGAGCAATACCCTCTGGTATTCATCACTTGGATCCATAGAATGATTGATAAAATATCAGCAGCTTGTTAGTAACTTGCTTAATGAGGCAGTGTACAACAGGAGGTGGGGGGTAATTCAAAGACAGGCTGGGATCCAAAGCTTTACATCCCGATAAGCTACTCCTTATGTTTCCTGCACAAGGAAATTGAGCTGTAGTCAAGAGTCTTCTTTTGCATGCATAATTGTGTGTATGACGTCTCTGTTCACCACATAGAGTCTCCACCAATTTAACCTTCATCTCCTCCTCACCGCCACCACCATGCACACTACTGACTTACTGGCTGCCAAAGCACATTCCTACAGCCATTTAGGAGGGTGGGGATTTCTGGGCAGCATCTGGCTGCATTGTTGCAGCTAGCACAAAGAAAATGGCAGTCCCTGGGTTTTCTGGAGATCTTGGAGGATGACATCTCTTTCATGCTCTGGGCTACAGAAATGCACTTTTCCCTGACCAGTAAATAGCCATGGGGCATGCTGCAACAGCATACAGACTGGTTGTGCAAAGAGTTCCTAGATATTTTCCTCCACAGTGAGATTAAAATAATGCAAACAGGTGTAAATGAAGCATATGCTTAAATATGTCACCTACAGGATTCCAACTAGAGTTTATATGTGGGATTTGTTCTTCTCCTGGTGTTGTTCCCTGGATTCTGCTACAATTTATTTCAGCACACTGCATTCCACTTCCTAAACAGTTATAAGGAAATAGCTTCCAGGTACTAGTTCAGTTTAATTTTCTTGTGTGTGTTCAAATGTATTCAGGTCACCTGTCAACTTATGGTAACCCCATGAGTGTCATAGGGTTTCTTTAGGCAAGAAATACTCAAATTGTAGTTTCACTTTTATTTGCATAAGCTATTTTTAACCCATTTCTTCTAATAACCCAAATAAATCCTGAAAAAGCAGTCTGTGCAGATAAACCATCGGACAGGAACCAATGAAATAAATTTAGAAAGGGAAATGGCAAAGAAGAGCAAACAAAAGCAGAAGTAATTAAGCACAAATTAATGGAAGCCCAAATGAGCTCTGAAGCAAAAGAAACAAGTTGCTTAAAAATAAATGGCCTAAATATTTAAGTGGACTTATGCATAAGGTCAATACTCTTAAGACATTTAGGTCTTGAAACATTTCAGGTAGGTGAACTGTAGCCTTGCAGCTCCACTCAATTCCCATGGTGAGGAATTATGAGAGCATCCTTTCATTACATTAATGGGCACAAGCAGGGAGTGAAGTGACAGACATATTCTGTGCTCTGCCATTTTGCTTTGGGAAGGGACATCTTAGCTGGCATCCTGTCAGTGGCTTACATCTGTGTAACTTTTTTTTTTGTCATTATGGAAGGTGGATTGCTCTCCTGACCACACAATAACTACCATTCAGCCCCTCTCAGCATTGACATTTACTGACTGACGGCATTGCCATGAAGAAGTATCCAGATATAGTCTGGATGTACCACAAGGACACCATCCTCCAGAACCTCTAGATGATATATTGGAGGTCCTGGGGGATACTTATCACTATGCAGCCAGCTATAGGAACATAACTACTTCCCCACTCTCCACCTGCCAGTAAATTGCTGTGTAGGGGAGCTAAAGGGATGGGTTTGGGGAGGGGGAGGGGAGGGGAAGACACGTCATTTTCTTTGTGTAGAACTTTACAGTGTGTCTCCTAATCCAAAATTCAATGCTTTTTTGTTTTTACTTCTGTTCACTAAGTCTGTATCTCCAGATTAATCCAAAGTGCTTCTGATTGTGGCATTCTGAGCATGAAGCAATTGGGCCAATACAACATGCTCCAAAGCTAGTACAAACCTGTCCAAATAAGCTGAATTTGATTCATTATTCAGGATTCAGCTTAAGTGCTGCACAGCCCTAATATTTTCGGTCTCAAGAGTTAAATGCTATTAAATTTGGCATAATCTAATTAAAGTTATAGCTTTTGATATCACCTTGGAACAGATTTTAGCATTTGCTTAAACTTAGCCAGGCAAACCAAAGGCCCTTTATCTGAATTACAACTTCTATTTTAATAAAAAGTCATTGTGAATAACTAAACCATGACAACCACAGTTCTCTCCAGCACAACAGGAGAACTCATGAGGGCACTTTATCATAAAACCAAGGCTGTCTTTGGCTATCAAATGGAAAAATTAATGTAAGTGTCTGAAAAACATCAATGGGATTGTTCCCTTTCAAAAATATTATTTGGTGATTGCAGGATTTTCACTAAGAAGAGTCAGATAGTTGGTTACAATTGAGCAATACTAATGGAAGCTGTTGTATGCTGCTTCCAACAAGCCAGAAAAAAAATTATATTATTGCCTTCAATTTGCCTACAAATGGTCCCTGTTATAAAGGTGTTCAGCTACTTCACATAGTTCCTTGGAATGCATGAGCAAAAACTAATTGAAATGAATGGAGGCTACTTTGGAAAACATTGGCTGAAATCCCATTGGGGATTTACATATGCTTGAACACTGTAGTTATGGTGCTATGCAGTTAATCCCATCTCAGTTCCTCATCCTTACTTATTGGGCAGCAGCCACTGCGATTGACAGGGGTCTGTTCTCTGTTGATTGGAAAGCAGCTGACTGATAGTCCCACCCTCTCCCATGAGTGATTGCCATTGTGACCGACAGAAGCAGAACCCCTGTTGCAATTCCCCTTCATGCAGGAGATTGCTCATGCAAGGTGAAGTAGGACTGTCAGGCAGCTGCTTCCTGATCGACAGGGGAACAGACCCCTTCAACTGTAGTGACTGTTTCCCAGTAAGTGGAGATTGGGGGGTTTTTATGGTCCTCAAATTGCTACCTATGTAGCAATCATGAATACAAAATAGTAATGAGTGCATAACACTAGGGGCTTGTCTACACTATCAAATATCCCATGCAAATACCCCATATCTCCATGCAAATGCCCCTGAATCTGCTGCCACCAGGATACATAGCATGGCCTGTCCCCTGAATCTGGGGCCATCCAGCCACATGTGGCATGGCCCAGATTTGCAGCATTTTGGGGTATCTTACCAGAATGTGCAGTATGTGGGATTCAGGGTTTGCTGCAGAGTTTTGTCCACCACCACAATTGCTGCTGCTAACACCACAACCAATTTTAAAGCTCTGGAGGCAGTTCCCAGCCAAAGGGAGAGGTTTTCTCCCTTCCTCTGGCTTGGCAGCATTGCCTCTGCCCACTCTCCTGCTTGCCCATCACAGGAAGAGGCACTTGAAGAAAGCGAAGGAAGCACTTGAGGGAAGCAATGGGTGAATGAGTGGAGGCAGTGCTGCCAAGCCAGAGGAAGGGAGAAAACCTCTCCCTTCCACTGGGAATTGCCTCCAGAACTTTAAAATTGGTTGTGGCAGCAGCAGTAGTGGTGGGAAACAAAACTCTGCAGGGATGGGGAAGACAAGGTACCCAATGTCTTTGTGGAGAATAATAATGTGCAGGGCTTTGGGAGGAATGGGAGGGCATGCAAGTAAAACTCCATTCAAAGTTTTTACCCCACAATTAGACAAGCCCTAGGTTACACATTTGTAACTGCTCAACAAGATTCTGGCCATTATTCCTAAGTGTTTGGATGGAGTGAATCAACAACCCACTAGTGTGCCACAATATCTGTTGTTATGTCTTCATGGTAGGCAACAGCAGTCAATGTGCCAAAGATCATTCCAAAGAGGGCAAGGTAAAATATGAAAATGATTAATAGCAGGTATGACTAAGTATTCTAAGTTCATTTAATGTTGGGAGCATTGGCTTCTCCCAGCTGTTTCAACTTCAGTGATCCTTTGCTTTATATAAGCTGAATTAGTTCCAACAGGGCTTGTGCTTGTAGGACTCAGCTTCAAACAGTGGCTTCAGATATCAAACATTTAAGTTTGATTCTCCACAAAATAGTTCTTCAGGCTTGAGCTAAATATATAGTCATCTTGTTGCTGGCATTGCCAGCCAGGCAGAAACAGTAAGCACAGTTAAGACAACAAACTTCAATGTATTTTAACATTTGACAGTGATTAACTGCCTCACTTTTGTTGTTCCAGCAACTTAAGCTTATCACTAGGCATTTCCCTCACACAAGATCTATATTTCACATTGAGCTGGACATACGTACAAGGACTTATTCTGTCCACCATTTTCCCTAAGTTACCATCGTGGACAAAGTATCTTGAAAGCCACTTGACACATAATGGCTGCAATTCATCATGGCTCAATATTGCATAGTAGCTCCAAATCTGGACATATGCTAGGCCAAGCCATACACAAACACCACTCCAATTTACTATAGAGCCTCTGAAGCTCCCCACCCCTGCATGACCATTCTGTGCCCCATGGGCAGTAGGCAGGAGTGGAGAAGCATCTCGCTATGTCCCCATTACCAGAAGGGAAATGATTGCATCAGTGCTGAGATACACTGGGTCCTTCAGTGGTCTCAGCACTGATGTAATCATTTTGCACCTGGGTATAGGGACACCGCCAAATGCTTCTCCAATCCTGTCCACTCCCCCACGACATACATAATGGCCATGTGTGTGGTCTTCATAAGTTGTAGAGCAAGCCCAGGGGGGACTTTGGGTGTTGTAGAGGGAGGAAAGGAATACCAATCTCTGTAGAGACCCAAATAGGACATGCACAGGTGTAAGGGAAACCTACATGTGTGTCTCTCTCTTAACAGAATGCCAGCCAGTATGTGTGTTGGGGCAGGGAATACTCCTAAGGTGTTTTAGGTGTATAGCTAAGCACATAAAGTTAGCCATTTCAAGATTTTGTTAAATAAATCAACCTGAATTCACTTGCTAGCCCCAACTAGAGTAGACCCATGAATTAATTGCTGGATAGTAACATTTAGGTGAGTCCCACTGATTTAACTGATTTACTCTAGTTGGAACAAGCAAAAGGATTTAGACTGTGGGGTAGGGCCAACTGTGGCCCTGAAAATGTTGCTGGACTGCAGTTCCCAGCAGCCCTAGACAGCATAACCAATATATAATCCAACCCCCTCCCTCCTAATTTTTCAAAGCTCTGGAAAAAATACATGCAACATTAGTATGTATGAGTCATTTGTGTAAGCTGCTGAAGGTAAAAATTCTGAAATGAAAGTGTGTATAAACTAGCAAATCCAATGTAAGAAGAGCAGTCTTAATCTGCACAAAACTAGATTCCCTGTTAGCTTTGCAAAAGTCTAGTCAATGTGGACTGAGAGCCAAGGACAATGGCATTCTTGTTTCGATTAATTACCCACAGCAAGTACAATTCGGCAGGCAGACAAGCATATTACCTCGGGTCACAAGACTGGTAGTGTGTGGTTTAATGGGAAACAAACACCTGCAAACAGACAATTGAGCTGATGGGATATTAGCTGGAGGCTTGAACCTTGGCATTTAAACGTTTTCTCAGAGAAAAGGAGACATCTGAACAAACTGTCCACTCCCTTCACTAATTGCCTTCAAATGTGCTTTGGTTTTATTCATATGTAAGAGAAACTGAGACTATTCCTTTTGTATATTGTGTTAGCCAGAAAGGAACCATTTGAGAAAGGCTTTTTTCCCCTACTGGTGTCAGCAGGGTGGACATTTTTGGCCAGTATTCTGTTGGTGCACTATGCTGGCATAACTATGCCAGAGTAGGCAATGGTAGCAGGAGGAACAAGGGCATGGGCACTGTGGCCACAAAAGGAGGGAAATTTTGGAGAAGTAGACTGCTCAGAGCTTGCCGATCTGGCCCAGACATCAGGGTCATGTAGAGTAAATCTCTGCATGTGCTGTTACACATTGCTTGTGCTATACAATCCTTACAGAGTAGAATCATATCATTGGAAGAGACCACAAGGACCATCCAGGCCATTCAATCGTTGTGTTGAATGGCAGTGTAGATGTGCCACATGGGACAAAATATCCAGCTGCTTCCATGTGGGAACTGATACATATGTATAAGACACCAATAGGATTCCAGCCTTCATCTGCCTTCCCTTACCAACATGGCACAACCTTGGCGGGGCGGGGAGGAGGGGAATAACCACAAATGTAAGTACATAAACAAGATTCTGGCCAATACACAGTGAAAAAGGAGGTGGGCACAGAAAACATCAGAAGGCCATTAGCTGCTTTTTTGGTGTTTCTGCACAAAGGAAAGGTATTCCTGAACATCCTCAGGAGAGCCAACAACAAAGGGGACTCTTTGATGAATGGATTCTGGTTTCACATCCAGCACTGCCTCAGTCCCAGTGGTAGCGATTCCTCCAGCCTGCTCAATGATGAAAGCGATGGGGTTGCACTCGTAGAGGAGTCGGAGCTGAAACACAAGAGGAAACCCCCTTTTTAAACAGTTTTTTTCTGCATTAATTTAGGAAGCTGGAAAATGTGTCCTTTCATTACAATTTTTGTTACATTTTTTTGAAAGGTATAGATATTCTTTTGCAGATTTTGCAGATTTTCTTTTCAATCTCATAGTCAAGTTCTAATTCTGCTTTATAAAACAAAATCAACAAAATCAACAATAATGCAGCCAATGTTAAATGTCTTAAGCTTCAGCTTGTTTCAATGGAGGCACAAAGGCCATGCTAAGATTTTCACCACTGAAATCAATGGGACTTGACTACTTAATCCTAGAATTTGGAGTTCCAAGGAGATTGATTGGAGGCAGTGGCAATAGAGGGGTGTAGAGAAGCCAAACCACACCAGGTGACACCATTGGGGGTGTGATGCCTTAGTGATGCTACAGATTGGGGGAAGATTCATGATCAACACATGAAAGGACTGCTTCATTCATTAATGTATGGAAGTCACTGCCACACAGAGTAGTGATGTCCATTAGCTTAGAATGCTTTAACAGAGGAGAATAAACAAGTTTGTGGCAGATAGCTCTAACAACAATGGCATTATGAAACCTGCATATTTATTTATTTATTTCCTTCCTTCCTTCCTCAGTGAGAGCTGGAACATGGATCCAGTCCATTACTTTCACTACTGAATAACAATTGCTGGGCAGGAACAGTGTGGGGAAAGCCTCTTTTGGACTTGCCAGAACAGACATTGGGTGGCATTGTGGAAAAACAGGATCTTAGAGTAAACAGATATTTAGACAGGGCTGGTAAACATCAGGTTTTTTAATCTACACTCCCTGAACAGTTTCAGGCTCTACCTTTGCAGGTGAATTAAGTTCATTATTGCTCCTATTTTCACAGACAAGTCCTGAGCTTAGAAAAATTACTTTTGGGTCAACAAGTTCCATGTTGTAATCCAGGCACTTCTGCTAGCACATTAATAAAATAAATTCACAACAAACATACCAAAAATAACTAATTGGGGCAATACTACAATTTCTGCATGACTAATCAACCTACTGAGATCTGCCTGCCTGTCTGCCTGCCAAGAAGTACTTTTTGGCCAGTGGAGCTGAAATGCAAAGCACAGTTTTGAATTCCAAACATGCTTAATTCATAGCTGAATCAAAGGTAAACATACAGTATCTGTTCTGGAGTATTTAAACTCAGAAATGTGACCCTGTGTGGTTTTCATTTTGACAGATGCTCTTCTCACTTAAGGCTTAATCCACACTACATAAACAACCCAGTTTGCAACTGGATTATTTGCCACAGCTCCTTCCTACTGAACCTTGGGATTTGTAGTTTTACAGGGTCTTTAGCCTTCTCTGCCAAAGAGTGTCAGTGCCTCACCAAACTACAAACCCCAGGTTTCCATAGGAAGGAGCCATGGCAAATAATCCAGTTTCAGACCGGATTATTTGTGTAGTGTGGTGCACCCTAAGTAGTTAACCCAGCTTTTTTCTCACAGTCTGTTGGATAGGTTCCTCCTCCCCAACTGATGACGACATCATTTCAAAATGGGGGGCAGGGAGAGAGAAATCATTCCTCAGATTTGTAAATGATGATGATAGCAACATTTATTTATAACATCCTTTCCACCAAAGGGCAAAATATCAAGCATATATAATCAAAGACAAAGACAATAAAACATACCACTATAAACCCAACATCCTACCAGCCACTATTCATCTCAGCAACCTGAGATGGCACAACTCAGCGCTTAATCTGGGGAATCAAAGAGGAAGGTCTTCAACCTCTTATGAAAACAGGTGAGATCTTCCTCCAGCTGGAGGTCCAAAGGAAGACCATTCCATGGATGCAGAAATGAAATGAATCATAATTTTCAAATTTAAACAGTGGTTTTGGTAGGGCTGTGAAAGCTGCACCCTAAAGAAGAACTAGGCTGCAAGCAAACTGAAAATGGTTAGGATTTGGTGCACTGCAAGGAAGCAGGATGAAGGATAAATGTGGCCACACAAAGAATGGATTGGCAGGAAACATGCACTGAGATCACACATCAGAGGTCTTTACACTATGATGGAATCGCATTGTAATTGTCCTATGAGGAGCCATAGCTCAGTAGTGGAACACATGTTTTGTGTGCAGAAGGTCTGAGGTTCAACCCCTGGCATCTCCAGGTGATAGGAAAGACTTGCCCAAGCTATGGGAGATACACTGCCAGCTAGAATGAACAATACTAGCCTTGATGAATAAATAATCTTCACTTGTGTAAGGCTCTCATATACCTATCAGGTAACGCTATCTCTTTATCCCTGGGATGGGGAACTTTGAGTACTTCAGATGCTGTTGGACTATTACTCCCTGCACTCCTTACCAGCAATTATACTGGCTAGGAATGATGGGAATTGCAGTCCAACAATATCTGGAAGGCCACATTTTGTGCAGCTATCTCAGATGTTGTTGAACTGCAACTCCCAGTAGCCTAGCCATCATAGCCAATGGTGAAGAATACTGGGAGTTGCAGTTAAGCTGCCTCAAGTTGAGGCTTTGCAGAAAAGGCAGTGTACAAATGGTAATGGCAGTGGTGATGAAGATTAAAACAAGCTCTGGAGGGCTGCCAACAATTCTCACACCTGTTTCTAAGATCACAGTAATCTACAACAGGACATCAGACATTCTGGTTATTTTCTGTACCTTTAACTTACTAAAAAAAATTGATGCTATAGAAATGCTACACCAAGGTAGAGAGAAAAAGATTCCCTACCTTGGTACCCTATTAAATTCAATTTATAATTTCATTTGCAGTTTTCTTCTGGTAGGTCAATTTAGTCATTTTCATACTTTTAATATGTAATCTGATCCTGTAAGCAACAGTGACAATTTCTTTCCAAATTAAGTTTGAAAAGCCCTTTACGGGGTGAAAACGGCATCCTAGGTTGTTAAACAGATGTACTATAGCTGTAATCCTGTATCAGTTTATACTTCAGTACTTACCTAAGTAACTTCTGGTCTGAACTTCCCCCACCCCAAACCTGATGGAAATGGCTTTCAGCCTTACTCTGATCATCAGCAGAATAGACCTTTTCTCCATGAAGCTGATGCCCAGCAAAGTAGGCAGGTTGTGATCCTGGCCATGACAATAGTATCAAAATTGTGACTAAGTAGCAATTGTGAATACAAAACAATTACACTAACTCATCCCCTAGCCTACTTTACTGGGCATCAGCTACATGGGGATAAGGAAGTCCATTTTGCCAGTGATCAGGGCATGGTTGAAAGCCTTTTCCATCAGGCTGTGTGTGTGTGGGGGGGGGGTGTTCAGCATAAGCTGATATAGGATTCTAGCCAATTCTCTGCATTTCACTACACCCTGTTTAGGCAATGAACCCATTTCTGAGCTAGGTCAGCCCCTGTGTCCTTTTTTAAGTGAAACATTGTGTTCCTTTCACAATTGCTTTATATAGACTTTCAAACAGAACAGAACATTAATTGGCCCATAGAAAAATCCCAAGATTAACTGATAAAACATCTTAATAATGAAATTTCTTATGGAGTTAATTACATTATTCTTACTAAAATTCAACCAGAGCTATGTACAGAGGTTTCTTCTACTGTTTGAGAAGAAATCTCTGATTTTATCAGGACCTTGCTATGGCTCCTAGAAAACCATGCACAACAGACTAGCAAGGTTATAAACTGAGATGCAATCTTTTAAATTTAGGAAACAATGTGATCATATTACGGTACTTCTAACATGGATTTTGCTGATAGTTGGATTTGTGGTGAGTTCTCTCTCTCTCTCTGGCTTTTCTTCGCAAACGAAGATTCAGGAAGGACTAATCCCACGCTTTCTGCAAGCGTGCTGATGACTAAAAAGGCCAATCCAAGATAAACAAGTCCGGTTGCAGAAAGCACAGCAGAAGGTCTCCTTGGGTGATATGTCCGGGTTGTGATTCTTTCTGTGTTGTCATTTCTCTTCAAGACTTGTTCGGGATGAGTTCTCAAATAAGGCTGCAGCATTGTGGATAGTGCGTCTCCATGCCTCCTGATGTGAGGCCAGAGCGGACCATTGTTGGTGATCAATTTGGCCAAGCCTGAGATGTTGTTTCAGGAAGTCCTTGTATCACTTTTTTGGAGCACCCCTCTTACGCTGACCTGTGGTGAGTTCACCGTAGAGTACTATTTTTGGGAGGCTATGGTCTTCCCTAGAAACATGCCCTGCCCAGCGCAGCTGTGTTCTCAATATCATAGCCTCAATGCTGGTGAGCTACTTGGTTCATTAATACCCTAAAAAGCACCAACTCCTGTCTGATCTTGGAAGCTAAGCATGGTCAGCTCTGGTTAGTACTTGGATAGGAATAAATAAACTGAATATCAGGCGCTGTAGGCTATATTTCAGAGAAAAACCACCTCTGAGTATTCCTTTCCTAAGAAAACCCTATGAAATTCATGGGGTTGCCATAAGTCAACAGGCAACTTTAAGTTACATACTCATCATACACACTTAGCTGTGACCCCCTCTCCCTGTTGAAACAGCTGCATTGGCTACCAATCCATTTCTGGGAAGAATTCAAAGTGCTGGCTTTGATCTTTAAAACCATAAATGGCTTGGGGCCAGACTATCTGAAAGACTATCTCCCTATACAAGCCACCCCAAGTGTTAAGATCGGCAGAGGAGAGCTTTCTCTCAGTCCCACCACCATCACAGGTGTGGCTGGTGAGGACTCAGGAGAGTGCCTTCTCCATGGCTGTTCCCAAACTGTGGAACTCCCTGCAATGGGAGGTCCAGTTGGCCCCCCTCCCTGCTCTCTTATCATTGGCAGGTGAAGACGTTTTTATAGGCAGACATTTCAAACATGGTTTTAATTGGTGTGCTGTTTTTAATGTTGTATTTTTATTGCTAATATGTTTTTAATCCATGTTGTGTTTTTAACTCTCATATTTTAATAATGGTAACCAATTTAATTCTTTTTTTAACTTTTGTAACTTGTAATGTTTTAGTTGCATTTTAAAAATTATTGTAAGCCACCTTGAATCCCATCTTGGGAGTAATGCAGGATATAAATTCAACAAACAAACAAACTGTTACTGAACAAACTACAAACACCCAGATCACACAACCCTTCCCCAGCCATTGCCCATGCTGGCTGGGGGACATGGGTGTAGTATCAATTGTACAAGCTGGAGACATCCTCACTCATCTGCCACTCTCTGGCAACGTGGAAATGGCCACTTGGGAGACAGGGCTGCACTGCTTAAAGGGGAGGACTTTTGATTGTTATTTAAAAGTGAATTGCAATGGCTTGAGTCAAACTTCCACCATGAACAGGATGTCAGCCAGATTTTTACAAATATGTGAATCAGGCTGTTCTCAATCACTTTTTTATCTTGATTTTCCAAAATGGGAAGCACTTGGAGAAAGAAAAGGAGATAATGGAATACTCCTTAGTATTTTTCAACAAGAAAGGTATTAACTGATCCAAAAGGAAATAAAAGTGTCCCATACTGGTAAGCCAGAACAGCTTTGCAGAAATGTTTCTCTGCCCACATGTTATGGCAGCTCAGCATGCAAATATTTTAAATACGCAAATAGTTTCTATCAATATGGTTGAGATTGAAGGCTTAATAGAACAGCAACAACACAGCTATTGTGGACATTATTAACTCTGTTTTTATTTTTTAATTTTGCTTCATAAGAAAAATTGTGATACACCATTCCCAGCTTATATATGCATCAAAGAATTTGGTGGCAACTTGAAGATTAATACAATCTTCTTGAAGACTCTAGAAGACCCAGTTTTGGAGGGAAAGGTAGATGACAATAACAGGATGAAAGGACTTACCTTTCCCTTCGGACTCTTCTTGTTAGCTGGATACAAAAAGATCCCACCATACACCAACGTACGGTGAACATCAGCCACCATAGAGCCAACATATCGGGCTCCATAGGGAGCAGCGCCTTCCTGTGGAACAGAGACAATTGATGTATCAGTTTTCCTTGTTCATATTTGTTTTTCAATACAAACCTTTATGTTAGTTCAGGGGTAAGGGAACCATGGCAGCCTACATGCCCGGAAGGGACCAGATCCTGGAAGCCAAGCAGGGTCAGGTCTGGTTAGTACTCAGAAGAGAAAGTGCCAGGGATACCAGGTGCTTTATTCATAGGAAGGCAATGGCAAACTTCCTCTGAGTTTTCACTGCCTAAGAAAAGCCTATGAAATTCATGGGGTCCCCACAAGTTAACAGACAACTGGAGGGCACGTATTACTAGTGCTAAGGGAAACATATGGTCATCCATAATACATTGTCTTCCAGCTCCCATCAGCTCTTGTCAGCAGAGCCAATGGTGCTGGATCCAACAACATCTGGATTCCCCATCCCATGAACTAGACTGAGAAGTGGGGTGGTGATGGAAAGATTTTACTTCAGTTGTGCCTCCAGCTATATACACACTTCAAAGAGGCTACTCCATGTATGATGTATTGACTTGGATTTGAAATGGATTAGGAACAGTTAGGTTAGACATTAAAATGGAGAGTCCGTAAATCCTTAACTGAAAGATGGGGCCTATACCTTTAAATGCTCTTGGGCAACAAGGGAGGAAGCAGAAGCTGCATTCCTGCTAGTCAACCTGCCTCAGACTGATGTGGGACAGGACAACATTAAAATCCATCAGGCTATAGCAGGGAAAGGCAAAGAATGGGCAAGGGACCTAGCAAGGGATCTGTGTGGAAGGCAGTTTCTGGCTGGCCTATTGCCCTTGTGATTTCCTCCTGGAATCTTTACTTCTGTTTTTATTCCTTGTCATAGGCTTATAGTCATATCACTTACAGCTGGGAGTTAATACCTCTTTGAGGACCAACCATGGAATAACAAGAGCAGACATAGACAGTTGGGTTAAATAAAGGCTGCTTTATTTGATCTATAATCTATTTAATTTACATCAAACCTGGAAAGAAGCAAGAAGCTGGTCTAGCTGAGGCCACATGTCAGCTCTTGACAACCTCCTCAATCTTTCCTTGGGTGAAACATCTAAGCCCTGAGGGCAATTTGACAATTGGGTTGCTCCCCAGCCAGCCATTTACTGGAAGGTAAACCCAGGGCATTCCCACCCAAGTCTCAGGACTCTGTAAGTGACTCCAGGTCATCCTCAAGGGATGAGAACCCCCCCTTCTAGTTCCCAGGACCTAAAAGAGACTGTTTCAGAGTCCCATGCTTCACTAAAATGGTGCCAAGGTGTACACTAGACTCATATATTCTCACACACACACCCCACTACCTGCCATTGACAGCCTACTCACAGGCACCACCCATAGCCAATCGTCAAATCCCCCCAGATACAGTATTTGTTTAAAAAAAAAAAACAAGGGGAGAGAATTCCTACCCACCCCAAAGGAACCAGCAAAGCTCAAACTGCTCTTGAGGCAGGAGGGTGGGCTACAAAGCAAAAATATAAAGAGGGTGCATGCAGGGTCAGCCAGGCCTTAAACAACCACTGCCCCCACACCCCATTATGTGCAGCATCTTAGTGTGCAGCACCACATGCAGCAACCTCTGGCCTCTATCCCTGGAGGCCATCAAATGTGCACCTTTCCCTGCAGCACCTTTTGCCATGCCAGTACAGCTACATATTCGGTTGGCAAAAACAACAGATACTCCCTGACATTTTGGAATCATTCTGTTTTCCATTCCTTCAAAAGCTAAAAATGAGATAAGAGGTGCCGTAATAATTTTCTTACTTCTTCCTGGAATCTTAGAAGAATATAATTGTATGTGTTTCCACTGTGTTTCTGATACTTCCTAAGTGATCCACATGAGAATTATATACCTGTGTTTGGTGGTATAGTCTGATTTGAGAATGTGCAGGGGCAGCTGGTGGCTCCCATGTTCGGGGTGGTGAATCCTCTCCAGGTTTTAGTACAAATTTTACAGGAGTGATCCAAGGTCTTGAATCCTATCTACAAATAAGTTCAGTACTGTGGATAACTTCTTTAAAGACTGGAGTAAAACCTGGAGTGGATTCACCATCCACTGGCATCAGAGCCACCAGGTTTGTTTTGTTTGCTTTTTTTAAAATGTACAGTGGGATACAAAATGTATTATTGAGGGCGGGGGAAAACCTTTGAAGTTGAAAAACTTATAATGTGCAGTTGGAAAAAAGGGAAGGAAACTAGATGCTTTAGGGTTGTTAAATGACAAGAACAGTATGGATTCAAATTAACACTTAGTTTTGAAACAAACTGTCCAAATCACATGGGGAAAAAACAACTTCTTTTTGGCCAGTAGCCTTTTCACCATCTTCTTCAGGCAGACACTTTGTGGTGTGCTTGTAAACGCCCTTGAAGTACTCCTGCGTTTGTACTTTAGTACTGTACATTCCCCCCCCCGCCCCCGCTTTAGCCAATGCACAACACTTGTTCCATTCTGCCAAAGGCTGAAAGGCTGTACTGTATGTCCTATTGACTGCAGGGCAAAATGGACTACAGAAGTTTTAAGCTGTCAACTGAGCTGTGCTCAGGCAATCCTGATGAAAACAGGAAAACCCCAGTCATGGAGAGAGAGCCATTTTGGCAACCTAAATCTGATGACGCAGCAGCAACAGCCCTTGCACTGCTGTAAATGTCACTGACTTGGGGTTTCTATTGCTGCAGAAGTCATGGGGTTATCTTGCTAGTTAATGAACTAAAGTGGGTTCCTAAATGAACCATTGCTGTATAGGAATTACTGACTCTTGTGAAGAAACTGGTGCTAATCCCAGGTGTAAGCAAGGAGTGAAACATGCTTTGGGTTACTTCAGCTTTGCTTCACCCCCCTCCCTTTCATTTGAGGTGTGAGACAGGGAAGTTGTATGGTTAGAATATCAGCTTTGGGGAGGAGAAGCCCTGCCAGCTGACACTGAGGGCCTGTCTAAATAGTGAAAATATCCCCCAGGGAATTTGCTGGGAATCCTACCTGTCTAAACAGGATCCAGCGCCAATCCACACTATTTGGAAGGATGGGAGCCCAAAACGGCAAAAACAACAGGGTAAAAGCCTTCGCAGATTTCCCTGTACTTTTTCACAAACCTTGAGGTGGGTGCGCATGTTTGCTCATTTGGACTATTAAACAATAAAAACCTCAAAGGGAAGCACAAAGCTGATTGGCTGGGTGAGAGTGGGGGTGGGGCTTGCTAGGAGGGTGAGCTCCCACTGCCGCCATGTTGGATTTTTGCCTTAGAGATTGCTTGCTAAGTCAATAAAAAAGGATCAATATTTTCTGTTTTGCTTTGGAGAATCACTCTATTGCACCAGCGCACCTTGGGACACCTTTTTAAAATAAACTGGCAGCAGTGAGGAACTAATGCGAATGTGAAGAACATTCACGGCTGCCATCAGAAATGCGAGGCTTATGGGGGCTTCTGAGGCCAGAAAAATTGTTTGGACATGTCACTGCTGCTGCGAGATGCCAATACTATGAGGTAGTTTGGATTTTTTCCCCTCGTGTAGATGGGCGCTGAGTCTGAGTGTTGGTTCCATGTCCGATCTTAAATAGCCACATAAGTCACTATTTAAAAACAATAGCAACTTATATTCTCAGAATGGTGGGAATGCCATTTTCTCTTGTCAGATTTTTTTTTGTCTGTGCATTTTCTCAAATTGTTCATTCATGATGTTATCTTGCACCTGTATTCTTAGAAGGAAGTACCAACCACATAGCTCAAAGGAAACAATCCTGCGATGAGCACTATCACTAGACGTTCCATTTCCCTTCCTTTTTTCTCAGGAAACTAGTCTCATAACACAGTGCAAGAGCTTCAGCCAGATGGTACAAGAGGCTTTGGGTTGGTTGGACTTACAAGGGCATCTGATAAGCTTTCATTTCTCTGGCACAGCAAGTTTCATAACACTTCCTCAGCAGCATGTATAAATTTTTACAGTTGGGAAAAGGGGGAAACACAATACGAAAATGAGCAGTCAGACATTTAAATGCCAAAAACTAAATGGTGGAGAAAGAACGGCCAGAGTCCTCTGAGGCAGTTACGAATGCATATTCTAGTTTTGTATTCATGATCCCTACATAGCCCCTGGATTAGGGGCTACGTAGGGACCATGAAAGTCCTCCAGTCCCCACTTACTGGGTAAGTGCTGCTGCCATTGGTATGATTCATCGCTTCAGATGACGAGTCAAGTGAATGCGACGGTCAGGAGCGCTTGTTATCAGCTTCGGCTGATACGCCAGCTGCGCCCTTTCCTGGAAGTAAGGGACCTCGAGACTGTGGTGCACGCGCTGGTAACGTCTCGTCTAGATTTCTGCAATGCGCTCTACATGGGGCTACCCTCATGCTTGATCCGGAAACTTCAGTTGGTACAAAATATGGCAGCCAGAGTGGTCTCAGGAACATCTCAGAGAGATCATATAACTCCAGTATTAAAATCTCTCCACTGGCTGCCTATCAGTTTCTGGGCCCAGTATAAGGTGTTGGTTATTACCTTTAAAGCCCTAAATGGCTTGGGTCCAACTTATCTCTGGAACCGCCTCCTCCCATACAAACCTCCCCGCGCACTCCGGTCCTCTGGGAGGAATCTGCTTCAGCCACAAAAATCTAGGCTGTCTGCAACCTCCCAGAGGGCCTTTTCAGTAATCGCCCCCAATTTATGGAATGGCCTGCCGAATGAGATCTGTCAGTTGACAAGCTTGAGTAGCTTTTAAAAAGCACTAAAGACGGATCTCTTTTGCCAGGCCTTTCCTGATTAGATCCTGGCCTCAGGATCTCAGTCTCCTGTCTTTTTAAAATTATGTATATATTTGTTTTTAATGTGTTTTTAGTTAGAAGGTTTTAATTTTATAGTGTTTAATGTCTTTTTATGGGGGTGGGTGGTGTTTTTAGTCTTTATTATAATGTTTTAATTGTTGGAAGCCACCCCGATTGTTTTTAGCAGAGGGGTGGGGTATAAATAAATATTTATTATTATTATTATTATTATTATTATTGATAGGCACTTGTTGCCCTGTTGATTGGGAAGCAACTGGCTGACGGTCCTACCCCCTGCCCACGTAATCCAAGCAGGAACTGCAACAGGGGTCCTGCTTCTTCCTGTCACACCAGAGATCTCTCATAGGAGGGGGTGGGATTATCAGTGAGTTGCTTCCCAAGCAATAGAGGAACAGGCCCCCTGTGAGAGGAACAGGCTCACAGTGGCTGCTTCCCAGTAAGTAGGTATTGGGGAGGGGGGAGGCTGGGATTGTGTAGCACAGTAACTATAGTGTTTACACATACGTTATCTCCTATACATGATTCCAGCCAACATCTCTGGTTTGCATGGGGACGCACTTTCATTTTGTCTATGTTACAAAGCCAAACCTCATGTCCCATACTACAACTCCCACAATTTCTACATAGCAGCAGGCCAAAGAATTCTGGTAACTCTAATCCAACACATCTTAATGGTATTCTAGCTGATAGCAGTTGTACTAGAAAGCAAATATCTGATCTATATCAACCCGAGCCCGTGTGATTACCATAACGAAGGAGCTGATTCTGGAGCTAGCTGGCTCACCACCTTACGAGAGCTTCTAGAACAACATCACAACACAGTGATGTGGCAAACTGCAGAAGTTTAATTTTTACTTTTCCCCTATTTCTTATATACACAGAGTACTGTATTTCCTTCCCGGGTGGAGGGGGTAGTAACCTTATTAGCCACTTGGAGACCTTAATATTATAATATTTTAAAATAAATAATTCTTTCCAAAATAGCTGGAAATGTAGGTCTGAATAACATTATCTTAAACCAGTTTTTATAATGTATGCTCATCCATAGTAGTTTTATTGAGCTAACAGCATATTTGGTTGAACAGATGCTGTTGGTGTGAGCTGAGCAAGTTGAGGAATGGAAGTGAACCATCAGTGAATTTTGCTGCCTGATGTTTCTTTCTTTGAAACGTAGGTAGTATGAGATGTACTGATGTCTCTAGTTTGTTTTTGTTTTGTATTTGTTTGGGGTGGGGGTGTCATTAACTTTCTGAAATGTTTGGTTTCAAAGGTCAGGGTTTTAGGTCATGTCCTGACTTGTACAAATATAGCCTGATAACAAAATTAAAATGGGAAAAAGAAGTTCTTGTATTCTCTTGCTTGCTGACTTTGTGAAATCGATGCCAGTGAGTTCAGCATTCCATGAAATCAAGCCTGTTCCTAAGAAACTGCATCAACTGTTGTAATGCACATTAGCAAAAAAAAAAAAAAAAAATCTTCTGAGGAGCAGTTACACATTTTGCATTAGGCTAATTTGGACTCAGTCCATCAAACCAGAATTAAAGCCATGATGATCACACTGTGAAATGTTTTATAGAAAAGGAAGGAAGGAATACCTTTATGTCAAGATCAAGAAAAACCCAAATTTATAATTACAATTGCAAGTAATAGTTTTAGAGCTCTCAGTACAGATCCAGATAAAACGCTAATGTGTTTTGCTCACAAGTCACAGTAGACCTTAGACTTGAGTGTTCCCTGTTCCTGTTTCCAGTTCTGTTATGGTCCAGAGGAGAAGATTAGAAGTATCTCGTTTTGTATTTCATAGGACAGAGGAAGAGATCAATGTTGAGTACCTGGATGAATTTAAGTTATAATTTGTGAACAAGCCAAAATCATCAAGTTTGAGCCTAGCTTGCTTGAACTACCCAGAATCCCCAGAGTTTCCTGTTGTATCCAAGTGTGGATATAATAGGAAACTGGTTAAGTTAAAATGGAAAGCAGCTTTTGATTGCTCCTCCTGTCATATCAGAGACAGAACCAGAATGGGATGTTTTTGATTTCACTACAACATGGGCATATAATATCAAATAGTAGTTTAGCATTATACCTAACCAGTTGTAGAGTTGCAATCCTTTGAACAATTAACTGGAGGTTAATTAACTGGAGGTTAACTGGAGGTAAACCCTACTAAACAAAGTTACAAGTCTTAAAAGTCGATCTGTTTAAGACTGGTTGAATACACTGTCTTTGAATATAATGAGTATAATTGTCTTCTATGCAAAATTGTACAAAATTGTTAGAAATCTTTGACTTATAGTGTCACCCCTCTAACATGATTTAAAACTAACATCCCACAGAAATGCAGATGCAAAGAACAGGAGGCTATTGTTCAAGTATTGAATTAGTGCCCATCACAGTGCTAGCAGGGAGTTTGCTCCTAAAGATCCTAGCTGGAATCCTTTTGGGGACTTATGTAGGTTTAACAATCTCTTATGCTGACCTAAGTCACTTTTTTGAAGCAGCTGCTCTCTATGGCATAGTTACAGCAGCTAGTCTTGAGTTATTTTTAACAGACATAATTTAGAAATTACTTTATTTCTTAGAACAAACAGCACACCACTGATGTTCTTGTTGTATGCCTTCAAGTCATTTCTGACTTATGGTGACCCTAAAGTGAATCTATCATGGAGTTTTCTTGGTAAGATTTTTTCAGAGGGGGTTTCCCTTTGCCTATCTGAGGTGGAGAGAGTATGACTTGCCCAAGGTCACCCAGTGGGTTTCCATGGCCAAGCAGGGATTCGAACCATGGTCTCTAGAGTCGTTGTCTAATTTACATTGTGTGTGTATCTGTTTCACTGATGAATAAGACTGCATTGTCTAGGGTGCCAGTTACACAACAGAAATTGTCACGGTGCTTACCGTGATTTTCTGATCACGAATCCGCCCCTCGCTGTTTATACGATTTATGTCACTGATCTGGATATCCCAGGTGGTCCCGTGACTGATATTTACATGTCCAAAGTTCCGGGGGTTTTTTAGGTTGTAGTTTGTTTGTTTTTTGGCTGTCAATCAAGTATGCGATTACTCGTGTTTTCACAACCTCGGTGACGCACTTCCTTTAAAGTTCCGTGCCACGAGCGCTGCTATTGGCTGGCTGGGGGGGGGGAGACAGGGGGGCAGAGGTTTGGTATTCCCCTCACTTCTTTAAAAAGTTAACCCTTGAAACAGAGGCAGAAGGCACTTTTCAAAGACCTCAGACGGAGGAACAATTAAACCATCTCCTTTCCTTTTGAAAGCAAGCCGATCTTTCGCTCAGACACAGGGAGATCAAGCCGAGTGAGGTGGGGGGGGGTTCCCCTTTAAAATGTTAACCCTTACAGCAAACCAGCTACAGACAGACAATTTGAAAGGCACAGGCACAGAGGGGGAATTAAAGGGTGTTCATTCGCTCAGAGGCTGGAATACCAGGGAGGTGATCAAGGCAGGGGATGAATGGGTGACCATCTCTCTGTAACATGCAGTTGAGGAAGAGATTAAAGCTGAATGGTTTGCAGTGTAGAAATCCATTTAAAAAGGTGATTGAGTACACGCGCGCACACACACACACATCAACCTTTGTGCAGCTGGAAGGGATGCCTTTGTTTTCAGCTGGTGAAGCTGGATCTGTAGAACGGGTGACTGACCCCTCCTTTTCTGGTCCCTGAGCTCTAAGCCCGCCCCCAGTCACCATTTCTGGTCATCCCAGTACCGAGACATTTTGTCTCAGGCTGTTTACATTTCTGATTTTCCGAATCCTCCCGTGACTTTTTTAAAAACCGGCACAAACCGCGGGACTGGAAGTCCCGCAGGTTGAGGGATAAAAAGTGGCCCCCCTTCCGAAAATCACGTACCCAACCCGATGTTCGTGTAAACTGCCAGGGATCGACACGAATTCTTCCCAGGACATTTTCATCGTGTAAACGGCCCCTAAGGCTTACGGATGTGGTTTTAAAATTATAAAAATTTTGGTGTAGGATTGACATGGTATTAAAAGCTAAAGTGTACAAATGTTATGCTAAACTATGCAACTTTGTATATAGTGTCATTTAGATTTGGGGCTTGTCTACTACTGTATATAGTGTCATTTAGATTTAGGGCTTGTCTGGGGGGGAAATCTGGATGAAATTCAGACTAATTTAACCCGGAGCTGTGGTGCATGAAATCCAAACTACTCTGGACTGGATTTAAGTGCCACACCTTACTTGGACAAAGCCTGAATCTGCATCGCTTGTCAGTGGGCTTGTCTACACAATAATGCATTTGGATTTTTATCTTTCATGAAGCTGAGGGTCCACCGCCACTGCCTAGCCAGGCGCCTCCATGGCAACGGTGCTGCTGGCATGGGCTGGAAGAGTAACAGTTCTCTGCCTTCCTGGTGCACAACCAATTATGTGGTTGGCCACTCACCAGAGGCACATCTAGATGGGAGGGAAAAGTGCACAGGGATGTGCATTAACTCATCTTCTCAGCAGCTCCTTTTTGTCTAGACATTTTTTAAAAGGTCCCTATGCAGTGATACATGTTCAAGTTCACACGAATGCCCCTTCCTGCAAATCAAGAACGGGGTTCTATTATTCCCACCAATTTTATTGAGGATTATGGGGTTTTTTAATTATTTAATTTTTACTAGGGTTTCAGAGAGTGGAAGGGAGACCTTCTGCTTGTAAAATTATTTTTACTCCTCACTCCCTCGTTGGTCTGGAAAGCCAAAATGATGCTTCCAGACTCATCTGGAGGGAAGCCTGCCCCCACTTACATGATAGCCCAATCAGCTGCCAACTTCCTCCTGGCTCAGAATGCATAGCACTGCGAATCGGTTGTCCAAATGACCAGCAAGGCGCTTCTCCCTGCAGTTTATTAAAAACTTCATGGAAAACCACAAAGTCTCTTAGGGCACAGTTTATGGTGCTTTTTTGTCCCCCTCCTTCCCCATATAGCAAATCTCCTGCGTGGCCCATTGGGACAACAGGTATTCTCCACGAATTCTATTAGGGGTATTTTGACTGTCTAGACAACCCATAGGGCTCTGCTTTCCTGGCACAGAGTTGCTCTCTCTGAGGTCAGAAAGAGTGGCCAGCCCCACCATCGCCAGGGTTTTACTTTTGTGGTGCACAGTCATTCTCTCTGAGATCAAAATGAGTGGCCAGCCGTGCCATCATGGATGAGGAAGTGGTGCCTAGAAGGGAAAGGAAATGGTGGTGCCTCAGGCAGCACTTGTCCTTCCCCCCCACCCCCAAATCCAGGGCAGATGCATTATTCACGATATAGTTTTCTCCAGAGTTTTAAGCAAATTTTGGAAAAAACTGTGAATTTCTAAAACCTGGATTAAGGTGGTATTTTTTGAGTTTGGTGTGGATAGGGCTGTATGGTGTATAGACTAATCACACTAGATTCAGGGGAAAGGCCACATATAGTGTGGCCTTATAAGCCCAGATTCAAAGGGAATTCAATTTTTTTCAATAGTGTAGACAGGCCTTTGTTTAACAAGTGACACTAACATCTATAATAAAGGAAATTATCACACACTTTAAAAAAAACCAAGGCACTTGCAAGAATGATGTCACTGTACCACCAAAGGGTCCCGATATCGCATGACACCGTCCGCCTCTCATGCTTCCTCCATTCTCCCTCCGTTCTGACACAACAAAAAAAGGCACCACTTTTATTAGCAGAAACTTTTCCAGCACAGAGGGAGAACGGAGGAAGCATGGGAGGAGGATGACACGTGCGGTATTGGGACCCTTTGGTGGTACAGTGACATCGTTCTCATGACCCCCTTGGGTTTTTTTTTAAAGCATTTGATAATCTCCAAAGTGGCAGCAAAATGGTATAGTGCATTACCTCAGGAAATTTCTTCTTTTGTATATACTCTGTTACATCAGGATCAAAGTACTTGGCATAACCCTCATTCAGGCTGTAGATTTTCCCTTTCTTTTTGATTTTCACATCTTTTTCCACCAAAATGAATTCACCAAGGGCCTGCAAAACAGTTAATTGATGACACAGTTAATAAATGTTGTATAGTTCACTTTTCTTACATTCAGAGGACTGCTTACATACTATTCATCTAACTTAATAGATGAATATTCCCCATTCCTCCAAACAGTAAAAAGCCCTGTGGTATCGCTACAAGATTTGATTGCAATTTAAAACACACCTACTAGGTAGTAGGACCCATTGGAGTTTACTTCCCAGTCAGCACACAAAGGATTGCACTGTTATTTACTTTGGGGTAAGAAAATTTGTAGGCTAATGGTGTCTTTGTTACATTTTGTTTACTTCCAGTAATACAAACTGGAAGTCAAAACAAACAGACACTCCTATAAGGAAGCATCACCAGCAATACTGCATCAGATTCTCCAGAAGTATTGATCTCACAGTGCTTCACCTCCAGCCAATTCACAGCTCAAAATTATGTCTCTGGTTTTCAATATTTAGACTGTAACACTGGTTCTGAACTCTTTCTCTGAAGAATATCTATTAGGATTGTATTCCTAAATCCAGAATGAGAACTTTCCAGCAATCTGGAAATAATTTTGTCTCATTACCTCTCATCAACTGATTATTCATCTAGACTATTTATCAATCATCAGTCTAATAACAGGATTACCTTTTGGGGAAAAAAGCAATAGGCCAGACATCTAGACTCTGGGGAAAGTGTAGACATGATACAATAAATAAATGTATGAAAAGTTGGTGGCAGTGGTGGAAAAGATGTGGCCCTTCAGATGTTCCTGGACTGCAACTTCCATCACACCTTGAAAGCACAGTCAATAGTGAAGGATGATGGGAGTTACAATCCAACAAATCTAATGGTTATACACTCCCTATTCCCAGTTTAAGGTGTTATGCAGTAAATTAAGTCATGACTGAACTGGAGTTACCTGTCTCTAATCTGTTTCCTTATTTCCCCCCACACATAGTCATCCGTAGATTATGAACAAATAATTTCCAAATGGACAATGCAGTAACCCAGTTAGTAGCTTATTCCATAGAAAAACAGGTAATAATTATTTTTAGGTGATGAAGAATGAGGTTACCAGTGATACCATTCACTGCCTTCTCATTAAGATTTTGAAAGATGCACCCTTGCCAAGATTTTAAAAGATACATTCTACCTAACAAGCATACTTATTGAGATTTTAAAAGACATTGAATATGCATCCAACACCTACATTTGGATGAGCAGCCTGAAGTCTTCAGCCTGCATTACAATCTACACAGCAAATGGCAGTGCATGGAGGAAAAGTATGGGTGAAACAATCTGCATAGTATGATTCATAGTCCCGGTACTGGAGGAAAGGTGCCTGGCCTCTGAGAATTCTTTTTGCAATGCTCACATGGCGGCTTAGTGCCATGACTCAAGCAAAAACTGCAGGATGTTGCTATTCAGACATCATCATAAGCAGACCAATTAAGTTCTCACAGTCATATCCAGGATAAGCAGGAGGCACAATGGTAAGAAAAAGAGTTCAAGCAAGATCTGTACAGGGGGCAAATGATGGCTGGAATCCTGTTGGTGACTTACAGTCCTCTATCCCAAAGTAAGGCATAGTGGTGGCGGGGGTAAGAAGAGAAAGCTGTCTCCATCATCAGAGAAAGATGTCCTTCTAGTTCCTAAGCAGTTTGGGAGCTGGCAGGGAAGCTTTCTCTTCTGAGGAGATTATCAGACAGGTGCCTAAAAATATTATTATGGAACTATATTTTACAGTGTTCGTGTTCTGGCACAATGATACACGTTTTTGCACACTGCCATGATAACGATACAGAATTGCCCCAAGAGTCTGGCAATACGAGCGCTTGTGCCACTTTCGCATTTCTCTGTGAACGAGATTTTGGCGCATCTCACGAGAAGATGCGAGTGCGCTAAAAAGCCCCCAAACACCAAAATTAAGAAAGAAAATGTTCAGAAAAGCACAGATACACATTTAGAAACTTGCAAGCAAGATGGGAGGTTCATAAAAAGAGTGTACGGTACCTAGTTTTCCTGTTCACACCCAGAAGTGTTCTGGTGGGACCACCATATTGACGCTGGGACCATGCCAGCAGAATGGGGCACCTTTTTGCACACACAAAAATCCAGAACACAAACACTACGGGAGATCATTTCGACTTCTCCCCAACAATAAAAAAGAACTCCCTTGTAACAGCAGCAGAACGCTTGCATAACACTGGGGCATGACAGCATCTGATAAGGAAGCCTTTATGCGAGCTCATGACATCATTATAACACCATTTTTGAAGCGTCTGATAATCTCCTGACAAAGATGGCTTTGGCCGTTGTTGCTGTGCCCACAAACATTTTACCCATCCTGTGTCATAGTTTGCAAAAATGTTTAAAAGGTAAAGCCTTTCAATATTTCATAAGTTATTTATTTAGATGGCTTTAGTAGGTCCAGCCTCAAATCTTTCACACCATCTTTTTGCAGCTTGTCTGAAGTAAACATAAGCTGTTTCTGTAGTATCATTTCCCCCCAAAGTTCTCCTTGTTACTGGCTACACAATCCATTGCACTGTAACTATAATGATATGATGATATTATGATGTCAGAAAGCCAACACAGAATGAGGATGGAAAGCATTGCACTCAGAATGTTGGGGAGAGACCTGTTAAACCTTTCTTTTCTGTTTGCACATGCACCACCATGGCTAAACAGGGAATGCTTTCCTTATGGAAGATGCAGGGCTCAGAAAAAATTAATTTTTGGACCACAACTCCCAGAATCCCCAGCTGCCCTGCCTGCTCTTCAAGCTCTGAGAATATGAGATGGCAACAGAAGGTGGAATAGTATCAGTGATTGGTATTTGTGTAGTACCGGATCGAGCATGAAGAAGTCCACTCCTTGCCCTGTGGAAAGAGCCACCAGTGTAGCACTGCCATACAAGGCATAGCCTGCAGCGACAATGTTGCGTCCTGGCTGTAAGGCATCTTTTTCAGAAGGCTCATCTTCTGTTGTCTTAGGGAAGAAGAAAAAGATAAGAAGCAAAAGGAAGCACAAACGCAAACAGGAATTTCTCTTAATCACAGAATTAGAGACTTCCTTTCCTCTCTGCTGAGAGACCTTTGTATAATATTTGTACACATACCTGATATAATGAAGTGAAGCTTGGGTACATATGTATTTTTAAGAGGATCCATCTTCAGTAAGAATTTAACAGCAAAATCACTTAACCTGGTCATTTGGTCTGAATCCTATTGTTAGTCCTACCAGAGAAGACTCATTAAATTAGTGGACCTTACATGAGTGTGACTTGCCAAATTACCGTTGTTTCAATAGGTCTACTTTAGTTGGGACTAACAATTGGATTTAACTCAAAGGTGTCATAACTTAATCTTGTGAATATCTCCCTACTTGTTACAATTTCCATATTTACTCAGATTCATGAACATTATTCCCACATTTCTCAGATATCCTAAAAAGTCACATGAAGGCCTTTTTCATAAAGTACATTGATTCGCAAAAGTAATTGTCACTTTGTGGAGATTGTTTCATATCAGAAAATTTAGTTATATTGCCTTATCTGGTAGCCATTTCTAAGGGTGCATCTATATGTAGAAATAATGCAGTTTGACACCACTTTAACTGCTTTGGTTCCATCCTATGAAATTCTGAGATTTGTAGTTTTCTGAGGCACCAGCGCTCTTTGGCAGAGAAGGCTAAAGGCCTTGTAAAACTACAAATCCCAGGATTCCGTAGGACGGAGCTGCAGCACTTAAAGTAGTATCAAACTGCATTATTTCTACAGTGTAGATGCACCCTAGAAGTAGAACATGAAAAGTAGAACATGAAAACATTTCCCAGATCTTCATATAAAACAAATACCTTCCTGAGATAAACTTGTGTACAGGTATTCATTAGATGGAATCAGTACTAACAGAATGCAGTCTTTTGTGAAATGCACATGCTCTGCTGTTAACATTTCCTCCCCATTCTGGTACTTTTGAAGAAATACCGTACCTTGGGATAAGACATTCAAGTAATATGTGGGCCTCTTGATGAGTAATCTTCAAGACTGTGTCAATTATCAGATGCAGGGGAACATGCAAAAAAAAGTGTTCCCAACTGCATCTGAAGATTGCAACAAGAACAGAAAGGGTGACCTTACCAGAGGCCACGTCCTTCAACCATTCCAGGGGCATAACGTGGGTGTCTGTAAGGCATTCCTTTTGTATTGATAGGGAGAAGCTGCTAATAGAAAAGGCTGCCTTACTGACGCCCACGCTACCCCCCGGAACACTGGAGGATGATATCATCTGCTAAGATTGCCCATTTTTGTTCTTGTCATGATCTTTTGATATAGTTTTTGCCACGTCTGGTAATCTCCTCTATAACTGGAAGGGAGCCAGCAAGTGTGTGTATCCAGGTTGCAAAGAAAAGAAAAGAAAAAGCTATTTGCTTACATACTCATCAAATGGATAAATATAAATAAATGATATTTTGCAATATTTACTTTTAAAAAATGCAAATCCTATCATGCAGCTAATGTCCCCAATGTGAAAAATAAGAATTAGAAAAACACTCTACAGTATTTCATCTGAGGTTCTCCATACTTGACATAGGATCATTGTGTTCTAAAAACACATAGCACAATATTGATCTGGTATCCCAGCCACTACATTACAGAGGTTCTCCATTCATATTAAAATGCTGAGGGTATTTTTTAAAAAATAGACAAATTATATACAGTATTTCAAAATAAATATGCTTAGTGCATGGAGAAACAATCCAGATGGAACAGCCAAGATAGAACAAATTAAATTGGCCTCCATTCAGTTGCCTTAGGGCTTGTCTAGATGGCTATTCACCTACCCCATCTTATCCTTGTCTTAGAGCCCTGCAGCATCAGGCCTATGCCCCATTTTGCCCCTGGGCAATCCTCAAGACCCCTGGGGCAAAGATGGGGCTAAGATGGGATAAAACCCGATATATATATATATATTAAACACCTACCCAAACCTGCTTCTTTCCAGAAAAAACAACTCGGGCTCTGCATGACTGTGGAAGCCCTTACTAGCACACTGGCCTGTTGCTGTAGCTGCTACCTATGTGACATTCTCTGAAGCCAGCAAGGAGTCCCGCAGCATGTGACCAAGGCTGATCACATGCAGGAGGCCTTGGTCACATGCTGTGGCCAGCTTCCTGCTTATGGAGAGTGCAATGCGGGCAGCAGCTGCAGAGACCAGCCAGTATGCTGGTCTGTACTTCCTCGTGTTTCGTTCATGTAACAGGGGAGCAACTGGCCTGATCTGCAGGCAGGAAACCAGCATAGTCTGGCCCATGTAGATGACCCCTTAGTGTATAACAGCCTTCAATTAAGTATTTGCTAAGGTAGGCACCAGATCCCATCTGATCTTGGAAGCTAAGCAGGGTCAGCCCTAGTAAGTACTTGGATGGGAGACTGCCAATTAATACTAGGGGCTCTAGGCTATATTAGAGGAAGGAACTGGCAAAACCAACTCTGAGTGCTCCTTGCCTAAGAACACCTTATGAAATTCATGGGGTTGCCATAAGTTGACAGGCAATCTGAAGGCGCACACACACAGAGAGAGGCTGTCACATACTTGGTAAGATTTAAAATTACAGATGAAATTCTGCCAATTGATTGTAACTAATTGTCGGAAACTACACAGGGTTTTTCTGTTAATGTTATATTCCTCATGGTCTCTTCCAACTCTACAATTCTATGATTCTATGAATGTTTAATATGTTCAGTATCTGATACTGCCCATGAATATGGAGCCCTGAACTAGCAAATGTGAATCATAGCTAAGCCACACAATAATGAAATTTGGTGGGGGGGGGGAGTAAATACAGAGGGACACAGCAGATATTGGCTGACATCCTGTTAGTGGCATATACATGTACATATCCTTTTTTTTTTTCTTGGCCAGCGTGGAGGCTGGTATTCCCTCCCTCCCTCCATGCAGAGCAACAGCCCCCCAGCCTTACTGCAGACTCCTAGCCTTTCCCTGGTGGCCATTCCATGCCTGGTGGAAAGTAGGGGGCTGGGAATCAGAGAGATACCTGGCTATGTCTCTGTAGCCAGATGTAAAATTATTTCATCACCTGCTGAGACTTCCAAAGAACCCCAGCAGACCTCATTTTATATCTGGCTATGGGGTATAGCCAGCTACTTCTCTGATCCTTCCCTATTTTCCACCTGGCACAAAATGACCAAGGGGGCTGCAACAGCTTTACAGTAAGTCCAGGGGAGCACCTAATGGCTGGCTGTAGGTTTTTTACAGATGCAGAACTATTATACTATGCTGAACCCTCCAGAATGTGGCCATTATGTGGTGAATATGTATGCAGGATCTCTGACAGTTTTAAATAATAATGATAGCACCCATGAGGAATTCAGATTATGACTATAGCATGTGGGGAGGCCAAGTTTCTTACCTGCCTATGTATGTATGTACATATATTTGTATGTATTCGAAGCATTTATACTCCACCCTTTAGCCAAAAAAGGCTCCAAGGAAGGGCAGCTTACACATAGCTAATTTGACAGACTCCACCCTCAGGCTTACACTCTAAGTAGGATGGCACACAAGGGAAAAGGGAGGAGGAGGGAGGAAGGGAAAAATTAAGTTCAGGAACAGCAGGATGGTGTAGCTGGCTGATCTTCTTCCCCCTCTTTGGTGAGAGGAATGGCAGTTGGAACATGGAGGATGGGGGTTTCATCCAGCTGCCTAGAGGGTCTTCTTCTCCCTCAGTTTTTCCTGAGCCAAATCCTCCCCATCCACTTCAAATAAGTAGCTGTCCCCTGAGGGGAAAATACAAATTTGCCTTTTTGGAAGTAGTATGTTCTCTTCCACATATATACAGGGCAAGTGAAAGGGGGAGGTGGGGAATTGCAGTGGAGAAAATTAGATGAGGAAGGGGTTACCACCTCTTCTGTCATTCATCCACTAGGGGCTCATCTATACGAGGCAATAAAATGTGGATTGATGCACAGTATCACCAATTCACATCAGCTTTGTCTCCACATTTTTTAAGATCGCAGGCATGGGAAGCCATACATCTTTGTTGTTCAAACAGGCATGCCTAGGAATCAAGATGATGGGCGCGAGTGAATTCCTCATATTTTTATTGTCACCATTTGCCACCACCAAACAGTTTTTTTTTAAAGCAAATCCAAGGTGCAGAATCTTCTACTTTAAAAATCAGGGTGGGAAAGTAGAAGAAAAGGCTGTTTCATTGCCTCGCAATCGCTATGGCAAATATCTAACATGGTGTTCCAGGCACTTGCCTTGCCAGCAAGCTCCACCCCCTGCGCACATCCAACCAATCAGCTTTCCATTTCCACTCTTATTGGGAAAGTGCATCAAAGCAAATCAGTTGTCCCAATTAGAGGAAATGCGCATTTCCTTCAAAGTTTTTTTTTTAAGCCAGGAAAAGCCACAAAGGCCACAAAGGTTTTTCCTGCGGAGTATTTAGAGCCCCCCCTTCCAAATACAACAAAATTATGGGGGATTCCATTTAGACGAAACTTATTCTCCTCAAATACTTGTATAGGGCTGTAAAGCTCATAAACAGCACAGAAACATTCCAATAGCCTGTAAGTAAGGCATTTAAAAAAACTATGTATTTATTCTCTAGAAATTACACGTTCTTTTCTTTCATATATCCACTCACCTTCTTGTAGATAGCAAATATAGTTCCTATTGAAGCTAAACAGTCTATATTGGAGGAGCCATCTAGTGGATCAAAGCACACCACATATTTACCCTGAAAGAGAAGAAATGGAAGCAGTCTCAAATGACATATTTAGCAGGATGAAGCCACATTCATAATTGGACAGGAGCAATTTGTAATTTTAAAAAGCAAAAGAAAGTTTTTAAGCAAACCAAATTTGATTGGAGAATTATGCAACAGTGCAGACCCGTGGTCACACAAAATAATGCATGCTGAAATGTAGAAAATTGGCAGAAAATAGCCAGATACATAAAATTGACAAAGGGATCTGGTGGGGTTATCAAATCAGTTGAATAGGTATATCGTATTTCCTTCTGAATGATACTAGCTTATTTCATGTCAAGGAGAACATTTTTACTATACTCAGAAATTAAGTGCTTTTCAGTAAAATTAGTTCCAGCAGTGGCTCTTAACCTTTTCTTTACCAAGGACACCCTTTAAATGTCTTTTCTTGCCATGAACCCCCAAGACTTAACTCAAGATTTAAACAACTACTACTACAACAACTGATAATAATAGTCATACAATTACACCATTCATTAAACCTTCCCTCAGAGACACTGGAAGGGGAGGGAAGACTTTTCTTCTGGAGTGGATTGAATGGCAATGTGCAGGCCAAGCCAGCCAGCCTTTACCTTAGCTCCTATTATGTGGCTGCTCCACTGCAGGGAGGAGGTGGGCAGAGCAGCCTTCAAGCCTTCATGGACCCCCTGTGAGGACATTGCAGCCCCTGGGGTCCATGGACTACAGGTTAAGAACCACTGATTTACAGTATCTAGCTCATACTAGAAAAACATGCTGATATAAACTTTCATGCCACATGCAGTCCTATAAACTGTAGTTCTCTGAAAGGCAGCTAACAACAAAACTACAATTCCCAGGACCAGCCAGAGAAAACTACAATTTTCAGGATTGCAATCTGTGGAGGTAAGACAATAGTGGAAAGCAAATCCCCTTATGCAAAGTGGGACCCAGCTAGTCTTCACCTAAGCCCCTCTCCCAACATCCTGCTGTCCCATATATCATTCTTTTTCAGAGGATCCTAAACCTTTAGGTGCAGCTTTTCGGGGACTGCAGGTGAAAATTGGTTAACACAAAGACATAAGTGTATTTTCCGCTAGTGCAAAACCACCACTGGATAAACCCAATCTCTTCTCTCTTTCTTCATAATTCACTTCAGTAACTACACCAAGCCTTCATTGTTATGTATTCTCTGATTAATTTCCCTCCCCTAGTTCTCCCTCTTAAATTTCTAATCTCTCTAGCTAATTTTTTTTTAGCAACACGACTGCGCCATCTACTGCTAAATGAAATACCAGCCCTCTTCCCAATCACTCTGAACGTGTACAGACCCTCTTTTCTTTTGGGGTGATAATTGCTTCTTTATTCTCCTCTGAAACCAAGACACACGTGCTGTAGGAGGACTCTAACATGTTAATAACCAGAGAGTTCGATAGTACATCCAGCTTCTTCTGCTCATCACCAGTCACATTCACAGTGCCTGCTATTCCAAACCTAGAGAGGAAGAGTATACCATTAATAATGTGAGGGGGTACCAGCATACTTTATATGGTAGGGATTTGCTTTAACATACTGTAGCTTGTTTTCTGACTCCTTTCTTTTTCTTCCTACCATTCAAGAATCAAATTATTTAGTATAATCCATTGGAATTTCCCATAAAAATGTCTTATGTGGTTCCTTTATATGGCTAGTAGTTCTGAAACCTTTCACCACTGGTATATACCAATTTATCATCTTTGTTGGAACTTGTGGGACTCCTGTGGAAGGCCATTGTCTTCCCAATACTAGGTTCTATGTTGATATTTTTGCTTGTCTAATGATAGGTGCTACTTGGATTCCCAAGGCACTATTTATAATCACATAAAATTATCAAATTGTTGTGCAATTGTACAGCTGTCTGAAATGAACAGATCACACAGATCAACTTTGTTGTTACTGTTGTTGTGTGCCTTCAAATAATTTCCAATATATGGCAACCCTAAGGCAAGCCTATCATGCAGTTTTCTTGGCAAGATTTGTTCAGAGGGGGTTTGCCTTTGCCTTCCTCTGAGGCTGAGAGAATATGACTTGTCCAAGGTCACCTAGTGGCTTTCCATGGCCAAGCAGGGATTTGAACCCTGGTCTCCAGAGTTCTAGTCCAAAATTTAGATCGCTACACCATGCTAGCGCTCTCAAAAATCAACTATTAGTGATACAACATCCTTAATACAGCCTTTGAGAAATGTTAGGGGCCCACTTATTAATGATTTGTAGCCCTGTCATGTACACTCAGAGTTAACACCTCTTGATTTACTTTGAGAGTAAGTGTGCTTAAGAAAACTTTAAAACTGTTGCCTCACCACTGATTAAATGAACCAGCTCTAAAACCATCCATTCATTAAACCCATGAGTCACCTCTGCTGCCGGAGATCTCCAGATGATGTATACAAAAACAAAATAAAGCACACCAGTGTAAACTTAAAATAAGTCAACAAAATATGACATAATATAAAATCCAGTTTAATGTAATTTTAAAACCTATGAGCAACCATAAACACAGCTTAAGCAGAGTTTAGAAAAAGTTACTTTCCTGGATTACACTTTCTAGAATTCCCCAGCCAGCATGGCCAAAGTTGTAGTCCAAAAAGTAATTTTTCACGCTCTTGAATTTAAGACACTAAAGTCCTAGGGCTCGTCTTTTTAGTCTGCTGGCTATTTATTATTTATTATTTTAATGTGATTTTATATCAGTTATTTTAATGTATATGGTTTAATATCTTTTTATGGGGGAGGGTGGGGGTGGGTGGTGTTTGGGGATTTTAAATTGTATTGGTATTTTAATTTTTGTAAGCCGCCCTGATTGTTTTAACAGAGGGGTGGGATAATAATAATAATAATAATAATAATAATAATATGGGGCAATATAATGCTGAATGATGTGCAGTAAGCCAAGTCCAAGCATCTTTCATTTGTCTCTACAGGTTTCTTTCAAGATTGTAGGCATGCAAAGCCATTTGCAGTTGTTGTTCAAATGGGCATGCCTGCGAATCAAGATGGTGGGCATGAGTGAAGTACTCATGTTTTTATTGTCACTGGTTGCCGTTGCCAAACAGTTAAAAAAAAAAGCAAATTCAAGGTACAGAAGTGTGATCTTCCACTCAAATTAACAGAAATAAGGGGGGAGGCTGTTTCATCGCCCCAGTACATGATCACTACAGTGAAAATCCAACATGGTGGCACTGCCTTGCTGGCAAGCTCTGCCCCCTGTGCACATCTGACTAATCAGCTTTCCTCTTCCGCTCTTATCTGGAAGGTGCAGTAAAGCGAATAAGCTGTCCCAAAGAGCAGGAATGCGCATTTCCTTCAGATATTTTTTTAAAGTCAGGAAAAGCTGCAAAGGCATACAGTGAAATGATGTGGGATCCCATTAGAACAAAAGGTACTCTCCTTGAATTCTATGAGGAGTATTTTCACCATATAGACAAGCCCCTAGAATATCAGTAATATCAAATCCTAGAAGGTCTTCATGTGACACTAAAAAATGGGCAAAGTGGCCATCAGGTGGACCTCTCTGGGGAGGATATTCCATAGCTGCATGGCCACAGATGAAAAGGCCCATTCACAAGCAGCCACCCTCTGAATACCAATGTGTATTCATGCCAACAGCAGATTTCACATGTATGTTTGTGTCTGTCTGTGTGCATAGAACAATCACTAGAAGAATGAAGTCTTCATACATGAAAACAGCATAGAACTGCAGAAGGGAAAAGAACAACACATTGTTCAGGAAACTGAAATAAAAGTGGAGTAACAACAATGCAGTTGATTAATCAACACTGTGGGTTTGTGCTCAACACATTTCTATTTCTCACTAGGCCAACAGACTTCGGACTTTTTCAAATGGTTGAAAAAAGCCCCAAGGAGGTTGGAAGAAGAACGGGGCTGTTGCACTTACACAGCCCTGTTTCAGACAGCCCCGTCCTCCTCCATCCTCCTCCCGACCTCCTCCTGACCCTCCCCCCCATGCTGCAGGAGCCTCTTTTTATTGCAAGATAAATATAGCTTACTATTTAGTGAAAGGAAGGACTTTTTCAAACAGTTGGAAAAAAAACCTGAGGTCGGGAGAAGAACGGGGCTGTCGCGCTTACACAGCCCCATCCTCCTACGTCCTCCTCCAGACCTCCCGAAGGAAAACCTCTTGTCAATAAAAAGCCGTACCTGCAGCATGGGGGAAGGTCGGGAGGAGGTCGGGAGGAGGACAGAGGAGGACGGGGCTGCCTGAAACGGGGCTGTGTAAGCGCAACAGCCCTGTTCTTCTCCCGACCTCCTTGGGGAGTTTTTCAACTATTTGAAAAAGTCCTTCCTTTCACTAAATAGTGGCTATATTTATCTTGCAATCTACTGTTTTTAATATTACCTTATTGTTTCATTTTATTTATATTATTATATTTTGTTTGCTAAAAATCTTATAGCCTGCTCTGCAGTCAAACAATGCTCTGCAGTCACACAAACAAACGTCTGAAATAAATTGGTAATACTTACTGCAACTAGAATTTTCCAAACTTTCACAAAGAAAGGGGTGGGATCCAGACTCAGGATGCATCTACACTGTACGAATAATGCTATTTGACACCTCTTTAACTGCCATATCTCCATACTACAGAATCCTGGGATTTGTAATGTTGTGAGGCACCAGCACTCTTTGTCAGAGAAGGCTAAAGATCTTGTAAAACTACAAATCTCAGGATTCCATAGGATGGAGCTACAGCATTCAAAGTGGTGTCAAACGGCATTATTTCTACTGTGTAGATGTACCCTTAGACATAATGTGAGTAAAACCACTGAAATCAACCAGTCTTAAGTTAGTTATGACTAACTTAAACCCCTCTGGAATTAACTCCAATTTGACTAAACGTGAACCCAAAGACTGGGCAAATTTATGGAAAATTTGGGGGCAGAGATTGAAGTAATGTGTTATACACAGATTATTTTAGGTGGCTAACAAGGGCATAAAGACATTGGAGATTATCAGACGCAGGGGAGCATGCCAAAAAATCGTGTTCTCAACTGCGCCAGAAGATTGCTAGAAGAACAAAAAGGGCAACCTTACCAGATACCACATCCTTCTGCCATTCTGGGGGTGTAGTGCTGCCGCAGACGAGGTTTCCCTTTTGTATTGATGGAGACAAGCCACTAATAAGAAGGGATGCTTTACTCACAGCCGTGCTACGCCCCTGGAATGCTGGAGGATGACGTCGTCTGGTAAGGTCGCCCCTTCCTGTTCTTCTAGTGATTTTTTGACATTGTTTTTGCCGCGCATGATAATCTCCATTATTCCCTCTGCAAAATAACATATTGACTGGTAATGTCATTACTTTTTTGTGCAACAAGGTTTTTGTTTGTTTTTTTCCTCATAAACTATGGAGGAAAAAAACAACATTTGGGTCATTTTGAGAGGATTCCTCCACCAACTGACACACACGTTTAGACCATTCCTTCTTCCTCTTTAAGATGGACCTCTCCACTCGGAACTGAAAGGTAACAACTTATATAATGAGTTAGGTAAAAACGACTGTGTAATGAGATACACAAGGAGTTACTGTTGAAAAGTAACTCCCATGTTCTGATGGTAGAAGGATTACACATGACCTCCACTTGTTCAGGCGGATATCTTTGCAGAGACTACATACTGCTATGTATGTATAGGTCCAATCAAGGAAGCCACATATCTGCATAAACTCAGTCAAAGAAGTCACAGTCCTGAGTTTGCAAGACCTGAGCACAGCTATTGATAACAGGGACATTTGGAGGTCTCTCATTCATAGGTCGACTTGACAGCAGTTAACAACAACAACAATACAGCTCTCTGGATACAGTGGAATAGTAGGATTCCTAATCACATGAAGAAAGTCCTACATGCCCATGCTTTTTAAGTAAGCATTCCACTACTGCAGTCTTTCTTCATCCTTTCCATTGATTTATTGTAATATATGTATAGTCCTACAATAATATAAGCCATATAATAAAAGGAGGAGCAATTAAATGAGTGTGTAACAAAGGCTCTAGAGAGGCAATGTGGTGTAGTGGTTTGAGTGTAAGGCTAGGACACTGGGAGACCAAGGTTCAAATCCCCACTCAACCATGGAAACCAACTGGATGATGTTGGGCAAGTCACACTTTCAGACTCAGAGGAAGGTAAAGGCAACCCCCGCCCCCCAAAAACAAATTCTACCAAGAAAACTCAATGAAAAGTTCATTTTAGGGTCGCCATAAATCAGAAATTACTTAAAAGCACACAACAATAACAACAATTCTCTTCCCTTGCATTTTTACAGCCTAATACATTGAATATTCTACTTCATAACTATGGGTATATCAGATCATAATTAACATGGCCATCATTCTAAGTAGGATACTTTCACTCTGTAACTGGAAAGAACACCCTTATTACAGGGTAGGGAAAGAAGTGATGAAACACCAGTTGTGAATGGTTTTCATTAGTACAGTCTTAAGCATGCTTATTCAGAAACAAGTCCAGCTGAGTTCTGTGGAACTTGCTTTCTAATGTTTGTGCTTAAGATTCAACCTTATGGTAGAATCCTATCCATATTTATTTGGGAATAAGCTTCATAGTTCACAATGGGATTTGTTTCCTGGTAAATTTGCATAGGATTGCATGTAGTGCTATAGTTACTTGTGGTTTTCACAATCTATATTGTGCCACTTAGATTGCTTTGTGTGGTGCATGCATGTGTGTGTATGTTTCCTACTGCAGGCAATAGTAAAGAGTTATATTTTATGATTTATGCATGAATTGAAGACAGGATTTAATTCATTCTTTTTAATATTAACTATTAAATTGAAAGAGTACTCTGATTGACTGTTATAGTATAGCCAAGACACTTGTTTGTGTTGAACTAGTTACGGAAACAGTGGAGCTTAGTCCAAGTCAGAGTATGCAATACTAAATGCATCTTCTGAATGCATCTTCTGTTACATTGGAAAGCAAGTTGGCCAGCTTGACCTTTACATGGATCTATGTTGTTTGACCTTGACAGCTGTAGAGGTGGCAGACAAAGAAAACAAGCTGTCCTTGTTTCTTTAGGCTACTTTCATAGCATTAAAGCAAACTATTTGGATTGCACAGTACACTTTACTGACATAGGTACAACGCAAAAACTAAATGGTTTTCCTCTCAGAAGTTTTGAAAATTTAGGCAGTTTCATTGCTTTCGTGTACTGAATCACAGGATATTCAAACTCTGGTAACAGGTTTTGTTTATACTCTTATTCAAATCAAATTCTCCTTCTCTCTTCTCAGATTTGGCAAAATTTGGCCAAATAATGACTTTGGCAAAAATTGGCATATAGCCAGTAACAGAGATGTTTATATATTTTATCATTCATTTTGATTCTTAGGCTTCTGACACCCTGCAGAAATAATGCAGTTTGATGCCACTTTAACTGCCATGGCTCAATGCTATGGAAATCTGGGATTTGTAGTTTTGTGAGAGATTTAGCCTTCTCTCAGAGAGCTCTGGTGCCACAGCAAACTACAAATCCCAGGATTCCATAGGATGGAGCCATGAAAGTTAAAGCTATGTCAAACTGGATTATTTCTGCAGTGTGTCAGCAGCCTAAGACTAGCATTCCTTTCTTCCATACCAGAGGCTATAGAAGTTACTTTACGACTACAACTCCATGAATTCCTCAGGCAGCATGTCTATTGGCTGTGCTGGCTAGAGGATTCTGGAAGTTATAATCCAAAAAGGCAACTTTTCCAAGTTCTATTCCAGCTACACAAAATTCTCAAAGTGCAATTCCAGCTCAGTAATTTAATTTATTGCATGCTTAGTTAAAACTATGGCACTGCTCTCTCCCACCCCAATCCCAAATCTGGTAACATTTATTTTCTTCTTCCCCATTCTGTGCAACTCACATATGTGCAAGTCCTGCCTTTCGGACTGCTGAAGAGATGGCCTTGATGGCAGTGAGGATGGAGTTCAAGAGCTGGGTTAGTTCTCCGGTAGCCCCTTTAACCCGTCGTCCCTTCTCCATGACAAACCGGTTAAGGGTTAACATGTCCGTTTCAAAGGGGCTTCTGTCCGACATCTTGGCTGGCAAATGGGGTTTATTTTCTTAGCTAGAATTGAGCAGTTCCTTTCCTCTCTGTGTTACTACTGCTCAGTGGCAGTTTTATTTTAAGGAGAAGCTGTTGGCTTGTACACTGAAGATGGTTTAGTAAAAGGTTCCCAAGTCCATGTGACTTAAATACTTGGAATAGACTGCAATACAATTCCTCAGGTCTTCAAGGCTTTAAGAGGGTGGCTTATATACTGCTGAACAAACTGCTCTTCTTCTTCTGTAATTAAAACAGTCATTTTCTGCAAATCACTGTCAATTTACTGTGGCACCGATAACTAAAACAAAACAAAAAACCCTATTGAGTGCAAGAAATGGTCTTCCCATGCTGTCCTGGAGCTGTCAAGCCCCAGGAGGGGCCATTGCTGCAAATGCTTACCATGGAGAGGCAAGGCAATTCAGGGGGTGATCTAGGCTGATGGGGGAGGAAGAAATGAGGGTACATTCACAGATGGAAGGAACCCTCTTTTTCCTATTCCTTGGAGCCCAGATCAGCATGATCTTCATTATCTGAATTCCCTCCCCCCCCCCCCGCTTCCTGGAACATCACAGCTGCTAGGGGAAGGTTTTGGATGGGAAACAAAGAGCTAGAGAACAGCTCCCACACCCTGTCCAAAAGCAGACACATGTATGCATTAGCTGCGATTGGGGGTTGTTTAAGCAGTGAAAATAAACCTAATGGAATTCGCTAGGAATTCTGCTGGTCTAAATGGGATCCCGCATCAATGCACAGTATTTGGAAGGAAGGGGGCCCAAAATGACAAAAACTACACTAGAAAAAGCTTCATGGATTATCCCGTTGTTGTTTTTTTAAAACAGCGAGGGGGTGCACATTCCTGCTTATTAGGACAAGCAATTCACTTTGAATCACTTTCTCTTACAAGTGGATGTGCAAAGTTGATTGGCTGGATGAGTGTGGGGGGAGAAGCTTGCTAAGAGCAAGCGCCCACTGCTGCCATGTTGAATTTTCACTTTAGCGATCACTCACTAAGTCGATAAAATGGGGTGTTGTGGGGTTTTTCGCTGTCCTTTTAACTGGGAAAATCACTTTATCGCTCCAGTGCATCTTAGACAACATTAAAAAAAAAGGTTCAGCAGTGGCGAAGTACTAACGTGAGTAAATCACTCGCGGCTGCCATCTGGAATGTGAGGCTTATGGAGGCTTCTGAGGCCAAAACCATCTTTAAGACAAGTCACTGCTGCTGTGAAATGCCATTACTACGAGGTACTCCTTCCCCCACCCATATAAACTGGCCCTGGCACATGCATATGTCACAAACAGGATGCAGCCCCAGGAATGGGTTTGGTTTTTTTTTTTTTTTTACTACAAGAATAGATTATACACTCCTAATCGTTGCAGCCAACTGATTTCCCAGTTAGTAGAAAGTTCAGGAACTGCTTTCCCTTATGATGATCTGCCTGCAATTTAAGTATAAACAAAAAGAGACTACAGTATTCTCACTTGTTCTGAGAGCAATTAAGTTGGCAGTTGGAAGGAAAATGGTCTTTTCTGCAGCTATTCCACACTTCTGGAATGGGTTGCCATCTTGGGTCCATCATTACAAGACCTTAGGAAAACTCTGGGTCAAGAGGTCTGTTAAAAAGTATATTTAATTAGACTGTTCTCAATCTTTGGTTTTAGAATTTTTTTCTTGTTAAACATTACATGGATTTTTACTATGTCAGCCACCTCAAGAGGTCTTGTGCCCATAAAGGCAGAGTACACAAATGTTGAAGAAATAAATTATGGCAAAATTAAAGTGTGAGTAATTAGTAATTAATTAAAACTACACTGTGGCAGAAACATGCAAGAATGGAGGTTGCAGTAGCAGTATACAAGAGGGGGCAGAATAAAACACCGAGAAAAATGAATGTATGTAAGGATAAACCTGGGGCTTGTCTATACAAAGCTATAAAATGTGGATTGATGCACACTAACGCCAATTCGCAGCAGCTTTTATTTGTGTCTACAGGTTTGTTCAAGATTGCAGGCATGCGAAGCCATACACATTTGATGTTCAAATGGGCATGTCTGCTAATCAAGATGGCAGGCATGAGTGAATTACTTGCATTTTTATTGTCACCAGTTGCCATTGCCGAACAGTATTTTTTTTAAAAAAGCAAATACAGGGGGGAAAGGCTGTTTCATCACTTCAGTGCACAATCGCTACAGCAAAAATACAACATGGTGGTTCCAAGTGCTTGCCTTGCCAGCATGCTCCACCCTCTGCACAGATCTGACCAATCAGCTTTCCACTTCCACTCTTATCGGGAACGTGCAGCAAAGTGAATCAGACGTCCCAATGAGCAGGAATGAACATTTCCTTCATGTTTTTTTTTTAAAAAAAAACAGGAAAAGTTGTGAAGGCTTACCCCATGTAGTTTTTGCCCCCACTTCTGAATACAGTAAAATGGTACAGGATCCCATTAGGACAAAAGGTATTCTCCTCAAATTCTATGAGGAGTATTTGTATCATATAAACAAGCCCCCAAACTCCCCAAAAACTGTCTGAGTGCCCATTGATAAGGCACAATCTCTTAATGCAATTAAGGAATGACAGAGTTGCCCAAAATGAACCTTATTAACAAAGCAAATCTGTTCATATCTACTCAGGAGTGTGCCTTACTAAGTTCAGTTGGACTTAACACCAGATGAAAGAATATAGTATGCTTCCTAAATGTCCATGATATCAGAATTGTCCCTTTGATAAACATGGAGTAGTTGCTGAGATAATTCCCAGCAGATGCTTCACTTTTTCCAGGGTGATTTCTCAGGGCTGCTTGAGCAGCTGTACTGTGTTTATCAAATGGCAAATGGAGAACTTTCCTTGGGGTCTTGAGACTAGCCCAAAGCAATTCTAAATTTAGCGCCGCAAGAGGAAAGCTAACCAGAAGCAATAATGGGAAAAGGGGGATTAGATTGGTTAGAAACAGATATGCCAGAAATAGAGTATAAATTGGAAAATATATTTTTTAATAAACTTACCAAGAAATCAATTAGAGAAATAGATAATCCCCTTTTGAAGAATAGTTTAGAGATATGGGCAAAATACAAAGAAAAGTTATTACCTATCATTTCTCCGTTAACTCCAGCAGTGGTTATGGAAAATTTTCCACCAAATTTAAAGAGAGAATTGGAAAAGAGTTTAAGAGACAAGAAAATAATAAAAATAGAAGATTGGATAAAAAAGATGAGTAGAAGAGAACAAATAAAAGAGAGATTACAAGGGTTAAAGATTTCCTGGCTCAATTGCATACAACTAGAACAGTGGATAATGGAATGATAAGGGTAAATAAGGAATATACCAAATATACCAGCTTTGAAGAGTTGATTATACAAAGAGAAAATAAGGACAGAATGAAATAATAAAGGGCACCATTAGTGAATTATATAAACTATTGCTGAAAACTGATAAACAAAATAATTATTTAAAGGTAGTATGGGAGGAAGATTTAATGCAACCAAGGCCCTTGAGGTCTCTTCCAACTCTATGATTCTATGTCTATGTCTAATAAGTAATCAGAGTTGGGGAAAATTGGGATTTGGGCATTTTGAAAAATATGTCAGTAAGAATAAAAGAAAATTATTATAAATTGGTATGGAGATGGTATTTGACACCAGTTAAGATTAAGTCAAATAGATCAAAACTAGCTATATACCTGGTGTAGCATACACTGTTCCCTCTGCCGCCCTCCCCAAGCCCCCTACATGAGCGCACACAAACACACGGGGGCGTGTGCCACTCCCTCCCCCCTGCCGCCTCCCCAAGCCCCCTTCCGTGCACCCACACATGCTGCTCCCTCCCTCCCCATCCCCCGCTGCCTCCTTCCCCCCACGGCCCTCTCCAACTCCCCCCCCCGCATGCATACACACACCCTGCTTCTTCCCCACCCCCACCGCCTCCCTCCCCACCACGGCCCTCCCCAAATCACACACACCCCGTGGCGCTCCCTCCCCTTGCTGTCTCCCTCCCCCCACAGCCCTCTCTAAACCCCCTGCATGTGCACGTGTGCACACACGCATGCCTGTGCTGCTCCCTCCCCCTGTCGTCTCCAAACCTCCCCCCCTGCATGCATGCACACAGCCACACATGTGCCACTTCCTCCCCTCGCCACTCCCCTCCCCCTGCGGCCCTCCCTGAGCCCCCTCCCACAGGCACACACACACACACACCACTCCCTCCCTCTCCACCCCCTGTGGCCCTCCCCAAGCCCCATCCCCCCCGTGCATGCACACACGCACATGCACACACACACACACACTGCTCCCTCCCCCCCGCGGCCCTCTTCAACCCTCCCCGCGTGCACATGCATGCCGCTCCCTCCCCACCACTGCCTCCCTCCCCCCCCCACATGGCACCTAACCCCCCCCACCATGTCCCTCAGCTGCCCCTGCCACCCTCCCCAAGCCCCCCCCCCACACACACCATCCCACACACACCCCTTCTACTTACTGCAGCCATGCTTACACTGGAGGTAAAACTCCACATGTTCCCACCTCCAGTGTGCTGATTGGGTGCCCAACAGTTTCCTAAGCAGCCAATCAGCACACTGGAAATGGTAACATATCCAAGAGAATTATATAGAGATATTCAGTGTTATGTTGGAGGGGGTGTCAAGAAAAAGGCACTTATGTTCACATGTGGTGGAGTTGTAAATATGTACAGAAATTTTGGCAAATTATATTTAAAGAAATAAGAGAGATAATAGGACAAGATTTAGAAATGTGTCTAGATATTGCATTATTATCAATTTATGACAAGGTCAATTGTACCCAAGTTTTGAAGGATCTGATTACAAATTTATTAATAGCAGGAAGATTAATGATACTCAGAAAATGGAAGATACAAGGAGATTATCAGATAGAAGAATGGTATAGAGAAGTATGGGATATTGTTATTAATGATAAATTAACGTGTAGACTGAAAGTTTAAAAAGGATTATGGAAAAGTTGTAACTTTGATGAAGTATGGAAGCCATTTATAGAACATGGTTTTTTAAAAAAAAGAAAAATGGGGTATACTCCTCCAAGAGAATTATTGCAATTCTGGAAAATGGAATAAATATTTGGTATTGATGGTCCTGGGGGTGGTGAGCACTGTAGGGGACTAGAGAGAATTAAATCAATGTTAATATTAAGATGAAAATTATGTATCTATTTTATAGGATGAGTATCATTGAATATAAAAGAAAGATTGTTTTTTTAAAAAAGAGGAAAGCTAACCTGTACTTATATTGTGATGTCCAAAAGTACCCAAGGGTAATGATCTGCCTTGGCAATCCAGGGACACTTTGTGTTTCATTATAGATTCTATCAATGCTATATTGAAGTCCCTTTTTAAAAAGGGACCATGACTGTGGAATGGTAAACATAGGTTTCTGTTTCCATATTGGCTCCAGCTTGGATGTGCCAGAAGTCTATAAATTCATTGAGTGAATTTATTTCTTTTGTTACTTGCAATAATTACCATGTCGCACCTTCACTTTGAACTTGATAGTGAAAAATACTCAAAGCAAACTACTGTATACTAAGCAAAGTCCTTTAACTAAATGGAAGCTTGTTTTGGTGGCTGGGAAAGTAAAAATGTAACTTTCTATAAACAAGGAATGGTATTTAGCTTATGATGCATGGAAAATGTTGCCATTTATGTTACAAAACATTTTTATTATGTTTATCTCTTATTTTGTCTCTTATATTTACTATCCCTTTTGTTCTTCCCCAAGATTATAGTTTAGATCATAGTTTAAGATTATAGGTCGACCCCCGTATCTACAGATTCGGTATCCACAGTTTCACTTATCCACGTCCAAAAAATATTTCTAGGTCCTCCAGTGTGATTCTATGGTCAACTATGGTGGAGAGTCTTGGAAGATGGGTTGACCTGTATAGTGCCACGTAACATGGAACCCAATGTCGTAATCCTTATACATTTTTTCCAAATATAATCTCATTGCAATCTATGGCGGTATACCAAAATAAATAGATTAAGGGTTTCATCCTAAACCCGTTTGTATTACTACATCAACCAAATGATGGTGAAGCATTGATGGAGTCTGTCATGAAAAGATATGTATTGACCAAGCTTTAAGACTGGGTCATCAGTGTACTCTTCTCTGGCCTTCTTCCAGAGCTGCCCTTCACTTTGACGGAAATGTCATGGCATTTCACTATCTGAAGTGCGATTCCCTAAAAGCAGATGATGGCATTGCTTTAGTGTAGTCTAAGTGTCCACTAGTGGAGTTACCTTGCACAACTGAATATCAATGCAGCACAATGTATGTGGATAATTGGACAAGGCACATGGCTGATAGCCCATTGTGGAACTGCAATGCAATAAATAGAAGCAATGTGGATTCACACACTGCTCTGTGCACTTTAGTGTACTACAAGTGGAAAGGTCCTAAATGGGCAACTACACTTATGCCATTAGCTGGATACAAGCATTGCACAATGTCAAAGAAAACCCTCCACATTCATAACTTACATCTGCACATCACTAAACAGAATGCCAAAGTATGTGGCCCTACTTGTGTCTGTTCGATAGATGTCAAGGTTTAGCAGCTCCAATTAATAAAAAAACAATGTATGAATTCCAGTAAGTGTTGTCAAGTGATCATCTTGTTGACTTTAGCTGCAGTTGTATGTTGGCAAGCAATGTTGACACTGTTTTGTAATGTGAGGTCAGACTCTTCCTTGGAAGAACCACAGTGTTTTGAATGTATATTTCTGTCATTGGAGGTGGTGATGGGGACTCTGTTTTCTGTCTCCACTTACCTGTTTGTCTTTTAAGAGGTGGTAACTAAATTAAGAAGAATTAAAAGGAGCTATCATGGTTAAACTCCGAAAATATTTTCCTCCATCAAGACAATGGATGCCAAAGGGGTCTCTGGAGTAGAATATGAATTCAGCTTTTATGCCTAAACCCATGTAGAACTGGCACAGATCTCCCACCACTGACAAAGGTCTTCTAATTGGAGAGGAACCACTCATACTCTGCACACATAAACACATTTGCCTATGGTAGCCCCATCCCCCTGTGGAAATGAATAAGGAACCACGGGAGGTTGCACAGTCTAGAATTCGTCATATATCATTTCTAGTAGCCTTCTCTAGAAACAGCAGTGTTATAAGAATGGACGTCTTCCTCCATTGTAGGCATCAGAACTTCCTCATCTCACAGAAGCCCAATTTTTCATGATTGTTATCACTCATGGAGGTAAGAGTGGCATTTAAAGCACCCCTTCAACAAGTCTGCAAGGTATGTTAGGCTAAAACAGAGATGGGGAACTTTTGCACCTCCAGATGTTTTGGACTACAACTTTTACAAATGTTGCATCATTGGCGATCCTGTATGAGGTTGTTGATAGGTATAGGCTAAAACATCTAATGGAGCTGAAGATTCCACCAGCTTTAACTAAAGATAATGACTTGATGAGGGAAAACCAATGCATTTCATATCCAATAGAGGGTTTTAACTTGATTTCCCCACATGTACATATGGGAAGACAGTGAACCCTGTGCCATCATGGCCATAGTGCTTTCAGGTTTTATAAATAATGCTCTGAACATCAGCATAAATGGTTTGGATAATGCATATGGGATATAAATGATTCGGCTGTTATTTCCATTGCCTGGCAGACTAAAGCAGTTCCAATATGATGACATTTTCTTCCAACTCAACTTAAATGCTGGTACTGTAGTCTGTGTTACTGACACCATCTGTAACTAGAGCCAGTGACCTTTCACCAAATGCCAAAGTACTTTAGTTGCTTAGTAGAACAGTAACTGCAGTGGTAAATGCTGCTCTTGATGAGAACTGTGGAGACAGTGCCTTTTGGAACTTTGAGAACAAAAATCTCATCTACCAGTTTAATTCCTCCCCCCCCCCACCTCCCTCTCCTAATGCTGGCTATAAAACACCTCAATGCTCATGTTTCTCAAACACCTTATAGAGGTGAACTGATCCACCACCATACAATCCTGACATCCAATATAATCTGATATAGTTCATATTTGGGAAATTATTGGGAGCTTCCTATCAGAGTAGGACTGAAAAACAATCAAGTGCTGGGCCAGATGGATCAGTGGTCTGACTCAGTATAAGCATAAGCTTCCTATGCGTCTACTATTGTTCTTTGTGCTTTGCCTCACATCCCACTTTGGCTGAATTTCTCTCTGGCTTTTCTTCGCAAACGAAGATTCAGGAAGGACTCATCCCGCGCTTTCTGTAGAAGGTCTCCTTGGGTGATGTTTCCGGCTTGTGATTCTTTCTGCGTTGTCGTTTCTCTTCAAGACTTGTTCGGCGTGAGTTCTCAAATAAGGGCTGCAGCATTGTGGATAGTGCGTCTCCATGCCTCCCGATGTGAGGCCAGGGCGGACCACTGTTGGTGATCAATTTGGTGAAGCCTGAGATGTTTCAGAGAGTCCTTGTATCGCTTTTTTGGAGCGCCCCTCTTACGCTGACCTGTGGCGAGTTCACCGTAGAGTAGCATTTTTGGGAGGCGATGGTCCTCCATCCTAGAAATGTGCCCTGCCCAGCGCAGCTGCATTCTCAATATCATGGCATCAATGCTGGTGATCCCTGCTTGCTCAAGGACAGCAACATTCGTCACATAGTCAGTCCAGTGTATATTTAGGATTGTGCGTAGACAGTGCTGATGAAAGCGTTCAAGGAGTCGTAGGTGGTGGCGATAGGTGACATTTGTCGACCTCACCAAAGCCTTTGACACTGTGAGTAGAAAAGGCCTGTGGCAGATCCTGGAAAGACTAGGATGTTCCCCCAAATTCCTTAAAATGATTATCTTGGTACACAAGGGCCAGCGTGGTCAAGTCAGATATGGCGATGCTCTTTCAGAGCCCTTCCTAATAACTAATGGAGTGAAGCAAGGTTGTGTTCTTGCTCCAACTTTATTTACAATCTTCTTTAGCATGATGCTCCAAAGGGCTATGGCAGAGCTTGAAGAAGACGACGGCATCTATATACATTACCGTACTGATGGTAGCTTGTTTAGCTTAAGCCGGCTGAGAGCTCACACTAAGACTCTAAACTATCTAGTCCGTGAGCTGCTCTTCGCTGATGATGCTGCCCTTGTTGTCCACACAGAAGCAGCTCTGCAGCGCCTAACATCCTGCTTCGCAACAGCTGCAGAGCTGTTTGGGCTGGAAGTCAACCTAAAGAAAACAGAAGTTCTTTACCAGCCTGCACCATAGGACGAACACCACCATCCCCACATTGCCATCAGCAAATCTGTGCTCAAGTCTGTTCAGCAGTTCACCTACTTGGGAAGCATAATCTCTTTTTACATCAAAAGCACCATTAATAGAAACAAGGATTATATGTCCCATAGATTCCAACCATGCAGCACATAACATCAAACAAATCATACATCGTCATTGGCATTTGATTAATAATATTCCAGGATGCTTAGAAACTCCCCTGGTAGCATTTAGAAGAACTAAAAATATTAAAGACATTCTTGTTCATACAGATTTAATAAGGAGAAAGAGAAAGGCAAATCTAACAGGACATTTCAAATGTGAGCATTGCCTGTGTTGTTGCCAGTCACTCAATATAAAAGTATTCATCCATCCACAGACTCAAGAACGGTATACTCTAAAGCAATTTTCAAATTGCAGCACTAAAAATGTGGTTTATGTAATATCTTGCCCATGTAACAAACTTTACGTAGAACAGAGTTTGAGACCTATTCGTCAGAGGATTTCTGAACATAAGAGTAGGATTAGAAATAACAATTTAGAAAGCCCCCTAGTAGAACACTTTATAGAGGCAAAACATTCACCAGAATCTCTCAGATTCTTCATTATTGAGGTAGTTGAACCAGTTCAGTATAATTATTATAATATAGCTATGAGATTATCACAAAGAGAATCATTTTGTATTTACAGACTAAAATCATTAAAACCTATTGGGTTAAATGAACAACTGGATTTATCATCTTTTCTTTAAAACCTCTCATCCTACTCACCTGTAGTCCTCTGTTCTACTTGTGTGCAAATACTAGATAGGTATCATCTTTTCTTTAAAACATTTCATCCTACTCACTTGTAGTCCTCTGTCCTACTCACATGCAATAACTGGATAGGTAACTAGGTTAAATGTTGTCCTCATTCACTGAGTCAGATACAGGATAATTCAAATAACAAGGGTTCTAATTAATAGCCATATCTCTGCCTGAGTTAGGGTATTACCTACAAGTAGACACTTGATAGATATTTAAGGAATGGAATTTCCTAGTTCACTTATTTAAGTTACCTCATGAATGGTCTCTATAAACAGTGGACTTAAATTTACCTCAAAGCAAAAAAGTCAGCATTTGCAGTACCTTTAGAAGTGCACATTAGGTGAGTTTGTAATGGATTTTCCCATTTGACTTTATAACTTGAGAATTTAAATTATACATTATTTATAACAGTAAAATTGTAAAACTGTAATCTTTTACAGGATAGCAGCATAAAAAGAAAAAGAAGTTGATCCCCATGTTTTCCAGGCTAGATAATTTAAAAAGGTAGGCTAAGAATTCAGTGCTTAAAATAAGTAGAACAATGATATTTGAAGACCTTATAAAATAGTGTATGCTTTATTTTATATAAAAAACAGCCTCCTATCCATTGAAAAGGGTCTTTGACCGAAACTGGTAAAAACAGGAACTCTGGAGGAGCTGTCTGGATCCCTCTTGACATACAGGTGTTTCAGCCAAAGACTCTGCGGTTGATCCAGAAATTCTTAGCATGGGTTCACATTTGGGACTCAGCTTTGAGATACATATATGTACAAAAGAAAAAATTCCATTTGTGAAGTGATTATAGTGTATGTATCTTTGCAATTGTATAAGTATGATATTCTAATATTAATCATCTTTATCATAGAATACTGCTGCTTTGATGTTGTTCAAATTCCTTCTTATATTGTAAGTGTTTTGTTACTGTTAAAAATTAGCATAATGTCATTGTTTATTTCATTGGATGTTGCATTGTTTATTTCATTGGATGTTGTATACTTGACTATGTTCTATATGTGTTAATATCTTGTGTATCCTCAAAAAGTATATGGGATAAATTGCTATAATTGAATGGTGTATGATTTGTTAGGACATAGTGTCTATCCCCTTTTCAATGTTGAGCTTATTGTAGTACCCTCCTGTTGTGGTTTTCTTTGGGCTGGAAGTCAACCTGAAGAAAACAGAAGTTTTTTACCAGCCTGCACCACAGGACGAACACCACCATCCCCACATTGCCGTCGGCAAATCTGTGCTCAAGTCCGTTCAGCAGTTCACCTACCTGGGAAGCATCATCTCCTCAGATGCCAAGATTGACAAAGAGATCGATCACAGATTAGCAAAGGCATATAGTGCATTTGGAAGACTTCACAAAAAAGTCTGGAGCAATAAACACCTGAGGCAAAGCACAAAAATCAGTGTGTATAGAGCCATTGTACTGTCTATCCTCCCTTATGGATCTGAAACATGGGCTTGATTTACAATAGTACTAATTAAGTTAGTAATGAGAACTTATTAAGCTAATTAGTCATCACTACCAGCGGAATCCTATATAACCATTACATACTATGTAGCACCATAACTACAGTGCTACATAGTTGATTCCAGTCAAACCCCACTTACCAGTAAGCAGCCACTGGGATCAATGGGGGTTCTTTCCTCTACTGATCAAGAAGCGGCTGCCTAATGTTCCCAGCCCCTCCCGTGCGCAATATGCAGTGCAATATGCAGAAAAAGGAACCCTGTTACAAATTCTCATGCCAGAAATCCCTTGTGCGAGGGAGATACAAATGTCAGGCAGCCACTTCTCAATCAGTAGGGGAACATACCCTCATCGATCCCAGCAGCTGCTTACTGGTAAGCAGGGTTTGGGAAGCTTTCATGATCCCTACACAGCACCTACACTAGGGGCAACATAAGAATTGTGAATACATAGCAGTTATGAATGCATAGCTACCCAACAGGATTCCAGACAATATTAATACAGTAATTTAATAATTCTGAATGGGAAGTGCAGCGGAGGTTTGTTTACTTCCTAGGCTGGGTTGAGCAGAATTCTCAAGAATACTTCAACTCCCTTGCCCTCTAAATTGCTAATATTTGTGCTGTGAACTACCAAACAAGTAGAACTGCAACTCCCAGAAGTCCCCGTCAGCACAGCTAATGGTCAGGGATTCTGGGTGTTCCATTGTTAAACACATGAATGACACTAGGCTGTCTACTCTGACCTACCTTACTGGAGGGCACAACCTTATGTTTATGTGCATACATTCCTGATAATTTGTTCAATTTTCAATCCAATGGCCTAGTGTTTTAATGTAACCCCATTTAGTGGTGCAACTGCTCTCCGTGCTCCCCAAACTCCCTCCATATTATAGGTATGAAACTGAAGTAGTTTTGGGGTGAAGAGGGGGAGGAAATGGCCCTCCTTGCTTATGAATGATCTCAAAGGGCCACTGGCTAGTTCTTGTTCCATACATCTATCACTTTATAGCCTACTTTTTTCCCAGCACTGGGATTCAAGGTGGCTCTGTCAGCCATTTTAATAACAAAAGGAAAGAAAGCATGACGTGTAAGTGGGGTACAGCTGAAAAAGTCTATCCCAGTTGGCTAAGTACAGGATACCAATATACCGTATATTCCGGCATATAAGACGACAGGGTGTATAAGACCACCACCCCAATTTCCAGCCAAAAATCTAGGCTTAGGCATATATTCGCCATATAAGACCACCCCCCAATTTGGCTGGCTGGCTGACTGGCTGGGGGAGCCTTGCCAGCTGATCCTCTTTGTTTGCCAACTCAGGAGGATCTCCTCCTGAGTTGGGAAAGTGAACAGGATCAGCTGGCAGGGTTCCCCCAGCCAGCCAGCCAGCCACAACATTCGCCCCTCTCTTCAACCTTCCAGTCAAACTTGACTTGAAGGTGGAGGAAAGGAGCGAAAATACCCAGTTTGCCTCAGCAGACCCCTTCCCTCCGTCTTGGCTCTTCCAAAGGGGAGCAAGGTGGGGGAAGCAGGGGCGGCCACTGCAAACCCCTAGATTTGCCCCCTCTCCACAGCCCCGATCCCTCCTTCTGGGCTCCCTTCTGAAGGGAGCCCAGAAGGAGGACGCGGGGCCATGGAGCCAAATCCCAGGATTCATCCCCTCTCCCCACCTTCAAGGAAGAGGGAGCAAATCTAGGGTTTAACTCCCCCCGATGCTTCCTTCTGGGCTCCCTTTGCAAGGGAGCCCAGAAGAAGGCATCGGGGCTGCAGGGTTAAACTTGGCAACTTCGCTTGCTTTCCCCACCTTCCTTGAAGGTGGGGAGAGGGGATGAATCCTGGGGTTTGGCTGCACAGCCTCCGCGTCCTCCTCTTGGGCTCCCTTCCAGGAGGGAGCCCAGAAGAAGGGATTGGGGCTATGCAGCCAAACGGGGCATGTTCGCCGCTTCTCCCCACCTTCCTTGAAGGTGGGGAGAGGGGGTGAATCCCAGGGTTTGGCTCCACGGCCCTGCATCCTTCTTCTGGGCTCCCTTGGGAGCCCAGAAGGAGGGATCGGGGCCGCGGAGCAAAATGGGGCATTTTCGCCCTTTTCCTCCACCTTCAAGGAAGGTGGGGGAAAAGGGCGAATCTAGCGGTTTGCCTTGGCCGCTGCAGAGGCGGTCAAGCGGCGGCCGGGGCAAACCACAACGTTCACCCCCCTCCTCTGTCTTCCGTTGCTCCCCAAAGGGGGAGAAGGCAGAGGAGGGGGGCAAATGAACTGCAAAACACTTTGCTTCACCCCCCTGCCCCATCTCCCGCCTCTTCACTCCGTTTGCGAAGCGGCAGGAGATAGGCAGGCAGGCGAAGCAAAAGTATATCCGGCGTATAAGATGACTCTCGATTCTGGAGGGCACTTTTGAGTGCTCAAAAGTCATCTTATACGCCGGAATATACGGATCTATAGCTGAAAACGAGGCCCTTTCGTATTACACCATTATGATTCCATTGTAACTGCCATGGCAACAATCTATGGAATTCACAGGCCCCTTCACACTAATATAGTGCTATGATTCCACTTTAATTGCCATGGCTGCATCCTCTGGAATCCTGGGGCATGTAGTTTGGTGAAGCACTAGAACGCTCTGGTGGAGAATTCTAAATGTCCCTCCCTAAACTGCCAGTCCTAGGATTCCACAGGATGTCGCCATGGTGGTTAAAGTAGAATCGCAGCGTTATAACTGTGTAGTGCGAAAGGGCCCCGAGGTTCTAGTTTGGTGAGGTGCTAGAGCTCTCTGGCTGAGAATTCGAAATGTTCCTGTATAAACTGCAAATCCCAGGATTCCACAACCTGTTGCCATGGCAGGTGTAATTGTAATGTTATAATTGTGTAATGCTGAAGAGTCCATGCTTATGTTGCTCTTCAGCCAATAAAGATGCCTTGACTGTGAGCTAGGATTCCATGCAGGATATATTTCCCCCCCATTCTGGACTAATCCATCATATCCCAAATAAACAGAATAAAGTTGGCCCTAACTCACATGGGGACAAAGTGCAACAAAGTGGATGTTGCTGGTCCTAACTCACATGGGGACAAAGTGCAACAAAGTGGATGTTGCTGGTCTTAGCACTTCTCAGTTCATAGGAAGAGGCAGACCATCATAATCATCACTGGCAATTCAACAGCATCTGGAATGCTGCATAATACCCACCCTTGTGCTAAATCAGCACTGAGCTATGATACAGCTTTCCGATCATTTCTAATGATATTTTACCAAAATCTTTGCTTGTGAAGCAAAGATTTCTACTACTTAATGGAATTGCGCAGCTAAAAAAAATTAAAATAGTTTTCTTCGATTTACTTTTAATGGCACAGTGAACATAGGCACCAAGCACACTTTTTGCACACAGTGACATTATGGCTTTTTTGTACTCCATCAATGGTTTCACAGTCAGAACTACAGCACAGAATGGTCTTTGGTCCCGGGGTAAGGCACTTCAGCAGGAGGTGTGACAGCGGCTTTCTCCACTTCATTTAGCAGAATGCTTCTTGACCAGAGCTAGGTATTCCTGAACATCATCTGGAGAACCCAAGACAATGGGCACACGCTGGTGAATGTTTTCAGGCACAATGTCCAGGACTGCCTCCTTGCCTGTTGTTGCCAGCCCTCCAGCCTTCTCAATGATGAAAGCCATGGGGTTGCATTCGTACAATAGCCTCAGCTGGAATCACACAGTTTGAAAATAAGAAAGAGACCTATCAGCTAGTACTGTACCAAGAAGTAGGCACTTAACATTAGCGTTCACATGAAAAAAGCACTGTGGTTGTATGGTGCTCCTTGTGTATTTTTTCAAAATGCAAACCTATGTTTACTTCAAAGTAACTTCCAGTACATTTAAAGAATTAAGGAATAAGCATATTTTGGATTGTAGCCTGTCTTACCTCACAGGGCTGTTATGAGCATAAAATGGAGGGACAGAATGATGCATGCTACCTTGAACAGCTTGGAGAAACAATGCACTTAAGTATGTAAGCATAGTTACCTGCAGGTTTTATTGGTGAAAATAAGTGAGAGAACCAGCACTATCAGTTGGGTACATAAGAAACACTGTTCTGTTTTCAGGTAAACGTTCTGTTTGTGACATTCTGTGTAAATGAGTAACTGCTTATCTACAAACTGAAGCAAACCCTAAAAGAGTTTCAAAATTCAGATTAAAGTTGTTTGCTGAGTAATAACAGTTCTCCGCCTGTCCAACTATGAGCTGGGAAAGAGTTTGCCAAAGAAATCACTGTTAGCAGCTTTTCCATTATTGAAACTGGAGAGTATACTTGAATGCCATTTGAAAATGTCAGCAAGTGAAAAGTGACTGAATTTCTTATAGATAAGAAGTGTAGCTCTTTAGTGGTGTCTTTGCCTTCTTAAAATATACCAGCTATTGAAACTGATATTGAAACAATTATAATTTGTGTTTACTGGTGTTTGAATTACATAGACTTGTCCCACCCAGCTAAAGCACATGCCACCTGTATCAAGAACAGGACAAATATTCACCCTGTGCTTTTTCTCACTGTGTTTTTCCTCACTTCACACATGACTAAAAACCCCATGAATATGCATACAAGTACAGTTGTCCCTTCATATTCACTGGGGTTTGGTTCCATGACCCCCGTGGATAGCAAAATCCATGAATACTCAAGTCCCATTATATGCAATGGCATAGCAAAATGGTGCCCCTTATATAAGATGGCAAAATCAAAGTTTGCTTTTTGGATTATTACTTTTTAAAGAATCTTTTCAAGCCGTGAATACTTAAATCTGTGGATACAAAATCCGTGGATACAGAGGGACAGTTGTATGTTCAAGTTTAGAAGATGGAAACAATAATAGCATCAAATATAAAAAAAGAAGGTATGTTTATGTTACCTTTCCCTTGGGACTCTTTGAGTTGGCTGGGTATAGAAAGATTCCTCCATATACCAGCGTACGATGAACATCAGCAACCATAGAACCTATGTATCGGCTTCCATATGGGGAGCTACCATCCTAGGATAGCAATTGGAGAAAGCAGTGCATTAGAATAAATATTTTCTTTCAGATTTCCCCAGCAAGGTGGCTTTCAGACATGCTGGACATCAATTTCCATCAGCCCAAGTCAACAAAGCTAGTGGTCAAATACTAGGAGTTGTAGTCCAAAGCAACTGGAGGGCAGCAGGTTTGGGAAAGCCGTACAGTATCTTCTGAATCGATTGTACGTGGGTAGCAATTATCCCCCATCTTAGGACCAGTCCAGAAAACAGCTGGAATTTGTTTCTTCCTAATTGGGTGCAATAGCATCCAACTAGGACAGGGCAACAGCTGGGCAACTGTCAGGGGTCATGAGGCTGTGTTGGCCCCCAGGGGATACTGGAGAGCTGAAGGCCCCTAGCTGCACTCCTCTGCCAAAAACACTGTCCTCAAATGACCCCACACCCCCCTCATTTTGCCATGTTTTGGGGCCCACAGGCCACAGTTGCCCACTCCTGAACTAGAAGTACAAAAGGCAAGCCAAGAAACAGAAGAAGCTTAATCCTCCAGACTACCATCATGTCCACCATACTGAAGCTCATTCTGCATATATGAAAAGGCAAAGCAATATGAAACAGTGTGTGAAGCACTGAAAGGGTGTATTTAGGGCTCCTCCCAAAATTTAAAAATTCCTATACAGCAGGAAAAGCATGCAAAACCTGCAGATTGCCCCATGCAGTGATCTACTGAAGCCTATCACAGCTTCCCAGCACTTCAATACACCACATGAGAGAGCTGTGCAATATGACTCATAGCAACCCACAGGTATTTTTTTCATCCCCTTCCCTACCAAAGGTTTTCATGCTGGAAATTTCGCATCTTCAAACAAACCCTTAAGAGTTCCTTAGACATATCACCTTGACCCTTGTTATCCTAGGGCTCAACCTTGCTTCTCAATTTGTATCAAAAATCATAGAATCTTAAAGTTGGAAGGGACAACAATGGGCATCTAGTCCAACCCTCTGCCATGCAGGAACACACAATTACAGCACTCCTAAAAGATACCCATCCAACCTCTGTATAAAGACATCCAAGGAAGGATAGTCTACCACCCTCTGAGGCAGCCTATTCCGTTGTTCAACAGGTCTTACAGTAAAAGAAAGTTCTTCACAATGTTTAGGTGGAATTTCCTTCCTTGTAATTTGAATCTATTCCTTCGATTTTTAGTCTCTGGGGCAGTAGAAAACAAGTTTGCTCCACAGACAGGACTGCTAGATCCAGAGGATTGAATGCAATCAACAGGATTCCATTCATATGAATGAATGGAGACAGTTAATATAATACTACATTTCAATCCACTGTGGTATTATATAAAGCAGATGGATGAGGATTCAAAGAAGTGTATCTTGATACCAAATCTATTAGTGGAGGTTTACCTGAGGAAATTTCTTCTGCTTAAGGTATTCTGTGACAGCAGGATCAAAGTATGCTGCATATCCCTCATTGAGGCTGTAAATATTTCCTTTTTTCTTTATTTTTACATCTCTGTTGACCAAAATGAATTCGCCAATTGCCTAGCAGTAAAAAAAAAAGAAAAGAAAGAGAATCATTACCATTCTCATAGCAAACTCTTTATAGCCAAGCAAATTCCATGAATAGTTTAACAACAACAACAATGCAGAGTGTTTGGACAAGTTACTACTGGCAGAATAGTGCATTTTTATAGATATGGACAAGCTAGAGAATGTACACCATCACATCAAGTGCATTTGGTTTGTTGTAATTCCCCTGTGAAGTTAAGAATCAATTACGAACACCTTTGGCAATAACAGAGGGCTATTTACTAGCACAGTTTCTCCAAACAGTATGGAACATCCATACAAATCTTGTCCATACTAAAACCAGTTAATCCTAAGTGGTGTTTATGCTTTCATGGTTATTTGAGGAAAGAGCTACTACATACACAACGCATTAAACTCTAACAGCTAAGAGGAAACAAGCAAAAAACAAATTACATGCATCTATTTCAGTAAGTTCTGCTATAAAGCGATAGTTGCATTCCTTAAAAAGTCTGTGTTATAGTAATTCATGCTCTAAAAATAACAGGACTTATGGGGAAAATAGGGTAAGGTGCAGATCTCAAAAAAATATTACTCGTAGTTACGATATATATTTAACTTGCCACAAATTTTAATGAATAAATTTTAAAATATAAGCATAAATTGTGACTCTTACCATTGAAAAACATGAGGATAGGTATTTATGGGGTTGGTGGAAGAATCACTAAGACAGCCACTGAGCACCATAATTTTTGATTTTGTCATCTTTTACTGTGTTTGCTGGAGGACGATTTGGACTAAAAAAAGTTGCAGCCAAGGTAGATGGCTTTGATTCAGGAGTGGATGCTGTTTCTTTGGGGTTTGGCTTTAAAAAGACATCTAATTTTTGCTGCTTTGCCATTTTTTTCATTTGTAAAGAACCTGTTGTTAGGGTGCAAGAGACAAGTTCACTCCGCAAATGGCTACTATGCTATGTTCAGCATTATAATCACTTTCTTCCAAGACCTGCAACTGCTCTTGAATTTTGCAACAAGCTGCTGCAGATCTTCCATGCAGACTTCTTCTCTGTACAATTCTAATAAATAATCAATGTCATCATCTTCCATCTCCTCAAATCCAATTTGCTTTGCAAGTGCAACTCAACTTTCTTTGATTGGTGGGAGCTCTTTGGATGGTTTAAAGCCTGGAGTATCACAAACATACCCATAGCAGAGCATTTCCCCCCCAACAAGCATGCACACATTCTTTAGTGACATCACCCCAAGCCTCCACAATGATGCCAATGCCATTCCTTATGTTAAAAATTCTTCCAAAATTCAACCACATTCACCTTGTACCTTTTGTGGCTTCAAGAACTTTGCAAATATACATCTTCAAATAATAGGCTTTAAAAGCTGTTCTAACCCCCTGATCCATAGGCTGTAGTAGATCATTTGTATTTTGTGGTAAAAATATTGCTTTGATGTCTTGTGGAAGCTCAGCAATTGTAGAGGAAGGACTTGGTGCATTGTCCAAAGCAGGAGAATTTTAAAATCCATTATTCTTCTTGCAATATTTTCTAAAAACACCTTCAAAAACATCAGTTAAGGGATCTGGGGGAAACTGCCTTGTCAGCCACCCTTTCTTATTTGATCTAAAATGTACACCGAAAGTTAACTTTTAAGCACTCTTTTAAAGTATATGTATTGCAGAGTGGTAAACAACTGCAGGCTTTAACTTCAATTATTACTAGCATTCAAATCAAGCAACACAGTCAATCTATCTTTTGCAGCTTTGAATCCAGGGGCATGGGCTTTGCTCGCAGACATATGTTCTGGATGGCATGCATTTCCAGTATAACCCTTTTTCATCAACATTAAAAATCTGATCCAAGTTGTAGCTTTATTCTTCAATTAATTTCTTCATCAGAGGAGGGAATGTCTTTGCACTTTCTTCATCAGGACATGCAGCTTTACCACACAACTTAACATTATGAAAACCTCATCGGCTCTTGAACCCAGCAAACCAACCACTGCTAGGACTAAATGATGGCACATCATTAGGACTTTCTGACTTCTTCTTAAGGTATGAGGTAAATAGCTAATGCTTTCCTTTTTATTATTAGATATGTGGTCCCATCTCACTTTTTAAAATCTTCAATCCGCACACTTAGTAGCTTTTCCATCTGTTCTATTTCCTTCACACATGATCTAGAAGAATAGCTTGCACTCAGCTTAGCCCCTGCAATACAACTTGTTTTAATGTTCTCTGTGTTATCTCTTATAGTTCACAATGTAGATTCCTTTATTCCCATTGCACAAATAATGTCACATACACATGCATTTTGTTCAAAACACTTTCTCACATCAAGCTTCTCGTTTAGTGTTATTGCGTTTCTTCTGTGATCATGACAGACATTTTTATCAGACATTCTTTAAGCACTCTTACTTACCAACTTATCCATGAAACACAGAAATGTTATAGAAAAACAGTGAAAAAACCACTTCTGAACACCTTCCCAAACCCATGCAGCTGACAAATGGCTAAAATGAGGGCAGGCAGGGTTGCCACTTAATAGCTGAGATGTACCAATTCTGTCAATTCTGAATGCTCAAGAAGGAATTGCACTATCTGCAAATAGTATTCCTCTATTAAATCATTGTGTCATTGCCAATTGTAAAAACATGCATTATGGCAGAACTTACTATACACACAATGGAGAATTCCAGGTTCTAGTAATAGAACCTGGAATTCATCAAACTCCAGTTCCTCAGATGTGAACAGACAAAGTAAAATTCAAGGAAGCCTACTGAATATTGCTTCTCCTTTGCAAAAAGTAGTTCTCATTAAAGCTATAAGAGCTACGTTGTAACATGCATTCTGGTACAGAAGTTCAAGGATTAAAAGATTTTAGTGTATTTCAGGTGTCACACACATAGGCTCACCACACTTACTCTTTTTAAGACATCAGGATGCAATCTGAAAGTGTACAAGAAGATCTGTTAACATGATTTTTGATGGGATATAGATTAAAAGAAGATTCTCTTGTCTGAAAACAGCTACTGAGTAAAGCGAACCAATCTGATGTAGTGGTTTGAGTACTGGACTAGGACTCAGGAGACAGGGGTTCGAATCTCCACTCAGCCACAGAAACCCATTGGGTGACCTTGGGTATCTCATAGTGTTTCATTCAAAGAGGAAGGCAACAGCAAGCCCCCTCTTAACTAATTTTGCCTTATGATCATGATAGGTTTGCCTTAGGGCCATCATAAGCTGGAAACAACTTGAAGGCACACAACAACAACAACAACAACAACAACGTTAGGGCTGAAGCTTTACGTTCTAAAGATCCTTAAAACTGTATGTTTTTAAAGTGTAAAACAACACTATAGCTTTGATAGTATGTAGCTCAATTGGTCCCCTTTCCTGTACTCAAAATAAAGCCAGAGGACTGTTTGCCTCCAATGGTAGTCCCAATTCATATTAAGATCCCAGCCCATTCAATTTGCATAAAAAGACACCGTTGTTTGTTTCAATTGACGTTTCCCCCCACCCCATGTAAACAGAAGGCACCACCCATATAGATGAGGATGAAAACAATGGACAAAATTTAAAGCCCTCTATACCCAATAGTAGGCTCCTAACCCATATTGGGTCCCTCATGTTTACTTCTGAATACGAAAGATGAGAACAGGTCCTCCCTATGTAGTGAAGATAATGGCTAATTTGGCCCTAATGCTGGAACTGAAGGAAGAGTTTGGAGTTTGGGGAGGTTGGAGATAACAACAGGTATGGTGGGATAGCCTGGCAGGATGCATGGGGCTTAGAGCATCCCTAAGAGCAAGACTGCAAAACCAAGGCTGTGCAAGTGTTTGAATGCAGGGATCTTAAAGCTGGCTACCGTAAAATGCTACTTTGTTACTGTACATGACATTTTAAAAGCAGAATCAGCTTCATTTCCTTTAGGAAAATCCTATTGCTTCTTTCAATAAATTATAACAATCTTCTTGTCTTTTTTTAGAGCATACAAAATAAACTTTTCACAGAACATTGTTTGAATGGCTTACCGGATCAAGCATAAAACAGTTGACACCACATTCCAGAGCCAAGACAAGCATGGTGGCACTGCCATAGAGGGCATAACCAGCAGCTACAAGATTACGCCCGGGCTGCAGAGCATCTTTCTCAGAAGGTGCACCTGGAGAAACCTTGAGTAAGAGAGGAAAACCTTCAGATCTGGAAGTCAAACATTTTGGGTTTTACCTTAAGGTATTCTTGAGAGCCTTCCTCTTTCTTAGAAGCTTCAAAAATGGAAATGGCTTAAGGAAGAGAACTAGATTGGAAAGGCTTGGATCCGCTCACAATAATTTTATGTGGTCAGTATGACTGGTGAGCTCAGAGCTGGAGAAGTTTTCCCTCATACCAGTTACCTGAGAGCTCCAAGGAACTCTGGCCTTTCCTATCAATGTTACATCTGGAGTATGCTGGGGAATCTCATTACACGTATACCTCTATTACTAGTGAATATGCTTTAGTACACTGTAAAGTCTATAATTCTAGAAACAAACTGAGTTATTTCATGCAAGTTTCAGAATCACCTGTTATAGTTTTAACACTTGGGCTGGCTGCCATTACCATGAACTTTACCCTAAAGATTTCTTCTCACAACTTAAAAATAGCCTTTGGTGGGACAAGGGGTGAATTGAATTCAGAGGAAATATACCACTGGACCTAGATCCCAGGCTAAAGAAAAGCAAATAACATGCAGGTTGTCTTCCTTCAGTACAGATGTCAATCTTGGGCTACCCGAAGATTTATGTATTCTTGAGGAAGACATTTTGAACTTACAAAATCTTTCTTCAAGGACAAGAAGTATCTAACAAAAAACAGGAATCTTCTTCTCCTACCTTGCCATCTTACCAGTTTAACCTCTGAAGGCATCCACAACTAGCCTGGTATTTATTAACTGTGCATATCTATTGCCTATTTATTTACAGAGGCCTTGGTTGCATCTACACAGTAGAAATAATGCAGTGCTTTAAGTGGTTTAGCTCCATAGTTTTACAAGGTCTTTAGCCTTCTCTGCCAAAGAGTGCTAGTCCCATCCCAGGATTCTGTAGGATGGAGCCATGTCTGTTAAAGTGCATTATTTCTACAGTGTAGATGCACATACTACTGTACGTTGCAGAATGCAACATTATTATTGTATGTCTTAGGAACCAACTTTACTATAATAATGTTGCATTATTATTGTATGTCTTAGGAAAGCAACTTTACTGAAGAAATTAAAGGTTTAGAAAAAGAATATTTTAGAAACAGAGATAAACAGATCCACACATTAATACAAGCAAAGAGAAAAGAATTAGAAAAGGAAGATATAGAAATAGTAAAAAGAAATCTGCTATTTATGAAAAGAGATTTTTTGGAATATAGTAATAAAAATTCTAGAATGCTAGCAAGGGCCACACAAGCAAAGAAATCTAAAAGTTTGATTGGAATTATTAAACATGAAAAAAGGGGGAAATAATTTGATGAGAGATAAATTAAAGATATTTCAAGAATATTATCAAAAATTATATTCAGCAGGTGATCCACCGAAAGATTTAGAGAAATATATACAGGAAAATTGTAAGGATATAATTAGTGAGGAGGAGAAGGAATTAATGGAACAACCTATAACAGAAGAGGAAATAGAGGATATTATAAACGAAACTGGGGAAGGTCCCAGGAGAAGATGGTTTGGGAGCTGAATATTATAAAACATTTAAAAGTACATTAATATCTGGAATGAAGGAGTTATATAACAACATTTTAAAAGGAGATGAGATCCCACCATCATGGAAACAATCTTTGATTATACTAATTCCAAAACCAGATAAGTATCTGACAGATCCAGAATCATATAGACCAATATCATTAATAAATCAAGATGCAAAAATATTAACAGCAATATTGGTGAAAAGGATGAATACATTTATGCACAAATATATACAAAAAGATCAATGTGGATTTATAGCAGGAAGACAGATGGCTAATTTAACTGGAAGAGTAATAAATATAATAGCTATAATCAGAATAAAGAAAATTAAAGCAGGGCTTATAGCCATAGATATAATTAAAGCCTTTGATTGTGTGGAATGGCCGGCATTAAAAAATATAATGAAAACATTTGGATTTGGAGAAAAATTTAGGGGCGTGTATAAAAAAAATATAGCTACAGTAATAGTAAATGATGGTAAGACAGAACAAATAAATTTAATTAGGGGAACAAGACAAGGTTGCCCACTTTCCCCAATAATATTTGCTATGGTAATAGAAATATTAGCTAATATAATTAGAAAGGATGAAGGCATTAAAGGGATAGGAAATATTGAAGAAACTAAGCTGAATATGTTCGCAGATGATACTTTAATAACAATGTAAGATCCACCGGAAAAAATGCAAGAGATAGAGAAACATTTGGAAATGTTTGGGAAAATGACAGGTTTACAAGTAAATTGGAATAAATCAGAAATGATGATATTTAATTATACAGAGGCAGAGCAAAAAAAATTATGAAGAGTAAAAAATATATATATTAAAATAAGGGAGCAAATAAAATATTTAAGAATAAATATTGTGGCAGAATTGGAAAAACTAGAGAATTTTTTTTTTACTATATTAAGGGAAGATATGGAGAAAAAAATTAGAGAAATATGGGAAAATTAAACTTTCATGGTTTGGAAGAATAGTGCTTGTTAAAATGAAAATTTTACCAAAAATATTTTTTTTATTTAGAATGCTGCCTATTAAAGTATCCCTCTCCAGTGACGCCCCCTTGTCGTGGGAGAGAGGCTTGCGTACCCTAATGACGTTTTGAGCTATGCTGGCGGTGGCATAATAGCCACCGGTAGGGTCTCCCATGCCAGACAGGTCAAAACCGAAGGGTCTGACAAAGAGCGTCAAAGGGCAGGATGGGCTCTCTAGCCTTGTGGCAACCGTCCTAGGAGAAGGAAAACTCTAATCCCAAACCCGGGCAGATGGTGCTCGTCCAACCCTGTAAGGTCAACCATCTAAGAGAAGGAAACTCTAATCAAACCTACGGCCCGAGGACCTCGCTGCCACGTCCATGCTTGCAAGGCCACGGCAGATGAATCTCTGGTTTAAAGGGTGAGGCCAGTTCTGTGCACGCTGCGCTCCACCAGAAAAATCCATTGCACAGGCTCGAAGGACAAATCCATTTCCAAAAAAGCCCTGTAGTGACTGGCGAGGGACGAAACCGGCAGGTGTAAAGATGCACTGGAAGCCGCAGCCCCAACCCTGCATGCAGGCGGTTCAGGACATTGGTCGCTCAAGCCTGACCCGGGAGATGACAGTCTTGTTCGGCAGCATTCTGAACGACCAAGCAGCCTTTTTTAAGGAGAGCACTGCTTGCTCCATATGGAGAGGGGCCTAGAAAAGGTGGCCTAAAGAAAGCTCATCCCCAACTACCTGGTTGGCTAGCCGCGGCCAACGGGAATCTTCTGATGCGGTCAAACCAAGGCAAAGAAGCAAAGGCACACACCGGCCTCCAAAGGTGTAAATAAACTGACACTTGCATGCTGGAACATCAGAACCATGCAAGACTCTAAAGATAGTGGACGGCCTGAGCGTCGTTCTGCCCTAATAGCCCTTGAACTATCACGGCTTAATATTGACATCGCTGCTCTTAGTGAAGTTCGCTTCCATGAGGAAGGCAGCCTTAAAGAACATGGCGCCGGCTACACACTTTACTGGTCTGGCAAACCCAAAACCGAAAAACATCTTTCAGGAGTAGGCTTCATGATTAAAAACTCCATTGCCTCTAAACTCGAAACCTTGCCAACAGAACACTCTGATCGCATTATTTCCTTACGCCTCCCACATGTTGTTCTCTTTAGTGTATATGCCCCAACTATGCAAGCCGACCCTGTAGAGAAAGACAAATTCTACACAGACCTACGCCAACTCATACAAAAAGTCCCTGTAGAAGATAAAATTATTATACTTGGTGACTTCAATGCCAGAGTAGGAAAAAATTCCGAAGCCTGGAAAGGTGTCTTAGGCAAGCATGGTGTTGGAAATTGCAATGATAACGGACGCCTCCTGCTAGAGTTCTGTGCAGAACAACAGCTGACTATTACAAACACAATCTTTCAGCAGAAAGATAGCTTGAAGACAACCTGGATGCATCCCCGATCCAAACATTGGCACCTCATTGACTACGTTCTAGTCCGTCAGAGAGACATTCGTGATGTCCGTCATACCCGAGTGATGCCCAGTGCAGAATGCCAAACAGATCATCGCCTCGTCAGATGTAAACTAAATCTTCATCTTAAGTTCAAACCTAAGAGGGGTGGCATCTTAAAGAAGAGGCTCCAAGTCAACAATCTTCAACAAGCTACCATGAGAGACAACTTCCAGGCAAACCTACAAACGAAACTTGAAGACCACCCTACAGATCCTTCTCCTACAGTGCTTTGGCAACATATCAAAAACAGTATCCTCCAGTCTGCAGAAGAATCCCTCGGGTTCTCCCACAAGAAAAATCAAGACTGGTTTGATGAAAACAACCAAGAGATCCAGGAGCTGTTGGCAAGGAAGAGAGCTGCTCACCAGGCATACCTCGCCCAGCCAACCTGTCATGTAAGAAAAGCAGCTTTCCGCCTCACATGTAGCAAACTACAACAAAAACTCCGAGACATGCAGAACAAGTGGTGGATCAATTTAGCAGAAAAGACACAACGCTGTGCAGATCTGGGTGATCATAGAGGATTTTATGAAGCTCTTAAAGCAGTGTTTGGACCTACTTATCAGGTCCAAAGCTCCTTATACAGTACAGATGGTCAAACATTAATTACTGATAAAGCCTCCATCCTAAATCGTTGGGCCGAACATTTTCAAAGTCTCTTTAGCGCCAACCGAGTAGTCCAAGCCTCAGCTATCCAATATATGATACAAAAACCAATGAAAAATGAATTGGACATAGCTCCCACTTTGGAAGAGACCCTTATGGCCATACAGCAGATGAAAAACGGCAAGGCAGCTGGGATTGATGGAATCCCACCTGAAGTTTGGAAACACGGAGGTCATGCACTCCATGAAAAATTCCACGAATTCCTTGTGAATTGCTGGGAAAAAGGGGAACTGCCATCAGACCTCCGAGATGCAGTCATCATCACCCTGTACAAGAAAAAAGGAGCAAAATCCGACTGCTCAAACTATCGAGGCATAACACTGCACTCTATTGCTGGAAAAATCCTTGCAAGGATACTCCTGAACAGATTAGTTCCTGCTATTGCAGAAGAACTTCTCCCTGAAAGCCAATGTGGCTTCAGAGCCAATAGGAGTACTACAGACATGGTATTTGCCCTTAGGCAACTGCAAGAAAAATGTAGGGAGCAGAACAAGGGTCTCTATGTAACATTTGTCGACCTCACCAAAGCCTTTGACACTGTAAGTAGAAAAGGTCTGTAGCAGATCCTGGAAAAACTAGGATGTCCCCCCAAATTCCTTAAAATGATTATCTTGCTACACGAGGGCCAGCGTGGTCAAGTCAGATATGGCGATGCTCTTTCAGAGCCCTTTCTAATAACTAATGGAGTGAAGCAAGGTTGTGTTCTTGCACCAACTTTATTTACAATCTTCTTTAGCACGATGCTCCAAAGGGCTATGGCAGAGCTTGAAGAAGACGACGGCATCTATATACGCTACCGTACTGATGGTAGCTTGTTTAACTTAAGCCGTCTGAGGGCTCACACTAAGACTCTAAACTATCTAGTCCGTGAGCTGCTCTTCGCCGATGATGCTGCCCTTGTTGCCCACACAGAAGCAGCTCTGCAGCGCCTAACGTCCTGCTTTGCAACAGCTGCAGAGCTGTTTGGGCTAGAAGTCAACCTGAAGAAAACAGAAGTTCTTTACCAGCCTGCACCACAGGACGAACACCACCACCCCCACATTGCCGTCGGCAAATCAGTGCTCAAGTCCGTTCAGCAGTTCACCTACCTGGGAAGCATCATCTCCTCAGATGCCAAGATTGACAAAGAGATCGATCACAGATTAGCAAAGGCATATAGTGCATTTGGAAGACTTCACAAAAGAGTCTGGAGCAATAAACACCTGAGGCAAAGCACAAAAATCAGTGTGTATAGAGCCATCGTACTGTCTATCCTCCTTTATGGATCTGAAACATGGGTTACCTATCGCCACCACCTACGACTCCTCGAGCGCTTTCATCAGCGCTGTCTACGCACAATCCTAAATATACACTGGACTGACTATGTGACGAATGTTGCTGTCCTTGAACATGCAGGGATCACCAGCATTGAGGCCATGATATTGAGAACGCAGCTGCGCTGGGCAGGGCACGTTTCTAGGATGGAGGACCATCGCCTCCCAAAAATACTACTCTACGGTGAACTCGCCACGGGTCAGCGTAAGAGGGGCGCTCCAAAAAAGCGATACAAAGACTCCCTGAAACAACATCTCAGGCTTGGCCAAATTGATCACCAACAGTGGTCCGCCCTGGCCTCACATCGGGAGGCATGGAGACGCAATATCCACAATGCTGCAGCCTTATTTGAGAACTCACGACGAACAAGTCTTGAAGAGAAACGACAACGCAGAAAGAATCACAACCCAAAAACATCACCCAAGGAGACCTTCTGCTGCGCTTTTTGCAACCGGACTTGTTTATCTCGGATTGGCCTTTTTAGTCATCAGCGCGCTTGCAGAAGGCGCGGGATGAGTCCTTCCTGAATCTTCGTTTGCGAAGAAAAGCCAGAGAGAGAGAGAGATTAAAGTATCAGAGATGGAATTTAAAAAGTGGCAAAATATGATAAATAATTATTGTAATGGAGGCAAAAGATCAAGAATTAATAAAAATAGATGGTATAAATCCCCAAAAAAAGGAGGTCTAGGTCTACCCAATTTGAAGCTATATTATGTAGCGAATCAATTGAGATATATTATTGATAGTGTTGCGGAAGTAAAAGAAATAGAATGGATGGAAATAAATAAACAAGAAAATTAAGAAATATATATTTTTTGTAAACCAAAAAAGAAATTTAGGGAAATAGTACAGTCTGTCTCCTTAAAAAATATACTAGATATATGGATTAAATATTAAAAAAGTATTAGTTCCAGGAATATCTCCATTAACGCCAGTAATATTGTTGGAGGGTTTCCCAGCAAATTTAAGAAATGAAGTAGAAGCAAAGTTAGGAGGAGAAGAAATAATAAGGTTGAAGGAATGGATGGGGAAATGAAAATAAGAATTGTATGGAAAAAATATTAAAAGAGCAAGGATTCACATGGTTTAAACTGATACAATTAGAATGACGGACAAAAAAATGTTTAAAGGAGGGAAGTTGTAGAAAAAATACAAAATTTGAGGAATTGATTATACAAGCTACTCAAGAGAAAATTAATATAAAAGGTATTACAAGTAAAATATATAAAATGTTAATGGATAATGAAGAAGTACAAGATTATCTTAAAGATGTTTGGGAAACAGATGTACCAATTGTAATAGATAAATCCAAGTAGGAAAAAATATGGAATATGCAACATTTGAAAACATTATCAGTAAGAATAAAAGAAAATTACTATAAGATTATATGGAGATGGTATTTAACCCCAGCAAGATTGAATCAAATAGATAAAAAGTATTCAGCACAGTGTTGGAGGGGATGCCAAGAATTGGGAACATATATTCATATGTGGTGGAATTGCAAATATGTGCAGCGATTTTGGAAAATAGTAATGAAGGAAATAAGTGAGATACTGGAGATAAATATACCTTTATGCCCTGAAATAGCATTATTATCATATTGTGAAAAAATACAAGAATCTCAAATTGTTAAGGATTTATTAACAAATCTGCTGACAGCAGCAAGGTTAATAATAACAAAGAAATGGAAAACACAAGGTGAATACCAAATAGAAGAATGGTATAATGAAGTATGGAATATAGCTATAAATGAGAAATTAACAAATATGGTTAAAGAAAAAAAAAGGAGGGCTAAATAAGAATGTTTTTGATAAAAAATGGAGTAAATTCTTAGAATTTGTATTAATAAAGGGGAGAGGAAGCAAACCTGAGTTGGAAACAATGGCATTTTGGAAAGAGGGATGAATGTAAAGGGAAGTCCCTGGGTGGAGAGAATCACTGTTATATGTGTTTGTTAAGTTGTATGTATAAATTGTATATTGTTTAATTTTAAAATTAATTTAATTTTTTTTTTTAAAAAAGGAAGCAACTTTACTGTGCTAGGCCTAAGGGAAAAGGAAAGCAGGAAAGAAGCACATATAGTACAGGACACTGAAAAATAAGCACAAGGGAATCTTCTACTTATTTTTCAAGAAATTGAAGAAATTGACAGACTGTACATGACAGTATATAAAAACTGTCTTGCTAGTTCAGACTCTAGTTCTATGTACTGCAGCATTCCCAGCAGTAGCTCTGAAAGGTTTAGCTCTGTACTGTATGTAGGAAGTTCCATGTTTGGTTTCTGACAATCGCAATTAAGAGATGGGCAAGATTTGGAGGGAGATTGAACCTCAGGAGTACTGGCATGGATAAAACTGGATAATAGGAGATTATTATCTTTAGAAACATGATTAAGATGTACTATTCTAAGGGTTTGGAATATGTATAAACCTAGACTATGTCCCTTCTGGGCAAGCAGCTGGGCAATTTAGAACAGTACACCTTATAAACAGTGATTATTAAAGTCAACATTAACTTTAGCTTTATCATACCACAAATACCCGTGCCACCCAAATCTTAAATCATATAATTTTATCAATAAAATTGACATATAAAACTGATAAAACCCAAAGATGAAAAATGGACAATGTATTAGGACTTGTTATTGTTTGAGAATGGTCAATATAGACTTAAGGCTAATGAAGAGTTATTGACTGATGGAATGACCTGCCAGAAGAGATTCAACAGCTAACCACACTGTCAGAATTTAAAACAGTACTGAAGACCTATCTCGTCCAGTACACCTACCCAGTTGATTTTAATCTATGAGTTTTAAATTTGTATGGATGATTTTAATGTCTTGTTTGTTTTAATCTTATGTGATTTTACCCGTGTGTTTTAATGATTTTATGTTATATATTTAATTCATATTGCACCATGCCCTGAGCCTTGGGGAGAAGCAGCTAAGAAATAAAAATATTATTATTATTATTATTATTATTATTATTACTTAATGTTCAATGGTATAATTATAGACAACTGATGGAAAGATATAAAATAGACAGAATATTATATAGATTTGCACAAAAGAAAACAGAATTTGATTTGCAGCTATGTACAGATGATGAGCACTTGGTTGGTAAAATTTATAGATTGATATTAAGAATAGAGATGGAAGAGGAAAAAGTTAAAGAATGTATGGTAAAATGGGCTCAAAGTTTTGGTTATGATATTGAATTGGAACAACGGGGAAAATGTGGCAGAAGGGATTGAACTATACATTATTTTATGATTTAAAGGAGAATTTTTATAAAATGATATACTGATGATATTTGATCCCAGTAAGATTATCTAAAATGTATAAAGGGGTTCATAATGTGTGTTGGAAATGTGAACTTCAAGAAGTAATGTGAAGTCAAAGGCTTTCACGGCTGGCATCCATAGATTTTCCTTGGGGTTTTTCCAGCTGTGAGGCTGTGTTCTGGAGTAGTTTCTTTCTGATGTTTCACCTGCATCTGTGGCTGGCATCCTCAGAGAATGGTTGGGTAGGTGTGTGTGTGGAGTTTATATGCTGTAAACTCTTGTTGGGGAGTATATGTCATTTTTTGTAATTGACTGGTTAGTTTCTGGGTATAGAAATGCAAGGCTCATTAGTGTATGTTTGGCTAATGGTTGGTTGATGGGCCATTATCTGCTGGGAATCCCCCTGTCTCTGGGTGGAATTCTTTTGTAAGTGTTGAATTTTGATTATATTGTATTTCAAACCTGGGAGCCAGATTTTGTTGAAAGGCTCCGTGAAGGCCCCAGGGAGGGAGGGGGGAGGGTGGGGGGAGGCCTTCACGGAGCCTTGGAAGGCTCCGTGAAGGGCTGGGGAGGGTGGGGGAGGCCGCGGAGGCCTTCCCGGAGCCTTGAAAGGCTCCGTGAAGGCCCCGGGGAGGGAGGGGGGAGGATGGGGGGAGGCCTTCACGGAGCCTTGGAAGGCTCTGTGAAGGGCTGGGGAGGGTGGGGGGAGGCCGCGGAGGCCTTCACGGAGCCTTGAAAGGCTCCGTGAAGGCCCCGGGGAGGGAGGGGGGAGGGTGGGGGGAGGCCTTCACGGAGCCTTCCAAGGCTCCGTGAAGGGCTGGGGAGGGTGGGGGGAGGCCGCGGAGGCCTTCACGGAGCCTTGAAAGACTCCGTGAAGGCCCCGGGGAGGGAGGGGGAGGGTGGGGGGAGGCCTTCACGGAGCCTTGGAAGGCTCCGTGAAGGGCTGGGGAGGGTGGGGGGAGGCCGCGGAGGCTTTCACGGAGCCTTGAAAGACTCCGTGAAGGCCCCGGGGAGGGAGGGGGAGGGTGGGGGGAGGCCTTCACGGAGCCTTGGAAGGCTCCGTGAAGGGCTGGGGAGGGAGGGGGGAGGGTGGGGGGAGGCCTTCACGGAGCCTTGGAAGGCTCCGTGAAGGGCTGGGGAGGGTGGGGGGAGGCCGCGGAGGCCTTCACGGAGCCTTGAAAGGCTCCGTGAAGGCCCGGGGGAGGGAGGGGGGAGGGTGGGGGGAGGCCTTCACGGAGCCTTGGAAGGCTCCGTGAAGGGCTGGGGAGGGTGGGGGGAGGCCGCGGAGGCCTTCACGGAGCCTTGAAAGGCTCCGTGAAGGCCCGGGGGAGGGAGGGGGGAGGGTGGGGGGAGGGCTTCACGGAGCCTTCCAAGGCTCCGTGAAGGGCTGGGGAGGGTGGGGGGAGGCCGTGGAGGCCTTCACGGGGCCTTGAAAGACTCCGTGAAGGCCCCGGGGAGGGAGGGGGGAGGGTGGGGGGAGGCCGCGGAGGCCTTCACGGAGCCTTCGAAGGCTCCGTGAAGGCCCCGGGGAGGGCAATCCATATTCGCGGTTTTTTTACATTCGCGGGGGTCCGTGGAACCTAACCCCCACGAATGTCAAGGGACAACTGTACACAAAAAATACATATCCTCTCCAACAGGGGCTCACAGTATATAAACCCCACACACACTCCTACCCAACCGTTCTCTGAAGATGCCAGCCACAGATGCAGGCGAAACATCAGGAATAAACTATTCCAGAACACAGCCTCACAGCCCAGAAAAAAACCACAGAAGTTTTTTGAAAGATTGGGAACCTTTTCTACAATTTTAAGGAGAGCATGGAGAGGATAAGATTTGTGGGTTTTGAAAATTAATTTATTTTATAAATTAGTGTATTTTACAAATTACTTAGATTTGGAGGCGGTTTATTTTGATATAGCATTTATGCCTTTGGTAAGAAAGCAGGAAGTCAGCTTTTAATTATTTGAATTTAGTTTTGTAGTTTCTTTTTTAATTAGTAGAAGTAGTTGTAGTTGGTAGTTATAGTTACTTATATCAATCAATTTATTCATACAGTCCGGCCCATCAAATAACAGGCATGATGTACATTAATAGATAAAACCGTAATACAAACCAATAAAATTAGGATACTTATTCATAGACTTTTTGGAGCTCAACCAACTTATTCATCTATTAACTTCCCTCTCACTGGTCTTAACGACCACAGATAAAAACTTAGCAACTGACAAGGTAAAATTAGGACATTTATCCTCTAGTAAGAATTTGACATAGAACCTCTCTGAATGGCCAGGTAGATGGCATAGCAAGGGAGAAACCAGTTGTTTATGACTCTGAGAATGAAGGACACAGGATAGTAGGATATGAGACATGGTTTCCACCTCCTGCGGAAGAGCCTTGATGCAAATGGCAGCCCTGCATATCTACCATACAACATTGCTGAAGGAAAAAATATTACATCTGGCCTTCATAAATAATATGCGATAGATTGGCACAGTCAAGTTCTTTATGTAATCAGCCAGAGCAAATGAACCTGAATATGGCATATGCAATGTACTAGGTGAGCATGACAATCATATAGTTACTTTTATTATTTGTATATTTGTGATTAGTTCTTTTTCTTTATTGTTTGTACTTGTATTTTATGCAATAATTTTTTTTTTTTAAGAGTAGTCACATGGAACTGGTAAAGCTAATGAAAACTCCTTAACAACCTAAGATATCAAAACCAAACAAGTGACAGATTGAAATGTCAAACCATTCAGCATAAAAGGGGTGCTCCAAAAAAGCGATACAAGGACTCCCTGAAACAACATCTCAGGCTTGGCCAAATTGATCACCAACAATGGTCTGCCCTGGCCTCACATCGGGAGGCATGGAGACGCACTATCCACAATGCTGCAACCTTATTTGAGAACTCACACCAAACAAGTCTTGAAGAGAAACAACAATGCAGAAAGAATCACAACCCGGAAACATCACCCAAGGAGACCTTCTGCTGTGCTTTCTGCAACCGGCCTTGTTTATCTCGGATTGGCCTTTTTAGTCGTCAGCGTGTTTGCAGAAAGCGTGGGATGAGTCCTTCCTGAATCTTCATTTGTGAAGAAAAGCCAGAGAGAGAGAGATTGTTAAAGGGAAAAATACGTACTGATTATGTGATTCTTATTTTCAGCTTTAAACATTCAGCGAGATTTTGATTGCTATTTGATAACTGTTTTACTTATAAATTCTGTTATCACTTTCCCTGTCAATTTTCAACAGTAGGAATTCCCAGCCACCTCTGCCTTGTTAGTATAGAGAAAAGACAATTATTTCTGAAATTGAAGCTGAGGGATTAAAACTACCCTCCCTGCAAGAGATACCTCAAAAAAATTATTAAAGAGAGAGGGTATAATGTTCCATTTGGCAGCTGAACTTGTCAACTTTATGCTTGCTGATCTGATTGTAACCCTTAGTTTGCAGTTTGGACAATGCTAGCTAGCAGATCTCTAGAGTGTATACATACTTTGCAGTACACCAGATCCTAGAACCTGGATAAGAAAAACAAATAGTAGGGTGTGTGCTTTAAATAGTCAACAGGCATTTTCGAAAACATGCTAATCCAGAATTTCAAGTTTTCTCCAAGCAGGCACCTTCCTGTCATAGGATAAAAAACTTCCAACTGACTGTGCAAGCAAGATATCCACTGAAGTTAATCAGACACTTAGTGCCACAAGTGCTTTGAACACTGCACTGTGAGTTTGCAGTCAGCTTGGAAGCTACTTCCCTCCTTTTAAGAAGTCATGTGACAACTTTATATGCCATGGAACCTAACGTCATTTTATTCAAAAGCACCATAGCTGGGAGGGGGGAAAAGTAAAACCCAGTCATATCTAATTTGATTCTGTCCAAACACGATGATCATTATTGTCAGTTAACCCTTGCTGCTTCTAAATATTTTGAGAAAGTTTGTATTAGTCCTCAAAGCAGTATATATATTTTTTAATTAAGGTAGTCATATTACCTCACAATTTGGAGAAGCAAGTAGTAAATATGACGTATCTTACCTTTCTGTAGATAGCAAAAATGGTTCCAATAGAAACAAGGCAGTCAATGTTAGAAGAGCCATCAAGTGGATCCATGCAGACTATGTATTTACCCTATGAAAAGAAAGGAGTTGAATACAGTTATAACAGATGCATTTGTGTCAACGTGTGCTTGCTTTATTACTCAAATATTCTCACTTATTGAGGTGATTTCAAGTAATTTGTCCCAAATTGCCTATCTGGTGACAAAACTTATAACAACAGCAATAGCTTTCATGCTGATGTGAATAGCCCAGATGAGGAAGAAGGTATGGCAATAACATTGCGTTATCTACATACACATTTTGAAAGGGAAAAACAGTTGTTCCAAACTTTGCACCCTGAAGAGAATTATTTAGAGTTTCAGCTAAAGGAACTCAGTAAACTAAAGCTGCATAATGCTGAGAGACTGCAGGGAGCTACAGGATTTGAAAAAACAATTGGGTAAATGTTCATCCCACTATACAGTAGAGGTGGGCAACTGGACAGGGGGATGCAATTTTTGCTGTCAGCTCCTGACCACTGTGGCTCCATCCAGGTGCAATAAATGTGATGCTATGCCACTTGTAGCTGCCATTTGGGACTAGTACATGGCTGGTATTTGAGGAGTGGGGAATTCTGGAGAGAGCAGCCAACAGTGTTTCTGTCCATTTTTGTATATTGCATGATTTGGGGGGGAAACAATCTGCTGTTTTTTAAAAAAAAACATTGGGAGGGCTTTAAGGGAATGACTGAGGGGCTACAAAAGCAAGGTTCAGGTACAGCTCGTGGCCCATGAGCCACACTGTCCACACAAACTTGTATTACCTTACTGATCATGGATGACAACAATGACATCCTTTAGATCAGTGGCTCTTAACCTTTTCATTACCAGGGGCCCCCTTGATATCTTTTGTTGCTGTGGACTCCCAAGACTTAATTCAAGATTTAAACCCCTAATAATAATAACACCATCTATTAAGCCTTCCCTAAGAGGCACTGGAGTGGGAGGGAAGACTTTTCTTCTGCTTCTTCCTGCAAGTTTGTGGCTGGAGCGGATTTAATGACAATATGCAGGCCAAGCCAGCCAGCCTTTGCCTTGGCTCCTGTCACATGGCCACTCACTGCAGGGAGGAGGTGGGCCACGTATCCTTCAAGCCTTCACAGACCCCATGTGAGGACATCACGGACCCCTGGAGATCCCCAGACCACAGGTTAAGAACCACTGCTTTATATTATGATTCTGAATTATGATCATTTGGGTTATTATCCTAGATACCGAAATAGAAAACCAACATAATCATTTGGAAGCATTTAAAACCAAAGGCAAATGTCATGCCCTTGGTGGCACCCTGGTGGCGCAGTGGTTAAAAGCTGGTACTGCAGCCACAATGTTGTGAGTTCGATCCTGCAGGGCTCCAGGTTGACTCAGCCTTCCATCCTTTCGTGGGTCGGTAAAATGAGTACCCAGCTTGTTGGGGGTAATTAGCTAACACATTGTAAAAAGCTTAGAGAGTGCTTAGCACTATAAAGAGGTATAGAAATGTAAGTGCTATTGCTACTGCTATGCACTAGACTTGTACACATATCAATATACAAGCTAAGAAAAAAAGAAGAAGGGCCTAGTCCTCTATGGAGTTTATCTTGCAAAGTCCCATTACATCTACATCTATATTACATCTACATGTGCATTTCTATTACACTAAAATCTGTATATTTCAGTGAGTACTATGGAGACTGGACACAACTAAAACTTTCTATTACTAATTTTAAAAAAGAGAGAAGAAGCCCTTAACAGATTGTTTATATTTCAAGTAACATATATTAAAGGCATGGAACATATCATTAAGCCCTACTATTTAAGTCAGGGAGGGCCGTCTTTTGAGGTTGGGATAAGCCATATTGGCCTCCTCAACCCACTGGGGAATGCAACCTATCCCAGTTGCTTCAAAATTCAAATAAATAAATAAAATTTGCTGCTGCATAGCAAGAAAAAATGCTGCAATTTACACCTAAAATATGGTTTTTAGGGAGTGTGTACCTTGTTTTCTAACAAGAGTAGCACATCTAGAAATGATATTCATCTTCAAAATAAGATGCACGCCCCTCTCACATCTAGTGTTACAGATAAATGGCAGCTTTTTTTGCTACCAAACATTGGTGGTATGATTGATGGATGCAAAAAGCAGATGAGGTGCATGCAACCCATGTATTGTTAACCTCTGCTTTAAGCATTTCAGACCAACTGGTGATTTAGACATGTTAACTCTTGATTTAGACATGGCAATCTATTCTTGGGATCTACTGTTCACTGAAATTTAAGAGTTGGCACATAGGAAAAGGGAGAAAAAGAAACGGTTCATCTCTTGGTCCAACTGCCCAGTTAATGAAAATTAAAGCTCAGGCTGGAAGCCAATGCTTAGAAGTAGCTCTGCCTCCACATGCCTTACCTATAACTTCCTTAGAGAATCCTGAATGTACCAAGGTTTGCTGCAGTCCAGGCAATGGGATCAAGAGGCTATAGTAAAAAAATATATGCTTTGGCCCCAACTGAGCTACCCCAGCAACATGAGATCCCAATATGCCAATATAATGGAAAACACGGGGGGCGGGGAGGATGGATGAATGGAAATGGGGCTTAATATATTCTGCACCCACCAGCTTTCACCTGCAAATATTTCCTTGAGGATGTTTTCTTCCAGTGGGATTCACATTCGATTTTGAAAAAAAGGATGAGGGGTTTTTAAAAATTGCATATGGGTACTTACAGGGGAGAATAATCAAAGTAATCATAGTAATTCTCCCCTTTAAATGCCTTCCCAGTTCTTGAATTAACATTATGACAGAAATGTAGGATGAGTTCCCTCTATTTTCTTTGTAATGTCTAGGACCACTGTCAACAGAATTGGCTCTGTTTTCTGCATTGCAGAGGCTATTGCCCTTTGTCCTCTGGAGTCTGTATGTGAGGTTAATTTTTACATGTTTAAAAGGCAGCTGTTGCTCAATACTGCTTTGAAGGTAAGCAAGAGGCACTGACTTGTTTGTCTTCTTCCACTATGATTGCATCTTTGTTTTCTTCTGACACAATTACACAAGTTGTGAAAGATGACTTGAGCATGTTGATCACCATGTCATTGGAAAGGACATCTAATTTCTTTACTTGATCTCCTGTCACATTAGTAGAACCAGCAATTCCATAACTGAAGGAAGACAAGAAGAACATAAGTAAAATAAAGCACCAGAAAATCATTTATTTTGTTTCAAAGAGAAAGGCTTAAGTCTCAACCATACTTTTATCAAACATGACTCAGATATCTCACAAAGATCTCTAGGGACTTGGTCCCACTATATCTTGCTATCGTCTGGCCACTAAACCGTGGTTAATGTTAATTGGTTTTTTTTAAAGGCAGTTTCATGGTTTGAAAGTGACTTGTTTAAACAAACTAAAGATTAACCAGTTTGCTGGGTTTGGATCAAACAGCATGATGCAGTTAATCTAACCTGAGACATAAGCATCTTAACTCTTTATTACTAGGCTAGAGGGTAAGGAAGAAATACATGAACTCAAGGCCCCATGCTAAACTCTAGTTTAAAACAGCATTAAGGAACCTGTGGCATTCCAGATTTTATTGAATTTCAATTCTCACCATCCCTAACTATCCTGGTAATGGTGAAATATGAGTGGAGTAGTAAATCATAAAGAAGGGTGAAGATTCCTTGCCCCTTGTTTAGACTGACATCTGAACATAAACAAGTGTGTGACATCTGTCCAGTATTGTTTCTTTTGTAACCTCACCCATTCCCTCTTACTTTTCATTTTAACTCTTATAGATTTAAGACAATCACCAGAACTGTTTTCTTAAATCCCTGCAATATTATTCACAGACTGCTGGGAATTGTAATTGTGTCAACAACAACAAAATAAACTATTTTCACAGGAATTAATATTTTCTACAACAATTTAAAACAGATGTAGAGGATGACAACAGTGCTGTTTTCATTCCCTGAAAAGATTCCCCTGGAGAGCTGAGAACACACTTAGCTTTCAAACTGAAATCAATCTTAAAATGACTTAATGTATTATTAAGCTGATGCAGAATATTGATTTTTTTTAAAATGGGAAAAGTCAGGGTTTTTGCCTGTCTTCAGCCTTCAGAAGCCATTTCAGTGTTGAATTTAGTACAAAAATCCACATGTGAATAACAAACATATACTGATGCTACCTGAAACGTACCTTGAACTGTAAATACTACCTAGCTCTAAAGCAACTATGCCATCTAAATTATTATCTGAAAGGGCAAAGGTTAAAGCTTGATTGTGAATTTCTCAGAAAACTCTTTATATGCAACTGCCCCCACACTCATCTTTGTGTAAGTATTTAGAACATTTCATTATCCTAGGCTGCTGACACACTGAAGAAATAATCCAGTTTGACACTGCTTTAACTGCCATAGCTCAATGCTATGGAATTCTGTGATTTGTAGTTTTGTGAGATATTTAGTCTTCTCTGTCAGAGAGCTCTGGTGCCACAATAAACTACAAATCCCAGTATTACATAGGATGGAGTCATAGCAGTTAAAGCGATGTCAAACTGCATTATTTCTACAGTGTGGAAGCAGCCCTAGTTTTGATTAACTGCTACAAAAATAATATAGAATCCTAGTAAGGTAATGTGAATATGATCAAGGAATACATAAGAAGTATCTCATGGTCTTATTATTCACTAAGATGTCTGAATAACACATTAAAGTTTAAACCAAACTTATGCTGATAAGAGGGTCACAGTGTATCAACAGTAGTGCAAACTGCTACTGTCCTGGCTCAACTGTGTTTTAAATTAGCTAGATTGGAGTGTGGAAGGGAAGGGCCAATGTAACTGAATGAGTAAAAGTTCTAATGAACTACAGTATGTACAAACAAAGGCACACTTGAAGAATGGTGTCAACACCGGTCTCTCCATGCTACCTCTTGCCATGGAGATTGAGTTATAAACGGTTACACTTGCATCATAACTTGCTCATGACAAAGGAAACACACTTTGAGGATGTCTGCATACCAGATTTCATTACATAATATGCATTTCAAAATATATGTTGTTCTCTCTATTAGGACAGACGAAAACATGTTTCCAGTATCCTATTCCTAAAACACTAAAAGGAAACATTGCCATCTCAAAGGTTACCGGGCACAGATGTTTCTGTTCTCTTTTCTGTATTGCTCTGAAATTCCAATACTAGAACCACCTTCTGTATTTACTCTTAATGTTATTTTCAGCCAGCTATTACATGTTTCCTGGCTAGAAATAGAAAAAGAACTACTGGGCAAGACCAAGGTTGGAATCTTACTCCTGTTTACCTGAGAATTAGACTACTTTAACTCAGTAGGATTGACCACTGTATAGGATTGCAGAATATAATGTAAATATAGGCCACCCTCCCCATCCTGGTACCCTTCTAGCTATGCTGAACGGCAACTCCTAACATTATCCCAACCACACTGGTGGCTGTGCTTCCAAGACTTCCGGAAGGCAGATTAGGGTCTCTTGTCTAATTTATATAAAAATTATGTGGTCTAGTGTAGAATTGTTAACTGGAAACTACTACAGTCCTCTCTTTAGAATCCACTATTTACCTACTTGTAGGAAGTCTGTATTAATTGCTTTGAGTAAAGCAATCTTCAGGACACACTCCAAGATTATTTATATTAAATATGTTTAATAGATTATAACAGTTTAAAAACCTTGCACATGCTTTTTAAAGTAAACCAGCAAGGCCCATTTTTTTTTATTTGGCACCAGAATAAAACCTATGTTGCAGCCAATCAGGCTTCTAAAGGGAGGGAATTCCACAAATGGGGTGCCACTGCTGAGAAGGCCCTCTCCCATGTCTTCACATAGTCACAGTGTATTGATCTCACTAGTGGGACATGGTAGAGCACCTGCCCCAAAGCTCAAGTTTCAAATTCCCAAGTGATTTAGGTGCCAGTGCAGATCCAAGATTACAATGACAAAAGGTATCAAGATAGTCACTATATATAACAGTAGATTAAATTACTGCTTAACTACCCCTCCACTAGAATCCTATGGGTTAGTCCCAGCCAAAATAGTCCCATTCAATCAATTGTTGACTGTTGAGTCTACATACAGATAAATCCAAATGATTCAATGGTTCTTCTCTAGTTGGGATTGACATCAGGATTTAGGTCCTTAACACTTCCTTTCAGCTGGGTTCCAATGTTGAATTCTGTGCATGCATCCCTTCAGTAAGGGAGCCAAGGATGTTGGGCTCTTAGGCAGGGCTTGGCGGGTCAGAAGAAAGGACTGGGCCCAGTGTGACCACCAGTGGTAGCCACCACCTCTTTAAATACTCAGCCTCCCTTTCTGGGTGACAGAGTAGGTAGGAGGGGGCTCACTAGACCCAATTCACGCAGTTGCACTCTCTAAAGGAAGGGCATAGATGGGCGAGTAAGACTGATTGAGAAAGGGAAGCCATCACTGTACCAGCTGGCTCCCAACAACAACCATCTTTCGGCTTACTGAGCACAGTCCCCATGGTTGACAGTGAAAGGATGCAGGTGTACATCCAAATGTACTGAGAAATGGATGTACTTCTATTTTGTGCCTAGTCTTCTGCATTGCCTCCACCTGTTTTCTCAACTTGGTGCCCTCCATTGCTGATGCTGGTTGGGGATTACAGGAGCTATAACCCAACACACCTGGAGGAAGTAAAATTGGATAAAGCAAACCTGTCTGAGAAAGGAGGCTGCAAATGCAGGGGGAGAGGCAGCAGCTCTTGTTCCTTCTCTGGGCTGCCATAGGGTCCAGTTCTCCACGCAGTACTGTTAGGGCCTCCATAGAGCACAAGTGCACAAAACAAAGCCCTGGGACTCGATCAGTTCCCAAATACATCTGTGTTGTGTATGTATATATGCTTGTGTTTTTAAAATTTTAGCTGTTTTTAACTTTGTTGTTGTTTAATTCTGTTTTAATTTTTGTATTTTGCTGATTTTAACAATGTCTTTTTATTGTATGCTGCTTTGAGTCCTAAATTGGGGGGAAAGTGGGATAGAAATAAAAATAATAACAATAAAGTTATTTTTGTGTCCCTTGACATCCCCCCTAACTGTCCAGACCACCCTTTTCTCTGGCAAAAAGGGATGTGTATATGAAATCCCTGAACAGTACTTCACGCTGAAGAGGTTGCACAGTCCCCCTGTAATGTCTTAACATGAACAACAACAAAAACATTTTTTCAAAATCTTAAGTGGTCTTCCAGCCACTTGGGGGATGGGCTATTACCATTTTGGGGCAGTTTGTGAGGCCATCAGGAGGTCTCAGGAGCAAAAAAAGTGTCCCACGACCCACAATTGCAGTTGCCCACTCTTACTTTACAGACAGAGTGAGGAAGCAGAATCAGACCGCTTCCTTCTGCTCCGGTCTCCTGGCACTTGCGACAGGGCAGTCCCAGCTTTACCATTACACGTCCTTTAGCAAAAGGAGACGGAGGAAGCAACATAGCCCTTCTGAATCTGTCAGTGCTGCTGCTGCTGTGTATGGCTACAAACTCTGCAGGAACAGCCTCTGGTCACAACTACTGGGCTTCCTGAAGGGCCAACAATAGTTCCCACTTTTCACAGATCCCAAAACAAAGGGCTCAGGGTGGGTTCCAGGCCCCCTAAGACTAAGACATGGGGCTGAGCTCCCTTAAATGATCTGGCAAAACCGGGCCACCACCAAGACTCCTGTGTGGTTGATCCTCCTCAAGCATTATAAATCAAAGTGTACCTGGAACTATTAAGACGGTGATTGTCATTGAGACCTATCAGAAACAACAGTGTCCATCTGCAATCTGTCCTATGCACAATTACTTTGGAGTAAGCAATGCTGAACACTTGGAGGGCATTTCTAAGTACACACTGTGCTTGTACCTCTTTGGCTGCATCCTGTTAGGCAGTTCCAAAGTCATAAGCTAGACTTAACCCACACACACACTATTTCAGACTCATATTTATGATTGTGGCACCATTGCCACCACTGCAAATGTCCCCCAAACCCACCTTAAAAGCCAAGCAGTCATACTGAATGAAAGAACCTTGTGGTGCCGGTAAGTGGGGCACTGAAGGATGATGCATCCAGCCGCTTCCTTCCAGCAAGCTATGATGAAACAAGGCATCGAGACAGGATCACGCAAGGTCCTCCTTTTGCTTGTCACACTGTGGCTTACTGGAAGGGACTAGATGTGTCATCTTGCAGCACCTTGCTTGCCAGTGCTGCAGAACTCCTTCATATAGTACAGCTGCTTGGCTTTTAAGGTGGATTTCGGGGGGCGGGGAGTGTGCCAAGTTGGGGATGATGTATGATTACAACATCATCCTATGTGTTCTATGCAGGATCTGGAACAGTGTTCTTATGAGCCTCCCCATCTTAATAGTTATGAGATCTCTGCCATGTGAAGTTGAAGGCTTTCATGGTGGGCATCCACAGATTTTCCTTGGTTTTTTTCCGGGCTGTGGGGCCGTGTTCTGGAAGAGTTGACATTTCACCTGCATCTGTGGCTGGCAGATGCCAGCCATAGATGCAGGCAAAACGTCAACTCTTCCAGAACACGGCCTCAGCGCCTGGAAAAAAAACCAAGGAAGATCCCTGCCACTTTGGGTCCTCAGAATCCTTTTGACTAAACCTCCCACCATCCTGAGCCAGCATGGCCAGGGGCGATGGGAACTGTAGTCCACTCCAGCCATATATCCAGGAGCCCAAGAGGGGCAAAGCCTGAGCCTCCTAGAGGGGGCCTCCGATCTCCTGGCTGGTTGATGGGGCAAATACTGGGATGGTGGTCGGGAGAGGAGTCTGGGGAAGCGAAGGAGGGGGAGGCCTGAGCCCGGGTCTTCTACATCTGGGGGGGGGGACGGGGAAGGCTCCCTTTCGGGGGGTGGGGAGGGGAGAAGCCCTTCTGTCTCTCACTCACAGGTTGGCGATGCCCGCCTTGCGCACGGCGGTGGAGATGGCCTTGACGGCCGTGCAAATTGCGTTGAGGAGCTGGGTGAGCTCGCCGGTGCCCCGCGCTTTCCTGCCTTCTTCCATCACGAAGCGGGTCAAGGTGGTCACGTTGGTGTCGAAGGTGGATCGGTCCGTCATGTTGGCACCGAGGCCGAAAGGTCCGGGAGAGAGCGAGAGGGAGAGAGAGGAGGGCGAAGGAAAAGGAGCCAAGTCCGGATCGCGGGCGGTGGAGCAGCGGCGGTCCCTCCCCAGCCGCCCCCTTTTAAGAGCCCGGAACCAGCCGCAGCTCCGAGGGAGGGCAAGGCGTGGCAGGAGAGGGGCGCCGCCTCCTCGCCGCCAATTCCCCAATCCGGACAGAGGGGGGCGGGGAATAGCCGTCTAGCCCCACCCACCCCCCGAATCCTGGCGCACCATCGCTTTCTGTGGCCTACTAGTTGCCAAAACTTCGGGCGCCGGCCGGAGACTGGACGGGGCTGGAGTCCTCTGCTGCGGTGGAGAGGAGAGCGGGCTAGCCCAACTAGCACTGCGTCTCTGCCAATCAGGCCTCTAAGAGGAGGGAGTTCTACAGTTGGGGGGCCACCGCTGAGAAGGCCCTCTTTTATTTTATTTTATTTTATAATTTTATTTATTTATTTATACCCCGCTCTTCAGCCACAAGGCTATCAGAACCGCTTACAAACTGTTTTAAGCAGTAACATTTTACACATCTACACTGCATTAAGCAGTTTCCAATGTGTGTTAGCTAATTGTCCCCACAAGCTGGGTACTCAATTTACCGACCTATGAAAAGGATGGAAGGCTGAGTGAACCTTGGAGCCCGCTGGAATCGAACTTGCAATGTGGTGACTTGCAGGACTGGCATTTAACCACTGCACCACCAGGGCTCCCATGGCTTCACACAGTCTACTGAGCTCACTGGTGGGACATAGAAGAGCCCGCCCACCCCCAAAAAAAGCTCAAGTATCAAAGGGGTTGTCTAAACTCATCCTCATGGAATTCGCTACAAATATGATCTGTCTTAATGGAAACCCGTATCAATGTGCCATATTCAGAAGTGGGGGTAGCAAAAAAAAAAAAAAAAAAAACTACGCCGGGAGAGCCTTTGCGGCTTTTCCTGGAGTTTTTTAAAAGCTCCATGGAGAATGCACACTCCCACTGGTCGGCGCAAGCAATTCAGTTTGAATCGCTATCCCATATGAGAGGAAGTTCAAACTTAATTGGTTGGATGAGCAGGGGGGGCTTGCAAATAGGGCAAGTGGCCATTGCTGCCATGTTGGATGTTCGCCTTAGCGAGTGATTGCTAAGGCAATAAAATGGGGAATTTATTATCTCTCTCTCTTTTGGGAAAGGTGAAATATTGCTTGTACGCACCATGGAAATATTTTGGTTTTTTAATTTGGCAAGAGTAGTAAATGGTAAACAACCTATGGGTGATTGGTTAGGTCATAATCAATAAGCGGAGGCATTTACCATTGGAATGTGGTTCAGATTAAATAGATTTCTCTGGCATATTTATATCATTGCCAAACTCAGTGATGCTACAATCTGTATCGTGAATTACTATCATTTTCAGTTACTGTATTAGCCCGTATGCTAGTTATAAATGTGAAACAGTGTATCCACACTGTAGAATTATTGCAGTTTGACACCACTTTAGCTGCCATGGCTCCATCCTACAGAAACCTGGGAATTGTAGTTTTGTGAGGCACCAGCACTCTTTGGCAGAGAAGGTTAAAGACCTTGTCAAACTACAAATCCCATGATTCCATAAGATGGAGCTATGGCACTTAAAGTGGTGTCAGACTGCTCTGACTGCAGTGTGGATACACTCAAAGGCACAGAACCTCTGATTTTCAAAGAAGTTGCCTCTTTGCCGTGCAGATGTTTCTGCCCAGTATATCTATAATTATTGGGAAATATATTTATTTTTTTAAAAAAAACAAAACAAAAGAGCTTAAAGTGGATGGCTGCTACTGTAATTTAATCTCTAATATAGTCCTTAAATTTGTTTCTCTACATACACTAAGGCCTAGATCAGTGGTTCTCAAACTGTGGGACATGACCCTTGGAGGGGGGATAGTTGTTCAGGGTGGGGCTACAAGAAGTTTTTCAGACATTAAATGATTAATGTATTATTATCTACCTTTCTACATTTCTATACCGCTTATCAGTGCTAAAGCTCTCTCTACCTCAGATCCAGGGCAGCAGCAGAGATGGTGGCAAGCACCAGGTGCTCATTCTTGGGATTGTGAAGTGGATGGTTGGCAGGCTCTCTGGAGGAGAGAGATGCAAGTCCCTATGGAAAGGGTGGCAGCAAGGCCAGGCACCAGGCAGACATTCTTCCTGCTTTGGCTGTGGTGCTTCTGCTCTTTCCATTCCAAAGGCAGAAGCAGCGGCTGGCGTGCTCCCCAGACGTGGCGAAGCAGGAAGAATGCATGTCTGGTGCCCAGGGCTTCCTGCTGCCACTGCCCCCCAGGAGGGTGCAATGGCCACGTGTAGATGTAAAGCAGGTCACAGAAGTAAAAAATCTGAGTTGTGCTGGCCTAGACCTAATCCAATAAATCAATACTAGAGTAGCTCTATTGTATCAATGGAAATAACATGATGTACCAAATTACTATTGATTCAATGAATCTATTCTATTTGGACTAATCATATTTAGGCGCAAAATGGTGTCTTCTTCCAGCCCATTTGACAGAGCAAATTGTGGATCTGGTCACATACCTGCCTTTTGCTAAAAAGCAAAATCTTCTTAGAATGAGGTTTCTTAGATGTACTATCTTCACCAGTAGAAGAGTTGAAAAAGACTTGTCAGTTGTTTGGACATATCCACAAGTCCAACAGTCTGTAACAGTAATAGAGGGCCAGGTGGCCTTCTTCAGCTAGTAAAGATTTTGTTTATTACTGCTGTTGTGTGCCTTCAAGCCATTTCTGACTAAAGGCAACTCTAAGGTGAGCCTATCACAGGGTTTTCTTGACAAGATTTGCTAAGAGGGGGTTTGCCATTGCCTTCCTCTGAGGCTCAGGGTATGGATCTTGCCCAAGGTCACCGAATGAGTTTCCATGGCTGAGGGGGGATATGAACCCTGGTCTCCAGTCGTAGTCCAACACCAAGGAGAATCTTCAGGAAGAATACAAGAAAATGCTGCAAGTGCATATTGAATTTCTGAATTGCGAAACATTTTCTATTTACATAATGTAAATGAACACAATAAAAAGTTATACAGCTAGAAAGTCCAACTCCCCCCTCCCCCAGCAGCATAACAAGGCAGCATATTGACCCTTTTACCAAGCAGTTATATAGTAGCACATCAAGTCAATTACAGCAGCATAGATAATGCGGTAGCACCAGAAGCCAAACTGGTAGAGTGCCATTGTTGCTAAGCACAGGAGTGTTAACACATTGGTTTGAACAGTGATGTAACTAGGCAAAACCACTTTAAACTTCACAGTTAGCATCCCCCACCCCAGAGAAGCAACTGGAACAGTCTGGTTATGTACAATCTGAATGTTAAAAATATCTCGAATGTTGCAGAAAAGTAAATTATAATTTTAAAGAAAAAGCTATAGAATTAATTGCAAATTTACTGTTCACTCTAAACTTTTCTTATAAAATCACAGGTGGTTGCTCCAACCCCCTAGCATGAACATGTGAGGAGACGAGGTTCCATCCTATATACTGCTCTCCCCATCACCATTATACCAAATATCACTGCAACCTTGCTTTTGGTGGCTGTGTTTGCAAACCTTCCTATAGATGCCAAATGTATGGCTAGTAAAGAATGTTATGGCTATATTCAGGACTCTCTATTGCCTTGTGACCTGCTCACATATTGATTTAACATGGTAGGAGGACTGGATCAACCCTGCTAACATAAGGTTTTGCCATCACACCATTCTGTATCATTAGCAGTAGTAGCTTTTATTTCATTTTTTAAATTCTTTGTGACATTAAATATATGCCACTGTATTGATTATTTCTATAGCCATTGGTCTGAATCCTGTTGGTAGCTCCAACTAGAGTAGACCCATTAAATTAATAGAATTTACCTATGTGTTGACTCACTATTGAACCCTTGATTCAATGGGTCTGTTCTATTTGGAGCTAACCAACACGATTCAAACCATTATAATTAGCTTCATATGCTATCTTTTGGTTTGTATAATAGTTTTATGAAGCTGTTTTCATTTTACAAACAAAGCCAAGAGGCTACAAAACTTGCTGAAGGTCAGTAGTGAATCTACTGGTGAAATGGCTGCTACAGCTTCTATGAAATTAGCTAGTTATACTTTTAATTTTTTTAAAAAAATTAAAAAATATAATACAAAGAAAAGGGGGAAAGGGGGCAGTATATAGTATATAAGACTGGGCTAGGCATATATTAATACTAAGCAGACCATATATCAAAAGAAACATTTTCTTGAAGTTGGTGCCTATGAAATATATGTTCTAGTTACTGTATATACTCATGTATAAGTCGACCTCATGTATAAGTTGAGGGCAGGTTTCAGGGCCAAAATTATAGCTTTTGATGTGACCCATGGATAAGTTGAGGGTTGTTCCATGGTGAGGGGGAAATGCCAGTGCCACCTCAGGGAACCAGCCACCACCACCATTTTCTCACCCAGGCATTCAAAAAGGCTTTTTGCCACTCTAGTCAGAGAAGGGGATTGTTCCTTTTTTGTTGTTGTTGTTGTTAAAAATTAAGGTACACTATTAACTCTTACCAGAGAAAGGAACAATCCCCTTCTCTGACTAGAGTGGCAAAAGGTGGGAGCTTAGTCCATCCCAGGAAAACCTTAAAAAAGTACAAATCCCCTCTACTCTCTCAGCACTCCTTTGAGGGGAAGCACCAAAGAGTTGCCGCCATTTTCCTACTCAGGCATTCAAAACAGGCCAGAAGCAGTGCTGTAGCAGAGAGAGTAGAGGTGGCCGGCACTTCTTTTAGTTCTCCCAGGATGGACTGAGCTCTCACCTTTTACCAGTCTACTCAGAGAAGGCAGTGGTTCCTTTTTTGATAAGAGTTAAGGGATAGTACTTACATTGATCCATGGATAACTTGAGCCAGGTTTTTGGGGTCGCTTTTTTGACTAAAATTTCTAGACTTATACATGAGTATATATAGTAAACCTTTAATGAAAACATGTTCTTCTGCAAGAGGTAGGTAGGTTAATTTTTGTTAGTTAAATATTGCTTAACAGGTCCAGTTCCTCATAGTGGAGTACAAGGATGCACAGTACTGCAATCAGGAGGGCCACTTAGGGTCATGGAGTGTACATACAAAGGGCAAAATACTATTGATTAAAGTGTGCCTTTTGTGAATAATGCGGCCTTAGAGAGCAACAATGACGCACATTGAAATTAGTCAGTCACAGTGTTCTCAAATATTTCATGCTGAATTCTGCTCATGCACAGATATGAACGACTACTGTAGCATTCTTAAGTCTGGCTTCTAATAGGCTTCTGAGGCTGACAGTAAAATGTGGACTACATTTGAGCAAAGCTTTGTTTTTCAGCTGTTTTTTCACATCACATTGTCATGGGTCAAATACAAAATCAGGGACATGAATATCGTTGCTGTGGAAACTTCTGATGTGGGCAGCCTTGGTGGACAGGCAGCTCCTGGGATTCAAGTCTTTAACATGATCTGAAGATGTCCTCTGACAGGTTCTTCTTCAGAAGCTGTTGAAATACAACTCCTATCATGCCTCATCACTGGAGAGTTTCCTGGACCTATTGACAGCCAAAGCTCTCCTGTGATCTGAAGTGGGACCACATACCTTACATTGCACTAGTAATGGTCCTTCCCACCCCACTCTGCTAGAGAAAGAGGAGGTGCTAATGGTGACACCTAGCTGCTAGAGAAGGAAAATATATGGTAAATGCCAATTGTCTGGCAGTCCACTTGGTCAAGCAACTCTCCCCACCTGCAGGGGGGGGAGGACACAGAAGAAGGTGGAGGTGGCAACCTGCAGCCACTGGTGGCTGCTTCTTGTTGCCCCCTGAATGCTTGGTTCTGAGCCATACTCTTTGAGAAGGATAAGTATGACTTGGAAAATTGCCTATGCACAGGGCATGGGGACTTAGACTATCATTGCCTTCACTTTCTGTGTCTTTGGGTATGTCTACACAGTCAAAAAAATCATACTCATTTCATTTGCAGTGCTGTTGGAACACATGACATATGGCTGGTTTCACAGTGAAAGCACTTCTTTTAGGTGTTAATGCGATTCTTAAACCTCACTTTTTACTCCACAGTTTTAGGAAAACCTGTATTTTTTAAACGTATGTCAGGATCGGAGTGGAATTGGGGTGGGCTGTGGGGCAGGTCAGGATTATGGGTGGTTACCTGTGACCATCAAATGTGATGTGTGTCGGCATTAACTTCAGTGTATATATTGCATGCATGTATGTACATATCCTTCCTGAATCTTTGTTTGTGAAGAAAAGCCAGAGAGAGACATGTACGTATCTCCACACGAGTGAGTGAGTGAATGAGCCTGCAAGTGTGCACCCCCTCCCCACCTGGCCGATCCCCCTTTCCCGATCAGACTCGTGCCTAGGAGATGGGACAAGTCATGGAGCTCCGCCACAGAGAGAGAAAGGGAGGGAAGGAGCATGCCATGGTCTCATGTCCTGCGGACCACCTGTGACAGTCACCCATGGGCTTCAGGGATGGGGCTTCTGCACTTCCTCTTGCAGACCCCTGGGGGAGTTTGATAGCTGATCAGCTGCCAGTTGGGCTTAACCCTCTCACTGCTGCCACCACCGCTTGGAAGTAAAAGTCAGTTTCTAGGGTGGAGGTTGACTCATGTCAAAGATCATTTCCTTTCCCTCATCTGATCTCCATCAGCACATGCACAGGTGTGAAAGGAATGAGATGGGGGGAATGAAGACGGATGCATGTGCGCACTGGCTCATTCACTTACTAGCTCGCTCCTCCGATTCCCTTTCCACTCCATGGCTAGTTCAATTCCCTAGGCACAAGTCTGGGGGGGGGGCGTCAGAGGAGAAAGGAAGAGGGAGGGACACACAGTTATTTTTTTTCTTTCTCTGTCTTATATATGTGGGTGGGGGAGACATTTAAAGTTCCCTCCCTTACTAATGATCACTCACTGGGGCATGAAGGGGGAAAGGGGATTGGATGACAGAGGCATCCAATCAGAGTGCAGGTTGAATCTTGATTGACAGGTAAACAATAAAGACTGTTAGTTGATAGGTTTATACATGCTGGGAAGGTGGGGAAACAGCACACATGCCCTTGTGGCTGAAAATAATGTAAAGGAATTGAGATGTGGACCATCTCCTTGCACCAAAGTGAGTTCTCTGGGGGAAATGTGTGGCTGGTTATGCTGATATCACCTTGATGTGTGTGGCATTAATGGAGGGTCACTGGGGACCCAGGAAACTGCAATGTGAAGCAGGGTAGGGTGTTTTTGTTTGTTTGTTTGTTTTTTGTCCATGTAAACAAGCCGTATTGGCGGTGGGACTCTGACCTAAGTAATTCCTGAGACTGGAAAATTAGGCTAATTTGAGAAATAAAATCTTTTTCATTTCACTTTCACCAGCCTCATATTGTAAAATTACTAGCAGTACCTCAGAAAGCCCTCTCCTGTTTTCCCTCCTCTTTAAAATGTCTTAGCAATAGTGTCCTAGCCCTCTCCTGTTTTTCCTGCCTCAGGAATCTTAGTAGCAGTGCTTCAGAGGGCCCTCTCCTATTTTCTAGCCCTTTATATTATGGCAGAACTCCTTGTTTGTTTCTAGGAAACTTCCTATTCTGAAATCCAATTTGAAGCCAACCACTGGAACTTGGATCACAACCAAAATCCCTCCATCAAATTTTGAGGCATCTACTCTGATTTCCTGATGAGTTATGATTGGCACCCCCCTTTTTTTTTATTTCCAGAAAGTCTACTTTTTAGAATTGCAACTTGAAACTTGGCACTGTAAATTGGATGACAACCAAAAACACTCTGTCAAATTCTGAGGTCCTAATATGATGTTCTTCAAATAAGTTATAGGCTGCTACAGACACCCAGATATTTTCTTTTATTTTTATATATTACTATGAGTTGCTTTGAATCCTATTTGGTGGGCTATAAATCAATAACTGAGACCTCTATGATGAGTGGGGTAGTATTTCAAGCAGGCAAATGACTAGCAATACAAGGGTAAAACAGCTCCTTCTTTCCTTTCTGGAAACATATGCAGGGGTAGCCATGTTGAACAAGCAGCAAAATGCAACAAAATCCAAACCCCACAAAGCAATACCTTTATTCGGCCAACTCCAAAGCATAAAATACATCATACAAACTTTTGAAGCTTTCCTGGCTTCTTCATCAGGCAAAGATGTTACAAATCATACAGCAGAAGAAAGGTGACGATATTAGAGTCACAGGCCTACATTCTGTCTCAGATGTTACTCTGTTGTCAGTTAAGATGGCATTGAGGGATCTTAGTGTAGGCAGAGGCCACTCTCCTTTTTGGCTATGTGAGGACTGGGGACAAAAGGCAGTAAAAGACAGGTAATAACATTTCAACTCCATTAGCAACTCCATTAGCAACTGAAATGGAACCGTGAGTAAAAGGTGCAGCTGCCTTCAATCATACCTGGAACAGCCACGAGAGGGACGGTGTCGTCCGAAATGGACCCCCTGCTGCGCGACAGTGTCGTAACTGTTCCGGAGTCTCCTTGCACAGTAAGTCCTGTCTGAAAAAGTCCACAGTTTCCATTTTAATATTTCTTGGGATAGCACAATACTGACAAGGCAACAGCCTGACTGTGCAAACATAGTAGAACATTTACCTCAGGTTACATAGCCAAGTGGCAAAGCCAACCAACTGAAAACTAGAGAGATGTCAGAATTCTGCAATACTGTAATTATGGCATAGTTGGAGAAAAAAGTTAAATGATTAGGTACCTGCTAAAACCACATAACAGAGGACCAAGAAAAGAGTAGGGGGTTGTCTAAATGGCGAAAATACCCCTCATAGAATTCGAGGAGAATACGATTTGTTTAAATGGAATCCCACATCAATCTGCCGTATTCAGAAGGATGGGGGGCAAAACCACCAAAAACTCCACAGGAAAAGCCTTCACAGTTTTTCCTATATTTTTTAAAAAAGGTCTTTCAGGAATGCACATTCCTGCTTGTTGGGGCAACCTATTCGCTTTGATTCACATTCCTGATAAGAGTGGATGTGGAAAGCTGATTGGTTGGACATGCGCAGGGGGTGGAGCATACTAACAAGGAAAGTGCCCAGAACCACCATGTTGGATTTTCACCATAGTGATCATGTGCTGAGGCGACGAAACAGCCTTTTTTCTTTTCTTTTTTTACTACAGTTGTCCCTCCACATCTACGGATTTAAGTATTCACGGCTTGAAAATATTCTTTAAAAAATAATAATCCAAAAAGCAAACCTTGATTTTGTCATCTTATATAAGGGACACCATTTTGCTACGCCATTGCATATAATGGACTAGATAATTTAGAGTCTTAGTGTGAGCCCTCAGACGGCTTAAGTTAAACAAGCTACCATCAGTACGGTAACGTATATAGATGCCGTCGTCTTCTTCGAGCTGTGCCGTAGCCCTTTGGAGCATCATGCTGAAGAAGATTGTAAATAAAGTTGGCGCAAGAACACAACCTTGCTTCACTCCATTAGTTATTAGAAAGGGCTCTGAAAGAGCATCACCATATCTGACTTGACTGCGCTGGCCCTCGTGTAGCAAGATAATCATTTTGAGGAATTTGGGAGGACATCCTAGCCTTTCCAGGATCTGCCACAGACCTTTTCTACTCACAGTGTCGAAGGCTTTGGTGAGGTTGACAAATGTTACATAGAGACCCTTGTTCTGCTCTCTACATTCCTCTTGCAATTGTCTAAGGGCAAATACCATATCTGTAGTACTCCTATTGGCTCTGAAGCCACATTGGCTTTCAGGGAGAAGTTCTCCTGCAATAGCAGGAACTAATCTGTTCAGGAGTATTCTTGCAAGGATTTTTCCAGAAATAGAGAGCAGTGTTATGCCTCAATAGTTTGAGCAATCGGATTTTGCTCCTTTTTTCTTGTACAGGGTGATGATGACTGCATCTTGGAGATCTGATGGCAGTTCCCCTTTTCCCCAGCAATTCACAAGGAGTTCATGGAATTTATCGTGGAGTGCATGACTTCCGTGTTTCCAAACCTCAGGTGGGATTCCATCAATCCCAGCTGCCTTGCCGTTTTTCATCTGCTGTATGGTCTTAAGGGTCTCTTCCAAAGTGGGAGCTATATCCAATTCATTTTTCATCGCTTTTGTATCATATGTTGGATAGCTGAGCCTTGGACTACTCGGTTGGCACTGAAGAGACTTTGAAAATGTTCAGCCCATCGATTCAGGATGGAGGCTTTATCAGTAATTAATGTTTGACCATCTGTACTGTATAAGGAGCTTTGGACCTGATAAGTAGGTCCAAACACTGCTTTAAGAGCTTCATCAGCGTGCTTGCAGAAAGCGCAGGATGAGTCCTTCCTGAATCTTCGTTTGCGAAGAAAAGCCAGAGAGATGGGGGGGGGCATATAATGGGACTTGAGTATTCATGGATTTTGGTATCCACGGGGGGTCCTGGAACCCAATCCCAATGAATATGAAGGGACAACTGTATTTATTTAGGTGAAATATCATACTTTCACATCTTAGATATGCTTTTTTAAAAAAAAAAATACTGTTCAGAGGCAGCAACTGGTGACCATAAACATGCAAACAATTCACTCGTTTCCACCATCTTGATTCGCAGGCATGCCCATTTGAACAACAAATGAGTATAGCTTTGCATGCCTGCAATCTTGCAAAAAAAAAAACACCGTTAAAAGAAATAGAAGCTGCTTCAAATTGGCGTTAGTGCACATCAATCCACATTTCCCCCTTGTATAGACAAGCCCTAGGAAGGTTTCTGTTCTTTATAAATATAAGAAAAGCTTGCATGGCATACACAGGGCATAGGTGGCCCTTCAAGCAAAAGTACTTGTGTGTTGTGAGACATGATATGGGCCAGAGGATCACTACAGAGCAATTGCAGCTTTCTGTTTGTTTGTTTAAAGTTGTATGAAAGAGAACAAGCATGAAGTTTACTAGCTGCTACCAATTATGGGGAAAAGTGTGGGATCAAGAGTACCTTCAGCACCAGAGTGCAAAAAAGACAAATGCAAGAACTAACACTATTGAACTGGCATTGCACTGACACTGTGAAAGTAGCATTGTCCTCTTGCTGTCTTTCTATCTTTTTACATGGGCAAAGCAGTTTGTGTAATAAATACATTAAACCATGTGGTTATGTTCATGTAATCACATTGGTATATCTGTGAATTTCCCTTGTGTTTCAAAGGAATTGTTTGCCTAGTGTACCTGTGTACCCCCCAAGTCCTTGTACTGAATTAATCAGCTGCTGGACAGGAGAGACAGAGGACGAGCAAACATTGGGCCCATCACACTACAGAAATTATTGTACTGTGCTTCCATCTTAGCTGTCATGGCTGCATCCTATGGAATCCTGGGATCTGTAGTTTGGTGAGGCTCTTGAGCTCTCTGGGTAAGAATTCTAAATTTCCCTTTCTAAACTACCAGTCCCAGATTGTTAAATAGCAGAGAAGTTGCATCCTAGCAGTACAATAGTGCTATAATAGCGCTGTGGTGTGAAAGGGCCCATGGTTTTGAGTTGTTAGGGTGCAAACAAGCTTAGGGTCAGGGGTCATCATGAGTGGGAATTTTGCTTAGGACTCACTGCCAAAATCCCCCTGGATCTGCTCCCTTTCCCCCATCACAACCTGATGTTTGTCCACCTCTTGTTCTGGTCCAGACAACAGTGGTGAGGAGGATGAGACATTGACATCACTGCATACTTGTTCATTGGGGCTTTGCCTGCCAATCAAGCAGATGGCAATAATAAGGAACCACCAGCAGCACTAGCAACCAACAACTGTTGTGATGAGATAGTAGACCAGGCTGAGAATCATACAGCCCTCCAGATGTTGTTGGACTGTACCGCCCAACACCCTTGCCCAGAATAGCCAGTGATGGAGAATGCTGGGAATTACAGTCCAACAACATCTGAGAGCTGCACTTTGCTATTCCCTCTTGTGGATGTCTCCATTGTGGCTTCTGGAGAGGGCACGTGGTGCAAAAATACATTGTGCCACTTCTGCTCATTACAAAACTCCAAAATACTAATGGGGTAGAATTCAAAGACATAGCCATGTTAGTCTGGCTCAGTAAGGAAAGGGATATTGTAGTACCTTTGAGACTGAGAGAAAGAAGGTTGTAACATAAGCTTTTGTAGACTGAGATGCATTTGATGAAGTAAACTCAGTCTACCAAAGCTTATGCTACAACCTTCTTTCTCCCAGTTAGTCTCAAAGGTGTTACAATATCCCTTTGCCTCCAAAATACTAAAATACTCATATGGTAAATCAAAGACTCTGGAGGGCTACATGTTCTCTTCTTCTGTTTTTACATACTTTGCAAGCACTACATAGAAGTACAGCAGATGCAAAAAATGGGACAGAGCTCTTGCAGTTTTAACAACTGTACAGCAGAGGAAGGATTTGTGTGACAACACTTGCTGAAATGACCTCTTCTACACTGCTGTTAAATGTGCAAGAGTCCTGTCCTTGCCGCCACCCACACCCAAACCCACATGTCAGAATGAAGAATTTCCTATCTTCTTTTACTACTAACAGCACTGCTACCACTACCACTCTAACAGAAAGTTGGATATAACTTCCCAATATTTTAAACAAATATATAGTTTTCTAGTAATACTCTGTATCAGTGGTCCAGGGACCCCCAGGGGTCCGCGATGTCCTCACAGGGGGTCCGTGAAGGCTTGAAAGTTGCTTGACCCGCCTCCTCCCTGCAGTGGAGTGGCCACGTGACAGGAGCCAAGGGAAAGGTTGGCTGGCTTGGTCTGTGCATTGCCATTCAATCCAGCCACAAACTTGCAGGAAGAAGCAGAAGAAAAGTCTTCCCTCCCCTTCAGTGCCTCTGAGGGAAGGTTAATCGATGGTGTATTATTATTATTATTAGGTTTTTAATCTGTTTTGGAGGCCATGTCAACAAAAGATATTTAAAGGGGGTTCCTGGTAAAGAAAAGGTTAAGAGCCACTGGTCTATATGTCTTTCAAACCCAGTCCCATTTTATATTATAAACTTAAGCTTTCATTTGCATTGTTCCATTCAGGAAAGCAGCTTTGCCTGTATTACACAAGATTAGCAGCAGGGGGCAATGCATTTTTATTGTATAAATCACAAAGCCTGAACTCCCAGTTGTTTCCCTGACATAGCAAATGTGGCTTTGAGCAGCCCCTCTTGTCAAAGGAGTTATTAAGCCCAGTGTGTTGGAGGCTCTGGATGCATGATGGGCCAAGCAAATGGAACGCAAGATGTGCATTCTTTTAAAAGGTTAGGTCCTCTGTGTGTATTTCATTACAGTAAGAGGCCAGAGCAGCTTACCATGTATAATAGTGACACCAAATGATACGTAACAGATTTCTTAGCAGCCTTACTAATTTGAAAGCATCGCACACAGCTTGCTGAAGTGGCTGAGAAATACAAGTGGGAGGAAAGGAAAGGTGAAGCTAAATACATTGAGGGACAATAACAGAATGTATTTCTGGGTTTTTAAAAAAATGATACTTGAAAACAATCCCTCTCTCTTTGGCAGATTGACCACAGAAACTCATATTTGCCTTTGATGTTATGCTAAATATAGCACCTTCCATTGCTGCTATTCAATACAGCAGTTATTAGAAGGAACAATTCAGTGGGTTTTTTTAAATTGGACTATAAATCCAGTGACCACACTGGTTGAAGATCCCAGAAGTTATTTGTTCTGAAGTAAGCCTTGAAAAATGAGAATTGTACGGCATCAGAAATCTGTAATTGATGCCACATTGAAGCTATTTAGTATCCAAGCAGTGATTGTGTTTGATACGTATAGAAAATGTCAAGCTGCTGCACCTTTTGCTATTGAGAAAAGACCTTCTTTCAGTGATACATGCTTTGGTTATATCCAGGTTAGATTACTCTTGTACTCTATGTAGGCTGCTCTAGAGTGGGTGAGTATATCATTTTTAAAAAGTATTCAAAGGATGCTATTACAAACTCCAGTCAGTTGCTGCTGTTCTCCCGTTTCAACATGCACTTCATCGTAAAGCACAAACACTGAAGAGAACTAAAATAATGCAAAATACAATACAGTGATTACATGCAGCCCATTACACAAATCATTACAAATGCTTAAGAACTGCATGCCATATACACCTGGGCCAACAGTTACCAATATCTTCAAAAATTCAAAATGCAGTACACCTTGTATTACCTCAAAGTTTCTCCTTAACTATATAAATGTGTGATAAATACTACCTCTTTAAATATACAAATGTAATTAATTTGTCCTAAATAAAATTAATATTCCATCCTTGGAGAGGTACAAAAGGTTTTAAACATTATTAAAAGAAAGGAAGATAAACAGATGTGAAACATTTGCCTTGGACAAAACACCCGTTGGGCAGCACTGAGGCAGGGAAACTTTGGGGGAAATTCCAATTTGGGAAGAGTTTTGTGGCAGCATCCCAACAGTGGGTAGGTGTCAGGGTATGGGGGTGAGGCAAAGGAAACTGGGTTGGGGCAGATAAAATTTCTACCTGATAAACGTATAGTACACTCCAAAGGTAGGAATTAAGCAGCCCTCTAGATGCTCTTAGATTGCAACTCTTAGCATTCTTCACTACTGACTAGGCTTGCTAAGGCTGATGGGAGCTATAAGCCAACACCATCCGGAGGGATGCACTTCCCCAGCCCCCCAACATGAAGTTTCACCAGGGAGTTAGTCAGTGGATTGCACTTATTCTAGTGAATAGATAGGATTGTACTTAGAATCATACAGTTGAAGAGACCACAAGGGCCATCCAGTCCAACCCCCTGCCACGCAGGAATACACAATCAAAGCATTCCCAACAGATAGCCACCCAGCCTCTGTTTAAAAACCTCCAAAGAAGGAAACTCAACACACTGCGAGGCTGTGTATTCCACTCCCGAACAGCTCTTACTGTCAGGAACTTCTTCCTAATGTTTAGGTAGAATCTCTTTCCCTGTACAGTAGTTTAAACTCATTGCTCCATGTCCTAGTCTCTGGAGCAGCAGAAAACAAGCTTGCTCCATCCTCAGTATGACATCCCTTCAAATATTTAAACATGGCTATCATGTCACCTTCTCTTAACCTTCTTCTCTCCAGACTAAACATGCCCAGCTCCCTAAGCCACTCCTCATAGGGCATGGCTTCCAGACCTCCCTCCATCCTGGTCATTCTCCTCTGGACACATTCCAGCTTCTCAATATCTTTCCTGAACTGTGGTGCCCAGAACTGGACACAGTATTCCAGGTGAGGTCTGACCAAAACAGAATAGAGTAGCACTGTTACTTCCCTTGATCTAGACACTATATTCCTATTAATGCAGCCTAGAATCACATTGCCTTTTTTAGTTGCTGCTAAAAAAACAACTTCTTCTAGTGAAGCTACAGCTAATGGTGTGGTGTGGCATAGAAACTATACACATCTATTGAAAAATTAGTTCTACTGAGTTCATTAGGACTTACTCATAAGCCTCAGGTAACGCAATAAGACCTTTGAGCAAATTAATAAGTGTGAAGCCAGCTAGCAACAAAAGGGACTGCTACAAATCATGAAATTTCTGATATCAGTGGGCGACTTTCTGCCGTGGACTCACTGGATGGCCTTAAACAAACCATTCTAGTCACTTATCTGCAGCAGGACAGTATACTGGTCTGGTGGATGTAATAATGGCAATAAAAGTATTAGCTTCACATATAATTATTAGCCATTGTTTGTGTTAACTCAAGGTTGGTGTTTTAGCCATATATTGCACTGCTAAAACCATGATTTTTTAATAAAAAGTCTTGTTTTGCCCTGTTCAGTTTTATTTCTACTTGGTTTTTCTCCTGCCCCGTTGTATCACATCCCTTTTCAAGTTCAGTTTTATTTCTACTTGGTTTTTCTCCTGCCCCATTGTATCACATCTCTTTTCAAGTTGGACCACTGAGAAAACAAGCCAGGAGCAAACCATGGTTGCAGATTCATATGTTACAACAAGGCATGGTTTAAACAAGCCAGAATTCATAAGCCAGTATCATGGGTCAAGACTGTGGTCTGTAACTGATTATCAAAGCATAGCTTGTTCAGAGAGGTGAGTCAAACATCACATCAAGCCAGATTTCAATAAACCACACCAATGGCTTATTGGTGTGAACACAGTACAAATGGTTTGAACAACAGACAACACTATATAAAGGCATTACAATGAGCCTTCTAATTCACAGGCTCTGGATCTGCGATTCTGAGCTACCGCAGGAACATCATGTCCTGTGCTTAAAATTAAGGTGATGTGAATGCCAATGTGCTTTAGCATCCGGGTGTACGTCACTTCCATTTAATAATAAGGGACACATAACATCTGCATTTTTGTCCCTCATGCAGGGTCCTGGAACTGAACCCCTGTGGATCCAGAGGGCCCACTGTACTGTTAACTACATAGGTTTATCTTGACTCTTGAAGTTAATCTTGGTTAATGATTTAAAACCAATTGATTCATCAGATACAAGTATACCTATTTAGTCCATTTGCCCTGGCTGAGAAAGAGTGCTGTAAAATTGAATCTTTAAAATAAATCAAGTTAAGCTACTCGCTAAATACAAGCAAGATTTTTAAAATTGAGAGCAGAGAGGAATAAATAGAATAAATGGCTGATAAAACATCTTAGCCTCCTAATATTCCCCTTAAGGACTGGAACTGGGAAGACAAAAAAAATAAAAATAAAAACCCAGAAGGAATAAAGGGGATAACAACTCTACTGAGTGCTTTTTTGGCCATCTGCCATTCCCTCCATGTCTAATAAGATTCTCAAAACAAAATAAAGCAAAATACCATTCTTATTTGGAGCTGTATCTCTTTCTTTTTCTTTCATTTTAAAACTGATCTGGATTTGTTTACAAACAATTCAGAAATGCTTGTTTTGGAAACAAGAAAAATCCCCTCCTTGGATTTTTATTTTTATTTTTTTAAGAATTCATCTAATATCTGTCTGAAGTTCAGCAACCATGAAAATCTCTTTAACTATTAGCAGCAGCCTAGATGAATACAACTATGGCTTAAAAACCAGGCTGAATTAGCATGGAATTCCTGCATAGGTGTGGTCTGCGGTTCAGCTTCTCCAGTGGATTTTGCTGTGGTATCTACCCCAGCTCTATGGATTACATGCAGTACTGGGAAATGAACTGACTTGCCAGCAGATTTGAGTGTCTTAACATTCCATGCATTACCCAAATATTTAATATATGTTTTCCTGATCTTCACTATACAGGCAAGTCACAATTTGTGTTGTCTCAATTTACAACATTTCTCCAGAAGTAAATATATGGATGGATGTCTCAACCAAATTCATAGTTCTCACAGTAGGGGTTTAACTTGCCTGCTTGGGGAGTGGGGTCTTAGGGAGATGAAGAAAATGGAATCTTGGAGTTTCATTTTGGCTGTAAAGGATTTCTTATGATTGCTTAGGTGGTGGACGGGTGAGCAACTGGAGACTTATTATCTGGAACAGAAGTGTTTCCTCTGAAGGTGGGGAAGTTTTGATGGGAAGAGAGCTGACTCCAGCCAAGCCCCATTGGAATCAGCAGTTGCTGCCAGTTCTGGTCACCCTGGAGGGCAGCTTCACATTTCTTTAGCGTGAAAAAGGAAGTTGTGATGCTTGATCCTTTAAACCTCCTTAAAACCGGTGGTGGTTTGACTAACATTGCTAACTTTGTGTCAGTTTCAGTTCTGTCAGAATGCATCCATCCCCCTGGTCTGCAATGATTCCCTATGGAACTGGCTCCCCACATTTACATCAGTCTCAATTTACATCACAGGTCCAGGAACACAAAACTGGCATAAATTGAGATCACCTGTATCACTTTTGTTGATTTTTTTTAATTACACTAAACTGGGACCAGCAATATAATTTTCAGTTACTCAGATGGAAAGAAAAGGTGGGGAATAACTAAAGGCACATAGCCTAACTAAACTGCAAGAAATTCTGTGATAGAACTGCTCCTTTGCCCAATCCTGAAATCCTGGGAATAATAGCAAAATGCCCACTATGACAGGCAGACTCTGTGTATGTGTATAGAGGCAAAGTTTCTCTATATTACAAGGATCCCTGATCTGTGTGTGTGAGACTGCATTTCATCTCCTCTGCTACATTTATCGTAAGTGTACAATGCTCCCTCCCCTTTAGATAAGGTTTAAACTAGACTAGATGGTGGCATGTGTATTCAGGTGAGCTTTCAGCTATTGATTGGCTGCTGAGCAATGGACTTATAACATGTGGGTGCTATACTTTTTTTTAAGTAAGGTGCTTTCAAAGAACTTTTGTTTCAATTGTGTTAGCACCTTGAAAATAGTTTTATATATGCTAGTGATTGCCAGATCTGCAGTCATGAATTAGATTAGAAAAAGGATGTTTACCATATCTATTTCTTCCTCTGCTGGCATGCAATAGCTGGACTCCTCTTGGTGCACTACACTAGGGGCTCAGTTACATGATAGGTGTTATTGTGCTATTTTGCACTTTAGCGCAGTTTCAATTCTGTGCTGCATCATTCCCATGATTTTTTCCATTGGAAGAGAAATTGCATGATGCTTGTTCACATTTCTATTTTTTCTGAAACAAGAAATATTACAACATTTTGTATCGTGTAACTTTCCTTTTCCCAAGACTATTGTTTGCGCATATTTTCCCCAGACTGACCTGTCAATCAAGGGTTTTTTCCCCCACTCTTCTCTACATACTTCCTTTTTGGATTCCTGCCACTTGAAATCCCATTGGCCAGTTCTAAAGTCCCATGCATTCATGCTGGAATACTTCCAATTTGTTCACTCCTCCTTACCTGTTCTTTTCAGCATCCGGTTGCAATGGAAGTTGCTTCAGTAGTGAGCTCCTGCTTGTACATGATTAGTCTCCTTTGAACTACTATGATGGCAATAGTGGAGAATAATCATGAGTTCCGCTTATGATCATTCATAATGCACACAGGAGATGTTTTACAAATAGGGTGATTGAAGGATCTGCCAAAGAACACAAGAGAAAGAAAAGGCGCATTGCTGCTACCAAGAAGATGTTTGCTGCAAGAAATATTTTGCCCTGTATGTGTGCTGAGTTTTTCTATACATCAGTTCGTGATAGACTTTTTTGGGTATCAATGAATGGTGGGAGAAATTCATTTTGCTGGTCTGGTCAGATCAACATTGGTTTGCAAACTTTAGAATGGATAGAGAGCTATTCATGAAGCTTGTGGATCTTCTGTGTCCTCATATTGCGAAGGGTGACACTAACATGAGAAAAGCTATCCCACCTGAGAAGCGTGTTGTGATTGCTATTTGGCTACTTGGCCACCATTGTTCGTTTGCTACAGCAAGTCATCTTTTCGGCGTTAGGAAATCCACTATTTCCAAAATTTTGGAGGAAGTTGTTTTGACTATGGAGCATCTCTTTTTGTCTGAAGCAGTTTATCCAGGAGATCCAAAAGAGGTAACTGTGTTAAAGTGTTTCTGTTAATATTTTAATTATGTTTTTTATTTAATGATAGTAGATATGCTTTATCTCAAAAGAAAAGCTGCATAATTGCGCTTTTGCTGTCATTGTGTTAAGTAGACTTACAGCGTAAAGACTCGCAATTAGTGTTCATGTACAGTTGAAGTGAAACGAACAATGTATGTGTAACGTAATCTCTGATGTTTTTGTACTTTTTGCACATAGATAATGGAAGGATTTGCAAAGATGGGATACCCGCATGTGATTGCAGCGGTATATGGATGCCACATCACCATTGTGCCTCCAGTCAGACAGGAAAATGACTACATTAACAGAAAGAACAGCTACTCCGTTTTACTTCAAGGTGTATGCAACCACAATGGACTGTTTGTGGACTCAGAGATCTGCTGGAGCGGCACGATACACGATGCTCGGATGTTAAGAATTTATTTTTTTTTAAGCTATGGAGGCAGGAATACCTGTGCCCCATAACCTGACCATCACGATCAATGGTGTTCAGATTTCTCCTTTCGTATTAGCGGACGGTGCATATCCGATTAGAAAATGGCTTATGACGCCTTATAGAGGTAAATTAGATGCAAAAAAAAAGCTGTACAACAAACATCATAACAGGGTTAGGAGTACTATAGAACATTGTTTTGGTCATCTTAAATCTCGTTGGAGAGCATTGTCTGTCCCCCTAGAAGTGTCTGAACAAAACTATGTTCTGTTATTAGCACTTGTGTTATTCTGCACCATTTCTGTGAGACAAGAGGAGACCACCCTTCTACCAGCAGATGCATGATCTGTGGGTGACGGGGGGGGGCGTCCTCATTGGAGAGATTGCTGCCCGGCCAGTAAGTAAAAAAAAAAAATTGAAAATATATTCTGCCTTCCTGTTGTCTTGTAAAACTGTTAACACTTTACACATAAAATTTTAAGGTATGAGAGGACGTGCATGTCGCACAGCTACGGCGGCAGACTCCTCTTCTGAGGACTTGGAGCAAGGAGGGGCTGCTGGAGAAGGTGCAGCTGAACATGAGGGACCAGAACCTCCTGTACTTCTTTGAGCACTTATCTTACAAAAGTGATTTAGATTGCATTGCACTTCATCAATGTTCTATTGTTTGTGTTACAAAGCATGGCCCTGCACCATTACTTGGTTTTTTTTCCCCATGTTATAAGAATTTTTTTTTAGATTTTTTTCCTGTTTTTAGTATATGCCTATCTATAACTATAAAGGATTTAACCTTCTAAACTATTGACCTGTAAGATAACAGGTGTTGCTGTTCTACGAGGAAAGACTTGCCTATTATATGTGTAGACTTACAAAACAATGCTGCAATTGAACTTTAATGCCCATTATCCACTTAAAATTTGGAGTCAAACTGATACAGCCATAGGAGTAAAAATATGTCCATCTTGCCTTTTTAATAAATGAAAATTAAAAACACCATAAATACAGTTTGTGTCAGCTAGTTTCCCTTATAAATTTGACTTTTCAGCAAGGTAAAGGTATGTCAGGTCACACTGTCTCAACTGCCACAACTAAGGGGTATTTTCAAATGTGGCCGCAGCAATAAATGTACTGCAGCACTTGAAAAATGGCTGAATGTGGTTACTAAAGGATATGTATTTTAGTTAAAAAAAACCAAAACAACAAACCTATGGTCACACTGTCTCATCAATGGTTAATACATTGCAGCAATCATTTCTCGGGGTAATCAGCCAGTCCTAAAAAGGAAAAATGTCGATTTATATAACACCTATTTGTTAATCCATATAAAAATTTCCAAGGCCGCACAATGGCCTTGCTTTTGGGAGTCACACTGTCTCGGCCTAAACTCTAAACAAATAGTAATAAAAACAGTATAGTTCCGGATTATATTAGCTGTCATGATGCACAGAAATCACATTTAGCTGCTGGATTGAGATGACCCCTCTATACTTTTTAAGTAGATAATCAAATAAACTTTTAAAGTACTAGCTGTATGTGTGGGGCATATCATGTTCATTTGTTTTAGCCATGAGTCCTGATGTTTACTCCCCTTTTTTCAATGTATTACAGAACATGCTCAAGCAGGCCCTGCCCAGATGCTGCAAGGAGAGGAGGGACTACAATTTATTACAGCGATCACTGATGCTGTTGGTATGTATTTATTACAGCTGCCCCGATGTTTTCTGTATGTTTGAAGTATATATTTAAGTAGAAAGTTTTCCTACAGTATCATGCGCTTGTGTTGGTAGTTCTGTAGGTATAGATGTACAGTATTACCTTATTTAAGTAGATCTTTACACACACACACACACATATATACATATCTCTATATGTATAAACACACACATATATACACCTGTATGTATATGTATGTATATCCATATAGATAGGTAGATAGATAGTGAGAGAGATTAAAAAATGAATGTATGCATATATATTAAAATATATACTTTGAATCAATCACACAGACCAACACACACACACACACACACATATAAATACAACAGCACTACCTGTCTTAATGTCTTAAAGTACGAAATGTTGCTGTTGAATGATTGTCCAATTTTTCAAGCAATATCAACTAAAAGCCCAAATGAACACATAATGCTTTAAGAAATAAAAAGTTGCTAATTGTTTATTTTCCTTCTCTAATTGCAGTTGCTCGTCTGGAGCTAAGTTGCGCTACTTTTCAAAAAAGTCAGGAAAAGTAGCGAAATCCCCTATCACACTACTTTTGAGTTTTTCAGCTCCCCCCTTCTGAATGAGGTGATACTGTGGCACAATTAAGCATCTTAGTGATCTCTTCACGGGATTTTTTTGCTGTGTAAACGGGGCCTAGCAGTTCCGCTTTTTCCAGAGTTTTGCACAATGATGAGGGAAGGCAGATAAAAATCTGTTGTCTCTAGAGTAGCCTGGCTGTCAGATTTCATGGTCAAAACCTGATACTTTGGGATGACTACTACTACTATTGTTATTATTACAGTATTATTTTTACAGTATTATTATTATTATCCCACTTTCCCCCAAAAAGTAACTCACAATTTGAAAGGACAATATAATTAAAAACATACAAAAAGTGAGTATTAAAATAGAGTTAAGCTATTTAAAGTATTAAAACTATTCACACATCAGTAAAGGAAAAAAATGAAATTAATTTTTTTTTAAAAAAACTCTTAAAACAGTTCAGTTAAAAACAATACCACACCCCCTAGACCATTGTTTAAAAACTTTCTGTTTTAAAAGCTTGTCTGAACAATGAGATTTGAACTGGGTAAAAGGATGTGTCCTCCTGGTGCCTTCTCAGGGAAACATGGCACTATTTTGGCAAACTTCAAATTGATTCCACTTCACCTTTGCCCAAGGTGTGAAATGCTCTGCAGAATTTAGAAATGGCTTGTATGTGTGCTGCTAGCATGCTACAGCCCTGCCTCCACATGGACCTCAGCCCTAGCTTATTCTTCTATCAGCCTCATGGAGGGTATAATTGATATCAAACATGCATCCAAAATGGATAAGAGTTATCACTCTGGTTACAGCACTGAGGAAGTCCAGACTTTGGGAAAGTTAGTTTTGGGAAGTTATTTCCAAATTCTGCATTGCAGATACACACAAACTGTCCCATCAGTGCTACTCACTTAACCATTTGTGTCCCCCTTATATGGATTAAAATAAGCTATCCCATTACCTGAGATAAGTGGCTGAGATGAATTATTTTTGAAAAGTATAACTGCTCTCTTTTCCATTACTGCATATTTTGTGGCTTGTATTAAACAGGTAATACCAAGAAAAGTGTGTGGGAAGAACAAACTGGAGAAGCAAATAATCTTACTATGGTAAGGAGAAGATAATACCAATTTGATGTCATCAGTTACTTCTCCATGTGACTGTTTTGGCCAACCTCCAATTCTATTCCAGCCAATCCATTAGGGAAAAGTTAGCTTTCTTAATTTCACCCTTGCTATTAACATGCCACGAATGTGTGTGGTGATTAAAGAGGTGTGCAGCTAAATCGACCATGTGAATTTGAAATGGTTTGTAATTGAATCATGGCTGTACTTGATTTTGTCATTTGCCCCGTCAAATGTGTGCTATGAAAAGGGGTGACAGCTCAGGCTTAACTTGGAAGAGTAAGGTTAGATTGGATTTTATTGCCTTAGCAATAACAGTAGCATTAGATAAAGGTCTGCAGTTGAAATTGAGGCCTGGCCTATCTGTGCAGTCAAATGAAGTGGGATAGTTTTGAGGTAGCAGAAAGGACTTTTCTACTTCAAACCTACTTCTGGGAGAAATCACATTTTTAACATCTTCCTTTCAGATATAATGCAATTCTCCTCATCCTTGATAACATGTGTAAGCTGGCCTTGAAGTCTGGTCCTCAAAATGTTCTGGCATTACTACTTCCAATCTTGTGAACTGCAAAGCCTTAATTGATTTATTTCCAGGTGCTGAAGTAGTCACAAAAAAGTGGTGGCAGGAATTTTTTATTACAAGCATTGAGCAGTTGGGCATGTTCATATTGTGACCACTTGAAATGCTACTTCAATCTTCCTTTGAGTACAGAATGAGAATAAAGGGTGAAAGAAGCAGAGCCTGGGGGAGTTACTTTTTTGGACTACAGCTCCCAGAATCCCCAGCCAGCATGGCTGCAGATGGTTGTTTTTTATTACAGTAATATAACATCCTGCTTCGCAACAGCTGCAGAGCTGTTTGGGCTGGAGGCCAACCTGAAGAAAACAGAAGTTCTTTACCAGCCTGCACCACAGGATGAACACCATCATCCCCACATTGCCGTTGGCAAATCTGTGCTCAGGTCCGTTCAGCAGTTCACCTACCTGGGAAGCATCATCTCCTCAGATGCCAAGATTGGCAAAGAGATTGAGCACAGATCAGCAAAGCCATATAGCGCATTTGGAAGACTTTACAAAAGAGTCTGGAGTAATAAACACCTGAGGTGAAGCACAAAAATCAGTGTGTATAGAACCATTGTACTGTCTATTCTCTTTTATGGGTCTGAAACATGGGTCACCTATTGCCAACATTTACGACTCCTCGAATGTTTTCATCAGCGCTTTATACGTACAATCCTAAATACACACTGGACTGACTACATGATGAATATTGCTGTCCTTGAGCAAACAGAGATCACCAGCATTGAAGCTATGATATTGAGAACACAGCTGCGCTGGGCAGGGCACGTTTCTAGGATGGAGGACCATTGCCTCCCAAAAATAGTACTCTACGGTGAACTCGCCACGGGTCAGCGTAAGAGGGGCGCTCCAAAAAAGCAATACAAGGATTCCCTGAAACAACATCTCAGGCTTGGCCATATTGATCACCAACAATGGTCCACCCTGGCCTCACATCGGGAGGCATGGAGACGCACTATCCACAATGATGCAGCCTTATTTGAGAACTCACACCTAACAAGTCTTGAAGAGAAATGACAACGCAGAAAGAATCACAACCCAGTAACATCACCCAAGGAGACCCTCTGCTGTGCTTTCTGCAACCGGACTTGTTTATCTCAGATTGGCCTTTTCTGTCATCAGAAAAGCGTAGGATGAGTCCTTCCTGAATCTTCGTTTGCGAAGAAAAGCCAGAGAGAGACAAGTGCAGGCATACCTCAGTTAACAAAGCCTCTGACAAAGAAGCACCTTTTTATGCCGGCACAGCCCCCTTTTCCTCCTCTCCTTCTATCTAGTTGTGAGGGGTCTTTTTAGTAGCATCAGCATTGGGAAGATGGTGAAGGAGGTCTAAAGAAGCACAGACTCTCAGGCTGTAGCGGCATGCTCGCAGTAGACCAATGCAGTAAAGCTTGAGCTGAGAAGGAATGGGATTCTTCTTTAGCCAGTCCTACTGTAGCTGTGTGTGCATGCTTACAACAGGCATGGTAAACAACAGCTGCTTCTAAAACCCATTCTTAACCATGTACGATCAGCAAAACAGAGCAAGAAAGGAAGAGCAGGTAAGCCTACTTCTGTAGTTCCTCCCAGCTTGTTAAAAAAGCACAGACCCATAGATTTGGCCACCAAAATGGAAAGCAAAGAACAGTGGAGCCTGGTGAAGGAAAATGTCACCCCTGGATACATTTTGGAAAAAGCCTTCAAGTGCTTATTGGAAGGTTCAAAATGCTTTTTGTCTACTTATGCATTTAGTTTTGAATAAAAAGTTTGCTGAAACATGTTGAGCTGCCCTTCCTTTTTGTGGTGCAGGAACCTATCCCTATTCTTTCCATGTTATTTCTGTTTTTGGTACCAAATTTTCTGCTAGAGAAGTAATGTCCAGGAATGCATCTACTTCATTAACTGAGGTATACCTGCATAAATCTATTATAATAACACAATAGCACAGCACTAGTATGAAACTCGAGTTCCTTCATCTAGATCTCTGCATATAATGTTTTCTTTCAACAAATGTCCTCTTAAATAGCAGGTCCCAATGACTACATTCCAACATTTATTTATTTATTTATTTATTTATTTATTTATTTATTATTTGATTAAAGTATTGCTATATTGCCCCCTCCCCCGCCAGCACAGAAGGGCTCCTGAGGGAATGAACCAAAAAACCCTATTAAAATAATACAAAGATTAAAATGTTTTTAAAATAAATTAAAATGCTTTTTTTAAAACCCTAAAAGCAGTTTAGATGCCTAGTATATACTGGAAGCAGTGCCTACCTCAGAGACTGGGAAATGAACACATTTACTTCTTTTAGCAAGGGTTCATTTATACATTATGTATTACCTGCAGTGCCTGCAAAAAAGTGGAAGATTCTTAGGAAGGGCCAGAATCCAACTAGCTTTACCCAAGACTTTGGCAGTGCCTAAAGCAGTGTTTCCCAGACTTTGGTCTTCCAAATGTTTTGGACTTCATATCCCAGAATTTCTGACTGCTAGGCAAGCCAACTAGACCCCCCGGGAGCTGAAGTCCAAAAATGCCTGGAGGACCAAAATTGAGAAACCACTAGCCTAAAGTAATTCTTTGAGATTATTAATGAATCCCATAAAAAACTGTCTTGAATACTTTACCACCTAAGGAAGGGAGAGGACAAAATGTGCAACAGAATAATGCAAGAGTACACCCCGGTTTTGACCCCAGGACTACATCAAGCATTGGCATGGGGGCAGATGTGCGCATTCACACAGACACCTGTCCATACACACACTAGTGGAAGCACTAAAATTTACCTCTATACCATAATCCTGTGCAATATCTTCAGTGATGGTGAGGCTGTGAGAGAGTTGCTGAGGGAGGAGGAGGCTAAAACTGTCCCTCTTCATTGATCCCAGTAGGCATAAGTACCACTGCTTTGGTGCTGCCATTAGTAATGAAGAACAGCAGACTGGTTGTCGGTAGCCTGTAGAAAGAAGAAGACATCACTTTAGCTTACTTGTCTTTCCAGGGCACCTGACCAGCATTGCTATTTTTATGCCTCCATTAGTGGTTTTAACTTTGGTATGTTTTAAAAATGATTTTATACTGTTTTATGTGGTGATTTGAATCGTTTTTAAATTTTATTGTGAAGGTTTTTTTAATTGACTGACTTGTTACATGAATTACAGGGGGTTCGAGGGAACCCCACTTGTGTCAGATATTAATATGGGGAATTTTAATTAGCTCAATATGGCAGTGAGAGGCTGGATAACTACCGGATCTTTTGACCTATGTATACCAGTACTAACTGATGAGACTCATGGCCTGTCTATATGAGCCCAACAAAAACAGAGGGACCCGCAGTAAAGACAAAGTCGCAGCTGTAACTTGTCTTAATGGGTCTTAATGCCACAAACTTCACATTTTTGTAAGCCACCCTGATTGTTTTAACAGAGGGGCGAGGTATAAATAATTTATTATTATTATTATTATTATTATTATTATTACATGCCCTCTTGTGCAGGGGTGGGGGAGGCAAAGGGATAGCATTCCTTTCCATTCTCTGAGGCTGGGAAGGAACATCATTAGCTGCTTGGCCAGCCACTTGGAGGAGGGGGAGGGGGGGAGAAATTCCCCCTCACCTCCCTCTCCAAGCAATTAGCCATTCTCCAAGTCTGGAAAGGAACATCAGGAGCCGCTTGGCAAGCCATGCGGAGGAGGGGGGGAGAAACGCTCCCCTCCCCTCCCTCTCCAAGCAACTAGGCAGGCTAAGGCGAAAAATCAACATGCAGACGCCAGGTACTTGCCCTGTTAGCAAACCCCTCCTCTGCACTCCTCTGGCCAATCAGCACTTCTCTCCTATGGGAAAACAAATTGCTTGTCCCAACAAGCAGGAATGTTCACCCCCTCACTATTTTTTAAAAACTCCTTTAGAGTTTTTAATGTTTTTGGCCCCCTACCTTCCGAATAAGACGATAGGGTTCAGGATCCTATTAAGACAGGTAGGATTCTCCTCGCATTCCATGAGGAGTATTTTCAGCATTTAGACAGCCTGACAGCCAGGAAATAAAATAAAAACTGTTTTTTATGGAAAAATAATCTCGGAAGCATTCACACCAACACTCAGGCTTCAAACAATCACACAAGGCTAGTGAAGGATAGGTGGAAGTATTGGAATAGAGTTTGGGATGATGGTCTATACTATAGCCATCCAAAGAGCAGAGATTCGTGCAGAGAAGAAGTATGGGTACACATGTTAGGTGACACAGCAAACCGACAAAGTGATGGCCTCTGGGAAACTGAGCACACTTTGTGGTGATATTTATATTTGCTTTTCCCCCTAAAGGGGTTTTATCAGTGGAATAAAATGTTAGATGGCATTTCCCACAGTTAGACAATGGAAGCGTCGGCTATGTTAATGATTACTAATGGCTGAGACATTAAGACGGATGGGCATCAGGCAACCTTCTATTGTTGAGGTGAGAGGTGCGAAGCAAAACCAGTTTGCAGAGTAATGAGTTTTCTGGCCACTTGATTGAATTAATGACTCACTTCCAGGTATGTCCAGGAGAATTAACACATTTCTGCCCTAACTCACTGTCCAAGGGGGTCTGCTTAATTACTATCCGGGCATGTCTTTTAGGAATTTGGGCTGGCTGTTTCCTTAGGTTCTCTGAGCACACCTTGGGTTCTTGCATTTGGGAGGTCTTGGTCTACTACCAATCACATGGAATGTCGATAAATAACCGATTTATGAAATATAGCCAATTGATGAATTATTGAAAAGGAGGGGGTATCAGGGCAGGTAACAGTCTTGGATCCTACTTTGGGAGATAGGCAGCATACAGATTAAATTGATAAATGAATGAACAAATGTGTGGTACAGAGGCAGTGATGCTTATTGGCAGGATGGACATCTAGCAGTAATTGATGACCTTGGGCCAGTCACATAATCTCAGCTCTCAGAAAACCCTTTGATAGGGTTGCCATAAGTCAGAAATGACTTGAAGGCACACAACAACAACAATAACAACAACAGCAAGGGGTGGAAAGCATGGTGGCCACTGAGTGCACACAGATAGGAGCTACATGTGTGCCTACAGGCTATATACTCCTGAAATAATACTGTAAGATTTTGCCTTGGGTTGTATGCATTTCTTGTTTTCTTAATGATAATCATCCTTTAATATTACTAGGCAGAAAAATGAAATGGTGATGAAATGCTCTTGCTATGGAACACAGTGTGTATGGAGGGAGTGGGGGAATCCATAGGCTGCAGCATGATGGACTGCTTAAAAGATTTCTGAGTAGCCAGTGTCACATCTAGTCTTTTACAGGAAGATTAAAAAATGATGAATAAGTGAGACAACAATCAGGTGAAACATGGCTGTCTATGATACAAGAACAGGGCCCCTACTTTTTGTCTTATACCATTATGACAGCAAAAGGTCAGGATATGAAATGCCAAGAACATCCCCCTGAGCTGATGTGTGCTCATCCTGGGAATGCATCTTTGAGACTGCATAGGCAGTCATAAAATTTTAAAGAGCTACGGTAAATCTCTTTGCAAAGATTGCCTTCATTTTTACAGTAAAAGCAGCTGATGGAATACAGGAGGCTTGCTTTGCTTATTGTTTAGAGTCTGAGTTAACCCTTAACAGAGCATCATATTTTATCCTCCAGATTTTGATCCCTTCATCCCTTTATGAGAGCCTCTTTGTAGGAGCAAACAGTGCAACAAGGGTTACGATCAGATCATGGGCCATTAGCCAAATTTAGTTCCCATCAGCACTGGATGAGTAATTGAATTGTTCTCCAGTCAAAACATTTATCTGCAGCCCTCTGGTTGTTGCTGTCTAAGAGGCTGGTTTGACATTGTTCAGTTGTCTTTCCAAGACTCAATTCCATTCATGCGGTAGTTGATCAGAAATTATAATCATGTGGCAAGCAGGAAGTGTAGCTTCTCTCAGCAGAGAAACCAGATAAATAGAAGATGAGAGATATTAGTTAGTTCATCATCCTGTTTCTGTCTGGATTTGAAATGGCAGTCAGAGAGTCCTCATTCAAACTTTGACAATTTCACTGTTGTCAAGGTCAGTTCAGATCCTTTTGCCAAGGCTCTCAAGGTCTGGCTAGAACTTGGAAAAGTTACTGTTTTGGACTGCAACTCTCAGAATCCCCCAGCCAGCATGACTATGGGCTATATTGGCTGATAGATTCTGAGAGATATACTGTAACAAAATAATTTCCTTAAACACTGGGTTTGGTGGTAAAACTTACTCAGATTGGAGCCATGGAAAGTCAAGAAGAGAGTAACTCCCAAAAGTGGGACAGAAACAGGCTGGATCTCAAGGGAAGTTGCTTTTTCTGTTGTTAATGAAGCTGAAATTTTATTGCCTGGATTTTACAACTTCCAGTGCTCAGATGGCCAAAGTTGGGAATGGCCATTGCTATTTCTCCAGCGGATCTTAACTGACAACAACAAAAACAGCATCTTGACAAAATGTAGGCCTCTGACTCTAACATCATCTTTTCTTCTTCTTCTCCTGTATGACTTTTAACACCTTTGCCTGATGAAGAAGCCAGTGGACCTTCAGAAGCTTGCATGATGTATTTTGTGCATTTTTGGTTGGTCCAATAGCAGTATCACTGTTTTGTTGATTTGGATGTTGTATTTTGCTGTATGGCCAACGCAGATACCCCTGGATGTTTTCCCAAAAATGGAAAAGTGACAAAAAGGGGGGCAGAGACCAGAGCAGCAGCTGAGAAGGAATGGTGGGACAAAAGGGGACAAGGAATAAGATGAAGCTTGCATCTCTGAGACAGATCCAGGATCAGGGAACCTATGCATAAAATATAAGGCTCAAAAATGATTGCATCTTGGGGTCAAATTAAGTCTTAAAGAGAATGTGTATCTCTAGAATGATTTGTTTTCCCTTCCTATCTGATTACTTTCCCTATCTGTTTTCCTCAGAGATAGGTGCTTGCAAATTAAGTGTGTGTTTGCCTTCGTTTTGCCAATCACAAAACAAAGCACATCAAATGCAGGATAGATAGTTTAGGATTCCAACATGCTATGACAAACAGATATTTTTCTCCACCAGTTGAGGGAGTGTGTGTGTATGTGCCTTCAAGTTGCCTGTTGACTTATGGCAACCCCATGAATTTCACAGGGTTTTCTTAGGCAGGGAATACTCAGAGGTGGTTTTGCCAGTTCTTCCTCTGAAATATAATCCCTGGTATTCTTTGGTGGTCTCCCATCCAATTACTAACCTGGGCTGACCCTGCTTAGTTCCAAGACAGGATCTGATGCCTTTAGCTGAGGGAGTACCCTCAACTTTAGTCCCCTAGGTGAGGCAGTATCTCTTTTAAAAACATTGTGTAGTTTGACATACTGAAATCAATGGGACAAGTTAGTTAAGTGTAGCTGAAGTCCCACTAATTTCAAAAAGATTCAAATACTATACCATCTTCTGTCTCTTCTTAAATTAAAGTTAGGATTTCTATTCTGTTGTGCAGAAAAGGACAAAAGGCAGGCTCCTGAGCTGAGATCAGATTCAACCCTGGCCGAGCTAAAAGTCTCACCAATGCAGTTCCACTTGATCTGGGCAGAGATAATGGGAGGAAGAATTGTGGAACTGTTCGCACAAGAAAGCTGAGGTTGCCTTCTTGCACAAACATGGAAGATATCATAGAATCATAGAACTGTAGAGTTGGAAAAGACCACAAGGGCCATCCATGCCACCACTGGAAGTGGTAGTTATACAAGCAGGGGATCCAGGCCTTGGTATTTATACTTGACTTGACCCATTGAAAAGATACCCATATTTGCTAATCAAGGATGTTAATATTGGAATTCCCTGACCTTGCCCCACTCTCCCGGAGCTGACAGGGCATTTGATTCCTGAGGTATGTAGTTCTCTGGCTAGATCCCAGCAAAGCAAACAGTGCAAGAACCAATTAATGGTTTACCCTGACTGTTATACCAAATGTTGCTCTAAATCCAATTAGAGAAGAAACACTGGAATAATTGGGAATGATAAGTCAACACCCATGTAAACGGCATTGCTTCAAAGGGTCTACTCAACAAGGGACTAAATACTGGATTTATGCCAACGATTCTAATAAAGAAAAGCAAAACAAAACAAAAATACATAGTAAGAGAGAGACCAGTGTGGTGTCAAATTAGAAGCTGGACTGGAACTTGTTGTGAGACTTTAAGTTAAGGTGACCCTAAAGTGAATCTTTCACAGGCTTTTCTTGGCAAGATTTGTTCAGAGGGGGGTTTGCTCTTGCTCTCCTTTGAGGCTGAGAGAGTGTGACTTGTCCAGGGTCACCCAGTGTGTTTCCATGGCTGAGCAAGGATTCAAACCCTAGTCTCTGGAGTTGTAGTCCAGTACTCAAACCACTATGCCACACTGGTTCTCTCTGGAACTTGACAGACCCTGATTATATTCTAAACTGAGCCATGAAAGTCACTAGGTGACTTATGGACAGTAATTCTCCATCAGTGGGTTCTCCCTTAAATAAATATTATATCCAAAGTGAATAAAATTCAAAGTTATATAAATAACCTAACCGTCTATACATTTTTTAAACACATGAGAATAACTGCTTAAAAAACAAAACACATTTCAGCACTTAAGCTTACATCCCGTGATTAGACAAATAAAACTATATTTAGAACGGCCAGGATTAGTTCTTATAAAAATGGTTGCATTGCCAAAATAAATCATTTCCTTCAAACACATCCAAGATTTGGTATACAATAATTGCAAAAAATGTTTACCAGTTTCATTCATCAAGGTAAAAGACTGGGGCTTGAAAACAACCCAGAGCAAAAGAGGTTGAATCAAAGAGGATGGAGAGAGCCACATAAACAGATATTATGAAGCAAACCAACAAAGAATCATAGTATCATATTTGGAAGGAGCCTGACATATCATAGATGACATGACTCATTAGAAAACATGACAATACTCAGTAAAGTGGAAGGCAGTAGGAAAAGAGGAAGACCATGTTACAAGGGATAGACTCAATCAAGGAAGCCACGGGTCCTGAGTTTGCAAGACCTGAGTAGGGATGCTGAAGATAGGGTGACGTGGAGATCCCTCTTTCATTAGGTCACTGTATGCCAAAGCTGACTTGAGAGAAATTAACAGCAGCAGCACTGGAAGCAATGGTGGAACATATACAATTAACTAACAAAATTCTATTTGGGGGTGGGGGTGAGAATGATTTAGAATAAGTAGAATTTAAAAATTGCAGGGAAAGGGGATGTTAATTTTTTCCCTTTTGTTCCCATGTGTATTATATCCAGATTGTTCATCCCTAGGCAAAGGAAAGTAAATGGAAGAAAAGGGATTATATAGAACAGGAGAGCAGGGTTCAAATTTCCACTTAGCCATGGAAACCCACTGGGTGATCTTGGGCAAGTCACACTCTCTCAGTCTCAGAGGAAGACAAAGGCAAAAAACCCTCTGAACAAATCTTGCCAAGAATACCCCACAATAGCATTGCATTAGGGTCACCATAAGTCAGAAGCAACTTGAAGACACACAACACCATGCTTCAACCTCAGAGTAAGAGCCACTGAAGTCAAGCAGTTTTATTCCAAGACACTCCCTCCCAAATTAAGGGCGAAACTGCTATTCTGTATACCTAAACCTGAAGTCCATGGGGCTTGAGCAGGCCTGTATTGCATTGTGCTATATAAATATTCAAAAGGGCTAGGAATACTTGGGGAAAAAAACATTTAAAGCTGAAATGGTAGAAAGGAAGTGTTTATTCTAAATCTCTCTCTGGCTTTTCTTCGCAAACGAAGATTCAGGAAGGACTCATCCCGTGCTTTCTGCAAGCGCACTGATGACTAAAAAGGCCAATCCGAGATAAACAAATCCGGTTGCAGAAAGCACAGCAGAAGGTCTCCTTGAGTGATGTTTCTGGGTTGTGATTCTTTCTGCATTGTTGTTTCTCTTCAAGACTTGTTCGGCATCATTTCTCAAATAAGGCTGCAGCATTGTGGATAGTGCATCACCATGCCTCCTGATGTGAGGCCATGGCGGACCATTGTTGGTGATCAATTTGACCGAGCCTGAGATGTTGCTTCAGGGAGTCCTTGTATCGCTTTTTTGGAGCGCCCCTCTTACGCTGACCCATGGCGAATTCACCGTACAATACTATTTTGGGGAGGCAATGGTCCTCCATTCTAGAAACGTGCCCTGCCCAGCGCAGCTGTGTTCTCAGTATCATGGCCTCAATGCTGCTGATCCCTGCTTGCTCAAGGACAGCAACATTCGTCACATAGTCAGTCCAGTGTATATTTAGGACTGTGCGTATACAGCGCTGATGAAAGCGTTCGAGGAGTCGTAAGTGGTGGCGATAGGTGACCCATGTTTCAGACCCATAAAGGACTCGATGGAGTCTATAAGACTCTAAACTATCTAGTTCGTGAGCTACTCTTCTCTGATGATGATGATGCCCTTGTTGCCCACACAGAAGCAGCTCTGCAGTGCCTAACATCCTGCTTCGCAACAGCTGCAGAGCTGTTTGGGCTGGAAGTCAACCTGAAGAAAATGGAAGTTCTTTACCAGCCTGCACCACAGGATGAACACCATCATCCCCACATCGCCGTCGGCAAATCTGTGCTTAAGTCCATTCAGCAGTTCACCTACCTGGGAAGCATCATCTCCTCAGATGCCAAGATTGACAAAGAGATCGATCACAGATTAGCAAAGGCATATAGTGCATTTGGAAGACTTTACAAAAGAGTCTGGAGTAATAAACACCTGAGGCGAAGCACAAAAATCAGTGTGTATAGAGCCATTGTACTGTCTGTTCTCCTTATTCTAAATAAGGACTATTTTATCTGGCTAGTAAGGCATTGTACAACTTGGATATCATAATGATTTGGGGAAGGAAAGCAACAATGGTCATCACACAGTCATACTGATGACCGTAATTGCTCCCAGTTTGAGAGAACCGATACATGCTGAAAGAATGAGTGGAAGATTAGAGGTGGGAAAAGGAATTTTTATGAGACGTTATGTTAGTATGGTAGCTATAGCAATTTAACCCAAAACAGAGCAAATTAAAAACTGTTGCTGAAGCATTCACAGATTTAGGAAGTATATATTTATGTGTGGATTCCCTAACAGCTCAAGTGAAGTGGTTTGCTTCCAGAATAGGTCAAAGAGCACAAATCTGGTACATAGTAAAGGAAATACCATGACCAGCAAATACCATCACCAGCAGCTTTTTTTATTAGCCTTACACTGTTATAATATATTAATGTAAAGTGTGAGCTGAGAGGAGAGGCCACATTTTCAAGTTACAGAGGGGATTCTTCTGTATTTATTACAGTATTTCATTGATCAAACAGATTTATCAATCGTGTTTCAACTGACCAGCCCACAAATCATATCTAATAAAATGTCTTAAAATCATGTTTGTTTCCCCCCCATGTTTAATAGCCAGTTTAAAACCTCAAAATTCTCAGCTCTTAGGTCTGACATCCATTTTTTCTCTCTTTTCTTTAAAAAGGTCAGTCCACTTTTTTTTCCTGCCCTGTCTTCCAACGGTCCCAGGCTGTGTACAATACAGTGTGTCACTTTTATGATATTCTTTGTTTTAATTAGCAAGCATAAACTCCTTTTCCCCTTTTGCTTTTTTAGTGGCTCCTGTCTAATCCAGGGACAAGCCAGTGTCATAAATTTCAAAGCTGTTTGACTTAGCTAGTATCAAATCAGAATCAGCTCTTTTATTTGAGAATGGAATTGTGTCATGTTATAATTTGTCATGGTTGACTACACTACACAGGGAAAGGGGTTGTAAATTTTGATGTAGTGCAGCTGTATAAATGGTTATGCAAGTGTCAGTATTTAATTGGCTAGCTGAGTATTCTTTTTTCTTGATCTGATTGGGTGTTTGGGTCATATTGCAGTGCATATAGTATTTTAACATATTCTTGAAATAAGTATGCACAAATTTCATTAAGGAATTATATATACTGGTATTTTTTCCTGGACTATACATATGAAAAAGAGAAACTTCTTCATATGTACATCTGATAGTTTAATTCAGACATCATACCAAACCATGGTAAAGAAGCTTAAATACAACTGTGTTTAGATGTACCATAAGCACAGTTAAATTTAAGTACTGTATATAAATGTGAACTTTGGCTCTTATACTCCCTTTTGTCCTTGCTTCTCCATACAGTTGTGCATGGTGACTGGACTATCTAATAATGATTACCGGAACATCTAACCATAGTTTGCTGTTATAGCTCAACCTGGCAAACTATGATTTGCACAAACCATAGTTTTCCTGAAGCCAGATATTATTTGTTTGTTTTTTTAGGATTAAGATTTTTACACTACTTTTCATCTCAGGGCTTCTATAGCATCTAACAATAAATTTAAAACAAATATAATAACAAAACAAATACAATAAAAATTAATAAAGCAGCTATAGCAAAGTATCGAAGTATAAAAGCAGTGTAAAAGTTTGAAACTGAATTGTAATCCTGACCTCCAGGCAAACTATGGTTTGTATCTGAATCTGGAAAAGTTACTTTGGGGGACTACAATTCTTTAAATCCTTGAGTCAACATGGCCACTAGCCATGCTGTCTGGGTGACTCTGGGAACTGTAACCGCCCCTTACTTTTCCAAGCTCTGGTTTGTACCAACCACAGCTTTCTTGGTTTGGTTTCAACAGCAAATCGTGGTTCATTACCAACCACATTTAAAACCTTCCAGTCACAGCACATGGTGGGAGGATAGAAGGCTAAATAGACAAGGAAGCATGTGAGCGTAAGCATCTCATTTGGTTGAGTGCACAGTACTTCAGTAGCATCTATCTATCTAGCTAGCTAGCTAGCTAGCTAGCTATCTAGTGTTAGTACCAGGCATGAATTGACAAATTGTTGCTTGCAATCAGCCAGGAAAACAGAAAAAGAATTATTTTTAAGTGTGTTTGCCAGCCAGAGTTGACAAAACATAGGAACTGTCTAAATGATGAGAATAATATTAACAGGATGCGAACAGAAAGTGATCTGTTCATACAGACATTCGCACAAGTATGTGTCATTAGGAAGGGGGGCAGCCAAATCCACCACAAATGCTCTGTGTGTAGCATCTGGGGCTTCATCCAGATTTTCTTAAAAGCTCATTATGACATGTGAATGTGCAATTGTTTGGACAGTCGCATTCGTGCAGATACGAACAGGCAGCACAATCTGATTGGCTGGACGAGCATGGGAGCAGGGCTAGCAAACAGGAAGAGTGGCTGCTGCCATCATGTTGGATTTTCGGCTAAGTGAGGGTCCAGTAAGTCGATCAAATAGCGATCTTATACTTTCTTAAAAAAAACCACAAAATATTGCATGTGCACCCCATGGGACGCTGTTCTTTTTTTTTAATTGGTGGCGGCAGATTTTAAATTGCGAATAAATCACTTGTGGCTGCCATCTTGGCTAGGAGGTCATGTGGAGTTTAGGGGAGCTCTTTTGACCATGGAGACAGATCACATCGTTGTGAATGCCTGCTTTTTTTTGAACATGTTCGTATTTCCCCCCCTCGCATAGACGGGACCATAGGTACTCCACCAATAGAAGTCACAGTTACTACAGACTAGAGGGCAAATCATAAGGAATATTAATATAGTGAATTTTGAATATTTGGAGCATCTGCACTGCAGAAATAATGCAGTTTGATACCACTTTAACTGCCGTGGCTCAGTGCTATGGAATCCTGGGGTTTGTAGTTTGTTGTGGCACCAGAGCTGTCTGACGGAGAAGGCTATTTCACAAAACTACAAATTCCAGAACTCTCATAGCATTGAGCCATGGCAGTTAAAGCAGTGTCAAACTGCATTCTTTCTGCAGTGCAGATGCAGCCGGAGTTTACTTCCTTGGATGCATGGAGGAAGTAGACTAAATCTATGAAAGCTTAGGCTTCAGCTTCTTTCTCTCAGTTAGTCTCAAAGGTGCTTCAAGATACCTTTGCATACTGATAGTCCAGACTAACACAGCTATGTCTTTGAATTCTACCTGAATATTTGGTAGCTCACATCAAGACTGATGTCCTAAAATATGACTGGGGTTCTAAACTATGCTATTGCTTGAATTGAGCTGCTGCATTTAAAGGGGGAAATTCAAATAGAATGATATATATGAAATCACATTAAATATATATCTGGGATATAGTGTAGCAGTGTTTATATATGTAACTGGTACATCCATTGTTTTCTGACTGTAATAACAAATAATAAATCTATGCCACCACATTTATATACTAGGTCTACATTTTAAACTATTTTCCCCCCAGTGAGGTCCGAGTAAAGATGAATTTTGGGATCTTTGATCATAACGGCTGAAGCAAAGGTGAATAACATATGCATCGTAAACATGCCATAACATAGTGCCATAGATACAAGTGTGCTCAGACTGCATTCCATTTAATTTCTCATTGTCTGTTCCTTTTCTGGTATTCTAGTACCCTTACTGTACAACTGTGTTTTCTATCCCCAGAATCACAAACTTAAATATTGTTTTTAAATTGCATCTCACAATTATGTCACAATAAGTCTAAAAACAAGAAAAGCTCTTCTTTAAAAATATCTCCCATCCATCTACACAAAGTAGGCACATTTGGATGCAAATGTTAGCACATTTACCACCTTGTTCTGTATTCTAAAATAAAATAACCATCAGTGCTGGATAATGATGGATAAAAAATATAACATAACATAACATAATATAATATAATATAATATAATATAATATAATATAATATAATACAATATAATATAATGATGGATAATGATAGATAAAAAATAATTTTGTAAGTAATCCTTGAATTGCTCTTCCTTTCCATTTAATACTTAGAAATTGAGGGCTCTTCTTGTTTCAGCACATAAAAATAGACAAGGGACCAGAAACAGGTTTGACTTTATGTTTTAAATATTAATTGCTTCTTAAGGTGACGTGATAGAGGTAAATGCCAGAAAGGGAAAGGCAGCCTGGATTCTTAATGCAGCAACATTAATGTTTTTCTGTGAGAATAAAAGAGTGTTCTATGAACCTAAAACAGTATTTACACTTGTGAAAATAAAAATTAACCTCTTTCAAAAGTCAGAAATACGTTTATGGGGTAAGAATTTAAGCTCAAATAAGAAATGTTGTGTACTTAAAAGAGGGGGCACCTGGATTTGAACCAGGGACCTCTTGATCTGCAGTCAAATGCTCTACCACTGAGCTATACCCCCTTCCCTTGTATGCTGCTTCAGTAGAGCTATCTTATTTGCTTTACATCATACCTAGAATGCTGGCTGTAGTCAAGTGATTAGTTTTATTTGTATGTGGCAAATGTTCATTGAGTACTGCATATATATCCTGCCACAAATTATAATTATATTTCATTTTTCACAATTTGAAATGGTTTCTTTTGTCACTTTTCTAATATATCCTCCTCATGTTGATACATGCAGACTACAAATGCAAGAGAATATATCTACTTGACATCAGGAAAGAATCATGGGTTCATCAGGCATTGTATGCACACTTTCAAGCTCGTCTTGCAAATATTAACAGGCAGAAGGACAGCTCTGATTTTCAGGCTACTGAATTCAGTAAAGCAATATATAATTGGGACTTAACAAATTGGCAGTATGCAGTGCGTCTAAACAGGGTCTTAACCAGACCATCATGCCCTTTTTCAGAATACTCTATTAGCCCCCTTTTCCATTCCCTTGCCACAGCAAACATTGGCTATATAACATGTTTAGCTCTGATTAGTCTCCACTCCACATACTGCACTACATTTTTTCCTTTCAAGAATGTGTACTGTTGCAAACCACAGAATTTCTCCATGACTGCAGATACCTCCTTCTTGTGTATGGATGATGCTATTTGGCTGTGTAGGGACTGGCACTCAGATTTATCAGTAATATATACAGTATGTTGCATGCCTTCAATTTGTTTCCAGTTTATGGTGACCATAAAGCAAACCTATCACAGGGTTTTCTTTGCAATATTTGTTCACGGGGGGGGGGGGTGTTGCCTTTGCCTTCCTCTGAGAGTAATATGCATACTCATATCTATCCTGTTCAAGAAATACATCCTTAGAATCCCTTTCCTGCTGGAATCTGTTCCAGTGCTGGTTTTCTGTATTATGAAGATTAGGGTAAAGGTGAAGAATTCCATTCTGTTCCATGATGGTCTTCCTAAAAGTTACAATGACAGGACAGAACCAATATTGATAGCGAAGTTAGAGAAGTGATGGGGAACCCGTGGCTCTCCAGATACTGGTGGTCTCCAGCTACCATCAGCTCCTGCCATCGGGGAAATGAACAGTGAACATCTGAGCTGTAGTCCAACACTTTGGAAGGCCACAAATCCCTTGCTGTAGAATACCAGCCTGAAATTTTCACTAGTCAGATCTGCTAATCTGGTACAACAGACAGGAGGAGGACTTTAGTTTGCATTGGGAAGGATAGATTTAAGTTCCATACATGTTAGAGTCTCATTGCTGACTGTATTTTGGAGTACAGTAATCTGCTTTCATGCATGTTTTTTTCAGACTAGTTCTACTGTGTCAATTAAGCTTACTCCTATGTCAATGTGCATAGTATTACAGCTTCAGGAGTGAAATCAATGGGATTTAAACATACTTATCTAGGCATTGGATTGCAGCTTTTGTGTGTCCTTAAGCAACTTGCTATCTAGGTCTACTGCTAGAAATTTTGGAGAAAGAAAGGATTAAGTTACACAAGGCAATAGTCCAATCAATATGGAACAATCAGAATCTAGGAAGCTGCAATCCTCAATACATTTACTGAGGTAAGCACATTGAATAAATGTAGGATTTACTTATGAATCAACACAGAAAGTGTTGGTTTTTTTTAGATCTACCAAATATTACAGCGTGGCGTAGTGGTTTGAGTGCTGGACTGTGAAAACCAGGGTTCAAATCCCTGCTCGGCCATGAAAACCCATGGGTGACCTTGAGCAAGACACATTCTCAGCCTCAGAAAACCCAGTAACAGGGTTGCCTTAGGGTCGCCATAAGACAGAAACAATCTGAAGGCACACAACAACAAATTTAACTCCATAGCATTTAAAATACCATAAATGTGTAATGTTTGACCATTATCCCACTCTGGCTAGAACATGAGACAGTGGAAACAGACTTATGTCTTACTGAGCCATGGGAATAATACTGCCTCTTTGCTTTTATCGATGCATCCAATGGGCTAGAAAAAACAACCCATTTTTTTTTTTATGAAAGGGAAACATCTAGGAAAGAAGCCTGATGTAACATTTAGGGGGCTCATGCCTGAAGGCCCCTTATAGTAGCCCTTTTGCAATCCCATCAACAAAATGGAAATAAGAAAGCATTGTTCTAGAAATATGGCTGCTGTAGACAGCACATCAGTTTCAATGGTAGAGTGCTTTCTAAATGAATGTGTGCAGATGAGATATGATGATGGACATCTCTGTACATGTGAAAGACAGCATACATAACTAATAATAACTGAAGCAGGTAGATGTATCATTTAGTACTTTTGCTGGACTTTGCTAGAACATGTTCTACATGACTCAAAAAGCTGGAAATGCTTACACCAACTTTATTTGCCTCAGACCCCTTCAGCTTCCTGCCCAAAGCTTCATAGTCAGAGGTGATCTACTAAAAGGTGTTCTTGGCTGTGTTGTTGGTACCCGCATGAATATGGAGAAAGGGGCACTGTTCTGTGTTCTTGATTAGTTTTGGCTAGTTGTCAGTGACATCCTGGATGTGTGTGCCAGGAAGACAGCACACTTCTCGATTCATCTTGTCAGGCTGGCACGCAGGTGCCTCTATACCCTTGAGCAATGAGTCTTCAACCACCAGCACCTTTCTTTTCTTCTTCTTGTGGTTGGCGGTTACCTTGATTCCTTCCTTGGTGTGCAGTATCCCTTGTTGCTGGTTTTGTTTGAGCTTCTTCACTGCTGCTATCCTCCTGAAGAAGTAGGAAGCGATTGCTTAGTTGGAGATGTTGTGAATGTCTTCTGTACACTCTGCTCCTGACAGTGACTTTCTTCCATGGTGTTTCCTCACTGTTACAGGTCTCTTCATTTCCTCTGCAGTCTCTTTCTGTTGGTTTTGTATTGTCAGTTCTCCCTGTGTGCTATCCAGGAAGTCCTCCTGTTCTCTGATGCATTGAAGAGACTTGAGATGTAGCTGTAGAACCTTCTCTTCCAAGAGTAGCAATTTGTGCTTGCTGCACGTGTAGTTGGTGATGTTTTCTGGCAAGAAGACAAACATTGTGCATACATAGATTTTCCTTGGTTTTTTTTTTCCAGGCTGTGAGGTCATGTTCTGGAATAGTTTCTTTCTGACGTTTCGCCTGCATCTGTGGCTGGCATCCTCAGAGAATGGTTGTGTAGGTGTGTGTGTGGAGTTTATATGCTGTGAACCTGTTGGGGAGTACTGTATATGTAAATTTGTGTAATTGAATGGTTAGTTTCTGGGTATAGAAATGCAAGACTCGTTACTGTCCGTTTGACTAATGGTTGGTTGATTGACCATTATCTGCTGGGAATCCCCCTGTCCCTGGGTGGAATTCTTTTATAAGTGTTGAGTTTTGATTCTATTGTATTTCAAAACTGGGAGCCAGATTTTGTTTACTTTTAAGGTTTCTTCCTTCCTGTTGAAGTTGTCCAGGTGTTTGTGGATTTCAATAGCTTCTCTGTGCATTCTGACCTGATAGTTGTTGGCCTAGTCTAGAATTTCTGTGTTTTTAAATAGCATTTTGTGTCCAGGTTGGTTTATAACATGCTCTGCTACTGCTGATTTTTCTGGCTGACCCAGTCTGCAGTGTCTCTCATGTTCCTTGATTTGTGTTTGCAAAAAATCAGCAGTAGTAGGAAAAGAGAAAGACCACTGATGGAGAAACTCCATCAAGGTACCCACAGGCCCAGAGCTTGCACGACCTGAGTAGGGCTGTTGATGACAGGATGACTTGGAAGTCCATTGATAGGGTCGCCATAAATCAAAGTCAACTCGACAGCAACTAACTACAATCCCCCATATCCGCTGGGAATTGGTTCTGGGGGGCCCTGTGGATACCAAAAACTGTGGATCATAGCGAATGCCATTGAAAACAATAAGACTTCCAGTATAATATACCATAGAGTTGCCTTGGAGGACCTATAAAATGGCTGGAGAGGACATATTTTCTAGGAAGGCTCTATGGTAGGTGTGCTGTTTTGTGTCCCTCGGATAACTGAATCAGTGGATAACGAACCAGTGGATACGGGGGTCCTACTGTAACAATATACATGAGCACTAACACATCCCACAATTCCTGACTGGAAGAACTTCCTAAGGGTCAACCTGTAGATTTTCACAGTGGTCCTAAACCTAATCCTTCAGCAGCCACCTGAACTGAACTGTCACTAACGCGCCGGCTACCGTCGCTAACGCCTGAAGGCGCTCTCAGCTCCCGCCGCTCGAGGGCCTGCCTCCCTCCTATTGGCTGAGCGAAAGAGGAGGCGGAGCCACTGAGTCGGAAGGGTCTCCTCTACCGACATAGTGGGCGGGGCCTGGTCTGGTGACATCATCAAACGCTGCCTCTGCCGCTGAAGCCGGTAGGATCGCCGAACGGGGAAAACGCACAAGCCCTCAAGTCGGCGGGCGGCGCGCCAGGTAAAAGGTGGCTCTCGCGCGGGGTCGCTCCTCCGGCGGGCAAAGGGGGGAGCGGGACGGAGGGAGAGCAGCCGCCCCTCCCGGCTCCAGCGCGAATTCTCCCTTCCTCAGCATTCACGAGTCCCGGAGCCCTTCCCTTCCTCCGAAGTCTTGAGGCGAACCTCATGGGCGAGAAAGCGCTCAGTGTTGCCCCACTTCTGGAGGGAAGCAGCCACTGCTCCTCCTTTTCCTTTGGTCACCACAGAAGGAAGGAATGGGCCCATAAGGGGGGAGACTAGTTACACTACACTGTTATAGCGCTATTGTTCCGCTTGAACTGCTCTGGCTGCCTCCTGTCGATTTCTGGGGTTTGCAGTGTAGGGAGGCCTAGAACTCTCTGGCTGAAGATGCTAAATGCCCCTCCCCCTAAACTACAAATCCCAGGATTACACAGGAGGCAGCCAGAGCAGTTAAAGTGGAATAATAGCGCGACAACAGTGTAGTGTGATAATTCTGGGTCCCCCGTTGGCTGCTTGGTCACCCCCCTCTTTCCCTCCCTCATCCTTACACACACACACCCAGGACAGTGTAAGGTTGGGGTGTGGAAGCTGCAGCTTTCTTTATCTTATTGGCACCCCAGTAATGGGGACCTTGCTTAGTTAACCGGATGGGCTTTGCTTTGCTATGCCACGCAGACACTGGCGTCCTGCTAGTCCCAACAGAAGTATGGCGTGGTAAGTCAGTGCATAGATAAATCCCATTAATTCAGAGGGTTTCCTCTAGTTGGGATTAACAACAGGATTTAGGCCAGAGAGAGACAGATATTGGGTGTGATGCGGCAGCCATTGCCATCCCATATAGCATAGCTTTTCTCTCTACAACGGGTTAGACAGGCCATGGTTGCTGTGCCCTCTGGTTATTTTCCTGTTCTTTCACTCTGCAACACACTACTTACTTTCTCTTTGGGCAATGCAACAAGGATTGGAGTCTCTCTCCTACTATACAGTTACGGCACTTTGATACCACTTTCTTGGCTTTGTTTTATGGCATCCTGGGATTAGTAGTTTCATGGGGTATGTAGAATTCACTCAGAGCGCTAGTGTCTCACTACACTATAAATCCCAGGATCCCATCTGCTAAATCCATGGCAGTTAAAGTGGTGCTGTAGTGCTATAATTATGCAGTGTGAAAAGGGCAACCAGAGGGAGGGAGCAAAAGAAAGCTGTAGCCTCCCTACTTGACCTCTTACTGGGTGATAATGGGAAAAAAGTGTGAGTGAACAAAAGATGTCATTTATTGCAGGAGGAACAGCCACTGCCAACAAACCTGTTCGCTTGCACTGGTGGATGTACTAGGTGGGCCCAGTCTCCACTATCTTATTGCTCAGAGGTGGAATGCAGGTGGATGAGTGTGAGGATCCAAATGCTACTCCTCACATAATAGCTACTTTCTCCCTCCCCCTCAAGGGTCTCTCTCAGGACCACTTTTCTGAAACCAATTTATTATACAGTCCTGTGCATGTTTATTCAGTAATGGATTACACTAAAGTCAGTAGAAGTCAAATAGGTTTATTAAACACACTGACTAGGAGTATGCCTCAGTGAACACAGTGTCACTTCTGTATAAATGTGCATAGAGCGCTCCATCCTTCCATATAGCCAAGCAGTTTATACATCACCACATATTGTTCAGTTAATTAACTGAAAGCATGTTCAGCTGCTCTTCACCAAAAAGTATCCCAGTATGGCTTACATTCTTATTTATTATTGTATTATTATTTTTATTAATTTATTAGTTATTTATTATTTTATGCTTTCAAGTTGTTTTCAACTTGTGGCAATCCTAAGGCAAACCTATCATGGGGTCTTCTTGGCAAGTTTGTTCAGAGGGGTCTTGCCTTTGCCTTCCTCTGAGGCTGAGAGAATGTGACTTGTCCAAGGTCCAGTGGGTTTCAATGCCAGAATGGGGAGTTGCAGTCCAATGCTCAAACCACTACACCAGCTCTCCATGATGTATATACAGTCAATAAAAACAAGACATAGTGTAGCATGGATTAAACACCAGGGCTGAAATGCAGAGTCTGTATATACCTCAGGGAATCGAGTGTGTGTCAGGTGATGGGACAGCAGTAAATATAACCAAGCTCAGCGCTTGGACAGGCATAGATATGCTGGTTCCCAGGCTGAGTGCTGTTTGTGGGAGCTGTCTTATTTTGAAAATGTTTCATAAGGTGACTACCTGGGCATGGACATGGATACCAGATGTTAACTTTACAGTATTTATAATATGCCTTTCTATAACAAAATGATGTACTGTATTTGTTTAGTATCAGGGCTATAGAAATAAAGCTTGTTTTATTGCCAAAGGATGCATCTACACAGTAAAAATAATGCAGTTTGACACTAAGTGTTGTAGCTACATCCTATGGAGTCCTGGAATTAATAGATTTACAAGATCTTTAGCCTTCTTTGCCAGTGTGCTGGTGCCTCACAAAGCTACAACTCCCAGGATTTTGTAGGATGGAGCCACAACAATTAAAGTAGTGTCAAACTACATTATTTCTACAGTGTAGATGTACCCAACATCATAATGGTTCTAGGTTTAAAATGTGAAACTGCACATGCTCACAAGTCTCTCTCTCTCTCTCTCTCTTTCTCTTTCATAGAGTTTGTAAAGGCTTCTTTTTTTCTATCTATAAAACATCAGTGTAGAAGCAGTTGTAAAGTATGGAACGATAGTGTGTGCAGGGGAGCACTTAAACATAGGTTTGTGCTTTACAAATGAAGTAGTACACATGGCCATTGAAAGCCACTTAAGTGGAGAATCTAAAATTACCCTAAAATTACCTGCACTACCCTAAAAGACATGTTGCAAAAGGAAAATGGGACAGGGAAAAGAGGAAGAGGCAATTGGAAACAGCTGTTCCTAATGTTAAACATTAATACTTATAACGACCACACATAATAGAAGCCATTCAAGGACAGGAAGAGCATCCAAAAGAAGGTGTGTTTTTCAGGACAGCTGGCAAAGTGATCCTACTGTCCATCTCTCCCTCTGCTACATCTTGATGGAACATTTCATCCTTTCTCCATCCCTTCAATGTGTACATTTAACAATGCATATTTGCATCCTCATTTTACTTCACCATAAATATGCATTTAAAAGATGAAGGGAAAATATGTAACATGTCACTGTTTTAACTTCTTGATTACAGGGCGCTTACTGTGTTTTCATGTATGTAGTATTTGCATTAATATATGTTAAAATAATTAAACTATACTGAATATATGGGAAATTTTTTCTTTTAATTACAGTATTCTGATTTTTAAAAAAATCTCTCCAAAAATGTGTAGAAGCATGTTAAGTGCCTGCTTTTCAAAATGATGTTTTGATTAATTATGATTTTATGTACTTTTTTCTGTATAATCCAAGCAGCATTAAGTTGTCTATTGGAGTGGAAATGCAGGGTATAAACAATGAAGCACAAACTAATGTGTTTTAAGTGATCTTGACCATGCATCTTGTCGGTGTGGGCCTTCAAGTTGTTTCTGATTTATGGCGGCCCTAAGATGAACCTATCACAGGGTTTTCTGAGGGCTGAGAGTGTGTGACTTGCCCAAGGTAACTCAGTGGGGTTTCATGGCCAGGCAGGGATTTGAACTCTAGTCTCCAGAGTCATAGTCCAACATTACGCCAGCATCTTAGAGCTGGTTAAAAAAATGATGTTGTCCACATCATAATCTTTGTAGGGACTTGCTGTGATTCCTCCAATGTAGAAGAGGACAATACATGGTCCCCCAGATGTTATTGAATTGCAGTTCCTGTCTTCCCTCATCATTGGTTATGTTGGCTAGGGCAAAACATCTGGAGGGCCACAAGTTACCTTCCCCTGCTGTAATGATACTGATTTGTAGATAGTGATTTAATAATGTAAGAGCCTTGGTGGCTGTGTATTCTACACTCCTTTGAATGCCTTCTGTTTATAGTTACAATGTCCATGGGTGCAGTGGAAGCCCCACATGAATTCAAGAAGATTGCATTGGAGCTGACAATAAAGTATGCTTCTCCTAATGGGTGTTTCCTTACCGTCTTCTTCTGTACACATTCATTCACCCATGTTCCTTTCTATAACCTGTCAACTCTGTAACCTGTGATATTTTATAATCCTACGCCTGTTTATATCAAAACCCCAACAATTTATATAATTTAGAATTGTAAAGGAATTCACAACTAAAGCATCCCTGACTGGTGGCCATCAAATCCCTATTTAGAAACTGCCAACAAAGGAGATTTTCCTTGGGTTTTTTCTGGGCTGTGAGGCCGTGTTCTGGAAGAGTTTGCTTCTGACGTTTCGCCTGTAATTCTGGTTTGCCAGTAATGGACTGGATGAGGGTGAACAAATTTGAAACGTAATCCAGACAAGACAGAAGTGCTCCTGATGTGTAAGAAGGCAGATCAGGGAATAGGGATTCAGTCTGTGCTGGATGGTGTTACACTCCCCCGGAAATCTCAGGTTCACAGCTTAGGTGTGCTCCTGGACTCTGATCTGAACCTGGATACTCAGGTTTTGGCTCTGGCCAAGAGTGCATTTGCAGAGTTAAAACCAGCTGCACCTGTTCCTTGAGAAGTTAGATCTGGCTATGGTGAAACATGTGTTGTGTCATCCCATGTGGATTACTGTAATGTGCTCTATGTGGGGGCTGCCTTTGGAAACTGTTCAGAAACTTTAGGAAGTCTAACATGCTGCAGCCAGGCTGTTAACCAGGGCTGGTTACAGGGATCATGTATCTTCCCTGTTGAAATAGCACCATTGGCTACTGGTCTGTTACTGGGCAGATTTCAAAGTGCTAGTTTTAATCTTTAAAGCCCTACACAGCTTGAATCCAGACTACCTGAAAGAACATACCTCCTTATAAAAGGCAGTACGAACCTTAAGATCTGCAGAGGAGAGCTTTCTCTCAGTCCCACCACCTTCATAGGCATGGTTGGCATAGTTGCAACTGTGTTGCAATTATGCAGACAATGCTATACTGTACTGTGTACATTTTCTCTTCTGATTTGCTGGTTCTCGCTGACGTTTGGTAAACAGTTTTCCAGGTATCCTACTGGATTTTGCATGTATGAATATCTTGTCTCTTTGTCTCATCTTCTTCTCCCAAGCTGCTTAGAGAGCTTCAGCTATGTATGCAACGCAACAGAATGTAACATAATAATTCCCTCAACCATTCATAGGGTTATCTACTCACCTTGGCTTTAGGCAACATCTTTCCTTCTGCCTTTGTCCCCCAATGACCATAGATAAAACTGAACTTGGCTCCTCATCACCATACCCAAAGGTTTTGCATTTTTATAGCTGTTCACAATACCAATGCTCTTCATAGCTATAAAAGTCTGATCCTAGGCACTTCACTCCACACATCTGATGAAACAGACCTAAGTCTACAAAAGCTAATGTTACCAACATTGCTCTCTCTGTCTCAAAGGTGCTCAAGACTCCTTTGAATAATACCATAATATTTTATTATGTAGCTTATTTACTTGGGAGGAAATGTGCAAAGATGGTAGATTTGGCCATATCTGTAGTTCTGTTATATTTTTAGCATTTCCTCAAATCATAAAACTCAAATGGAATTCCATGAAAACTCAAAAAACCAGCATCTACATGTTTATTAACAAAGTGTATCTCAGCCATCTTTTATCCTTTCATAATGTTCTACAAATCTTGTTCGATCATGATCACTTCATAAATGAGGATGAACTAGCCTTGCTGCTAGTTATATATTTAAATGCTGAAGTTGATAATTAACATGTCAGCAATGAAATGTCAGCAGCAAAACAACAACAACAACTTTATACAAGAGCAAACAAGATAAACAGGTTATCAGGAGACTGGAGTATCAAGAGAAATTTCAGTATTCAGCAAGAAAAAAAAACATAAGAAAAAATATTAAATGTGCCGAGAAGCTACCAAGGAGTAGGGCACTGAAACCATGCTTTATTATATATTTGTTTATCACTTTTAATATCACAAGCCCAACTATATTTATTGCTGTTCATTGGGTTCTGTTGCATGAAACTCATCATTTCCCTCTTGCAATTTCATCAAGCTGGAAATGGGCTCCTTTGCCAGCATCCCTGCTCACAGGAACCCATAGACCCACCTAGCCTGTGAGCATGAGTGTGGGCTGAACTACCATCAACATCATCTCTTCATGTAATCCACTGTTCTGAAGATACATTCCTATTCTTATAGATCTTATATAAGCCTTGTGACTTAGTGGGGTAAAAATGTCTCACATAAACAAATTCATAATAATCATTATGCCAATTACAAACATTACGAAGATGGCCATATCCAAAATTTCTGCAAGTTCCTGGTGGATGGATGGATAGCCATTCCTTTGAAAATTACTTATATGGGAATGAGGAAAGGTTGAGGGAGCTGGTTATGCTTAAGTCTAAAGAAGGGAAGACTGAGAGGTGATATACAAGCTGTCTTTTAATATCTGCATATAGGGCTGCCATGTGGAAGATGAAGGAAGCTTGGTGGGTTTTTGTTTTGTTTTGTTGCTGTTGCAGAGAGTAGAACCAGAACTAATTAATTCAAATGACAAGAAAAGAGATCTGAATAAACGTCATAAAGAACTTCCTGACAGAAATGACTGTGGACTGGATTATCTAGGAAGGGAGTGAACTCTCCTTTGTTTGAAATCAAAGGTTTTCACAGCCGGCATTTCTCGTTTTTTTTCCGGGCTGTGAGGCCGTGTTCTGGAAGAGTTTGCTTCTGACGTTTTGCCATGGTATTGAAAGTCATTGAGAGGTCAAACAGAACCAACAGGGACACACTCCCCCTATCTAGTTCCCTGCATAGGTCAACTTCCAAGGCAACCTGTCCCATAACCAGGCCTGAAGCCAGATTGAAATGGATGTAGATAATCCATGTCATCCAGGAAAGTCTGGAGCCAAGAGGCCACCTCTTATTCTAATGCCATGCCCAAAAAAGGGATATTGGATAATTCTCGAGTATAGCAGGGTCCAGGAAGCACTCCACCCCCCAATAATGGCCTCACCACTACCTCTTTTAAAAAAGAAGGAAACTTCCCTTACCCAATCCACCAGTTCCCCTCAGCCTGCTTTCAACAGCCAGGAAGGGCATGGGTCTAATATGCTCATGGTTCTCACCTCTCCAAGGATCCTGTCCACATCCTCAGGTTTCACAAATTGAAACATATCCAAAAATACTGGGCAGGCAGGGATCAAGGTACACCTACCAGATCTGTATCAACTACAGCATCCAAGTTCGAGTGATTTTATCTGCAAAGTGCTGTGCAAACTCTTCAGAGCTGGGGCCGATTGGTTTACATACAGCTCTTGTGGGGCAGAACATAAATGGCCCCTAACCACTTAAGACAGCTCCACTGGACAACAGTGTGCGGATGCAATGGTAGCAGTGAAGAAGGATTTCTTTAGTCTTTAGCCCAAAACAAACAAACAAACAAACAAACAAAAAAACCAAGGAAAATCTATGGATCCCGGCCGTGAAAGCCTTCAACTTCACAATTTCTTTAGTGCCACATCATAGGCTTTCCAATGAGCTCTAGCCTGTGTTCAGTCAGACTTGCTCTAAGTCTTCCACCATTGTTGCTCTAGTCTTCATCCCACTTGTTTCATCACCACCAGCTAGCTCCCTAGTGAATCAGGGTGTTTGCTTTGCTCCACTGTGGGAGGGAATGTTTAGGAGCAGTCGTATCCAGTATCCTGGCTATTTCCTATTCCAGAGGTCAGTCGAGGCTTCAACAGGATCAGCTGCCAAGGCAACAGGAAACTCCCCAAGAGCCATCAGAAACTTATCTGGATCTATAAGCCACCTGGGGTGGACTGTTTTAATTGACACCCACCCCTGCTGAGGCTCTGAGTTCCAGCGAGTCTAAACCCCACCAGGTAGTGATCTGTCTATGATAATGGAACTATAGAAAGTTCTTCCACATGCAGATCACCATCATCCTGTCTTGCACAGAAACTAGGTCCAGTGTGTGTCCTGCAGCATGGGTGGCACCAGATACTACTTCGGACAGACCCATGGTTGTCATGGAGGACATGAAGTCCTCACCTGCTCCTGACAGAGAGGTCTCTGCATAGCTGTTGAAGTCCCCCAACACAGCTAGCTGAGAAGACTCCAACACCAACTCAGCCAGCTGTTGAATTGTAATTAATTGCACAGAGCAACCCTTCTGCATTTTACAGTAATTTCAGCTCAAATTCTGATTTCCCAGTACCGTCCAAATTCTCCAAGTCACTTTTCTCCACCTTTATTTCCTATTCTTTCACTGTCATTTATCAGTTTATTAATTATCAGTTTTCTGTTTTTGCAGTTTATTTTCTCATAGTCAGATGAACTATTTGTTAACTGGACATAGCTATGCATGTGTAGAAGTAACAGATGCAAGTTATGTATTCTGATGAGAATTATTATTTGCAACCTGTAGTTAACCATGTTTCAAAAAGAAACATTAGTTATAAAGGAAATGTAAAAGTATAGTAATAGGAAACAGATTTTTTTTCCTGATCATAACTGTACAGTTGTCTCTTCATATTCGCTGGGGTTTGGTTCCAGGAAACCCCCCCCCCCGTGGATATCAAAATCTGTGAACACTTAAGTCCCATTAAATGCAATGGCATAGCAAAATGGTGTCCCTTATATAAGATGGCAAAATCAAGGTTTGCTTTTTGGATTATTATTTTTTTAGGAATATTTTCAAGTCGTGAATACTTAAATCCGTGGATACCAAATCCGTGGATATGGAGGGACAACTGTATAAACAGTGCTACAATACTGTATCTGTTTAGCTGGAAGTAAGTCCCATTGAGCTGACTTAGAAGTAAACCCCAAGGTGGGTATACGAGAACAGTCCAACTGTTACATGCTTCGCAAGCCCAAGTTTGCTTGAGAATATTGTTTTCTTTTTTGTGCTTCTAAATTTTGTTAATGCTTATGTTAATATCTGTCATAATTGCAATAAATATGAATGCATTCCTATAGTTGCTTGGGATTGTTGTGAATCAAGGGATAAAGGGTTGGGTTAGAGATGAAGTACAGAATTATTGCAATCCATTGCTTGGTTTTAGGTCAATTTATAATGTTCATGTTATCTGAAAAAATCAGCTGCCAGTGGATTTGTTTTCATAGAAAAAACAATATAATCTGTTTTAAAATTATAACTAGATCAAGCTTAGTAACATCTGTACTTTCATAAGAGATGTTAGTTGCTAGGAAAACTGATCTAATTGTGGATGGGGAAAACTATCCATACATAATAAATCACCGCTTTGGAAGATTGTCACTGAGGCTTTCCATGCTTGAGGCTTCTTGCAATGTATATATGTGCATACAAAACACTTGTAGGTCATATGCACATGGATTTAATTTGAGAGATTGGCTACATTATTTCAGTATATCCAGTCCTTGTGCTTTAACCCACGCGGGATTTCAAGGCTGGCAGAGACCAGGGTGGTTTGGACAGTGCATGCCTCATTTCCTGTTTTGAGTATGGTGAAGAGACCCTTAGCATACATCTGCAATATCTCCTACAGGCTGAGGAAATGGAAAACTTACATGCTCACAAAAGCAGTTTAAGAATTAAGAGAAGTAGTTTTCTTTTGTTATAGAGGTCTCATAAACATATCATTAGACATCTAATTTTGCTTTACATAAAAGGAACCATGATTATTTTCTGATTGAATTAGTATTCTCATGATTAGTAAAAGGGTAGAGTCCTTGCTAAGCATTTGTCTCTTTCTTTTGAGCATCTGCATCTATATAAAAACATTATACTGAGTAGCTCATTTAGTCATCACTACCTCATGTTGCTGAGTGCTTGTTCCACTTCTGACTTTAGGAAAGAGCTGCTGCGTGTTAAGGAAATGATTTTAGAAGCAGATAAAGCAGAATGCCATATTTCTGTGTCATCTGGAAGTGCACTGGAACTTTGATTGATGGAACAACTATCCCCCCTCCAAGGCCTAGGCTAACTAATCCCCCTCTGCAGATCAGTTCTAAAGATGGAAATTTTAGCAGCGCATAGATTTTCCTTGGTTTTTTTCTGGGCTGTGAGGCCGTGTTCTGGAAACACGGCCTCATAGCCCGGAAAAAACCCAAGGAAAATCTATGGATGCCAGCTGTGAAAGCCTTCGACTGCACATTTAGCAGTGCAGTTCAGAGTGCAACCTAAGCTCTTCCTCCTTAATAAAGAAATGAAGCTATGTGCATTATACAGAGTCACACCAGTGATAGACATAAACCAGTACCTGCAGTGCAACAGCTCGTGGTTAGTCTGGAATGCATAATTTTTACTAGAGATACCAGGGACTGAATCTGGGAACTTCTATATGCAAAACATTTGTTCTACCACTGAGCTACGTCTCCTCTGATTGGCTGCTTGTAGCATAACTTACAGAAAGGAATGACATGATACTTTTTCCACTTTTGCTTGTATAATTATTATCATTTATTTCTATAGCGCCATCACTATACATGGTGCTTTATAAATAAAGAAGAACAAAACCGTTCCCTGCCCTTAGGCTTACGATCTATAACAAAGTGAACATCCATTTTAAGATTGCCAAGCTCCAGAGAGGACAGGGCTCTGGTACTTTAAGAACTGTGAAGATGAGGGGAGGTTTCAGCAGGCATAGTCCACATGAAAAACTAAACTGAAATTTCTTCTTGTACAGAACTAATAAAGACACAGGACTCAGATTCCCTCTTGTGCTTGTACATCTTGAAAATTAGGCAAGTAACCACTCATATAGGTGCACAGGTATGCTTCATATGTGTGGGTATGTACCTTCAAGTTGCCTGTTGATTTATGGCAGCCCCATGAATTTCATAGCGTATATGAAATCTAGCTTCCTATACCCACCCTAAAACAGCTCTCTAGGCTGGTTCTACTTAGGATGGTTTACTCCTGAGAAAACCACCCTAGATTGAAGTGGCAAAGCCACCAATGTGGATTTTCTGAAATTTTTTGAATCTGAAGGTTTTCCAGGTCCCTGAGGTAACATATTTGACTTATATATTTAGTAAACAAAACAATAGATAAAATATATCTTACTTCTAAGTGATATTTAAATATCTGAGATTTTTCCCCACTAGCACTGAAATATTTGAAACAAAATCAACAGTGTATTTAATACGATTTTAAATGTTATTTTCAAATAAATTCAAAACCGTAATGTTATTTTTAATTAATATAAAATATTTTATAATGTCACAACTAACCAGCTTGCACTTCTCTTGTGTTGTTTAGATTATAAGGGGGGAAATGAAGTGAATGAAGAGAACATACTATCAGAACAGATGATGGTAAAATTTTAATTTTCCCCCTTCAATGCGTTGTTATTGCCGATGATGCTGCCCTTGTGGCCCACACAGAAGCAGCTCTACAGCGCCTAACATCCTGCAGAGCTGTTGGGCTGGACATCAGCCTGAAGAAAAAGGAAGTTCTTTACCATCCTGCACCACAGGACAAACACCACCATCCCCACATTGCCGTCAGTAAATCTGTGCTCAAGTCCGTTCAGCAGTTCACCTACCTGGGAAGCATCATCTCCTCAGATGCCAAGATTGACAAAGAGATCGATCACAGATTAGCAAAGACATATAATGCATTTGGAAGACTTCACAAAAGAGTCTGGAGTAATAAACACCTGAGGCGAAGCACAAAAATCAGTGTGTATAGAGCCAGTGTACTGTCTATTCTCCTTTATGGATCTGAAACATGGGTCACCTATCGCCACCGCCTACGACTCCTCAGATGCTTTCATCAGCGCTGTATACGCACAATCCTAAATATACACTGGACTGACTATGTGACGAATGTTGCTGTCCTTGAGCAAGCAGGGATCACCAGTATTGAGGCCATGATATTGAGAACGCAGCTGCGCTGGGCAGGGCACGTTTCTAGGATGGAGGACCATCGCCTCCCAAAAATACTACTCTACGGTGAACTCGCCATGGGTCAGCGTAAGAGGGGCGCTCCAAAAAAGCGATACAAAGACTCCCTGAAACAACATCTCAGGCTCGGCCAAATTGATCACCAACAGTGGTCTGCCCTGGCCTCAGATCGGGAGGCATGGAGACGCACTATCCACAATGCTGCAGCCTTATGTGAGAACTCACGCCGAACAAGTCTTGAAAAGAAACGACAACGCAGAAAGAATCACAACCCAAAAACATCACCCAAGGAGACCTTCTGCTGTGCTTTTTGCAACCGGACTTGTTTATCTCGGATTGGCCTTTTTAGTCATCAGCGCGCTTGCAGAAAGCACGGGATGAGTCTTTCCTGAATCTTCGTTTGCGAAGAAAAGCCAGAGAGAGAGAGAGGAGAGAGAGAGAATTTGCATATGTCTTTTTGATTGAGAAACCCTTTTGTTTGCTATGAGAAGTCTCTGATTCAAAATGTTAATGGATTTCTAGCTATTAAGGTGTAATTATATACCTGGAGTATTTGGCTATAAATCTGAAAAATTTTCAAGAGCATTCTCAAAAGAATATTTAAAATGTACTACTTATAAATTGATTCATTTTCTTGTAATTTACCAGAAGTGCTGATGTGAGTATAGCCATAATGTGAAAAGAACATTAATCCCTGGAGTTACATTGTACATATTAAATTATGGCTTCTAGGGGAATAAAACACTTGAGGCCATTTAGCCTTCAATCATGCTTCTCACTTAGATTCATAACAAAGACACATTCCAGTGCCATTCTGAGGTGAAGAATGAGACATGGTACATTTCCCCTCTTGAAAACTAGATAAACAGTCATACTTTTAGGTCGCAATCTTATTCCCATTCACTTGGGGATAACCTCCATTAAACTTTTGGGACTTAGTTCAGAGTAATAATGTATACAGGTGTGTAGTGGAGCCAGCACTCACATGGTAAAGACTTAGTATGTTTTAATAATCAGGGACTGTGGCCCAATATGATACTCCCTTGCACTCATTTTTTTTTATCTGATAGTATTGCATTTCTCACTGTAGCTGAAGGAGAAATGGATTTTCCCAGAACTATGTATTTCTATGAGAAACCTCTGTTGTAACCCAAGTATTTGGTGCTGGTTTGGTGTTGAGTGGCAAGAATCATTAGCTTTATAAAAGACATGCTCGTGGTGGAGATGAAAGCTGCAAGAAATATTTTTTAATTTAGATCAGCAAAGCCCAGCCTGCATTTTTGGACTGTCGTTGGGACTGTCACTATAAGGTCTATCATAATGAAAGCCTGCACTTCAAAATTTATCGCTGTACCACTGAATGTATAGGATGTTAACTGATAAGTAAGACTGAAATACTGAACGAAGGAAGAAGAATATTTAGCTTGACTTGGCGCACATATGGCCTAAAACTGGGCTGCAGAGGGTTTGGAGGCATTCCCTTCCCCCAAATCCTTCCTTTGATGAAGGGGTAATCTGTGTGTTCTTTCTGCATGGAGAAACTGGAAATGGTTATCAGGGGAAGGGGAAGGGCTAGGTTGTGTCATGTGTGAAGAAAGGGTGGAGTCCTATCCCCCGTCTACATTCAGACTTCTAGACTTTGTAGAGAGCAATGTAACCCCAGGGTTAAAACGGTTCCCTGTCCTTGCATAAAGATCATGTTAGATACTGTTCTGTTGCTTAAGCTCTTTTCTTTTCATTGACAATAGCATACAAACATAATTTTTATTCAATTTGTTCTGTGACCATTGTATAGATGAGTTTTCCTTTTAATTTTGTTTGAAAAACTCTCATCAACTGCACTTTGCATGCTTGATATGTAATTGGGTGAATGACAAATTCGGTAGCTGAATAACAAACTCAGTAGTTGAAATATGTTTTATTTCAATGTGGCCTTCTTCCATTTTTGCAGCCCTTGTTTAAATTGAGATCTCACTGATGATTGCTTCTTTTTTCTTTTCTTCGTAAGGTAAGAGACAAGTGATACACAGGCAGCTCACCATATTACACTCCATTATTATATGTACAGTTCTTTGTGACAACTGGAAAACCTATAGCACCAGCATTTCTAAGGGAAGAGAATATATATATACAAAAACCCAAGACTTTACAAATTAGGATTGTTTGCACGGAAGACTGACATACAAAGATGGAGCTAGACTTTACTAAAGATGATTTGCCTTTAATGGCCAATACTAGCCACATGCTGGTGAAGCATTACGTGTTGGATCTGGATGTAGATGTCAAAAACCAGGTGATTGAGGGCAAGATAGTTCTGTTCTTTGGAGCTGGCAGCAGGTGCAGAAAAGGAGACAGTGAACAGATGGAAGAAGTGTGTTGGTCTTGGTCAGATGAAACCTGCCGAGTTCAGGCACCTGAAAGTGTCTCCATTCCTGTGTCAAATGCAAGCGCCTGCTCTCCTGAAAGTGGATGTAATGATTTTACTGTCTGTGGTAAAGGTGAAAATGATACTTCTGATAAAAACGGTAGCCATGGCAACAGGGAAAAGGCTTCTGGGATTTCTAGTTCAAAGAACTGCTGTGACATTGAGATTCATAGGAGTGAAGATTTCTCACTGGTCCTAGACTGCTGTGATTTATCTGTGTTAAAGGTTGAGGAGGTAGATGTTTCCCTTGTTCCAGGCATCGAGAAATTCACAAGCCCTGCCAAGTTAATAGGTACATCTAAGGATGCAGGGGATCATAGGAATCAAATTGTGCATGAACTTGTGACATTACCTGCAGATCACTGGAAGGAACAGCTTCACTATTATAAGTGTTGCAGCCAAGCGCCTGCTTGCGGAGAGCTTCTGTTTGTTACTGGCCGTTGGAGCTTGGAGATCAGGAAGGCAGGTGTCCAACTGCCAAAGGATTTCCCTCATGCTTTAAGGATTTGGTACAAAACAAAGCCAGAAGGAAGATCGCTTAGCTGGACTACAGACCAGAATGACAGGTATGTATCACCTTAGCTACTTAGGTGTCATGTGCTGGATATTGCAAATAATAATCTAATTTTCAGGTTAAGTTTACATGGATTGGCAGCAAAGCAGGCAGAGTTGAGAGCTCATGATGGCTTAGTAGGATTAGAGCATGTTAAGCCCAGACTGAGTGAATGCATTTCTTAAATCTCAGTATTCTAGCCAAGGAAAAACTAATTATGTTCTGTTTGAACAGAGGCATGAGAGGCAAACATATTCTATGGAGTACTTTCACTTTGCAATAACTATCTTTGCAAGCACTATGATGAACAGTGCTGTGTAAGATATTATTTGTAGTAAATGCAAAATACAGTTTGATGTCTGAATGTTTAAATAGTCTAGATATGATTTCTCTGTTTAATATGGAGATAATTTTTGTATGTTATTTATTTTGCTTTTAGTTAGGCTTTCAGTTTAGGTTTACTGTAAAACAAAATGTACTTTTGTAGAATATGTTGCATCTATCATGTACTATAATTGTACTGTAACTATGCAGATGTAAAACACTGAATTATCTTAGACATTACACAGCTTACTGATATGTAGTGCACTATTTTCCTGAGCTATGCATCTTGCGTAGTTTTCTCTTCTCATCTGACTCACCTCAACTCTGTCTTGACTGCTCATTTATCAGCTCTTGACCTGATTCTCATTGCTATTTTGTCTGTCTAGTACAGATTACAAATTGCCTTGTCAGGAACAAATTCATTTGTATATTCTTTTTATCATCCAACATCTGAGAGATCAAGTAGATGTTTAATGGGGGGGGGGGCTTTACCAAGGCTACAGAGAAGGCTTGAGAGATACTTGACTATATCATATGTGGATTTTTAAAAGGCTAGCAGGTCTCTGTGTTAGTTTGGATCAAAGCTGGGGAAGCATAGGTAAACCCTTCCCCTTGAATTATATGTTTATTATTAATGAAAAATAATATTAATGAAATAATAATATTAATGAAATAATAAAATAATAAATAATAAATAATATTAATGAAATAATAAAAAAGGATATTAATGAAAAATATCCTAACTGGACCATGGAGTTGCTATTTACCCTGTGAGAAATAACCTGGTACCCATATTTTTTGCCCTATGGGCAAATAAAAAGTCCAAGAGGATGGAGCTGTATATATTGGGAAAATGGATTTGGGGGAAAGTGTTATGTCCCCTTTCCCCAAGGCCCAGACCAAATTGCCCTCCCTGTTGCATCTACTCTTTTGAAAACTCATCAAGGTATGATGACAGACCACCTGCTTACCAAGTTTCTCTCTCTCTCTGGCTTTTCTTCGCAAACGAAGATTCAGGAAGGACACATCCCGCGCTTTCTGCAAGCGCGCTGATGACTAAAAAGGCCAATCCGAGATAAACAAGTCCGGTTGCAAAAAGCACAGCAGAAGGTCTCCTTAGGTGATGTTTTTGGGTTGTGATTCTTTCTGCGTTGTCGTTTCTCTTCAAGACTTGTTCGGCGTGAGTTCTCAAATAAGGCTGCAGCATTGTGGATAGTGTGTCTCCATGCCTCCCGATGTGAGGCCAGGGCGGACCACTGTTGGTGATCAATTTGGCCGAGCCTAAAAAAAAACCCCCAAGTTTATTAAACTATAAATAAGTATGTTTCAGTGGGCACTTGTTCCACTGAAAAAACAATATGTTAAAAGTTACCTGTTTCTCCCATATTCTGTGTTTGTATTCATTCTGCATATTATGCTATAGTACTTCTCTGTGTGTGTTTGCTCTATTTACCTCATATCCATCTTTAGCATAAACCGGGGTAGGCATTCTGGTACTCTCCAAATGTTTTGGATTAGAACTCCACCAAACCCTAGACAGCACTAGTGGTAATGGGTTGGGGGAGCTGTAATAAACTAGCATCTGGGAAACACCACACTGGGCTTTGGAAATACCTTGCTCTTTACACCTTGTACACACTGCAATGTACGCACTGCAATTACCCCTCCATTGCCACCTTTCTGGTTCCATGCATGTCAGCAGGGTTTGAAAACTTTGCCCATTAGCTGATCTACTGTGGAGATATGGAGGCCTACTGTGTTTCATTCTCACATTCCTATTGCTGTGGCAAGAGACAAAATGCCCACTGCGGACATAACGTATTCTACCTCTGCCCCAGTGCTACTATTATGTCCTCTTGCTCTGCTCCCTTGTTAGCTGTGAATTGCTACAACTGCTGGGGAAGATTTTGTGTGTGTGTGTGTCTGCGTGTGCACAAATATAATTAAACTTTATGTTCAAGGACTCAGTTCCTATGTTCAGGGCCTTTGCTAATTGTGAGTAGGAGTTTTGGTCCCTGCCGGTTAAGCTAATTTGTTTTTGAGCGCAGGTGGGACATTTACAATAATGTGATCGCATGCATGGCAATGGTGATTTCATTTTACAATAAAGTTCCCAGTCGGGTATCACTGTAATATGCTGTAAAATGTTGAGGACTGAACCTTTTGTGTGGAAGCAGGTGCTCTACCATGGAGCTACAGTCAGTCCTTCTGCAACTGACCATATGTGTGTATGCTCTGGTGCACTGCGCACTCCCTAATGTTGTATAATCTTGTGGATAGTCTAGAGGTTTCCCCACTGCCCTGAATTTGTGAAAAGGATTTAGAGAAGAGAAAAGTGACAGTTAGCTCCACCACCACTCTCCAGAATTCTTTTTAGCTCCACTGTTAAAGTCTCAGTATGTGGGAAAATAATGGCATGCATCAGGTAACAGGTGGTCTGGATGTGCTTCCTCTCCCTTCAGTAAACATCATGATAAAAGCATAGTGGCCTGCTGGGCAACTGCAGTCAAGGTCTTGAGAAGATAGAAGTAAAAGGTCATCAGGCTGTGCAGCTTCCTAAATATTTCGTTTAATCTTTTGTTTTTAGTGTGTGATGCTTCTGAGGGTTTGAATAGGCTTTTTGTTTCTCTGGGGGTGGAGGGGAAATGTGACATAAATTTAATTGATTAGAATGAGGAGCTTAAAGAAAGGTAGCTTAGAGAGGTGCCTTGGATCCTACGCAAGGAGAAAGGCAGGATATAAATTAAATGAATAATATTAATAAGGAAATAAATAAATAGAGGTAACAATTTTTTTGCAGCCGTATGTTAAAAAGCCAGTTTCTGGGCTTTGCGTCTTGCTTACTTTTTAAGATGACAAAGGATGACTCAATGCCTAAACCTGGAGTTGTGCTATACCAGTGTGAGGAATGTGCAGCCTATGGGCCATCTGCAGACCCCAGACCCCTCTTTTGTGGCCTCCAAGCCCTTGCTAGTCCCCCATAACCCCCTGCTCCCCATTTAAAATGGATGCCTTTGCCCCAGAACTGCACAAAAGCCCCCCAAATGCATACCAACCCACCAAAAGCCTATTCACACACATAAAGCCCCGCAGAACCCAAATACCTGTTTTTCCCACCCGTGTCATTTCCAAAATGGTGGTGTAAAGTCACTTAATGCCACCATTTTGGAAAGGAAATAGACAAAAAAGTGGAGATATTTAGGTAGACTGTTATGGGTAGCCTATTGGGAGGTAGAAAATTGGCTCCCAACCCACATGCAGTTGCCTATGCCAATGAAAAGATGAGTCTATACAGAAACATTCTTATGTTTAGCCCTAATTCCCCTAGCCTCTTGAGGACAACCCTGCCCTAAAAGCCATATAATTTCAGGACTGCTGTTCACTACTGTGGAATAAATTAAACTGCTCTTGGGAAAGTACTGTTGGCCCTCTGTATCCATGGGTTCTGCATCCACAAATTCAACTAACCATGGCTCAAAAATAAATTTTGAGGGGCAGGGGAATTCCAAAAAGCAAACCTTGCTATTCACCATTTTATGTAAGGGGCGCCATATTACTATGCCATTGTACTGTATATAATGGGACTTTAGCATCCACACATTTTGGTATCCATGGGGGATGGGGGTCCTGGAACCAAACTCCAACAGATACTGAGGGCCCACTGTATTGAACTGGGGCAAATCTAATGGATACCATGTAGCCTGGCCCCCAGTGGCAAGGATTCTGCAAAGAGCTACAGTATATCTCTTGTAGATTACATAGAGATACTGGTCTGATTTGGCTGTAACAGGAAACTTTAATGTAGTTGTATGAGAATTGTTCATACACTCCTCACCCCTCTTCCTCCGATACATCCACAAGAAGGAGCTCCAATTTCATTTTAGATTAATTGGGGCTTGCAATAGTATTTATATATGATGATCTATAGGAAGTGGAAACAAAACAACTTCAAACTCAAAGTACACTGTCTGAATTTAAAACAGCATTAAAGACCAATCTCTTCCGACAGGCCTACCCACATGGTTTTTAAATGGTGAATTTTAAATTATTTTGATATGCATTGGTTTTATTTGTTCATTTAAATTGATATTATGTGTTTTAATGGGTTGTAGAGTAGGAAAGAACTCCAAAGCCTGGAAAGGTGTCTTAGGCAAACATGGTGTTGGAAATTGCAATGATAATGGACGCCTCTTGCTAGAGTTCTGTGCAGAACAACAGCTGACTATTTCAAACACTATCTTTCAGCAGAAAGATAGCTTGAAGGCAACCTGGATGCATCCCCGATCCAACCATTGGCACCTCATTGACTATGTTCTAGTCCGCCAGAGAAACATTCATGATGTCTGTCATACTCGAGTGATGCCCAGTGCAGAATGGCAAACAGATCATCACCTTGTAAGATGTAAACTAAAGATGTAAACATCACCTTGTAAGATGTAAACCTTCATCTTAAGCTCAAACCTAAGAGGAGTGGCATCTTAAAGAGGAGACTCCAAGTCAACAATCTTCAACAAGCTACCATGAGAGACAACTTCCAGGCAAATCTGCAAACAAAACTTGAAGATCATCCTACAGATCCTTCTCCCACAGTGCTTTGGCAACATATCAAAAACAGTATCCTCCAGTCTGCAGAAGAATCCCTCGGGTTCTCCCACAAGAAAAATCAAGACTGGTTTGATGAAAACAACCAAGAGATCCAGGAGCTGTTGGCAAAGAAGAGAACTGCTCACCAGGCATACCTCGCTCAGCCAACTTGCCATGTAAGAAAAGCAGCTTTCCACCTCACATGTAGTAAACGTCAACAAAAACTCCGAGACATACAGAACAAGTGGTGGATCAGTATAGCAGAAAAGACACAACACTATGCAGATCTGGGTGATCACAGAGGATTTTATAAAGCTCTTAAAGCAGTGTTTGGACCTACTTATTAGGTCCAAAGTTCCTTATACAGTACAGATGGTCAGATATTAATTACTGATAAAGCCTCCATCCTGAATTGATGGACTGAACATTTTCAAAGTCTCTTTAGTGCCAACCGAGTAGTCCAAGGCTCAGCTATCCAACATATGATACAAAAACCGATGAAAAATGAATTGGACATAGATCCCACTTTGGAAGAGACCTGTAAGGCCATACAGCAGTTGAAAAACGGCAAGGCAGCTGGGATTGATGGAATCCCACCTGAAGATTGGAAACACGGAGGTCATGCACTCCACGATAAATTCCACGAACACCTTGTGAATTGCTGGGGAAAAGGGGAACTGCCATCAGATCTCCGAGATGCAGTCATCATCACCCTGTCCAAGAAAAAAGGAGCAAAATCCGATTGCTCAAACTATCGAGGCATAACACTGCTCTCTATTTCTGGAAAAATCCTTGCAAGGATACTCCTGAACAGATTAGTTCCTGCTATTGCAGAAGAACTTCTTCCTGAAAGCCAATGTGGCTTCAGAGCCAACAGGAGTACTACAGATATGGTATTTGCCCTTAGACAACTTCAAGAGGAATGTAGAGAGCAGAACAAGGGTCTCTATGTAACATTTGTCGACCTCACCAAAGCCTTCAACACTGAGTAGAAAAGGTCTGTGGCAGATCCTGGAAAGACTAGGATGTCCCCCCAAATTCCTCAAAATGATTATTTCACTACACGAGGGCCAGCGCGGTCAAGTCAAATATGGCGATGCTCTTTCAGAGCCCTTTCTAATAACCAATGGAGTGAAGCAAGGTTGTGTTCTCACTCCAACTTTATTTACAATCTTCTTCAGCATGATACTCCAAAGGGCTACGGCAGAGCTTGAAGAAGAAGACAGCATCTATATACGTTACTGTACTGATGGTAGCTTGTTTAACTTAAGCCGTCTGAGCGCTCACACTAAAACTCTAAGCTATCTAGTCTGTGAGCTACTCTTCGCTGATGCTGCTGCCCTTGTTGCCCACACAAAAGCAGCTCTGCAGCGCCTAACATCCTGCTTTGCAACAGCTGCAGAGTTGTTTGGGCTGGAAGTCAACCTGAAGAAAATGGAAGTTCTTTACCAGCCTGCACCACAGGATGAACATCACCATCACTCTGTGCTTAAATCCGTTCAGCAGTTCACCTACCTGGGAGGCATAATCTCCTCAGATGCCAAGATTGACAAAGAGATTGATCACAGATTAGCAAAGGCACATAGCGCATTTGGAAGAATTTACAAAAGAGTCTGGAGTAATAAACACCTGAGGTGAAGCAGAAAAATCAGTGTGTATAGAGCCATTTTACGGTCTATTCTCCTTTACTGGTCTGAAACATGGGACACCTATCACCACCACGTACGACACCTCGAACGCTTTCATCAGCGCTGTATACGCACAATCCTAAATATACACTTGTTGTCCTTGAGCAAGCAGGAATCACCAGCATTGAGGCCATGAGATTGAGAACACAGCTGCGCTGTGCAGGGCATGTTTTTTGGATGGAGGACCATCGCCTCCCAAAAATAGTACAAAAATATGGTGAACTGGCCACGGTTTAGCATAAGAGGGACGCTCCAAAAAAGCAATACAAGGACTCCCTGAAACAACATCTCAGGCTCGGCCAAATTGATCACCATCAGTGGTCTGCCCTGGCCTCACAGCGAGAGGCATGGGGACACACCATCCACAATGCTGCAGCCTTATTTGAGAACTGACTCCGAACACGTCTTGAAGAGAAATGACAACGCAGAAAGAATCACAACCCAGAAACATCACCCAAGGAGACCTTCTGCTGTGTTTTCTGCAACCGGACTTGTTTATCTCAGATTGGCCTTTTTAGTCATCAGCGCGCTTGCAGAAAGCGCGGGATGAGTCCTTCCTGAATCTTTGCTTGTGAAGAAAAGCCAGAGAGAGAGAGAGAGAGAGAGAGAGAGAATTGTTATGTGTAGTTCCCAGCCTCAATCCGTGGGGAGAGGCAGGTAAGATATAACAACAACAACAACGGTTTATGACTTCTGGGTGGAGCTAATGGTGGGCTAGAGTCTCTGTAGCGAGCTCCACAGTCAGAGAAAGCTGAAGTAATCACAGCTGGCTAGGAGAGAAGCTCCAGCAGGTTTCTTTCTCTGGATAAGGAGAGAGCATTTAAATTGCCCATGCATGCTCCTGAAGCGCACAGTCCTTGCTGGGTGATTGTTGGATCATGGCAGTTGGAAGCGGATTTGATCAGTGTGGAGGCTTGGGACTACCAGCTGGCTCGGATCGTTTTAAGCAAGACTTTAAAAAGAAACTTAGCCCGCGAAGCCTCCACTTTTTAAAGTACTTATTATTTACCCGTTTAATCTACAGTATTTGCATTTTAAGAGGGATCTTATATTTCAGCAGTGAGTGGGAAACGTCTGTGAATTTAGCTTCAAGTTTTGATTTAAAAGCAAAAAGTGTATCTGGAAGGCTTTGATTTAAAAAAGTTTTAAGTGAACAAAGGGGCAGTGATTCTAAAAGAAGATTGAAGTTGTTGTTTTTTTACTTGAACAGTGGCTTGGGAGTTCTGAAGTGTGTCAAATAAAGGATTAAAGAGTTCTGTGGGAATGTAAATTACTTTTGAATTTCTTCTTTCAAAGAGATAAGACTAATAAGTGGCTTGATGGTCTTCTTGGAACTATGGTGCCTCTGTGGAGGTTTGATCTTGCTTTTAACCCTGTAATCACTGTATCCACATTGTGGATTTATTGAAAGAATGGCAAAAGCCACAGAAGAACAAGAGCTCTCACCAGTAAATTTATGGGAGTTGTTGGAAGAGATTAAATATATGGAAGAGCTTTTAAAATGGAATGAGGAGTCAAAAGCAGGACTGAATGAAGATGTGAACCAGATTGATCCTGAAGTGGGAGCCATGGAAAATGAAATTTGAATTGGCAGAGAAAGAGGAAGGAACTTTTTTTTTGGACAATTCTGATGTATTGGTGGGATCTGCCTTAATAAAAAAATATGAACGTAGAAGATCAATTTGAGCTGATGGAGAAAACTGATGTTAAATTTGAGAGGAATGTTGAATATTTGGATACTGGTAGGATGAAAATGTTTTATATATTGCTCCAAAATGAATATGTTAAAATATGTAGTGAAACTGAGGAGGATATGCTAAGAGGGGAAGAGTAAAATATCTGTGGTAAAAAATAAATGTGTTGCTTAACATGATGTGTGTGTGTGAGTTGTTCTATCTTGAAAGGCAGGGTAAGAAGCCACAGGTTAAATATAAAATCAAGAAAAAGTTAAGCAAGGTAGAATAAGATTGGCTACAAATTTTGATAAACGATGGATTAATGGGAATAAAATGATGCAATTAATTAATGTATGTACCTATAACTGCTGATGAGATTGGAAGTCATCTTTTTCTTCTTTTTTCTTTTTCCTTTAATGTTGTAAGATTCCTTTAATGTTGTAAAAACTTGTAATTAAATAAAACTTACTTTTAAAAACGGGGGTTTACAGTGCTGGCTTATTTGCATTAACTAGTTACAGTTGGCTAGATATTGGATGATACGTTGCACTAAAATAGAAGTGGAAGCTTCAGATCCCACCTTGTGGCCTTACCACAGTTAGAAGAGATGAAGACAAATATGTTAGCCTGAGACTTGTTATGTCCTATTTTTGTAATATTAAGCCACAGTTAGTGTTACATGCAAACTGGCTCACATTGTGCCCAAGTCTTGATATTTGCCAATACAGGCCATTCCTCCACATAGTCATCCCTACCAGTTCATCATAGTAGGCATTTTCTGGTTGTAACATCAATTCATGGTCATTTCCATATGAGCTACAATGTGTCTCTGGGACATGAAGAAGTTATCTTGTTTTGTTGTTATTTAGCAAGAAAGTGGCTTCTTGCTTCATTGTTACAAGAAATCTAAGAGCAACCCAGAATTTGCATTGAATGATGCATAAAGCAAATTGCCAACACTCTTGTTCTTTCTTCTCAGGCTAATTTGAGGCCAGATGAACTGTGAGGATATTGATGGCTTTGAATTTCTGTTCCTGTTGGGTACTCTGTATTTCCTGTAATTGCCTGTATAGTACACATTACCTCACACTTAGCTTTTTCTCTTTCCTATAGGCCATGTGTTTATACAGTGGGGTCTCCAGTAAACAACAGGGCCCTTTTTCCATGCCAAGAACCGCCTGTTGCCATGTCAACATGGCAAGCTACAGTCCGAGCAGATGCATGCTTTGTCGTTTTAATGAGCGGTGAAAACACAGCGGAACTAACAGAATCTGAAGAAGGTACAGCCTGTATTTGCTATCTTCATATATGGTACAAAATGTCATTTGGAAAGAGATTTAATGCTAGAATAATACTTCAGCCACATAGATGGCTGAGACTGTCAAGCTTTTCTGTGCAGCTCATCTTTCTCTGCCTGGTGTCCGTTGTTGGTCTTCTGTCTTTCACATGCATCATTTCTCATTTGGGAATGCTGAAAGGGAAGGTGCACTGCAATCCTATGCACATTTGCTGAGATGTTACTCAGAAACCTGAGAACACATGATCCGATTTATTACCAGAATGGTTCATTATGCTGCAGAGATGTTAACAATTTATGTTCTGATTCAGTTTACCATGTCAGTTTTGGAAGATTTTTATGTGTATTCATTTCATTTTTGGTCTGCTGGATTATAACTGTAATCACTTGTGACATGGAATTTATTTTTTAATAAAGTTATAAAGACAACAGAAAAGAAGAGCATGCAAACCAATCTGAGATCACTAAAGAAACAAGCTAACTAATTATAACCTTTTATATACCATAAATATGTTTTGTATCAGTTAAAATAAAACAGTCTAAGGAAAGGCTTACTATCTCACGAAAGATTGTATATGCCTGTTAGGAATGGAAAGAGTATTCAGACTCATGCATGTCTGAAAACCCCAATGAGGAGAATTTTCCTCATGCACCTTTATCATCTTATTTCCTAGTCCTTGTATAGACTCAAGGGCCACTTCTATCCCTCCCAAACAGACTTTACTGGCCCCATCCCTGTGTGTGTGAAGGTAGCCCAGTGAACAGGATTGTCACGGATTGATAGATGGCACATGATAGGATCTCTGCATCATCATGAACCAGCTATCCTTCTCGCATATCTCCACCCAGAAATTAGCCATTCAGATACACAAATTTACATATCCTCTCCAACAGGGGTTTACAGTATATAAACCCCATACACATTCCTACCCAACCTTTCTCTGAAGATGCCAGCCACAGATACAGGCGAAATGTCAGAAATAAACTCTTCCAGAACATGGCCTCACAGTCCGGAAAAAAACCAAGGAAAACCTATGGATGCCAGCCATGAAAGCCTTCGACTTCAAATCAGAACACAAGCAGAAAGGGCAGTCCTCCTCACTCAGCTTCCCCACCCAACCTTAGCAGGGAGGAGCTGATCTGATCATGGAAGGCTATAACCTTCCCAATATTCACCCAGCTTCTCCCCTAGGCCATACGGGAGGCAGGTGGGGGAAGCTGAGAGGACCATGGAAGGCTATAGCTTCCCCGCTCCATGCCCTATTTCCTCTACCCCTGTTGTCATGTGGGGGACAGAGAAGCTGAGAGAGAATTGTGGAAGGCTATAGCCTCCCCATCAAGCCATTCTGCCCCTTAAGACTTTCTCTCCTCCCCCCCGCCCCCATGAGATCTCTTTGAAAAATTAATTTTCAAAAACATTTGGCTGCGGAGAAGAAATTGATTAAATATTCATTCTCCTCCGTGGGAACAGATAACTTAACACAGCACATCCCTTATATCAGCCATATAGTGTATATAGGAGTGTATTAGAGGTGGATAATGGTCATGTACTGGCATTCTTAGACTCAGTGACCAGCAGTTTCAGAGTTCAAAACAGAAAACTTTATTGGCACAGTAATCCAGAAAGCAAACCCTATACAGTCATTGCTCAGAATGAAACTTAACTGACAAACAGTATAATAAAAGCATAGTCCAATCTACAAAATCAGGCAGGTTACACAGTCATTGGCTACCTATCATCCCCACTCCCATTTCCCATGATACCAGGGCTCAACTTCCTTTTCTCAGACCCAGGTGCAGTGCTTATCAAACCGTTCCTGATATAGACCACATACTCCCTCCTATAGATAGGCTACATAGTCATTAATGAGCACAGAAAAATGCAAACACAATTATCCACAAGGTTACTCAGTAAAACTGAACCTGGCAGGAAGAGGTCACACCTGGGAGTGATCTTGACAGGTAATGTATGGCCCTCTAAATATTGTCAGTCTTTGGCAGCATAGCCAGTTGGGAGGGATGATGAGAATTGTTCCTCTTCCCCATTTTATGTATGTATATGTGTGTGTGTGTGCGTGCGTGCACAGTAAATAAATGATGTATATCATAGAAAAAATATGCATCTGTACTTGATTGGAATTTAATCAGATTATAATCTGGTTCGAAAACCATTCATAGCAGAAAAATGTGATATAAATTTAATAAAATAAGAAATAATTTTTAAAATGTTATATTTTCCTTTAAAATTAAAAAAAGGAATAAGGATAAAAGTAAATCTCCACTTCCATGTCCATTTCTTTTAAGGGGTCATGGATGTATAATGTATTTTATACCATCATAGCAATTGTGATCCATCTCAGATTAAGTAAACAAGATGCTGCAACTGTTAGCAGTTCAAAAATGATGATGTTCTCTCACTAAACATTTGGTCAAAATACGATTTTACAATGTGTAGCTTTTCCTCTCATTACAATTCTGATGCCCCCCCTCAAAAAAAAAAATCTAAATAGAGCTTTGTAACTTGGGAAGTTTAATCATGGAGGAAGAGAGTGTGTCCAACATGCTGTTGATTAGTGTGACACAAGTGACATCAGTGTTCATAATTTTAGCAGTGATTATACTCTGATTTAGTAATCCAAAACTGCCTTCTGGTACCGTGGAGAACAGAAAAGCATTTGTTTAGTTGGCAAATAGTCTTTTTCTCCTTTGGCAACTGTAAGCCAGTTTAAGAGTTTCCTTTTCATCTTAGATGCAATGTAGTTGCTTTTATGAACATGAAAGAGTTTGTAGAATAGTCCATTGAACTGAATCAGCTCCTTTTTTCCATGTACAGATGTAAATGTCTTTGGCCAATGGGAATGTTGTTGTGACTTCAGATGGACAAACTGTGGTCCTCCAGATACTGTTGGCCTGCAACTCCCAACAACATCTGGAGGACCATATTCGCACCTTGATCTCAGGAACAGAGATGCCCTTGCTACATTGTGCAGAAACCAACACTTTCATCATATTTTGTCATTCTTGTTCCTGTGTGGTAAAAAGTGTATGCAATAAAGCTGCCCCCTTCAGATTCCTGCTGCTCATGCATTGGCTCAGGAGTATGGCTGGTGTGTGGGACATCTTTAGAGACTGCTCTCATAGCCTCTTCATACGTTTGTAAATAAATGCCTAACAAGAGCTTTAAAAGTTAGTTATTGGCCAGAATCTAACTCTCTGATTTTTGTGAGATCTACAAATGGACACGTTTGGAGTTTCCTGCACCCAAGAATACCTTACAGTAAGGCTTACACTGTTGGAATGCCTGTTTTATTCTATGATACATAATGTAGCATTTGATATAATCTGGCTAAAAGCCCTTGTGCACCTCTGTTTCTTTAGACCAGTTGTTTGCATTTCTTCACTGAGACAGTTTCTTGCAGCATGTTATTATAGATCAACAGAATTGAATGGTGGAGTATTGCAGGCTCTCCCACCAAGTATTGCTTGTTTGCTAGACTATTTAATTTTCTGGCAGACTGAAAGATTTTTAAAATAGGTTCTCACTGTTTCCACTCCCCGCCACCACTGGTTTACAAAATCCAGATTCCAGAACTTTGTGTGTATTTTGCTTTGGGGTTGGTGTGTTTTACTGTTAGAAGGTTTCTTTCATAAGCTTAGACTTTTAGCTAACTATAGCTTAGCATTACATCCAAACCAGTAACTATGGTTGGTCTTACCTAAAGTGTACAAAAGCAAGACAGTTACATTAATCAGAGTTTGCTGTTTGCTTATTTTAGTAGACCATAGTTTAAGATTACCCACTGTCTGTGCAGTTTGTGTAGCATGATTAAACTAATTCTAATTAATATAAAGCTTTCTTTGCTCTCTGAGGTGACTACCTACCAGAAGCAGTAGGCCAATGGATGTGTTTCACCTCAATGATGTATGTAGCTTCCACACTTTGATTCTGATAGTGTTCTTTCATACCATTCATGCATACTGTGCCTCTGTATTTGCTTCATGGATTATAGGTCAAAGAAAGCTTTCTGTGAAAAGCATTTGAAAGTTTTCTAGCAGGGTCTCTTTATTTCTATCCTTCTTTGGCCCTAGTTGTTTCTAAAGGATGACTCTGCCTGCTCTGTGGTCTGTGGATGTCTGCATCATGTTCTTGCTGATTCTCATGATATTAGTGCGCAAATCAACATACAGATACATACCTGCATTGTTGTGAATACTTCAGGAATTTTGGGGTGTAGGAAGTCAACTTGTTCCATCTTAAATCAGTCTAGTTATTCACATGACTTCTCCGAGAAGTTCCTTTTATTCTAGTCTTGAATAGTCTCTAATCTTTCACACATTCTTGTAGTTGTTTCAGCTTTCTCAGAGTGGAGGTGGTTAGGGGTTTGAATAACCCAGTGTGATTACCATGTCTGTATGCCACTGTTGGTGGTGCCTGCACCTCCTTCCAAACGGTCAAGATTTCCAAGATAACATTGTCTTACTAGTCTGCCTGATGTAATGTTCATGAGGAAAGAGAGGAAGGGGTGAGGGGAGGGGAGGTGGAGGAGGGAGGAGGAGAGGAGATGGGGAAGTAAGGGATCTAGGGTGTTATGGTGGGAAGAAAAAGGAGATGCTGCTGCTGTGCTTTCATACACTGGCCTGTGCACATGGCCATCCCATGCAGGTAAGTCAAAAAGTGACACTGAAATGTGGCTGCAGGATTGAGGCAGGACTTTGCTAGTGAGGCCAGAATGCTGCCAATATGGGAAGGGAGTAAAAGGAGCAAGTGATCATGGGACTGCAAAACACATGCCCCAAAGAAGGGTCTGAAGTTGGAACGAATTTGTCTAATTTCTTGTGCAAAGGAAAAAGTACTGATGATGGCATGAGAATGATTGCCAGTAACTTGTCTACTCATTTCCTGTGAATAGACAATTTAAACAGGAACACCAGTATACTATTAGGTACAATTAATGTAACTTTTACCCTGTTTGGGTTCTCTAATATCTCTACAGGATCAAGTAAATGTCTCTTTGGTGCCCTCCTACCTTTAAGCAGGGGGTAGTGTTGCTTCTCATTTGAGTGACCCCACCAGCTTCTCTGCCCAATGTTTTAACCACAAAATGGCATGGGATTTTTTTTCCTCTTACATTATATTGTGGACAGAAGGTACCCCACGGGGAAAAAGTAATCCCTACAGCTGTGACAATTCTTGGAGATGTCAGACACATGCCTTTGCTGACATCATGCTTGTATTACTGTAAAACAATCTACATGGGGCTGCCTATAGAAACTGTTCAGAAATTTCAGTGGCTCTAAAATGGTGCAGCCAAGCTGCTGACTAGGGCTAGTTACAAGAAACATATGACTTCCATACTGCAGAATCTTCACTGGCTACTGTTCTGTTTTTGGTCACAATTCAGAGTGCTAGTTCTGACCTATAAAGCTCTCTGCAGCATGACTACAAGTTGACTTCCTACTCCAGACTATCCAAAGGACTATGTCTCCCTATATGGACCTGCCCAAATTTTAAGATCCTTGGGTAAGGCCTCCTGGTTCCACCACTGTCACAGAGGCATTTGGTGGGGAGAAGGTCTTCTTAGGATCTGCTCTTAGTCTGTGGAATTCCCTTCCACAGAAATCTCTGTTAGCCCCCTATATGAGTTCTTTGTGCTGGCAAGCATAGCACTCTTTGTTTAGATAGGCCTTTGGCTGTTCTGCCATTGCAGAAGGAGCTTTTAATAGATCATGCTGTCCTTTATCTTCACTGTTATGTTTTAGACACTTTAAAAAATGTTTTAATTCATTTTTATTTGATTTAAAAAATGTTTATACTTTCTGTGTTTTAAAGGTGGAATATAAATTAAATAAATACATTTCAGTTGAATTGTTGGGACATCACCCACCCCCGCAGCTATCTTTTGTCTGTAAAAACCACACGTGTACTTAACAGGTGACCAGATCTGAGGAACTTTAATCATACCATATCTACTTTGTAGGTCTACTTCTTTGTGAAGTCTACAGCAAAATGTTAGTCTGGGCTACTAAAATGTTGCTTCTGGTAGAATGAGAGTTTAAAAAGAAAAGAGAAAATACCTAGTCCTCTCTAAAGTATCATGGTTTTTATGGTGGAGAATCAAAACGTCAAATTGAAAGCCAATTGAACTGTCTGTCTGTCTGTCTGTCTGTCCATCTATCTATCTATCTGGAGTATTTATTAAATCATCAATTAAATTATTGCAGTGAGAACCTAACATGACATTGCCACATGTAGCATTGTTTTAAATATAGTAGTAATATTGCTGAGAGCCAATGTGGTTTAGTGATTTGAGTGTTGGATTACAACTCTGGAGACCAGGGTTCAAATCCCCACTGAGCCTTGGAAAGCCAATGGGTGACCTTGGGCAAGAGGAAGGCAAAAGGAAATATTGCCTATGAATAAATATTGCCAAGAAAACACCATGATAGATTTGCCTTATTGTCACCACAAGTTGGAAACAACTTGAAGATACACAACAACAACAACAACAACAACAACAACGTAATATTGCTCCAAATTACATGTTTTACATAACTTGTGAACTGACTACGATCATTTTTATGTAAAACTGGCTGTGGGGACTGACTGCTGTACAAACTGATTGCTGCACTGTGTGTTGAGGGATTAAAGTATCAAGTTTTTGCAGGAAACAAAAGTTACAATCCAGAATCCTATCAACATTTCTACAAAGCAGTTGGATCATTTCTGTGCCATGTGGAAATATGCACCGTTTCCCTGAATATTTTATTTCCACCCTAGGTGGTGCTGTGTCCCAGGGAGCCACACAAGGGTATACTACTGAGACAATAGATAGCAACAAAAATTTAAAAAGAAGATGCAGCTTTATGGACAGAAAGGCCCAGAGCAAGAAAGCATAGTTCAGTTGATTCTTATGATGTTTCTGGAACCAACAAAAAGAGGAAAACCAGTAAGCATTTGCTAAACTTGGTGATTAATGAAAATTAATTTTTGAAAAACAGGCAGATAATTGTAACACATAGGTGTGTATAAACAGCTTGAGAATTTTTTTTAAACAGTGGTGAAGATTACAGCCGCTATATGGAAAAACTCTGGGTCAATAGGAAGATATCTAAAATTATCATTATCATTTACATAATGATTTAGAGCATGGATTGGGAGAAGGGGAATAGTGGTGTACTCATTGATCTCTGGGTAGTGTGCAATTGATTTCCAAAGGATTTTGACTTGCAGTGCTTTAAGAAAAGGAAGTAAATTTGGAAGAAATCTCTTTGTCATGGGTGGCCTTCTGCTAATTGTTTACTTTGTGTTTCAACCTCATTGTTCTTCATCTGTAAAGTAAGGCTGCTGACTGGTTGATTTTGCCTTTGTTCAGCTCTGCTGGACTGTACAGTACTGTGTTAGAATATTTGATCATGGGCAATTCAGTGTAGATTTAGATAGACCCCACTAAATTGTGCTATTTATTTTACTTTATTTACTTAATTTATATCCCACCTTTCTCCTATAACAGGAACTAAGGTGGCTTACAACCAATTAAAACAGCTAAAAAAACTATTAGTGCAAAAGTTTTTTTTTAAATTAAACAATTCTGTTGAAAACACAAAGTTATAACAGTTTAAAACACATTTAAAACATAATGGAAAGATAAAGACAGCACATTCAATTAAAAGCCCCTTCTGCCACATGAATTAAGAGCCAAAAGTCTTTGCCTGACAGTGGAAAGAGAAAAGACATGGGGCCAAACAACTCACCCCCATTGGAGGGAATTCCACAATATGGAAGCAGCCGTGGAGAAGGCTCTCTCCTGTGTCCTCGCCAAACATGCCTGTGATGGTGGTGGGACTGAAAGTCCTCCTCCAAAGATCTTAAAACCTGGGCAGGCTCACATAGGGGGATATGGTCTTTCAGATAGTGTTGACCCATGCCATGTAGAACTTTAAAGGTCATAACCAGCATTTTGAAATCCCCCCAGAAACAGACCAGTAGCCAGTGAAGCTGTTGCAACAAGGAAGTTATGTGTTCCCCATAACCAGCCCCAGTCAACAACCTGCACACAACATTTCGGATCTGCTGAAGTTTCCAAAGGCAGCCCTATGTAGAAGTGTGTTGTAGTAATCCAACCGGGATGTTATTAAGGCATGTATCACTGTAGCCAGATCTGATAGCCGATGCACTAGTTTTTACTGTGCAAATACACTCCTGGCCACTGCTGAAACTGGGCATCCTTGTTGAAATCTTCAAACATCCCAGCTACAAACCTGACATTTCAGGGGACTGTAACCCCATCCAGTAAAAGATGAATCCCTGTACTCAGATCTGCTTTTCAAGTGACCAGGAGCACCTCTGTCTTTCCTGGATTAAGCTTCAATTTGTTTGCCCTTGACAGTCCATTACTGACAGCAGACACCGGGTTAGCGGTCCTTGGGTTAGATGGAAGGGAGAGATAGAGTTGGATGTCATCAGCATACTTGTGACGCTGAACCAAATTCCTTTTATACCACTAAAAATATAAATAATAAAAGCTGTCTGGGGGACCCACAAAACATAGTGTAATTTGTCTTAGGAGGCTTCAGTAATTGAATGGATGGATCTTGCACTAGGTTCCCAATTAGGTTTGGGTTGTTGTTGTTGTTTCAAAATAATAAGGGACAGTAAAAATTGATGACATGGGAACTGACAGTTAGGAGGTGGTGATAATAAAATTGATTAGTCTTTTAGGTGCCACGGGATTATTATGTAAAACTGTCAGATCATAATTCTGAGTTCTTCCTTCTCTGGCCTGAGTATTACCACTTAGAATCAAACTGATCATCAAATTACAAAGTATGCTATCATGTATTTTGTTGTTGTGTGCCTTCAAGTTGTTTCTAATTTATGGCAACTGTAAGGTGAACCTATCACACAGTTTTCTGAGGCTGAGACTCTACTGCATGTATGAATCTTTATGAATCTTGCCTAGCAATTAGCATATCAGTGGCAGGCAAACAGAGAGAAAAACTGATTTGGAAACCTTGCAATCTTATTGCCAGCCAGTACAAGACTGTCAGGGACATATGAGTCAGACCTACATAAGGCCCACCTCAAGTCTTGTGAGAAGAGGGCCTCTTGTGAGAATTCTCAACTCCTATAAGATCCCAGATCCTGTGGAAACTCCCAAACCTCCGGAAATATCCTGATGGCAGGAATTTTACTTCTACAAGGCTGAGTGTGTTGCTCAGCCTGAAGTGGGAAGAATGGCCACCAGCTCTGCTAATAACAGAAACCACAGCATTTGGTATATAATGTAAGTGCTGTGTGTTTAGTGTATATTCCCAAATACAGGACCTTTGGCGTCCCGTTTAATGCTCATACAGAATAAGCTTTCCAGCCCTTAAATAAAGCAAAATCCCTTACAATAAGGGACACCTGGCCAACTGTACTCCCAAATTTGGTGATTCCTATCTCTTAGTACTGCCCGATTTTAAAAAAAAAAAATTTTTTTTTTCCAGGGTTCTGTAGCCACCCACAAATCTTCCAGAAAGGCTTTGGGACTACAAGGGGTATAGCCTGAGAAACAGAAGGGAAAGATCCTTTGAACATTTCTGCCTTTCACTTGAACAACATTGGATTTCACCCAGCATTTTTATTACAAGAGAGGCTTATAGTATAGCCGTAAACTATGGCCTTTTTTTTTAAGGTGAAATACTGAGTGGCATGAGCTCAACTCCAGTTGTGTGATAGGACTTTCCCCTCCTTTCCCATTCTTCATCCCGCCCCCCAAAGTACTCTCTAAGTTTTCCCATCAACCCTAAAGCTGATTTTGATGATGGTGAAAGAGGAATTGGCCTCTCTCCATTCCATTGATAGTAGCAGTTCTGAGAGTGGGAGGGCTTAACTGGATGCCACCCATTATGGTTGAATTAAAGAACACAAAAACAAATCCAACCCTCAGACTTCCTAGGTTACCGAATCAAGGAGGAACTTTTTAGATATAGCATTTCAAGTGCCAATGCAGTAGGTAATGTCTTTCCTTTTTCTTTGTAGATGTATTAAACTGGTTTTACTATGTGACCATGCCAATGCCAGCATCGACCTTCACTATTGCTGTTGGATGCTGGGCAGAAGTTAAAAGCAAAACTTATGCAACTGGTGTTCAGAGGAACGATGGAATCTTTCCACAGTTCTCAAAGGCGGATGTCAGGTTGGTGATTACAGTTGGAAATTATGTACTTTAGAGAGCATTCCATTTTTTTCTGTTATACAAGAAAATGAGTCATCAGAGTCAAGGAACAATAGCAGAACATGTTTAATCAAAGCAAAGGGAAACCATATTAAAAGAAATCAGTCCAATGGGAGAGGATGGGCAAGGGTGTGTTGCTTATTTAGAAAGTGTTCTTTGAGTAATGGAATTGGGTTCTACATAGATTTGCTTTAGCTAAACTATGTGACAATTGAATTCTTAAATTATGAAAGGCTCTTAAGTTCTACCTTCCCCTCAGATAAAATCTTATTTGTTTTTAAGTCACTCAAGCTTTTCTTGTTCAAAACACCACAGTTAATGACTGTATGATCACAGATGTTCTAGTAGTACTGTTCAGGACAAAATGGGAGAGCTTTAGAGATTTCAGGTTACCATTCTTGTATGAAGTTTAGCTTAAAACCTGAGTAAAGCAATTATTTTAAGGAACACATTACCAAGTTCAGTGAAAGATTATGCTTTGTCTTTTAACATTCAGAGCAATCATAATGTTACCTGGTTGTTTGATGTATTCATTTAAGTAGGTGCTCAATTCATCTATATTATAAAACTGGCTAGACAGCTGTTTCTGTTTCCTACTTGTGATATACCATATCTCTTTCATATCTCTTTAGCAGTCTATCTTCCAAGACTCCAACTCTGTTTAGTTTTAAATTATCTTCATATAGAAGTGCTGATATGTTTTCCTTGCTATATTTTCCATCCGCTTAGTTTTTCCAATTCTACTACGTTTGAAGTATCCTGTTTCTAATTGTTCCTGTTTCCCCGCCACATATTATAGCAAGATTGTTCCACAGCAAAACATGTTCCTGTTGTGAAGCATTTGTGTCTCATGTTTTTTGAGTCTGTAACAGATCATCAATTTCATGGCAATATTTGTTCAAAGGAATTCAAACTGCATTATTGTTAATTTGTCCTGATTGTGTGCTATTCAAGATTAGAAACATCAGATAGAACATCTCCACACATTATGAATTCATTGTCCAATATAATCTACAGAAAGTAAACAGATATGTGCTTGTTGCAGATGTATCTGTTGATGTACTCTTAACCATAGTTGTGAAATCAGGAATGAGCTGTGTACTCCCTCTCCCTTCTCAGGTCAACTATGGCTTTGCTTTAATGTTATGTCTGCATCAATGCTAACTAGATTAATCATCCTAAAAAGGATCTGAACTGGATTTGTAAACCCTGGTTAAGAGAGAACCTGACTGATGTTAAACATAGCTGGGAAAATTACTTTTTTGAATTAAATGCTAGCTGGAGAATTCCATGAGTTTAGACAAGTAACTTCTTTATACTGTGGTTGTGCTGTACCATGGTTAAAGAGGATAAAGATAGAAGAGGGAGAATTGGGATTATTGTCAGCAATCTGACAGCATCTGATCAGAAGCTGAAAGGTTCCTTCAGGGCTGGACAGAGAGAGGCGGCTATCTGAAGTATCAGAGTGCCAGTGAGTCACTTTGCTCCCCCTTCTGAATGGTTTCTTCTACTTTGCCTCCCTCTTTGCCCCCTCACCATGCCATCACCACCTCACACAGTCCTTTTCTTCTTTCCCCTCCCTTGCCTTACTTTGTACCATGACTGTGCCTCCTTCCTTTGCACCTCCCACCCCACCTTCAACTTCTTCTTCCCTCTTCTGCTGTCTACATTCTGTTAAGCCTTGTTAGCCTCACAAAGCAGATGGTGCTCCTTGTCTTAAACAGAGAGCAGGCAGACAAGAACACAGGTAGTCAGGACAAGGCATAAAAAGGATGAGAGAAAGACAGTGTGAGTTGAAAGAAGAATAGAGGAAACTGATGAAGGCAGTAGAGAGCTCCTAGACTCTCTTAGGGGCTGGTTCCACAGCTATTTTAGTTGCGGAATGTATCGCGTTAGCGCACTTTCGATTTTGCGCTGCATATTTCCCACGATTTTGTTTCGATTCCTCATTAGTTCCATGATGGAGTTCACATGCAATTATAATGTGCATTAAAATTAGCTGCAAAATGCTGTGTTCCAAATTTTTTAAAGTTCCCAATGCATCAATTTATCGCATATTTAAATGTTCTTATCTGTCAATCAATGATGCACGTCATTACTTTCCTACATACTGCCTTTTGGGATTCCCGCCACTCATTCTCCCATTGATCATCTGATTTCCCCCTCATTGAGTTCTGATTGGGCATCTCAATATATTTTCAACCTCTTTGTTCTTTCAAAGGTGCAAACTCCTATTCATCTTTTGTAACAGCCATGGAGGTGTTAGCAACGCTCAATTCCTGTTTGTATTTGGCTATTAGAATAATTGCTGCAATGGTTTCATTTGCTGAAAACTATCACTTCTTCCAACGAAGAAGCTACATAAGGAATAATAATAATAATAATAATAATAATATTTATTTATACCCCGCCCCTCTGTTAAAACAATCGGGGTGGCTTACAATAATTAAAATACAATACAGATAAAAATCCCAAAACACCACCCACCCCCACCCTCCCCCATAAAAAGATATTAAACAAATATAAATTAAAAGCAACTATCTAAAACCACATTTTAAAACAATAAATACAATAAATAGCCAGCAGACTAAAAGAGGTCAGGAGCCCCTGAGGCCGGGGTCTAATTAGGAAAGGCCTGCCGAAAGAGATCCGTCTTTAGTGTTTTTTAAAAGCTACTCAGGCTTGTCATATGACGGATCTCGTTTGGCAGGTCATTCCACAATTTGGGGGCAATTACCGAAAAGGCCCTCTGGGAGGTTGCAGACAGCCTAGATTTTTGTGACTGAAGCAAATTCCTCCCAGAGGACTGGAGTGCATGGGGAGGATTGTATGGGAGGAGGCGGTTCTGGAGATAAGTTGGACCCAAGCCATTTAGGGCTTTAAAGATAATAACCAACACCTTATACTGGGCCCAGAAAAAAATAAGACTTTGACAAAAAAGTCAAAAACATCATTTCATTTAGTTTCATTTGGTATTCTTCTGGGGTTCTGTCATGTCTCGTGGTCTCTTCCAACTCTACAATTCTATGATTCTATGATTCTATGTCCACGCTTTCACATTTCTGCAGAAATCTTTTCAAAAATATCAATATTCCGGTGGCATAAACATAATTGTTCTTGTACTTTCTCTTCACCACAAAGATCCAGTAAATCAAGAGTCTCAGCATAGCTCCAAGCTATGTCCTTACCACCCTTCTTTGTTTTCTGAACTGCTGCCATTATGAAGAAAAAAGCTGTTTACAGAGGATGCTTCAAAGGAGGATGTTTACCAGAGAGGATGATACAAAAAAAGACTATGTAGGCGGGATTCTTATGCGTCACTTAACAGAACCGCCCATTTGCGGGGATGACGAACCATCCGAAATTGAAAGTGTTGGGTAGTTCACAAAATCAATAGTGCGCAAATATATGACTTTTTTAAAAAGTTGGGAAAATCAGTGGAGTCATTTAATGCGCCACTTAGGGGTTTTTCAGTCCCCCTCCTTCTGAAAAAGTTGCTGGTGCTGTGGAATATGTGGGAACTAAAAGGCTTCTTGGCGAATTCTTTGAGGATTATTTTTGCTGTGTAACCGGCCTCTTAGTACCTAAGTCAGGAAGGAAAAGGCTGCCATTGTCTCCATTGCCATCCTATTGTTGTCACTTCTCTTGTACCTTACTTTCTTTCCCCCCTGCTCCTCACCTTGGAGTGTTGACAGCACTACTGCCACCACCACCACCTAGCAGCCTACCTGTTTAAGGTAGTACAAGTATCAGAAGGCAGACAGAGAGCAATTTGAAGTGAGGCAAGGCTAGAAAAAAGAGGGAAAGGTGGGAGGCACTGTGGTGTTTCATGCAAGACAAACGAGGCATTGAAATAAGGCAGGGAAGAGGGAAGAAAGAAGAGAATGGGGTGAGGTGGTGGCAGCACATTGAGGGAGTACGAGAGTGTGCTGCCACCACCTCACGCTTGTACAAGAGGGATGTGAGGAAGCAGAAGAGGAAGCTGTTCAGATGTGTGTGTGTGATACAATTTGCTGTTCTCCACTACCAGAGGTGGCCACTACCATGACAGTTGTAGGTTTTAAAGGGAAAGAAATAAGATTTCCTGCACTAAGGAAAGTGACCCAACAGGAAGAATACAAACACAGGCAGCCAGGCAACAAGCGATCACGAATGCAGAAAATGGGAAATCACAGTATGACATACCAGGGCTTCTCCTTCCTAACAAACCCTGCAGTTTTGTGGGCTTGTGGAAGAGTGGGAACAACCTGCCGATCATAAGGCAGGTTGACTGGCTGCTCTGGAGGTGTGGCTTTAGGCTAAATTTTTAGGCACTAAATTATTATGACTTGATGGGGAAATATTATCTCAGCAGAAATATGCCTGTCAGTCAGATCCTGAATGTCAATAAAATTCTAGTCTTTTGACTGAGCTGTCTCAAGAAATTTGTATTTCCATCGTGTTGAGTTTTCTGTTTGTAGTTATGGAAGTTTCTTATCAAAGGAAATACATTTTATTTATATTCCAAATGCACCACGATTGAAGTGATGTAATCAAAACAAAACAAATTGACCATTTGTAATGGTGGTATCTTAGTGCACTAAAAACTTTGCTTGTTAGAAATATCAAAAATCAATTAATTGCTTTTCACCATCAGGTTGTTAGAACGAGCTTGTGGCCATGTACCTTATTCTTGCCGTTTCCAAGATCCTGCTGCTACTTCCCAGGTGGTTATTCCTCACCGAATCTTTGCTCCACCATGCCTTCAGAAATCATGTGAAGAGATTCTACTCCAGCTGATCCCTCAGTGTCTTTCAGCTGCTTATGCTCTGCTGGGTACCCACCCATTTTCCCGCCTTGATGTCTTGATTGTCCCGTCCAACTTTTCCAGTCTTGGAATGGCCAGGTATGGATATTTTTCTAGCTTTCTGGGCATGTTTGTCCCCTTCTAATTACTTTGAATGGGTATATCTCATTTAAAAAAAATCTTTTGTTGCTACAATGTTCTGGTGAATCAGTGCTCTATGCAGAAGAGCACTATTTAAAGATCCTGACTGACTTTATCATATCATATCTTCTGTGCTTTGAGGGATGCTGAGCTGGCAATAGTGACTCAGCTGTTATATCTGGAAACTGGAAATTCAAACCACTTTCATGGTGTTCTTGAAAATCATGATTGTGTTAAAATAGAGATGGATGCTTTCTTCAGTGTGTGTATGTTGTTGAGCTGCAGTAGCAGCAACAATGATTTGGAGTATCTCTTCAACCACAATATGCCCTCAATGGAAGAGCAAAGATAACAATCATTGATTTCACTGGTGTTAGTACTGTGCTGTGTGCTGTCTGATTTATAGGAGCACATATAAAACACAAAGCCAACAATGATAACCTTAAAATGTTGGGTGTACAATCTAGTGGTGATAAGCCTGTCAAGTGAATGAGATCCTATTCTGATCTTGAGCACCCTGGAGGAATCTATCTCTATTTAATGGATGATAAGAACGATTCACATAGACCAGCAGCTAAGTTTCTTGGGAGCTGTGCACACAAAGGGGCTATTCATGGAAGGCTGCAAAAGGAGAACAAAATAGACATTCCCACTGGAGATATAATAGGACAGAGAGGATATTTATGTATATGGGGACATTGTGTACATACTTACTAAGGGGATTCAGAGATTTTAATACCAGTATAGATAGTTATGGTCTTGGGTTATTTGAAAGGTTAAATCCCGAAAAAACACCCTTGAGCATCCCATCCCCCATATTTTAGCAGCTGTAAAAGTATTAATAGCAATATATGGTGAACAAAATACACGTTTCCAGTTCAGTATTGGCTAGATAAAGGGCAAGATATAGTAACCATTATGATTTTATAGTTAAAGTAACCATTAGGCTTAAATACTAATGATAGCAGTAAACTTATTCCTATAATAGGAAAAAAAGACAACATATTTGACTAGTCCAGGGGATGGGGAAAACCCTTTAAATTGTGATATTTTAGACTTTGATCTTTGTATGTGGCATTTATTCAGGATTAGAGATTGCTTGTTCAGACAAAATAATACTGATTTCCAAGATATGAGTACATGAGTGAAACTAAAGTGAAGTTATTACAGTTGGAGTAAAACATTAAATTCAAAGAAAAGTGGTACATCTGAATGCTCCCTTTTATATAAGTAAATTTGGGGGGCAAGTATTCAAATAACTCCAGCTGTCCCTGCCTGAGGGTCAAACTACATGCTGTATTAAACACTCAGTAGGCAGTTTAAGATCCCTTTTTATTTTACTCAAAAACAGGTGTGGAAGAAGGCAACCTTCCACATTTTGTTAGGACTACAACTCAATCAGCTCTATACAACATAGCCAATGAGGAGGAATGGTGGAAGCTGTGATCTGAAAACATCGGGGGGGGGGGCTGCACTTTGCCCACCTCTGCTCTAAATTAAGTTGCTGTGGTCTTTATTTGGAACAGTACTCATGGGTGCAGAGATCTAAATATTCCTCCATTCATTTTTCTCTTATTTAACTTCCATCTCACCCACATGCAGATGAGAGCAGGGGAAGAAATGGCATTGGTGCCAATGGAGATCCCCCCCTTTTTAAAAAACAGCACATGGATGGGGGATAAAAATAGATGGCTGGGGGGGGCCTGCTCTGTTGTTTTAGAGTAAAATAAAACTTGTTATCTTAAAATGCATGCTACATGTTTAACATAGTAGTAGTCTGACTTTATTACAAGGAAAAAGTGAAAAAGATGAGCACTTTGTAACATTGCTTGCACCACTATATCAGTGTATATGGGGCTGGTTAATACATAATGATATGTCAAAATTTGGGCTTATTGAAAATGAGCCAGCATGCTGCTGCATACTATTCAGTCATTCCTGCTTGGCCAAACAAAAGCAGGAAAGCACCACTTGTCGTTGTTTAGCACAAGGTTTGTTGCTATTATCATAAACCAGTATCTCAACCCAGATTTGTTATTTTCTTCAGATTCTTACTTATTATTAAAGGCCATGTTCAGATGGATCATGAAAAAAAATAGACTTCTTCTTCTTCTTCTTTTTTTAGCAGCTTCCACTGGCAGGAGCCAAGTTGGAGTGATAGGGCACCATTATGCTAGCACCATTCTTTATTCCCAATAAGCCAGAATTCTGGATAATTCTGCCTTCTTGTTACATGCAGATTGGGCCATGGTCAGTTACTTAACACATATGACTAGATTTTGTTTCATGACTAAGAAAAAAAGATAAACTATAATGACACAGGTGTCCTTCTGCTTGATTTTGTGGTGTGCGAAATTCCTGTTGATCTTTACTGTAACAATAGAATTGTGGTACTTCAGATACACCCAAGTATTCCATATTCCAGAGCTGTGTTACTACTTTATGTATCATTTTGATGCAGGAAGGATTGCTGAGGTACTTGTGCTCTGGATCGTGTTGCCTATTTGCTGTAGCATAAATATAACCAGCATGTTCACACAAAAAGTCTGCTGCTCTGAGATTTCTCATTGTACTCCTGTCTGCCAGTGAAGGAAACAGCCATAATTTTTTCACTCATTATCTTTAGATTTGGTGTGTATGTGTGTGTGTGCGTGCGTGCCCATTTACATTGGCGAGTCTGTTCCTCATTAGCCTTGTAGCTACTTCATTTTTTAATGTGCCAGAGTACCATCTCTTATTTGAGGGAGAATGGTTATCCCGTATTTCAGAAGTAGGAAGAAATGATGGTATTTCTTTTGCAGAACAGCTTAATTACAGGCTTGAGGTTGTATTTTCCAGCAACCGCCACTGCAGATTCAGCAACATTTTCTTTCAAGACCTGCTGATGTCTTTTTATGGGGGGAAAAGGCTTCCTTTGAAATCTTACTTATATGCTTTTTGTGTATCATCACCTTATGTTTTTAATTTGCCATGCACTTTTATATGGAAAGAAATCCTGATTACTTATTTTAAAAAACAATCAGAGGCACCACTCCTTCTGGATCTTCAGGGGAATCTTGGGTGGGTGAAGATTGATTTTAAATAATGCTCAGCTGAGCACAGTCATCATGTAATGGTTCTTTACCAGTGAAGAGGATGGTGGGCCAAGATTCTGCAGTTGTGCTTTCCATCACCAGTCCCTGAGCTCTGGCTCTCCATTATACTTCTTATTAGAAGCACATAGGCCTCCCATGCATGTGTAGCCTAAGGGGATTTATCCTTACATAGGCCTAATTTTTTGGCTGCTTACTGTGACCAATTTAAAATGGGCAATTTTACAATCCTGAGATTTCCACAGCACTGTACTATTGTGCTTTTAATAGAGTTAAGTCCCTTATTTCTTTTAAATTTGATTTAGTTAATTTTCCTTGTAGGAAAACTGCTTGTGACAGAGATACAGGTTTACAGTACACTCTAGTCTCTCTCTCTCTCTGGCTTTTCTTCGCAAACGAAGATTCAGGAAGGACTCATCCTGCGCTTTCTGCAAGCGTACTGATGACTAAAAAGGCCAATCCGAGATAGACAAGTCCAGTTGCATAAAGCACAGCAGAAGGTTTCCTTGGGTGATGTTACCGGGTTGTGATTCTTTCTGCGTTGCCGTTTCTCTTCAAGACTTGTTCTGCGTGAGTTCTCAAATAAAGCTGCAGCATTGTGGATAGTATGTTGTTCTGTTACATGAGCTTGTGTTTAATCTGTAGAGTATGTTAGGGATGCTGACTCTTGTGAAAGGAGGGCAAAACGTAGAATTGTAAAGTTGGAAGGGGTCCCGTGGGTAATCTGGTCCAACCCTTGCCAATGCAGGAATCCACAGTAAAGAATTCCTGTCAGAAGCCCGTCCAATCCTCTGTTTAAAAATCTCCAGTGAGCATGATTCTACCATCTTTTGAATTGATCAATTCCAGAACAGCTCTTACTTACCATCCTGGAAGTTTAGTCAGCATCTCTTTGCTTGTTGTTTGAATTCATGGTTATCAAGTCAATCAATCTTCTCTTCAGGTTAAATGTGCCTAGCTCACTCAGCTGTTTCACACAGGGCTTGTTTGCAGCCTCCAAGTTGGACAGATTTCATCTTGTCAATATTGTTTTTAACATGTATTTTAACTTGTATTGCACAGTAGTCTGACCAAAGCAGAAGAGAATAGTACTATCACTTCCCTTAATCTGGGGGCAGGTTTTACAAATGGGAAAAGGAGAAGACTACCAAGGGAGTGTACAAATGAGAAGCCGACATTTGTAAAGAGAAGTAAAGCTGAAAATGAACTCAGCCTTGTAAGAGAAGTTAAAAATAATGTAAAAGTTTTAGATTAGGGTGGGTATTTTTGGTTGTGTTTGAAGCAAGAAGAGGAACAAGAAAGCTGTAGATCTGCAGCATGAAGAAGATGTATTAATAAAAGTTGTAGATTTGCAGAGGGGCGCTCTAAAAAAGCGATACAAGGACTCCCTGAAGCAACATCTCAGGCTCTGCCAAATTGATCTCTCCCTCTCTCTCTCTCTCTCTCTCTCTCTCTCTCTCTCTCTGGCTTTTCTTCACAAATGAAGATTCAGGAAGGACTCATCCCGCGCTTTCTGCAAGTACGCTGATGACTAAAAAGGCAAATCCGAGATAGACAAGTCCGGTTGCAGAAAGCACAGCAGAAGGTTTCCTTGGGTGATGTTACCGGGTTGTGATTCTTTCTGCGTTGCCGTTTCTCTTCAAGACTTGTTCGGTGTGAGTTCTCAAGGCTGCAGCATTGTGGATAGTGTGTCTCCATGCCTCCCGATGTGAGGCCAGGGCGGACCATTGTTGGTGATCAATTTGGCCGAGCCTGAGATGTTACTTTAGGGAGTCCTTGTATCGCTTTTTTGGTGTGCCCCTCTTACGCTGACCCGTGGCGAGTTCACCGTAGAGTACTATTTTGGGGAGGCGATGGTCCTCCATCCTAGAAACATGCCCTGCCCAGCGCAGCTGTGTTCTCAATATCATGGCCTCAATGCTGGTGATCCCTGCTTGCTCAAGGACAGCAACATTCATCACATAGTCCAGTGTATATTTAGGATTGTGTGTAAACAGCGCTGATGGAAGCGTTTGAGGAGTCGTAAGTGGTGGCGATAGGTGACCTATGTTTCAGACCCATAAAGGAGAATAGACACTACAATGGCTCTATACACACTGATTTTTGTGTTTCGCCTCAGGCGTTTATTACTCCAGACTCTTTTGTAAATTCTTCCAAATGCGCGATGTGCCTTTGCTAATCTGTGGTCGATTTCTTTGTCAATCTTGCCATCTGAGGAGATGATGCTCCCCAGGTAGGTGAACTACTGAATGGACCTAAGCATAGACTGGCCAACGGCAATGTGGGGATGGTGGTGTTCGTCCTGTGGTGCAGGCTGGTAAAGAACTTCCATTTTCTTCAGGTTGACTTCCAGCCTGAACAGCTCTGCAGCTGTTGCGAAGCAGGATGTTAGGCGCTGCAGAGCTGCTTCTGTGTGGGCAACAAGGGCAACATCATCAGCAAAGAGCAGCTCACAGACTAGATAGTTTAGAGTCTTAGTGCGAGCCCTCAGACGGCTTAAGTTAAACAAGCTACCATCAGTATGGTGACGTATATAGATGTCGTCTTCTTCTTCGAGCTCTGCTGTAGCCCTTTGGAGCATCATGCTGAAGAAGATTGTAAACAAAGTTGGCGCAAGAACACAACCTTGCTTCACTCCATTAGTTATTAGAAAGGGCTCTGAAAGAGTGTCGCCATATCTGACTTGACCGCGCTGGCTCTCGTGTAGCAAGATTATCATTTTAAGGAATTTGGGGTGACATCCTAGTCTTTCCAGGATCTGCCACAGACCTTTCCTACTCACGGTGTCGAAGGCTTTGGTGAGGTCGACAAATGTTACATAGAGACCCTTGTTCTGCTCTCTACATTCCTCTTGCAGTTGTCTAAGGGCAAATACCATATCTGTAGTACTCCTATTGGCTCTGAAGCCACATTGGCTTTCAGGAAGAAGTTCTTATGTACTGAAATATAAGCCCTACTGACTTTAAGGTGACATACATTTTGAAGGTTAAGGCTGCAGTTCTATAAGTGCTTACTTGAGAGTGTTCACAGGATTGCAGCCTTAACCTGCAAAATTGACATTCTCTGACTTCTTGATCAAATATTTTTCAGTGATGTGGGGTAGAATAGCTTTTCCTTTTAATAAACTAATTAGAAACAATTGAAAAATCTTACTACGCATCACTAGTTTTATGCTATCCCAATTGTTGGGAACACCCCTGGACAACATTGTGTCTAGTGGGTGGGTCAGGATGTCTGGCTTTCCTTAAAAATCTTTATAAATTTGGAAGGTCACTATGACTGCTGTAAAAATCAAGAGTTACCAGATAAATATATTCATACATCTTGCTTTATGTTACCTCTCTACTTCCATGAAGTGTAGCCAAAGGTTAGGTGTTGAGTAGGAAGACTACATGTGCATTTATCCCTCCTTATCCCATGCTAAAACCCACAGCTTTTGCCAGTTGTTGGATCTCTTCTATCCTAATTATCATTTTTTTTGCTGCAAATACCAGTCTTTTACTTCCTCTCCAAGAAATGGTAAGAGTTTATGTTGTAAGAGTATCTGAAATTAAATAATGTTTCAGTAGCTCAGTGAACAATGATATAATGGATTCAGTGTTATCAGGGCAAAGAACTGTGACTTTCTAAGTAATAGGGAAAGATGTCATTTGCCCTGTCCATTAGATCCCCTATTTTCTTTTGGTTTAGATGCAATCCCCACAGCATCTGGAAGGGAATTGGATTTCCCCAGCTACAGTGCTTTCTCACCAGCAATCCCTGTTGTAATCCAAGGCATTTTGGTGGGTTGGTCTTGAATGGGCAGGACCCAATTAGTTGTGCAAAAGACTTGTTCTTGGGGTAGACAAAAAGTGCTAGAAAGGTGTTGTTGTTTTTTAAAGAGATCAATATACCAGCCTACCTCTTTGGACTCTGCTTGGATATGTCGCTATAGGGACTGCCGTGATGGGAGCCTGCACTTCAGAATTTGCCACTGCACCACTGCCAGTAAAGTGTTTGCTAATGTAACTTGCTAGATGCTAGCATATGCTGTAAAGTAATTTAATGTCCACGACTCATGTAAAGTGACATGCATGCTGGTCTTGACCCAGAGTCCTTTTACACTGGACGGGGTTGTACAAGCACAGAAGGAGCTTTTAACTGTTTTCCAGAATTGTGGTGCCCCTTTCCTGTTCCACTGAGTAGATGAGTAGAATTAAAAGCTGTTAGAAGGAAGTGCTAAAGTTCAGAATCAACAGCAGAAATTCCTTTTGTTTTTCTCAACCCAGTCTATAATGTTTTACGGTTGGATTATCAAAGCAAGATGACAGTACTATAAGGAGGGAAACTTGATGTTGTCAGATTGCATCTCCAGCCAGTCTCATTAGCTCCTATCTTTCTAGCACTGAAATGTTGAGTGTCAGTTGAAATTTCCACCAGTCTCCTGACTCCTCTGTGCATTCAAGGTAGTGGTTTGAGCATTGGACTATGACTCTGGGAGACCAAAGTTTGAATCCATGGAAGCCCAACAGGGTGACTCACTGAGCCTCAGAGGAAGGCAATGGCAAGCCTCCCTGTGACCAAATCTGGCCAAGAAAACCCTGTGATAGGGTCTCCATAAGCCGGAAACAACTTGAAGGCACACAGCAACAACAAAACAAAGCCATGTGATTGATCATTAGGGCTGTAAGCTGCTAAGGTTGCCCCTACCTCCCCCTATTACATCTAAAGTTTTCTCTTAGTGGGAAATAGGGATGCAATACTTTAGCTATGGTAGATGCACTCTTGTAATCTTTTTCCATTTCTCACCTCTCCTGTGCACTTATTCTTGAAAAGGAAGGTGGGAAAGAAAATGTTAAAGGAGGGGGTCATGCATTTCCTGTGGTACTATGTGTTTTCTTGGAAAGACTAATGTAGGACTATCAGGGTGGCAGGACTGGCCTTACTACTAGGCAAATGAAACGTGTGCCTCCGGCACCAGATTTTATGTCATAGAAGGGCAGCAAATGATGATTTAATTTGCTGTTTTACTGCCAGAGTGGGGAGAGGTGCCTATGCAATTTGTCTTTTCCTCCTCCTTTTTTGCCCTCTGTGTCAGAAAAACATGACTGGGTTTGGGTACTGTGTACATTGACTTGAGTAAATGTAGAGAGCATTTATTGTTTTGCCTCAGGTAGCGAAATGTCTTAGGCTGGCCCTTCTTGGCAGACTTTTTTGGTTTTAAAGGTCATAAGAAGCATCTTGATCATAAGAAGAGGAGTGTTTATAAGTGAAGAATGGGTAAGTGTCCAGTAAATTTTGCTCATTCTTGCAAATAATTTATTTTAGTAATGGCTAGAAATACAGGTGAGAGCCAGTGTGATGTAGTAGTTTGAGTGCTGGATTAGGATACTGGGAGACCAGGATTCAAATCCCCACTTGGCCATGGATACCCATTGGCTGACATTGGGCAAGTCACACTCTCTCAGCTTATGAGAAAGGCAAGGGCAAACACCCTCTGAACAATTCTGAAATGATTTGAAGGCATACAACAACAACACAACAATAGAAATACATAATTAGAGGTAAAAGCCTAGCAGGGAGATACAGAAGCCTTGTTATAGTATAATGTAGGGGAAATCAATAGTAAATAGTATTTTCTAAAATAAAGTTTTATTGATTTAACAAAGAAAAAGTTGTACAGTTGTTATTTTGTAATAGGAACAATACCAGGAGAACTGGTGTCGTAGATGGTAAAACAACTATACAAAACAAAATTAAAACATAACAAACACAGAGAAAAGGGGCATAGGATTCATCAGGAAAGCAGTTCATGGCATAAAAAAGCTTGAGAGTAAGGACTTCAGGGGGAGTCGGGGAGGACATCCTTCCACATCTTACCATGATGTGGTGGAGGCACTATTGCAAGATCTGTGTTAGAAAGATATGTGATTATTGGGAACCATTTTTCAATAAAGGATTCAGAATCAGCATGGACAGCCATTTTTAAGCAATCATTACGTTTTAGCAGTACAAGGAATAAAACAAAAGCCCTTTGTTGTATTAATTATACACAAAATTCAGCCAGTATCTAGTTAGGACATTAACTCCAGTGTGGTCCAGATGTTGGCTAAGTTTTTGAAAAGATTTGCTTAGAGACAGCTCTTAAAATTCCCATTTTGACTCTGTAATGTGTAATTGTTCTTCAAACATACAGAACATCTAATAATGTGTGAATAATGTCAGTTCAAACCAATGCGAGCTGTTTAATATTTCAGCTACTCATATAATTGCCTCAAACTAAAGGTAGCTTCATATCCTGCAAAGAAGTGGTGATAGTGGGATACCTGAATGGCTTGTACATTAGCTGTTCATGCAAACTGGAATGTACAAGTTGGGAATGTACAAACTGGAAATATTTTTCTTCATAACCTCTCTTTTCATGCAGATTGTATACCAATTGACATATAATCTGCACGGGGAGAGAAGCTATGAGGAAAAATGATAGATATCTTCTGAGTGAGGAATTTGTTGCCCTTCATGTGAAAGATAGGGGAGCTTTAAGGTGATTTTAATATTGGGGACATTGGGTAGATTTGAGGGACTAGGGAACAATTCATGGGGTAAGACACAAGTGATCATGGAGGACAATGGGCTTGAGTGACAGATTAGCTAGAGTATCAGGGAAATGGCCGAGTGTCAGTTTTGGAGACTGAAAGAACCTGGGAATCATTAGAAAATTTAATTTATATGTGGAACCCTCCCTATTTAAAGGGCTTATGATAAAAAAACAGAAAGCCTTCTAAGCATAATAGAATAAATCTTCATTATTAGTTCCCTATCCTCTAGTCACTTCACAATGATATGAGGGGGAGTCCTGAAGGTCAGTGATAGAGTACATGCTTTAAACAGAACATCCTAGGTTCAACCCCTGGTGTCTTCAGACATTACTGGGAAGAACTGTTGTGTGAAGCCTGGAGAGCCACTGCCTGTCTGTGAAAATAACACTGAGCTAGATTGACCAGCAGTCTGACTTGGTATAAGGTAGCTTCCTAAGTTCTACAAATGGGTGGACAATATCTCTGTATGTCTTAGTTTAGGCATTGTAGGTTTAATCAAACACTCAAATGTGACTGGAAAAGGATTGGGAGATTTACAGAGGCCAGAGTTTTGATGAAAATATTCTACCAGACCCACTCAGGGCTTGTCTACACCGGGGATAAAAATCCGGATGAAATTCGGACTACTCTGTCCCAGATTTAAGTGCCACACTTTACTTGCCAAAGCCTGAATCTGCATTCGGATTTTTACCCCCAACGAAGCTGTGGGTTCACCACTTCTGCTAGCCAGCCACCTACATGGCACTAATGCCACTGGTGTAGGCCAGAAGAGCAACAGGGCCCTGTCTTTCTGGTACATAATCATCTGCTCTGAGCTCCATGAAAGCAGAGTTTCAGCGCTAGTCATTCTATCTGAAGTCAGAATGGGTGTCAAGCCTTGCAGTGGCGGGGCTGACCAGTCATTCTGATCTCAGAGGCAGCGACTAGCACTGTGGATCTGCTTTTGGAATGAGGAAGTGGTGCCGAGGAGGGGGGAAATGGTGGCAGCTCAGGCAGGGCCTGTCCTTCCTCTCCTCCTCACTCCCCAAAATCCAGTGTAGATGCATTGTTCATGTTACAGTTTTATCCAGAGTTTCAAAAAACAAAAACCCAACTCTGCACAAAGCTGTATGTTTTCTAAAACCCAGATTAAGGTGGTATTCCCTGAGTGTGATGCGGATAGGGCTGTACATCATGTGGCACTATTGCACCAGATTCAAGGAAAAGGCCACACATTGTGTGACAGTATCAGACCAGCTTTGCGGGGGAGATTAAGGGTTTTACACTAGTGTAGAAAAGCCCCAGTTAGTTGTATGATGTTGCATTCTGCATCAGGCGAAGCTTCCAAACAGTTTTTAAAAGCAATAATGCTATAATCTATAAAGCACAGGCTGACTTTCTTTTGAAATTCTTTGGTGCACTTCATTATACAACATATATTTGCAATATGATCTCTAGTGCCTTTTCCTTTCCTGAACCCAGCCTGGACGTCTGGCATTTCTTGCTCCATATATGGCAAAAGTTTTGGTTGTAGAATTTTGAGCATGACTTTGCTTACGTGGGAAATTACTGCAATGATCCTGTGGTTACTGCAATCCCTGGTGTCCTCTTTCTTGGGGATTGGAATGTATATTGAGTGTTTCTAATCTGTGGGCCATTGTTTTGTTTTCCCCAGTTGTTGACAGATTTTAGTTAGAACTAGAGTAGATTCTGTCTTTGTGGCTTGGAGCATGTCTATTGGTATAGAATCTATTGGCAGAGAATTGTAGTGGTGGTTTACCACCCATCTGGATGCATCAAGGCCCTCTGCTGTAGCTCAGCCTCTCCTCTCCAACAAGGCTGTCCTTGGAGAAGGAACAGCATGCCATCCTAAATCCCTCTAGCCTTGTCAACAAAGAAGGGATGTTGAATTGTTTTCTCAGTGGTTTCTCAACAATATAAAATGAGTATTAGTGGGGGAAGGGTTCAATTGCACTTTAAATAGATTTTCCTTGGTTTTTTTCCGGGCTGTGAGTCTGTGTTCTGGAATAGCTTCTTTCTGACGTTTCGCCTGCATCTGTGGCTGGCATCTTGCATATTCCAGAACTGGCATATTCCAGAATGCGGCCTCACAGCCCGGAAAAAAAATAAGGAAAATCTATGGATGCTGGCCATGAAAGCCTTCAACTTGGCACTTTAAATACTTACAACCCATGGTGATTTTTTTTAGCACAAGACAGAACTATTTCTGTTTGTACAAGGTATTAACATTTGGTATCATTTTTCTTTTTATTGTTTATTATTTTATTTTATTGTCCAAAAAAGGATGAAGGCTGGTGCATAAGTGCCCTACATACATAAATACTTTCTTTTAAAAAAAACTTTATTTATATAACAAGTTATATTACATAGTCATGTTCACAAGTTATTTCTTAATTTTAACATCTTCAAAAAAACAACAACACCCCAGCAATAATTTAAAACAAAACCAACTGCTTATATTATATTATATTTCTCGGCTGACTTCTCATGTTTTACTAACCTATAGGAATTTTAATACGTTATTCCAAATTCAACTTCATATACCTTTTACAATTTGATTTTAAAATCTATAGTTTACCGTAGCTTAATATTAACGCACCTTCACCTTCACCTCAAAATTTTCACTAATGATCCCTTTCTACAAATTCAGAATAGTAGTTATGAATTCATTCATCACATAGTAAATCTTGTTTGACATTCCACCTAGTTCCCCAATATCTCTTTATTGGTGACCATTCTATCTCTAGTTGTTTAATAGATTTCTTATTCAAGATAAAAGTCAATCTATCATTTTCTTTCATATCATTCAATTTTCTTACATGAATACTTTCAGTAATGCTTTCTGGATATCTAATCTCTCTACTTTTATCAATTGTATTTCTGGTACCTTATTGCTCTAAGACAGGATCTTAAAGCAAGTTTTTATGATGTGTGAGTCACAGTTGGTTGGTTGTTCCTGACTTTTAGTTGTTTGCTACCCAATCCCAAGTTTTACTGTTCTTTAACTTTTCCACGTCGTGAAATAAGCCCAGCAGCCCTGCATTGGGATAGCAAGCATTGGGTAGAAGTCGACTTTTTTTAGGTTTAGAAGATGAAATTGGTGCAATGGCAGTGAACATTTACTGTGTGTGATAATTTGAGGTCTGTCTTTTCATACTATCTACATGAATATAGCAATTCTTTATTATGACAATAATGTCTGCCTCTTAGCTAAATTTAGCTAAAGTCAAATTGCTACCTCTGTGGTAATGGCCCTCCACTCAGTTGTCAATTGGGGATCAAAACAAGATTTAGAGTACATCAAACACACAATATTTCCTTACAGCATGCTGAATCACTTAGCCCCAAAATGTGTAACAGATGTTTTTAAAGCAGAAGTCTATCACAGGGTAGAACACACAGTAATTACCTTCTGGGGACAAGTAAAAGAAAGATGATGTAATAAAAACAAGACTGCTAGGATTAAACTCAATTGTGAAATTGTTGTAGAGATGCATCTACATAAATTACAAATTGTTATCAAAATTTTTCTAGTACTTCATCTTTTAAAATATTTTTTTTAAAAAAAGAATAAAATATACAGATTCACAAACATATTTCAATTGAACCCAATTAATAGAAAGAACAAGCTTCTTTGTTTTTGTACATCATATGAGGAACAACCCCCCATTTTCTTGTTTCCTAATTTAATGTAATGGAAAAAGAGCCTCTAGAATTTTTGAATATAATGACTTAAACCTGTGCAAAATAGTAATCAGAATCTTCCATTTGAGAACAGATGGTCATCTGAGAATCATACAAATATGATTTGTATGGGCAGACTTGCAGAATGCACTTTGTGTTCTACTAGCATCCTGAAATTTACCTGTTTGATCCAGGTGTAAAATAGTAGTGCAAGTGGTGGATATATGCTAAGAATTAAGGAACTGGTTGCCTCCAAAAACATGTACTCCCTCCAGGAATTTGTGGTCTGTACCAGAATGAGGCTCACTCATCCTTTAAAAATAAATAAATCACTATGTTCGTTTTCAGCAACCTAAACCCTGTGATAGGTTTACGTTAGGGTAGTAATAAGTTGGAAATGACTTGAAGGTACACAACAGCAACAATATGGGGTAAAAACTTTCTTAATTGTTGGTGAGACAACAGGACTCAGAAACTCTTGCTGATCTACTCCAAATTACTTAGATATCTACCAGTAGATCCTAATCTACCATCTGCCTTCCTGGGCAGAACCTATATATGATGACAGAATGAAAAAGATCAATGATGTCATGTCTTTGTGTGTTTGGTGTAGTGCTTCCAAAACAGTAGACCCTGTCCCGCTAAGGGGGAACAACACTGTTTTCCCGTCATATTTACTTGACATCTCTAATGTGCAATGTCATAATGAGTAGAGAAGATTAACAAAATATTCATTCTACCTAGGTCCAAATTTCTTGTCAACTGGCAGCAATCTTATCTCCCAACTGTGATAATTACTGTGTGTTGCTAGACTGTGAGTTTGGAAGGGAAACAACTAGATTTATTAGCTCATCTGTCACTGGAGGTTCTCAGTTATGAAAATGAAACTGCAAGCATCCTTGAAGATCTGTTGAAATTTGACATGAGAAGGTCGTAGTAGACACCGGTAAAAAGACGTATCTTCTCCATTGCAGACTTGTGTTGTGCCCACCTCTACTGAATAATGATCTAGGACCAATAGACACTAATATTTTATCCCAGAACTGGAACATCTGGCAGACATTCATAGCACATGATACATTACCCAGCCTGTTGTCCTAATACTTTTTCTCCCTCACTTATTCTGTTTCCACCTCCCCCCACAAAAATTTTTCATGACTTTTTCAGTGATTGTGATTTCTTTATGTTACTGATTATGTGTGTTCTGATCTAGAGGTGATATAACTCTTACTGGTGGGAGTGGCTGTAGAAGAATGGAGGAGTTGTACATACAGAGAGTACATAGGACTCGGTGGTCCTGAGGGTGGACCCAGGATCGGTCAGGATAAAGAGAACAATAATTTGGTTAGAAGGAATGAAGTGAAAGCTCAAGGGAGATTCCTGGCCACTTGGTTGACTCCAGTCTAGTGGCATGCACACAACAGTATTCAAAGCAAAGGGTATCATGATGGTTACCCCAGTAAAGCTGTTGTCCTGTTTAGGAATGTGGAGATGTTTTAACATTGGATCATATTTTCTGCCAAGGAGCTGCATTTTCACATGTAAAGGTACTGTCATTAATTTGTTGCCTCAGCTGGCAGTCCAGTAGGCTTTTGCTTGTTTTTGTAGTTAAAGGCATCACTTTTCTTTAATGTAATCAGTAAAAGAAGCACATCCACAAATGTCTAACCCTGCAGCATCTTTGATAGTCTTAAGAGTTTTCCTTTCAGCTTTCTCCATTGCCTCTTCCATACCAAAATGAACTCTGGAGCAAAGATATCAGGTTAATGTCATGTTGAGAGCCACTATGTCTAAGTTCCTCTTTAACAAGAGCCATCATCTTGCCATGCCTTTGGAGGCCTTCCATCAACCTGATGCTACAACCCTGTTACAAAATGGCTGGGGACTCAATGGCTGTGCTGGCACATAGCACCTTGCCATAATTCTGGAAGTGCCCTACTTTAAACAAAAAGAAAGTGAACAGCAGAGAAGGTAGTCAGAGAGATGCTGCCCACAGACTGAGACAAGATCATATCCAGGGAAGGCTTAAATATTTATGATGCTTCTATGTTGCCTTCATCCCAAACCTTGGGGCAGACTTGAGGCAGCTCACAACAAGATTAACCCCAAAAGATGGAGATTAATAAAAGTTTAAACTTAATAAAAGTTAAAATACTGATACATAATTTTAAAATTAGAATATTGAAATACAATTGAGTTAAAAGCAATGTTTAAAAAATGCCAATAAAGAAAGCACAGGATCCACCTATTAAAGGTGTCATCCTTAATCACCAAAAGCACCTTCTGAATTAAAAAAAAATCTTTGCATGCTGGAAGGAAAATAGAGGACTGGCCAGCCCAGACTTCCCTAGGAAGGGAGGTCACCAATCTGGAAACATCCGCCAAGAAAGCCAAGATAATCTTTAGATAGGCCTTTGCCAAACCTTGGAAGACTTTCCCAAAGTCTGGCAAGAAATTTTTACAGTCTTGGCAGAGTCATTATTGTATTAATACTCAAGTGAATATTAGTCTCGTCCAAACCCTTTCAAAATTGTATCATTGGCCAAAGCATAATTATGTAATACTTGCCTCGTGGAGTTCTAACCAGTGCCAACGTCGCGTTTGTTTCAGCCTTTTCATTTGCCAGGTCATTTCAAAATTAGCTCGTGTAATCTCTTAATTGTGTTTGTGGCTTTTCTTTGCTCTGATTATGTTTGTAGTTTTTAATGCCTTAATTATTTAATTGATTTAAACAATGTATGTACTCTGCCCTATCATCTGTAGGATACAGGGAGGTTTAGAAATATTTTAATTTATCATAATAAATTAAAAAAATATTGTTGCATTGAATCCTTCTCCTTTGTCTGTCAGATTCATCAGGAAAGCATCCTTGTAGCAGGTACAAACGAGAAGCTATGTAGGCTTTTATTGTCCTTGTGCCAGTCAAGAAAGGAGACAAGGTTATAAAGTAATAAGATTATTGGATGGAGGAAGACTAACAGATTTCAGTTTATGAGGGAAAATAACAGCAGGTTCATTTGTAAAATGGGAAGAATAGTATATATATTGTAGGTTAAGAAAAGGGGCATGTCAGATATGGCACAGTTGGAAACTTTTTTCTTTAAAAGCATCCACAAACCCATGGACCTTGCAGATCTACAGGATTTTAATTCTTACCATCCACATAGTCAGCATAGCCAGTGTGACTGCTTGATGGACCAACACATCTGAAGGACACCAAGTTGAGGAAGGTGTCTCAAAACTGTTGACATGTTCATAATAGCAATATATGAGTTAATAATAGTGTGACCTAACCTCTTAAAAAATGAAACTTTGAAAAGAACCAAGAGAGCACCAAACAGGTGGAGTGCTCCACAATTATTTCCACAAATAGGTGGTTGTTTGATAGGAAATATTTTAACAGCAGGAAAAAGACATGGAGAGCATTTATGTGGTACCAGATTGAAATAATAGTTCATGTCCTGACCATCACTTTGAAGGATTTCTCATGAAAGGGTTAACTTGTTTAGGCACCCATACTGTTCCTGAATAGCAATAGTTAAGTACTAAGTAACTTAATTGTATGTGTTCAGTAGAAGTTGCAAATTTGCTTATTTGTTGGTGTTTTACTGTTCTATTTGGGTATAAGGTAAACATTTGCACTTGCATTCCTGTCTGGAATGCTTGTACGTCGTGCATTGTATGTCAGGATAACTCAGAAATTGGTAAGCTAGTTATTTACTGAAATCCTTGGGAAGTAGAATTTTGCCTTGGGGACATTCACTTATGCCTAATAATTTAATCAGTAGGACACCCCTGGTGATGGTAGTAAATGGAATCACATTCCTCATTTCCTTTCCAATACATTTGGTATCTGGCTCAAGAAGTTGACTAGAGAGGACTCCTCAGCTAAACCTTTTTTCCTGAGCTAAATGGGCCCAAGCATTTCCTTGTAGGAAACACACATATATGTACACATGTATGTCAGGGGTGTTGTACAAATAGCTTCTTAAGACACTTGCCTGTATCCTATAGAGTTGTATTATAAACTCAGTAGTTCTACGGTGTAATCTATTGGACTGAGCGAGTGATTTCATTCAGCTGCACTCATGGACGTTGCTTCTACCAGTTTAGAATGGGTTCTTCGTTGATTCTAATACAGGGAGCCATGTTGATTGCACATTCATTTAAATTCTACAGACTGTAATAATAAAATGTACAAAAAATTATGGGTAAATAAAATCCTAACTTTTCACATTCACAAACAACCTTCTTCACTTCCCCACTATCAACATCATTTAAGTTATATCGATGCAAATACAGATCAACTGGACTGATGTCAACAGGATCGCACTTGATTTATATCTCTAGGAAATGGACACAGAATGTAGCCAAAAATTTCTTAGCAGGGCTGCTAACGTATAGGATTTATTTAGATTGGATGATTTTAAGCTTTAAAATGTTTATACATTGATGTATATTTATATTCGTTAAAGCTATTTAGTTCAATCCTGGACTTCAGCACACACAATGTTAACACATATTTCCAAGAGTAAGTAAACATTTGACATCCATTAAAATGTTGTTGAACTAGCAGTATTTCTTTATCAAGAAACAATTTGTGAAATACATTGGAGACACTGATGTATAAATTTTATGTATTACAACATCTGTGTAGAGAGAATTAGTGTAAATGCATTTTGCTTTATTAAGGTAACAATTTATAAATGTATAATTTGATACATTTCCATAATCTTGCTTTTTAATTTTTCTTTTAGAACATTTGGTTTCCATGTCTTTTATGGTTACTTTTTTCCAGTGCTGTTCTTGGCAGACCTGAACATGTTTATTCTAGGAAATAAATGCAGACTCCGTACTACTGTACCAGCTCAACAGTCCCTAGGGCAGGAGTCAATAATCACTGGCCCTGTATCAATTTCTGTTCTCCAACAGGTGAAACCTAGAGTCTACAGAGATCCTCTTTCCCTCTTTTCTCTCACAGTACTTGAAACACCTTGGAGTTTCAAGAGGGGGCAGCAGGCGAGGAGCAGGAGGTCTTACACCTCACCCTTCTCCACTCTGGCACTCTCTCTTTTGCACTAACACACATGAAGCTAGTGCTAATCAATATTATTCCTTGACTTGATCTGTTGCCATCAGTACATTTCTGTCATGCTCTGCTTCCAGAACTTGGAAATGGACTCTGAGTCAGAGACTGAAGCAGTGGACATGCCAGGACCTGCTGAACCACAACAAGAGGATGTTCCAGAGCCACAGGCATCAGACACAGACAATAGTGCAGTACCAGCTATGGCAGAGGGTCCTACCCATTTGGATAACATACCTGTACCTACCTTCACAGCATGGAGACAACAAAAGGAGGGCCTCAGGCAGTCTCAGTGTATTTATAGGAAGCAGCAATTAGTTAATGTGTTAGCTGCTGCTCTATAAATGCGCAGCACTGCCCTCCAGGGGTTGTTGGAGATTATCTGACCTTACCTGAGTACACGTCATGTTCCCGATCACTGTGTTTGACTTAGACTGTGTTTGTTTACTCTGGAATTTTTTTGTTGGACCTGGACCTTGTGTATTGGACTTTGCTTGTGCGCTTGTGTTTTGCTTGCTAGTAAAGTAAGGGTCTGACTTCACGCTGCCTTGATTCCTTTGCCTGTAATTAGCTTGAGTGTGCTGTGCCTCTGCTATCAGCTGTGTAGTAATCGGCCCTTTGGCTGGTTGCCCAGACATTGTTTGGACAATTTATCAAACTGGTATTCAGATAAAACTAGTTGCTGGAGTGGATAGAACATTTGCTTATTATCTGGTATAATAGTATATAATCGTGTAACTTTTTTAAAAAGAAAGAAAAAGAAAAGCTAAAGGCACTATTGTGTCTGAGACAAGAGTGGGCAAAATCACCCCTTAGGGCCTCTTGGAGTCTATTTTTTTCCAGAATTCTCAAGGAAACCCTCCCCCCTTTTTTTCCAGTTCCCCCCAAAGGGCATTTTTAGAACAAAGAAAAAAAACACCTTACCCATTTCAAGCCCAGGAAAGGCCTTTTTAAAAATCAGAAGTAAACCAGAAATGACTTCCAGTCACTTCCTGTTTTGAAAAAGGCCTCTCCCGGGCCTGATAGGGCCAAGGAGGGCCCCAAAACATGGTGAAAATACCCTTAGAGGGCATTAGAGGCATTTAGGGGCTTTTTTGCAGTGGGGGTGTGGTGGAGGGGTGTAGCCCCCAGCTCTCCTAGGGGCCTAATGCAGTCTTCTAGACTCCCACAGCTGTTCACCCCTGGTTTAAGAGAACAGTATGAACAAAGTCTGGACAAGTGTACTTAGATTCTGGGCTTAGATGGGGTAGTAAGAATTCCTAGATTTCACTTTGGTCCGCCCCCATCCCTGGGAAATTTTTCTCCTCTGTCTTTTCTCAGTAAATTATGATAGTACATTGCTGAAGCCTGGTGTGTTGCTATGGTTCTCATTTATACAGTACAAGGTGTTTGAAAAAAACTTTCTTGTTAGTACAATACAGCAGCCAGGTACACATGTATAGAGAATGTGTAGAGCTTTAAATAATTCCTTGCTTTGGGATAATGTTGATTTTAATGGAACCTTTGTAATAGTTGCTGGCTGAGATGTTTATATAAAAATACAGAATAGGCACAAAGAAGGTCAAGTATGTTTTTGCATTTGTAACTTAACTTTCTGCATTTAGATTCTTTAATACAAATGTAACAATTCGTATCAAAGTTATGAGAGGGGGAGACAGTGACTTGCAACAGCTGCTCTTGTTTATAGATTTCTATCTGTAAAATCTTGGTGTAATTTGACCCCAGAATGGACAGCTGTTTGAATTCTCATATAAAACAATACTCCAAACTGTGTGCCTGCTGCTTGTTAAGAATGCCATACATGTCAGAGCAAACATTCTCCCCCTCAGTAATAATTACCTTGATAGCAGGCTTGCCCATGCTGTAAGGTATTATTTTCTATTTATTAGGGTTCTTATTTGCCAGTGTAACGCTTGGTCAGCTTTCTTGTTTGTATAGCAGTGCATAAAACAATGATTAAAGTAACCTACTTTAAGTGTCTTATAGTGGGATATCCTAAGGATTTTTTAGTCATTGGAATTCTTAGAATTCTGTATTTTAGAAATATGATATGTATTTTTAGCTTGATAGTTTTAAAATGTAAAGTGGTGGCCTAGACCAGAGGCAGTTTCTCCTGAGTTACAGCAGAACCAGAACATAATGTGGGCCAGAATAATGCAGCAATTACTGACATTGACCAGTAGTCATGTAAAAGCAGAAACTTCAATTACAGTATGACCCCCCGTGTCTGCAGGATCCATATCCGCAGACTCATTTACCTAAAAAATACGGTCTCTTTAGGCATCTTCTAGGTCCTCTAGTGTGACTCTATGATATGCTTCTGAAGCTGACCATAGAGTTGTGCTGGAGGGCTTAGAACATGCCTAGAGAGGTGTTCTCTCTAGGCATCTTGTAGGTCGTCCAGCACAACTCTATGGTATGCTTGGGCTGGCAGTCATTCATTTTAATAGGATTCTCTGTTATCTGCAATTTCTGGTATTCACAGTAAGTCTGGAAACGTATCGTATCCCCCATGGATATGGGAGTCATACTGTAATTCAAAACATAGCAGCCAGATTGTTTACTTGTATATATTGGAGTGATCATATTACACCAATATTAAAATCACTCCCCTGGCTGCCAATTAGTTTCCAGGCAAGGTACAAAGTTTTGGTTGTTACCTTTAAAGCCCTACATGGTTTGAGTCCAGGTTATCTATGGGATTGCCTCCTCCCATATAATCTGCCCTATACACTAAGGTTGTCTGGGGGACATTTACTCCAGTCTGCCAGGACCAGGATAGCAACTGTTAACCAGAGGGCTTTACTTCAGCTGCCCCTAGATTGTGGAATGATCTGCTGGAAGAGATTCGACAGCTGAACACACTGTCTGAATTTAAAACAGCATTAAAGACAAGTTCTTCTGCTAGGCTATCCAGATGATTTTTAAATTATGAATTTTAAGTTATGAATGTTAAAGTATGGACTCATATGTTCTTTTAAATTGATTTAATGTGCTTTAAACTGGTTTATGTGTTTTAACTGATGTTATGTGTTGTATTCTAATCTGTTGTTATTCCCCACCTTGATCCATAGGGAGAGGTGGGTAAGAAATTATCATTATTATCATTATCATTATTATTACTATTACTGCTATTCTGGGTATAAGAGGTTGGGCTTTCAGCCTGCCTGTTTTTTCCCTTGAGTGTTTCATTTCTCTTTTGATCATGTTGCTTTGGTCTTGGTCCTGTTCTAATGGAGATGCTTAGTTGATATACAAAGAATAGAAACTTAGTTAAGCTTTATTTGTTTCTGACTGTTGCACTGTTTCTTTTCTTTCTCTTTGCACTTTGTGGACCAGAAAGTGCACTTTCTTTCTCTTTGCACCTCTGTTCTTCTTTGTGGTCTCTGCGACTTACACAAATGGGTTATCCAGCACCTGCACAGTACATCTTTTGGAACCTTCTAGAGACTTACATAAGCATTTTGGCAGTAGCTCCGCACACCCACCCCCGTGCCTGTATAGAAGGGGCTTCCCACTGAAACCACCAGTTCCTTTTTGTCTGCTGCTGCAGCAGCAGCAGCAGCAATTTGAACTGGATTCTTTGGCCTTGTGGCTTTGTCTCTTTTTTCCAGCTAGCTATTTCAGCTTCTCCCTACTGGGATTCAGCTGATGCTTCATCTGATGCTTGCAGTGCCATTTGAGGCTGCGCTTCCCCTTCAGGCCCTTTGTCCTGCTGGTGTCTTTTAAGAAATCCATCTCCTGTAGCACTAAGTTCCCAGAGAAGGATGGGCTTTTGAAGTGCCTTCTCTGTCTCGGAGAAGTTCATGTGGTTGCCTCTTGTCCCCGCTGTAGATCTTTCACGCCTCAAGCAAGACAGAACAGAAAGTTGCTCTTGAAATCTCTCTTGTACGAAGTCTCTGAGGCCTCAAATGCCATCTCCTCAGCATTCAGCTTTGGTCAGTATGGAACCGTCTGGTAGACCTTCTTCCTCGGCACCTCTACTGGCCACAGACCCTTTGAAATCCATACCAACCTCAGGTTTGTCTTCTCCAAAGTCCACACTGGCCTGTTCCACCATGCCTCTCTTTAAGCACTCTCTTGTGGGTTCTTCAGCCATTCCTTCAAAGGTGAATAAGAAATCTTCATTACAAGAATTCAATAGCCACACTTCTCATCAGTGTCAGCCTACTGCAGGTTGGTCCCTAAAGGTTGAGATAGAGTTGTTAGCCTAACAGTGCAAACACAAGAAAAAGAAGCACACTAAGGCAAAGGATAAATAGTGTACTGATGTGCCTGCTGTACGAGTAGTTTCTGATGTTACTACTCAGTCTACACTGGTCTCCAAAAAAGTGCCAGCTATGATTGAGCTGGTGATGTCTCCTACTCGAAATGATCCCCAGTTTCAAGAACCAGAAGAGCCTCATCTCCTTTTTGAGTACATTGCACCTGCACATCATTGCCAGGTTGCTTCACAGAATATTTCTGAAGGTGAAATCCTGAAGTCTTCAACGATTGTGAGGGTGTCTGTTTCGCCTCTTGCTGCACAACTATCTGTCTCAGAGCATGCTGCCCTCTTCTCCATGTAGATGGTGCCACATTATGGTCTTCGTTTTCCTGGTCCTGTTCCTCCTCTTCTCCCTGAGACTGGGCTTGAAGCTCACGTAGGCCCTGAAATTCTTGGTACTGTTGTCATCGATATTGTCCCCATTACAGCTGCTGGAATTGGAAATGTTTGACATTGAGTCCCTCTGATTCATACTATTCTCAGCACTGAAGGTCCCCTTCGTTGTATGACCAATACTCGCACAATTATGAGTCTCCCCATACTTACAACTATTGGAACAAGGGATGCTCCAAGCATCACCGAGATCACTGACATTCCTGTGCTGTTTGGGACTGTCCTGCAGCTCCCTTACCTGCTCCAGTTATGGTCCAGTCTGCTCCTATTGCCACCTCTGTTCCCAGGGAATTCAGCCTTGTCCTGAAGTACAGCCTGGTGCAGTTCAGGAGCTTCCAACAGTTGTTCAGCAGGACCCGGTGCTCTCTACACAACCTGCGGCTGCTGCTTCTCCCAAACGGTCACTCTCTGCAGAACAGATCCTTCCTCGATCATCCTTGGTCACTTCAGCATCCTCTGGCTCTGGCTCTGAGATGCTTGATATTGCTGTCCTCAAGTCCCCACCAACCTTGTTGGGAAAAACAAACCCCTCTTCACCTGCCAATGATGTGCAGGCATTTGTAGACCAGATCATGAGGACGGCAAAGGAATTAGACCTGTTGGTGATGCAGTCGTAGACCCAGAATGATGACCCAGCAGGTCCAAACTCAGGCTCCAGTACCAGTGACCTTACCTATGCTTCCATACCTGCTTCAGGTCATCTGCAAATCCTGGGGGACCCCCTCTTCAGTACCTTCTACATACAAAGGGATAGAAGCACAGTACAAGGTACAAGACTCTGACATGCCTTGGTTGGGACAACATCTGAAGCCAAACTGTCATCACTGATGCAGCACAATCTCGAGAGTCACAATGACTGCATTTGATACTAACTGATAAAGAAGGGAGGAAGCTGGACAGAAAGTTATGTTCTTCTGTTGCCTTCTTTTATAAAGTCTCCAACTACCTTGAATGCATGGGTGCATACCTGCTTTGGGAGAAATTGACTCCTTTCCTAACCAAGCCTGGAGATAAGGATTGTCGAGTGACGTTGTTGCTCCAGTCCAAAGCTCATAATCTTTTCTCTTTTCTTTACTCTTCTATAACTTGAATGTCCTGTTGACATTTCAGATGCATTCTAAGCCTTGATTGTACTGCTGACATTTCAAATGTACTCTATGCCTTGATTGTACTGTTGATATTTCAGATTTATTCTGTATTCTAAAACTTGAATTGAAACGGCTGTTCAATTTCTTTATCTGTATCAGGAGTATTATGCTCATGCTGAATGTGCTTGCATTTATTGATGTTCAGTAAACTTCTGATTGGTTTGCAATGACACTCCCGCCTCCTACATGTGTAGCTTGTTAGTCTCCTGTTTGTATGAGCCACAGAGACTACGAAGAGGAAGGACCGGTTGCATACTTGCAACTATAGTTCTTTGAGCAGTCATCTGTGAACTCACACAACCCCACCCATCCTCCCTTTGTCTTGTCTTGCCTGTCCTTTGGACTGATGCATTGGCGTCCATGGAATAGGCAGTTTTGGCAGGAAGCCCTTATACAGAGGCACTGGAGGTGTGTGGAGCTACTGCCAAAATGATCATGGCCCATTTTATTAAATGGCGGCAATGTGAGTGTGTCCACATTCACATCATCACCATTTAATAATACGGAGTGTAACAATTTGCGGTTGGTTGAATTTGCAGATCTGGAGGACCTACTTTATGACTCGGTACTGCATCCTAACAGCTTACCAGATGCATTAAGGCAGGGACCTTACTCTACAACATCCATACTTCGTGGAGTGGATTGTAACATCTTGTTTTTGATCCTTAAAAATTGTCACTGAGTTGCATATATATCTGTAACATACATATTCATTTTCCACTTGTGGCAAACCTACAGCCATTTTCTTGGAAGAAGACTAGTGGGACCTACTTCTGTGTAGATAGGGAGTGTGATGTTGCACTATTATCCTCTTAAGCCTTCCCAGTTTTTGCCACAATGGAAAGAGAGAGACAGACAAATTTTGGTCATGTACTTCTATTTTTGTTTGTCTGTATCTTTGCATACATGTTAATGGAGCCAGTTAAATGTTGATTATCCAACTGTGAATGTAATACTGGATGCAGTGTAATCTTGTTGTAAACTTAATGGCATAATAGGAAAAAATGGTGATTAGATTATGAGGCTTTATTTAGCTGCTAGCAGGTTCTTCTGTAATTATTATCAAGTTTTGCCTCAGACATTCAGATAAAAGGTAATATAATTCTAGTATACTCTTTAATTTTTTTATTGGTTAACAAAACATGTTTTTGTTAAAATATCATTTTGAAGCTATATTACCAAAGGATATTAAAATTTTGTTTAAACTGCCTTGTTCAATATAGCTGTTTTACAGCAATTCCTCTCAGAGGTTGGCATGCTATTTGTGTAGATTATTTTCTTTGTTCATGCAGTTGTGGATGTTTGGTGGTTGATCATGAAATGTAAATACTTTTGGTAATATTTTAATTAATTTTTTTAAAAAGATCTATTTGTTTTATATTCTGCTTTTCTGTCAGAACTCAGACTCAGGGAACTCACAACAAAATTAAAACAGGCACAGATAGAAATAGATAATAGCAAGTACAGGTAAAAAACATACAGACATACACAGACACAGAAGATGCTGTAATTCTTAAAATACAATTAAGCAAATACAGTATAGCATAAAATATAAAATTTAAAGAATTTAAAAGTATTTTTAAAACATACTCTGAGTATCATTCAAAGGTAGCCATGTTGGCCATGCAGCAAAACCAAACCAGAACCCATAAAAAAGTGATACCTTTATTGGCCAACCATAATGCAAAACACATAATGCAAGCTTTCGAAGCATTATTGGCTTCTTCAGTAGAGCCAGTAGAGGTTTGAAAGCTTGCATTGTGTGTTTTGCATTTTGGTTGGCCAATAAAATTACCACTTTTTTGTTGATTCTGGATATTGTTTTATTTCTGGTATCAGTCTGTTAAAAGTCCCTTTTCCGACTTCCGGTCGGCGACGAGGCTGCAAACGGACGCTAGGAGCTGAGCTCGTGCGTTCGCCGGGTAGAAGGAACCTGTGCATTGAAGAACCGCGCACAGGATTTTTCCCCCTGTGAAAGGGGAAACGGAGTGGGCTTGATAGGGGTTCATACCAGGGTTCCGCGCCCCCCTTCTTTTCTCTTGACGAGAGGGGGTGCGTAGGGCCAGCTGACGGAGCCCGAGAGCCGGCAACACTCCTGCCCGGTACCCCTCCGGGTGGAGGGGAAAGCAGCTTCACCGGCTTTTTAAAGAGGAGCCAGAACTATTGGTTGGCTGGGGACGCTGGATTGAAGCAGTACATTGTGAGTCTGAACTCAAAAAAATCTTTCCCAGTGGTGTTATACTTAAACGGAAGGGAAAAAAAAAAGGAGACGGAGAGACGGGGAGCGTTGGAGAGTCTCTACTAAGACTGAGATTTTGAAGGCGACGGGGCGGGGAGCCGCCACGGAAAGAAGTAGAGAGGCAGTGAACGTGTGGAAAGGAGAAGGAGAGGAAGGAATGTGTGGCGTGGATGGAAAAGAGCGTTTGAAGGTGAAGAAAGCGAGGTTAGAAGTTGTTTTGCATTGAAGAAGGAGGCTGGGACGTTATCAGAGGAAAAAGACAGAGAAAGAGAGAAGGATTGAAGGGAAACGGGGCGAGTTGGCGAGTTGGAGCGGAATTGGAGTGGAGTGGAGCAGCGCGTAATGAAGATCGAAGCGAAGTGAAGTGAAGAAAAGGACATAATTTAAGTGGAGGGTACAAACGAAAGAGAGTGAAAAGAGAGCGAAAAGATTGTAAATCTGAGAGGGAAACTGTATAGGAGGAAGGAAAAGAAAAGACGAAAGGATAGTGGGGAATTTGGAAGAGTGACGAATTGGGGCGGAGTGGGTAGCCATTAGATAAGAGAGGAACAACGAGAAGGGGGAGAGAAAGTTTGAGGGTCAATAAAGCCAGTGTAAAGCTGGAGTAGCCTGAGATAGCCCCCTGGTGGCACCGAATTTTGGTATTATATGAAATGGTAATTTGAGAATAAGAAATTTGAAGACAAAGATAATAGAATAATTAAGAGAGTTAGTGAGAATAGGAACTTAGAAATGGCTGAAAGGAGAGGGAGAGGAGGTTTGAAGTTAAAGCGATAAGGGAATATTAGAGTGGTGAACTGTAAACTGTGGTATTCCTCCCCTCTTGCCTTGTTTTGTTTTCCTTGCCCTTCTTAAAAATACTTGATTTTAGACCTGGGGCTTCTCTTTCTCCTCCTTGTTTACTTATCAGCTACTCTGGACTGAATATAGACCCTCAAAGGTTGTGATATAGATATATTGAATTGTTTAGCTTTAAATGTGATATACAGCTTATTATATGTTTCAGCATATCCTATTATTTGTGTAAACGGATTGTACCTGTGAACTGATATTGTCACTGAAAGCGCCTTTAATACAACATATAGCATATATAGTATCATACACATACACACACATACACATACATATATATATATATATACATACAAGAATTTTTGAATGACTCTATATAGGATATAAATAGTATACACATATACACACACACATACACACATACACATATAAAAATATACATATATTGTATATAAAAAATTGATTTTGCCTTAGTGACTTAGTGGGTACACAGTAGATTTTGAAAGAAATTAGATAGGAAAAGGGAGACAGAATGCCTGTTAAAAAACATACACAATCACAGATTCACACTTTAATGACAAGACGCCATTCAGGAGAAATGCCGGATATACAGCAAACATTATTGGATGAATTCAAGAAACTTAGAGAAGAAATGATAACAGAGATGAAGGAGATGAGGAGAGACGTAAAAAAAGAATTAGATGAATTTGGGAAAAAACTGAATAAAATAACAACAGATGTAGAGAAACTAAATGAAAAGGTGGAGGAACTTCAAATAAAATCTAAGACGCTGGAAAAAACAACAGATAAAATGAATATAGAGCAGGAACAAATACAGGAAAAAAATTTAGAATTACAACTGAAATTAAGGGAAAATTGTTTGAAATTAAGGGGTCTGGCGGAGATGGAAAACGAAGATCTATATGAAAGGTTATTACCAGGACTAGCAAATTACATTAAAATCCCCCTGGAGAGAATTGAATTTGAGGTAGATAGAATGTATAGAATCAACTCAAAGATAGCAAGACAAAGAATGCTCCCTCGAGATATTGTTATATATTTTACGAGAGGGAAGATCAGGGATCAAATATTGCAGGAAAACTTTGAAACTAAACTGGTGATAGAAGATCATGAAATCGAGATATACAAGGATATTCCACCCCAGATATTAAAGAAGAGAAAGGAGTATCACTTTATTGTGTCCAAGCTTAGGAGAAAAGGAGTCCAATATAGATGGGAAAAAATAGAGGGGATAACAGTTACATACAATCAAAGAAAGTATAGATTAAACACAGTAAAAAAAGCAAAGGAGTTTATAGGGAAATTTAAGAAAGAGTTTGGCGAGATGGAGAAAGTAACAAACGAAGAAGGAGATATGGGAGAGACAAGCATTTTAAACAAGGGTAAAATAAAAGGAAAAGGAAAACAAATAGAAGAGATTGAAGACATGAGAGGTAACGTAGAGGACAACACGAGGGAAACAGGAGAAAAAGAAGAGAGTGAAGAAGAAGACTTGGAGTTAGAGGAATTGAAGGAGGAAGAGGACGTGGGGGAAATAGGAAGCGAAGAGGAGGAAGAAGAACAAGAGGAAGAAATAGAAGATAGTTAAAGTAAATAGACAAAAACAAACAAATAAAAAAGAAAATATTATTGCTTATAAACGAATAAATAAATATAAGATAACTAATAAAATGATTGTAAATACGAAAATAAGGTTCATATCTTGGAATGTAAAGGGTTTAAACTCACCTAATAAAAGAAACCAAATCTTCCATAGATTGGAAAAGATGAAAGCTGACGTAATATGCATACAAGAAACTCATATACGAGAGAAAGATCAAAGATTGTTGAAAAATAGGAGATTGGGTCAGGAGTTTATTAATTCAGGTCAAGAAAAGAAAAAAGGAATAGCTCTCTACATAAATAAAAAATGGTCAGCAAAAGAGGTAATAAAAGATCCAAATGGAAGATACATAGGAGTGGAAATAAACTTGTTGGGGAAGAAAACCTTGATTATAGGTATATATGCACCGTCAGAAAACAAAAATGTATTTTATAGAAACTTATTGAAGACAATCTTAGATACAGATCATGATAGTATGATAGCCTTGGGTGACTGGAATGGAGTTCCAGACCCGATAAAAGATAGATCAGCAGGTAAACAAAGGAAATATCAGAAGCAAGGAAAACTACCCAATTCATTCTCAAAACTTGTGGAAAATTTATCATTGACAGACGCGTGGAGACATTTATACGGGGATAGAAAAGAATTCACCTTCTACTCTGAACGTCATAAATCTTCATCCCGAATAGACATGTTTATAATATCTAGAAATATTGCAATATATTTGGAAAAGATGGAAATACACCCGAAGATGATATCAGATCATAATTTAATAGAAATGACATTAAAGGATATTAAACGGGAATATAACTGGAGATTAAATGAAACAGTCCTACAAGATGAAAAGATACAAGAGAGAGAACACAGGCTTTGGATAATTACTTTAAAGAAAACAAAGAAGAGGACACATCAATATATAATGTTTGGGATGCGAGTAAAGCAGTTCTAAGAGGAATTATCATGCAAGCGAATTGGGAATATAATAAAAAGAAAAGAGAGAAAATGCAAAAGTTGCAGGATATACTAAAAAAGAAAGAGAAAGAATATGAGGATGATCCTATGAATATAGAAAAGAGAGAGGAGTTAAGAATAATACAAGATCAAACGAGGAAGGAATATATGAATGAGATAGAGAAGAAAATGAGGTTTGCCAAACAGAGATATTATGAAGGCGGAAACAAAATAGGCAAATGGTTGGCTTATAAACTAAGAAAGGAACAGGAGCGAAAACAGATCCTGAAAATAAAGGAAAATGGGAAAACAATAACACACCCGGACAAAATTAGAAATTGCTTTCAGAGGTATTTTACAAATCTGTTTAGAGAAAGGCAAATGAATGAAGATCGGAAAGGTAAAATTAAAGGATATCTAACTTCACAGAAACTGCAAAAAATAAGTGAGACGGATAGAGAAGAGTTAGATAAAGGAATAACGGAAATGGAAATTGATCAAGCAATAAAAAAGCTAAAAATGGGGAAAACTCCAGGCCCGGACGGGTTTCCAGCAATATATTATAAGAGATTTGAAGGAGAATTGAAGGCACCTTTGCAAAAATTATTCAATAAAATAATTACAGAAGGGAAAATGCCATCATCCTGGGAAAATGCAAATATTACAGTAATACCAAAAGAAAATAAAAATCCTGAAGAGTTAAAAAACTATAGACCTATCTCTCTATTGAACACTGATTACAAGATATTTGCAACGGTAATGGCAGAACGTCTGAAGAAAGTGTTGAATGGATGGATAGGGGAAGATCAAACAGGTTTTCTACCAAATAGACATTTAAGATACAATATAAGAAAAATTGTAGATTTGATAGAATACTTTGACAAACATCCCGGGAAGAAATTTGCTTTAATATGCTTAGATGCAGAAAAAGCCTTTGATAGTGTAAACTGGTTCTGTATGTTGGAAACCTTGAAGGAATTGGGCATAGGACCAAAATTTATGAATGGAGTTAAGGCGATTTACAACGAGCAAACTGCACAAATTATAATAAATGGTCAGCGAACAGAGAAAATAAGAATGGAAAAAGGAGTTCGCCAAGGCTGCCCTTTGTCGCCCTTGTTATTTATAACAGTTTTGGAAATTGTATGTAGAGAAATAAGATCAAATGAAAGTATACAGGGCGTCCGAATTAAAAAACATAACTATAAGTTGTCAGCTTTTGCAGACGACCTGGCTGTAACACTAGAAGACCCTTTAGAATCTATCCCAAACCTGCAGAGAGTTTTGGACAGGTTTGGGGAGGTATCAGGGATAAAGATTAATAAAGAAAAAACAGAAATGCTAACCAAAAACATAGGGAAAAAGGAGGAAGAAAAATTAGGAAAGATCTCTGGTTATCGAGTAGAAAAGAAAATCAGATATCTGGGAATAGTAATAACTAAAAATAACATGGACTTGGTAGAGAACAATTACAAGAAAAAGTGGAAAGAGATCAGAAATGACCTAGATAATTGGAAGCATCTGAACTTATCTATTCTGGGCAGAGTGGCAGCGGTTAAAATGACAATACTACCAAAGATGCTGTATACTCTCCAGAATCTGCCGGTATTGTGTAACGATAAACTATTCAAAGAATGGGATAGGGACTTATCCAGATTTATATGGAATAACAGAAGACCGAGAGTTAAGTGGAAAATACTGCAGGAGGAAAGGGACAAGGGGGGGTTGAGTCTACCAAATTTAAAGTTATATCACCAAGCAAGTGCGCTAATATGGCAATCGGAATGGTTTTCTCTAAGTAATGACAAGATTATAACCTTAGAGGGAAATGGATTAAGATACGGTTTTCATGCCTACCTGTGGTATGAGAAGGAACAAATAGACAAAAATTTTAATAATAATTTTGTTAGGAAATCTTTGTTAAAAGCATGGAAAGATCTGAAGAGGAAGATGTATTATAAACTACCACTGTGGGTTTCCCCCCAAGAAGCTTTTAGGCGTACTGAGATGCCTCATTTAGAAACATGGTGGACGTACGGAGATATATTACATATTCAAAAAGGAGATTGTAGATTGAAAACAAGAGAAGAGTTAGAGAATGAACAAAAAAAATGCAATTGGTTTCAATATAGGCAGATTAAGGAGAGATACAACATGGACAAAAAGCTGGTTGGAATTGAAGAGTTAAGAACAGAATTCGATGAGCTGATTATGAATAAGAAAGACTTTAGAATATCAAATGTATACAAACTGTTGTTAAAGCTAGACTTGGAAGGGGAATCAGTGAAGGATTTCATGATTAGATGATCAAAAGATGTAAGAAACAACATCCTTATAGACGAATGGGAGATACTATGGAAAAAGAATATGAAATTTACGGTGAATAGTGAGTTAAAAGAAAACTGTCATAAAATGCAATATCGCTGGTACATGACACCTTCAAGATTAGCGAAAATGTATAAAGCTAAAATAAACAAATGTTGGAAATGCGGTGAGATAGAGGGCACCTTTTACCATATGTGGTGGTCATGCAAAGCTGCGAAGGAGTATTGGATAAATATTCATAATTTGATAAGGAAAATAATTAGGAGGAATTTCAGCTTAAAACCAGAACTATACCTTTTAAACATGACTGGCAAAGAATTCCCGAAAGAAATCAAAAATATGATGCTTTGCATGGTCACCACAGCACGAATTGTATATGCGAGGTATTGGAAATCAAAAACAATACCAAGTTGCGAGGAATGGCTGAGAAAGTTGTGGGAGGTTGCCCAAATGGAACAGCTTACTTGTTGGATTAAACAACAATCTATAAGTGACTTTAGAAAAGAATGGAGTAGTATAATTGAATATTGGAAAATGGAGAAGACTGGGATGAGAGAATTTTGGTTTGAAGACTAATCGAAAGATATTCAAATGTATCAATTTTGTTAAAATTTATAGAATTTAATAATTGATGTATGTAAACTCTCTGTCGGAAATACAGGAGGAATGCTACAAATAGTAAATGACAGATGAAGGGGTATGAGGGGCATGAGATTCCTGTTAGTTATGACTTAGAGGTATAAAAACAGTTAAAAGGGAGATAGAAAGACAATGTTAGAAAGAAATCAAACTCAGACAACAGTGTAAAGGAAGTAATGAAATTTTTATTGTATGAAAAAAGTTGAAAAGACAATAAATAAAATTAAAAAAAAAGTCCCTTTTCCAATAGCCAGTCAGTTGTCAAAAGCTCTCCTAAACAGAGGACAACAGGGAGTGAGCCAGCCAGACTTAGAGGGGAATTCCAAAGACTGGGAGCAATCACTGAAGAAGGTTTCCTTCCTTCCTTAACGTATCATGACATTGTGAGACATCACACTAAAAGAAATTATTAGCCATAGATTTGGGAGAGGGCAATAACAGATGGAGACAGAGTGCATAACCCTGTTAATTCCATTATCTTTGAGAAAACACTTGTCACAAATGAACAGGAATATATATGGTTATTCAGCGCGCTTGCAGAAGGCGCGGGATGAGTCCTTCCTGAATCTTCGTTTGCGAAGAAAAGCCAGACTAGACTAGAAGGCAAACAGTTTGGAATTTGCAGAGTGGGCTATGTTTCTCAGTAATATTTCATTACAGCAATTGTTTCATTTACAAGATAGTATGAGTTGACTCTTGTTTAAATCCATGGAAATGTATTCAATTAAATTATTTGTACACTGCAGTGTGATGGATTGTGGCCTGCTTGACATAGCTTGCCCATTTTAACATGCACAGATTCTATTTTGAGTATGCAAAGCTGGTTTGTCTAATTCAGTGTTGGTTGTTTTGGTATATTGCTATGTCTCTCACCTAGGCAACAACTGGAGGGAACTTGTCAGACATCCTTGAAGAACTGTCAAGCAGAAATTCTGTCTTTCCTAACTAACAGAATCAGTCTTCATTAACATGAAGAATGGAAATGAATGTATTTCCCTGAGTGTCTTTTCCCAATCAAATCTATTTGTCATCTCAAAGATTTTGTAAAGTATTAATTGGTTTGTTTCACCCTTGGCTTGGGTAACACCCTTTCTTCAGTGCTGAAAGCTGATTCAAAAAAGAAGTTGATTCTATAGATCTTTACACACTTTGATGCTAGTGGCCAGTATGTCCAGAGTTGATTCTTCTGGAATCATTTTGAAGATACTGAAATGGCTCAGTTAAGCTTAGAAAGAGGAGTAAATGAACTATCTTTCTTTCTTTTCTTTCTTTCTGTTTAAAAATCATTTTAACGACCTCCTAGATTAAACACTTTGTGCTTATCTGGCATGAATACTCTGTTCTAGTTTATATGCTGATAAAAGGATTCTCTCTTCCCACCACCCCACATCTGGTGAGGGCATGTGGGAGGGCCTTCTTGGTGACGGCTCCCAGGCTGCAGATCGCCTTCCCACAGGAGACTAGGCTTGTTCTCTCTTTGTTCTCCTTCAGGTGACAGGCAAAGCACTTTTTATTTGGGCAGGCTTTGTGCTATTAACTGGTTGTTGGGCAATGATCTTTTAATGGGAGGGAGTGCTGTACTTTTCTTCTCACTTATGTTTTAAATGCTTTTAAACTGTTTTAAGTTAGTGATATTTTTAATAAGATAGTTCAGTTGTTCTTAATTGTTTAATGATGATTACTTTTGAGCTGTATTTTTTAAACCCATGTTCTGAGCTACTGTCATTATGGCCTGCTCTGCCCATCATGGGAGTTCATCTCAACAACCTACATTGTACTACATTGGAAACTTCCACTCCTTATTTGGAAATGGGAAGGGGGTGGGAGAACCTCATTAAATAAACATGATGTCACATCACCTGACTAGATAGCCACTCTGATTGGGCACAGGCAGAGCCAATCAGAGATCTACAGAAAGGACTTTTAAAAGTCCTGATCTTCCCTTTGTTCTGAGTCTCTCTGAGTTGAGCACATGGCCTAGCTAGTTTGAGCTGGCTGAGATGGACTCTGATCCACATGGCCTAGCTCTGGGCCAGATGGCCCACACAGCCATGGAATAACCAACAAGATACAAACTGTGATAACAAAAGGGTTGGGGGGAGCCAATCCTACCCAAGGGCCTCAAAGGATCTAAAAGAACTCTGAAATTCCATCTCCAGAGACTGTAAGTTACCTCTGCATGTAATAGTTAGGGAATGTGTAGTTAGATTGCGTTAGATTTATATTTTATTTGTAAGTGCTCTGAATGAGTGCATTTGTATAAGCCTTAAGTTGAACCTGGGAATGTTTTGCTTTCTCAAGTAACATAGACTCCTAGAATTGAATAAAAGCTTTCTGTTATTTTCTAACCTGCCTTGAATTGCCTGCTTCTGGTCAGCTATCAGAAACTTCTCTAGATTAGAGAGAAGAGTTATTATTGTTTTTAACCCAGCACGTCTAGTCTCACTGCCTGGATGTGGAAAAGACCATAAAGGAAATTGTAAAGACAGTGAGTGGTGGCAAACGAAGAGGAATCCCTTGGGTGTGGGATTGAAAAAAAGGGCCAACCCTGGACTTCAGGTAGCAGGAACTCTAGGATGGCCATTACAACAGCTGCCTTGGCTCCCATATTAGGAGAACAGCAAAATATTAAATGAGTGAATGAATAAGGTTTTGATTTTTTGTACACAGAGGGATTAACCAACTCCTGCCTAAATGGCTAGGAGATCTACTTGTAATGGTGCAAATAATTGCTGTGTTCGTGGTGGTTGGGAGAGAACTTGCTAAGAGTACAAGTTTAGGAGATTGGTAAAACAATTCTGCTTGGCTGTGGATTCCCTACATGTTTTATTTAAAAAAATAGGGTGAATTATGTACAATTGTTCATGATTTCAAGATCACTTAGGTATCTGTGGGCAAATGAACCATGTGGAAGCTTTCATGGAGTGAGCCAGATAAGGAATGCTCCTTTTTGTGTTCTGGAAAACTATTTCCAGAAAACAATTTTGAAAGTATTTAAAAACATTTATAATTTAAATCAGGAGTGGATAACCTATGGCCTGCTGATATTTTTGGCTTGGGACTTTGATATTTGAAGGAGCACCCCTCTCCATATATCCGGCCTCCTTTGTATTCCACCAGTAGTGACAATACATGGGGAAGTGTCTTCTCTTTTGTGGCATTCCTGTTGCAGAATGCCCTCTCCTTGGAGGCTTAATATTTTAACTTATTTTAAATACTGGGTAGTTTAATAAGTTTTTAGACTGTAAATTACCTTTTACTGCTTTAAACTTTAAATTGATTAAATTGATATTATTGTAAGTCACCCTGAGATCTTTGGATATAGGTCAGAAAATAATGAAGAAGAAGAAAAGGAAGAGGAGGAGGAGGAGGAGGAGGAGGAGGGGGAAGATAATAATAATAATAATAATAATAATAATAATAATACATCTCTTACTGTCTCTTACCATTGATCATGCTAACTGAGGCTTTCAGAATTAAAAGTCCAAAACATCTGGTGGACCGTTTCCCCCTTCCTAATTTAAATACTGTAAACAAGTCAATTATAAAACAATCATTGCATGAAGATCTAAAACACCACATAAATTAACTGTAGCAGATCTAGTTCTTCTATTTACAGTATTTTCCCTAATCAGGCAGAAGATGTTCTGGCAAATTTCACCAGATGAAGGGCCTTGTTACCGTACCACCTGTCCCCTTTTGGGGAGCAAAAACATACAACAAGATGAAGTCTGAAATTAGAAGCATGTAAATCCATTCAGCTTGGGTATATAGGTCCATTCAGATTGTCTTTTTTTTTTTTAAACATGTTGTCTTGACAAGGCTGTGCTCACACTTTAGAACAACAACAACATTTATTTCTTACCCGCCTCTCCCTATGGAATAATGCTGGGAATAGAACATAATATTTTTAAAATGTAAATTTCTGGGTATATCTATATTGGGATAAGAGATTGGCAAGCCACTAAAAACCTAGTCAATTGGCTGTTGTTGTGTGCCATTGAATTGGCTTCAGATTTTGGTGGCCCTGTGAACGAGAGACCTCCAAGAGAATGAGAGACCTCCAGTTATTAAGAGCCTGCTAAGGTTTGTGGCTTCCTTTACGAGCCAATATAATTGGTTTTAGCTACCTTGATTTAAAATCTGAATGTGTATAAGAAGTTTGGCAATGAAAACAGTATAGCTAAATAAAGTTCAGCAGTATGTTGTGGATTGTAGAAAGTATACAGTATTTGGAATAAATTGATTGTGGGCTGATTTACTCTAAAAGAAAAGAAATCTCTATTTAAAATTACTTCTGTAATAATGGAAAAGACTTCAGTGTGTATCTTTGAACTGCCAGTTAGTCTAATACTTTCTTCATGTGATGGCAGGCCTGATTATACTTAAGGACAGTCTCAGAGAAGACTTATCAACAATAAAAATGGTCACGTGAATGATCATTCATATGTGCTCTGTCTGTTGCAAGTCTGCAGTATTTTTAAATTTATCAATCACAAATATTTTAATAATGACAGGTTTTAAAATGTGGTCCTTATTTTGGCTTCTGTTAGCTCATTCAGCCATGTAAACATTGAGAATTTCTTCCGCAAAAGCCCAGCTACAACATGAATTTGTGCTACTATTTATTATTACAAAGCAGTTTCTGTCTGTGAGGCTTTAGCAACAGACATCCCAATAAGCTGTGCCTGGGAATGTAGACTCTTAGAAACAGGTATTTTCGAATCTTCTCTTAAGTGCATCCAGTTTCATCACACTGAGAACTGTGCAGTTGCTCTTACAAGCAACAGCACAACTGTGTTAAATAGTTCTACTGTGTCACTATTTAAAATGGATTTTTTTCTTTTTCTTTTTGGTTATCAGCTCATCTTTTATTTACCATCCACCTGTGAGCCACTTGCTCTTGATCACATAATTTTCAGGCTTTTTGACACTTAAATGTGATGCGTATACACAGTTCTCAATAGTGGGTGATTTTTAATCTTTTCAGTGACAATAAATGTGCCACATCCCCAAGCAATGACGTACACTTTTTGACATTTTTGATCCTATTTTATTCATATTAATGATCACTTGATTTAAGAGTGTAAATATGACATCCATTGTTATTGCTAATATCTAGACATCAGACTAGTGTTCCAGTGGGCTTGGCCATTTCCGTTCAGCCAATCTTTTCAGTTTGCTTATTTGAGCATTTAAAATATTGACTTATGTCTCCTCTGTCCCCTGTGAATAAATGTGGGAACTGAAGATGCTTATGATGGAGAATTTAAAGTACTTTTTAATTGATGTGTTATAAAACTGTGCTAGTCAAGAAGCTCCAATAACTGTCACCAATTGGTTTCAATATTTCTTTTCTGAGAATAGCAAATTTCTCTATTTCTAGATTTATTTGTCACATCTTCTTAGTCTACATATTGATGTCATGTTTATTCTCCAGGTGCCAATTGTGCAGCCAAATTATGTAGTATTCATGTACAAAAGAGGTCTCATGTGGTTCAGAGAAATCCAAAGGTTTGAAGAATATAAGAAATCTTTATAAAAAGGGATTAACCAAAACCTGCCAATGAGGAATGAGTCTACTCTGTGGTCAGAGGATGTCCATAGTTAATAGAAAAATAGAAAAGTTGGGGAAAGGGGAAGTCAAATGGAAAAAAGATTCCACCTCAACATTAAGAACTTCCTGACGGTAAGAGCTGTTCGACAGTGGAATGTGCTGCCTCAGAATGTGGTGGAGTCTCCTTCTTTGGAGGTTTTTAAACAGAGGTTGGATGGCCACCTGTCAGGGGTGCTTGGATTGTGTAATCCTGCATGGCAGGGGGTTCAACTGAATGGCCCTTGTGGTCTCTGATTCTATGATCTTGAAAGAGGTCAAGGCTGGCTGCCTAAATACAAACACTCCACAGTGCAAATCTTAGGTATAGAACCCAGGATGTGGAAACAGATAGTTAAAAATTAGAAATAGGTTCTAATATCAGTGGCTCCCATTAAAGTAAACAGAATGCAATGAGGCAAGGGGAAAAGCACTTTCTTTAAAATATCTCCCCTCTGCCCCCAGCCACAAGTCCTAGCAACCTACAGGTTAATCTTTTACTTTACATAATGTTAGATAATTTTATCAGAATGTAAATAAACCAAAACTCGTGGTTACAATGAATGATCACACTGGACAGCCCAATTATGATGATATCACCTTATTTTATGGAGATTGAGGATATTCAACGAGCTAATATTTGACCTTCTAAACATTCTAATGAGCAGATTGATCTTGGGTGGAAACTGACATCTGTCAGTTATAATATACTGAATTAAAGATATTCCTTGGACAGTGTTTGCTCTTACTTTATTTGTAATTTATTTATACAGTTGTACAAAGAATATTCATTTCTGAACCTACCTCTTTTCTGCGTAAGATAAAATATGGTACTTTGGATGTTTGGTATTTCTGACTCAGTATTTGATGTTTATCAATCTTCTTTTAAAACAAATTACTATGCAAAGTTGTTAAGCTTTCTTCCTGGGCTGAAAAAATAGCACAAGCTTTTCTTTAGTCCCAACAATCATGACTTTTAAGGCCCCTTTATATGTACATAACATTAAATTTTGGTTGGTCTGTCTCTTACATTATTACCATATTTAAAATATGTTTTAGGTGCTTTTTACTATTTTAAAGCTTGTTTTTAATAATACTGATATTTAATTTCTTTTTAACTTTTGTATATTAATGTTTTAGCTGTACTGTATTTTTAAAATTATTGTAAGCTGCCTTGAATCTCATTTTTGGGAGAAAGATGGGATATAAAATCAATCAATTAATCAATACTCATAAATGGCTAGAAATATTTTCACCAAATTTGACAGGGGTATTTGACTTCATATACAGACTATGGGGTGTACATGAAGTTCACTTTGGGGCACCCCATTACGGTATTTTTTTTTTTCAGTCACAGAATAGTATAGCCTTTCTCAAACTTTTTACCCTAGAGAAACCCTTGAAATAGTTTTCAGGTCTCAGGGAACCCCAGCATAAAAAATGTTATATCTGCAACATACATACATACATATATATATATATTCCAATCATGATATCTTGAGGAACCCCTTATCAACCTCTCATGGAACTCTATGTTTCCAGGGAACTCTGGCTGAGAAACACTGGTCAGGATCAGGAGAATCATGCTTTCTCAAGGGCATCTGAGCACTTTATCAGACTAACGGCTAATAAAGCTGTAATTCTGTGAAACGGAAAACGGAAACATAGTGACATTATTACACTTATTATCGCACGTTGCTGTAATCATGTGATTCAAACACCACGGAATTATCACAGGTCGACCATTAGTGCTTTAAGAATGGGAGTTTACTTCCGTGATGTAGCATGGGCAAGATTTCAGCAGTTCTTGTGAGAAGACATGAGCGCACTTAAAAACACCAAAAAAACACCCTTTGTTAACAAAGTAAATCAACACATAAACACTTAAACACATCTAAAATCATGCAAACAAAATGGGACAGTTCATACAAAGAATGTCCTGTGGATAGTTTTCATGTTCTCACTCGGAGGTTTTCTCACCAGGAACGGGGAGGGGGGGAAAGAGGACCGCCCATTCACGCTGTAAGGGCATGGTTTTGCATGCTCTTCTATACCGTGAAAATAGCAATATTGAGAGCTATTGACAGCTTATGCTGTTAATGGAAAGCAACGCCTTATTCGCAGCTGGAGCACACAGTAAGCACAGGAGGACTATGATGTCATGCAGTAGTGGGGCCCATTCTCGCTATCATGGCGTCATTATCATGTGATTTTTGCCACGTCTGATAAAATCCTGAGACTGGTGCAAAATGTAAAAAATGTTTAACCACCCAAAGAGATAGGCACTCATCTTCCAAATCAGTGGAAATTGAATGATCATTAGTGATGATTAACAATTCTCTTGAGCATTATCGGGTCCTGCGGCTAGTTTACATTATAAATAGCTGGAATGGATTTTCACATGCATAGAATAGACACAGTGAAATCAGTGGGACAAATTAGTCAAGACTAACATCCTTATCATGCTTACACTGTTATAGCAATACAGTATATTACACTTTTAACTGTCATGGTGACATCCAGGGCCGGTTTAAGGAATTTTGGGGCCCCCTGCAATGCGTTATTTTGGGGCCCCCATATGTTTATCTCAGGTCAATGTAACCTAACCTACAGGATGTTCAGATTACAGTAGGACCCCCGTATCCATGGATTCATTATCCATGGGACACAAAACAGGACACCTACCATAGAGTCTTCCTAGAAAATGTGTCCTCCCTAGCCATTTTCTAGGCCCTCCAAGGCAACTCTATGGTATTTTAAACCAGAAGTCCCATTATTTTCAGTGGTGTTCACTATTATCAACAGTTTTCAGAATCCATGCCTGCATAGAACCAATCCCCAGTGGATAAGGGGGGCCCTACTGTATTACATAATTTGCCACCAATAATTTAGTTTAAAAACTATACTGTAGGCACTAACAAAATATTTTTTGTTAATTAGCAATTAATGTAATGGTGTAGATTTCCTCAAAGAAAGAAAGAAAGAAAGAAAGTAGACTACAAGCTAAACATGAGTTAGCAGTGTGATGTAGCAGCTAAAAAAAGCCAATGTGATTCTAGGCTGCATTAATAGGAGTATAGTGTCTAGATCAAGGGAAGTAATAGTGCCACTGTATTCTGCTTTGGTCAGACCTCACCTGGAAGATTGTGTCCAGTTCTGGGCACCACAGTTCAGGAAGGATATTGAGAAGCTTGCATGTGTCCAGAGGAGGGCAATCAAAATGGTGGGAGGTCTGGAAGCCATTATGCCCTATGAGGAGCAACTTAGGGAACTGGGTATGTTTAGTCTGGAGAAGAGAAGGTTGAGAGGTGACATGAGAGCCATGTTTAAATATTTGAAGGGATGTCATACTGAGGATGGAGCAATCTTGTTTTCTGCTGCTCCAGAGACTAGGACACAGAACAATGGGTTCAAACTCCAGGAAAAGAGATTCCACCTAAACATTAGAAGAAGTTCCTGATAGTAAGAGCTGTTCAGATGTGGAATGCACTGCCTGGGAGTGTGGTGGAGTCTCCTTCTTTGGAGGTTTTTAAGAGAGGCTGGATGGCCATCTGTCGTGAGGGCTTTGATAGTGTGTTCCTGCAGGACAGAAGCTGATTGGATGGGATGCCTGTTGGGGTCCCTTCCAGCCCTATGATTCTAGGCTGCATTCAGAGCCTGGGAAAGTTACTTTTGGATTACACCTCTTGGAATCCCCGTGCCAGCACCCTTCTCAAGGTCTGGTTGCATTGTTCCTTTTCCAGCATTCTCTAGCCCAGTGGTCTTTAAACAGAGGTTGGATGGCCATCTGTCAGGGATGCTTTGATCGTGATTTCCTGCATGGCAGGAGGCTGGATTGGATAGCCCTTGAGGTCTCTTCCAACTCTACAATTCTATGATTCTGTGATATCCTCACAGGGGTCCACAAAGGCTTGAAGGCTGTTTGGCCCACCTCCTCCCTGTAGTAGAACAGCCATGTGACAGGAACCAAGGCAAAGGGTGGCTGGCTTGGCCTGTACATTGCCATTCAATCCACTCCAGCCACAAACATTCAGGAAGAAGCAAGAGTGCCTCTGAGGAAAAGGTTAATGGATGGTGTAATTGTATTGTTTTTGTTGTTAGCTATTATTATTAGGGTTTTAAATCTTGAGTTAAGTCTTGGGCCAACAAAAGATATTTAAAGGGGGTCCCTGGTAAAGAAAAAAGTAAGAACCACTGCTTAGCCCAATGGCTCTCACATAGCACTAACGGGATACTGGTGTTTTACTGACAACAATAAAACCATTGTTCCCAGTAATATTACTCCAAATTTTTATTTATATTCTTTATATTCTTCTGTTAAAAGAACCAGAGCATTGTAGAAGTTTCAGCATTGCCCTATGACTGTGGAGACCAGGGTTTGATTCCTTACTCAGCCATGAATACCCACTGGCTGGCCTTGGGCGAGTCACACTCTCTCAGCCGCAAAGGAAGCAGACCCTCTTTGAACAAACCATGCCTAGAAAACCCCATGATAAATTTGCCTTAGTCAGAAATGACTTGAAGGCTCATGGGCAAACACACACAATTTCCTTTTGCAGGTTGAACTCAGTTGGCAGCAAGGGGAGGAAGCTGAAGAAGACCAAGGGGTGAAGGGAAGGAGGAAGGGGAGAGAAGGACAGGTTAAGAGCAGCTGGAAAGATGGGCTGGAGGTGATCTATGTGGAAGTTAGGAAAGGAAATGAAAGAAAGAAAGAAAGAAAGAAAGAAAGGAGAGAGAGAGAGTGACAAAAAGTCAGAAGGAAGGGAGGCAAAGAAAGAAGGAAGGGAGGGAGAGAGTGGTGGGGGGGAAAGAAAGAAAGAAGCCTTTTCTGAAGATAGAGCAGAGGAGAACAAGAGATGACCCCCCCTTCCCTCCCCCCTTCTCTCTCACACACACTCACCCCTCTCTGACACATGTTTGATGATGATCCTGGAAGGAGGGGGGAGGGAGCAACAAACTCCCTCCAGAATCAGCCACCCAAAGAAAGCTCTGTCTTTCTCTGTCGCTTTTGCTTTCGCTTTCTAGTTTGGGAGACACTAGTTGTTGTTTTTTTAAAGCCAGCAGGAGGTTTTTTCCAGGAGGAGGGTTAGGTCCAGATGGGCCCCCCTGCTTGTGTGGGCCCCCCCGCAGATGCTGATTTGGTGGTATGGTTAAGCTGGCCCTGGTGACATCCAGTGGAATCCTGGGATTAGCAGTTTGGGTGAGGGGCATTTAGTATTCTCAACCAGAGAGTTCTTCAGCTCCAGTAAACTACAGACCCCAGAATTCCACAGGCTGTTGCCATGAAGTTAAAGTAGAATATGGCTTTATAACAATGTAGTGTAAGGTTCTGATATAAAGAACCATAACTGTCAGCTTTAAACATGGCTTAAGATTGGCTCTAGCCCAATGTCTCTTACTAGTAATTGTGAGCTTTAAGTTGATATATTCTTTGCACGTCCTCAGATGTAAATGAACTTATGAGATGCAGAGTTTTTGCAATAGTTAAATATATGCTATACTTTGTTTAAATGCTCATTATGTGTAATGTTTCTGTTGTAAGCATGAACAAAACCTCTGCAAAAATGAACCAATTAGCTCCTCAGTAACATGAAAATTTAATGTTAAATAATAGTCTGCTTTATTGTGATCACAAATATTTCACTCCTGGAATAGTTGTGATCACAACATCATGAGGTTTTTAACTTAGCTGGATCTGTGCTGGAATAATTGGGAGCTTTGTACCTTAGTAAATGATCCAAACATCTCTGAAATTACTGAAAGGACGCCCACTGATAATGGGAGTAATTCCAGGTTTGGTAGGAATGTACTGCAGTCTGGAAAGATTTTGTGAAGTATAATGCTTTTTCACCAATGTTGCAGAACTGTTAGAAAGGATTCAACACACTGTGACATTTACAAAATACATGTTTAGAACACGTTTATTCTATCAGTTTGGCACAATAGGACATCATATTCAAAGCTGCTACTCAGTCTCAAAATTCCTCTCTCTTTTCATAGCTTTGTGGCATAAATTCAGAAAGGATTGCCAGAAAACAACTATATGAAGCAAAGGGTTAATTCTACTGAAATATGAGATAGTCAGATTTTACAATGGACCTCGGTTTTATTTGATGAAAATTGCACGCGAGTTAAGAATGTACCTACACTCTGCCTATATGGCAAAGGCTACATCTGTGAGCTTCCCCTCCCCCGCTGTGAATAAAAGAATTTTTTTAAAAAATTAGGATTTGTTAATTAAAATACATACAATGGTGCTTTGCTCTAGCATGATGGTGAACTTTATTTTCAAAGTATGCTGGCTCTGTACACTGTTAGCAGTTAATATTATTTCCACTCCATTTTAATAAACAAGGATGTTCTAAATAGAATTTACCTTTCTATTTGCTTTTTAAGACTTGCAAAGCAATATTTTTTTAAAGGCAGCAAGTTAATACTTTGTAAAAGTCCTTGCTTCTTTGTTTCTTGTGGAGCCATTAAACCACACACCTCCCAAACAATTTTGCTCTGGGGAAAAAAATGTTTTCTGGCCTCAGTTGATCTGCACTTCTGTTTAGAATTGCATAATCTGTGGGTTGCCGTAAAGTTGTTACAAATTGGAGGGCTGATATAATATGAAATGAGGCACTTTGCCTGAATGTTGCTTTTGTTCCCTCTTTAACAAATTAGCATGTTGACATTTGTCACTGATGGATTTTATTATTTGCTGAAAGGGTTTTAGGGGAGTTTGACAGCATGAATGGTTTGTCCTACAGACTTTGAGAATCGATAAAGGCATCTTTGTTCTTTGTGCAAAACACACAACAGATATCTTATTGACTGACACACAAAAAGGAAGGCTTGTATAGCTGTTGCACAAAATAACCTAAGAAAATAATTTTGAAGCCGTGGCTTATTCTGTGTTCTTTCTCCCTATGTTTCTTTCTTTTTGTTAACATATATCCCATTAATCAAAATAACAAGAATTGGTAGATGCTCATTCAGTAAATGGAAGGCATTCTGTCCCATACCCTGAACGGTTTGCACATGATTTTTGGAAACTGCTATAAAAATCAAATATGAGTAATGTTTAATAGTAGTATTGTTTATCTTTAAAATTATCTTAAGCAAGGAAGAGCTGAGATGGGTGTTAGACAATCTGTTGAATGTACAGTATTAGAAAGTATATTGTATAACAAACTCACTGTATCCTTGCATCTCAAGATGGATTTAGACAGCAGTGGACTCCTGCTGCTTTGTTGCTTTTTTCATGCAGAAGAAAAAAACAAGACATTTGATTCGTCCCTGGTTTCTTCACTGTATGATACTGTACAGAAAATTCAGCAAAACTACCTCAGCAAATCAGGCAGTCCGAGGACTCCATATTTACTGAAATATTTGTTGACATACAGAAGAAGTTTAACTAGATGTGAGTAAGAAAAACAACAACCCTCCCTCTCTTCCTTGTAAGAAGAAATTATAGTTGTCTCTTCATATTCGCTGGGGTTTGGTTCCAGGACCCCACCGTGGATACCAAAATCCGTGAATACTCAAGTCACTTTATATGCAATGGTGTAGCAAAATGGTGTCCCTTATATAAGGTGGCAATATCAAGGTTTACTTTTTGGATTTTTTTTAAAGAATATTTTCAAGCAGTGAGTACTTAAATCCGTGGATACCAAATCCGTGGATACAGAGGGACAACTGTACTGTCTGGTTCTCATGACATACTGGACGAAATAAATAAGATTAGGCACTGGTAATGGTTTTCCTAATGGTTCCTTCCACCCACCCCCTATTTCTGATGGAGTAAACTTCTGCCAAGTATTTGAGTGTTTTTTGATTTCTCATAGTATATGAGACACCTTCCTTCCTCTTGGTTTCATCAAGGCACTGAATACTGAGCAATAAAACATTTCCCCAAGTCTTTAACGTAAACATGTCACATGTGTTAGAACAAAAATGTATTGTTCAAAAATATGCTGAATAAATTGACTTCTCCCTTTTCCCAGATCTTAATTTCTTTATTGTTATGAGATAATCTTCATTGGCTTAAGTAACTTTTAAGGGTAAAGGCCCAGAGAAATTATCCCTTGCTTTTCTGAGGAACAAAAACAACAGAACTATGCAGACTTTTAGACCATCTTCTGGTATGAAGAAATGGCACAGGATTTTTTCCTTTCCAATTCTGATGGCTTCTTTTCTCCCTGAAATATCCAGCTTCTCAGTTTTAAGAGCTTCTTCCACACTATAAATTAATACCAGCTTCCCTTATAGCCCTGTTTGTGAAGATCAGCGCCTGAAAGAATGCCTAAAGCTATTCAGTGAGCTTAGCATATTTGAACCAGGGAGATTTTCACCTAGTTTATGTTCCTGACCATGATGCTACCTCAGCTCTCATGAGCGAGGCAGACATATGCTTAAGATTTCATGAATATTTCAGGAGACATATCAGACTTGCAAGTAGCAAGCTGCAAAAGCCGTTTCTCTGTTACAAATCTGAGTCATGGGGATGACTTGTAGGAAATTGAAATCTGGAACGTGGGGAATAGCTCACAGTGCTAAATATGGGAAATTCCTGTTTGTCTTGTTTCCCCTTTGGAAAAGACTCCTGACTATAATTTAAGAGATTAACTCACAAATGGAGAAGACAATCCAGGTCTTTCTGTAACAGCTATGATGGAAAGTTGCAAATCACACATCTGTCTGGAAGCAAATAACAGTCATCAGTGATAGATGTGACAAATGTTGGACCAAAACAGAAAGCCCTGTTAGGAACAACAGTTGTCCCTCCACATTCATGGATTTGGCATTCACGGTTTTAAGCCATTCACGGCTTGAAAATATTCTTTAAAAAATAATAATCCAAAAAGCAAACCTTGATTTTGCCATTTTATATAAGGGACACCATTTTGGTATGCCATTGCATATAATAGGACTTGAGTATTCACGGATTTGGGTATTTGGGGGGGTGGGTCCTGGAACAAAACCCAAGCGAATGTGAAGGGACAACTGTATTTATCATGTTTACCAATTTGGTAAAAGTATTTAGAGACTTACAAGGACAATAGAAATTTCAATAAAAAGGGGGATGATTGTGTTGTTGTTCTTTGTTCATAGTACTTTATACTGCTATAGATAGGAGCAGTGGCAGATAAAGCCCCCCTCCCTTTATTAAAAGACATCAGGTTTTGAGTAGAATCAGATAAATGAAAGAGGGCTTTTGTGGCTAATATATTCTGGTTAGTTTATTTCAGTATTAAATTGAAGTGACACATTTGAGCTCTACCCATTGCATTAAAGAGCTGCAATTTAGTGAAGGGGCAGCAAGTCCCACATATAGTCCTTGGCATCTCCAGTAAGGCTGGGAAAGACTCAAACCCCAGAGACACTACTAGACTGAGCTGGCTGGACAATTGTCTTGCTTGGGATGAGGTAGCTTCCTAATTCTTTTGCAGCAGTACTTTATGCATTGGTCCAAATGAGTAGTGTTACTCATTACTCCTTTAGGTAATCATAGAGTGGTTGCCTTGAGAGCCAGTGTGGTATAATGGTTTGAGAATTAGACTATAATTCTAGAGACCAGGGTTTGAATCCCACTCTGCCATGGAAACTCACCAGGTGACCTTGGGCAAGTCACACTCTCTCAACCTCAAAGAAAGGCAAAGACAAAACCCTTCTGAATAAATCTTGCCAAGAAAACCCCAGGATAGGGTCGTCATAAGTTAGAAACTAGTTAAAGATACACATCAAGAGTGGTTGCCTTTCAGCTGAATAATGGATGTTTAGATTGTCTTGATGCCCTCTTCAGATGTTGTCTTGGCTGTATGAATAACTCCTGCACACAACTGGTACAGTGAATTGGGCTCTGTTGATATGGTTGGGTTATTTTAAATATTATCTCAGTAAGACACTTTTGCAGACAGGAGCTTCTGTGTAGCTGTGAGGATGTCTAGTGGGCCCTCACTCCCATCTCTGTTGTAACAACAGGGTACTGGTCTTGTAAAACTGCTAGAATAAATGTCCTCCACCCTACTCAGTTGCAAAGCCAGCCATCACAGACTGTAGTTTACACAGGTCTCAGCTTTTTGACCTGGTGGAAAACCAGGACAGACTCAGAAGATCAAATCTAGTGAATAGCTAGGTGATAAGCTAGCACTGAGACTGACAGGTGATAAGAGGGAAATTGTTATCTGAATCCCCAAGGAAGGAAATGGCAATTTGCAGAGTGCATAGATACTGCTGAAGAAACAAAAATAGGTTGTCTCTTGCTGACTGGAATAGAAGGCTTAGAGCTAAAATTTCAAAGGCATTTGTAGGCTTTACCCACATGACTTCCTTTAAATTTGAAATGAGTCATACACCTGAAATCAGGGTGTTGTGGATGTACTTTTTATATAGTACATTGGACTACTCTGCCTTTGTCTGGGGGAAAAACTCTGTTCCTATCTAAATGAAGACATTAAATGCAGGGAAACTAGCTTGATTGAGCCAGGACTTGTCATTTGTGTTCTCTGCAGTTACTTACGCTGTGTACTGTTCTCATAAAAATGGTATTTCCCCCATCCTGTTATTTCAGTGTGTATAGGTAGAGCTTCTAATCCATATAAATGGTTGTCAATATGGAAGACAAATGTTTTGTTTTAACAGAAAGTATATTGATATCACCCTACTGTCTGACACCAAAAAGCCAGAAATCATGAGCCGCCTTAAAACCTTGCCTTTAGACTGTGGCTTGTTGTTGTTGCAGGGGACAAATCAGGAATCCCAGTTTGGATGTAACACCCAGCTTTTTCCTCATAGTGAGTACCTGGTAGCTGAAGGCACTCCCATTGATGAGGAAAGTCAAATGGGCATCATGTACCAACAACTTTGCTCTTTTAGCAATAACCCAGGATTCTCCAAAATTCTTACAGTTTTGTGCAAGTGCAGCCCTTAAGTATTGTTAACCAGAGTAAGAATACACATTCAGTTGGGTTCATGCATCTGAGATGTTTTTGTTGATCAGGTGGTGCATGATGGGAATAAACTGATATGCTTTTCTCTGTGGCTCATTTTCAAATTGGCACCTGTTACTCTCTTTAGTCTTGAAGCTGGACTTGCTGACAGAGAACTAACTTCCATGCTGGTTAAACCATGGTTTGAATATCATTTCCCGCATACATATTTGGTAAAGAAATCTAAGAAGCTGAGTTAATATATTTTGAATAAGTAGCAAAGATCTCAGCCCTGGTAGAAGTAAGTGTACACATAAATTTTCAACAGGGAGAGGGAAGGATACTTTCCATATGTTTTCTGAATTGGTTTGCCCTCATGGATAAAGATAAATGTGTGCTCAGAGAACACATAGACCTTTAATGTCTATTAACAACAACAAACTGAGAACTGGCCTCAGTGTTCGATGTAACACTGATGGTCCCTAAGGTGAGGCTGCATATGGGTGCTCTTTCAAGCAAATTATGCAAATTGATTTAACCTTTGGCCCCCATAATGCCTCTTCTGTTGAAAAGTTTACACAAAAGGGGCATTCCAGAGACCAAATATTAAATTTGTTTGCATCATTTGCTTGAAATAGTACTAGAGTACACAGGTAAAAAACAAACTATTATTTTGCTTTCTGTAGGGGATATTGGGAACTATACCTGTTTTCTGGGTGGATTTTTAAAAACTGGTTGTGGTTTTCAGTCTTTTTTACTCTGCTCATGAACCTGTTCTGTCTTGGTTTCGAAGTCATCTGCAGCTTGGTTTCATGTTTTGTTATAAATTCAAAGCAAAGCACCCCAAGGCTCTTTATAGTTTAGGTAGAGTTGGTCAAATCTTAATCTTACCTTGTTTTGACTTCAACCATAGAAGCAAGTTAATTATGTTCGTTATATTCACAACTTCAGTGTTAAAGGGAAGTTTTGGTCTTTGCAGAAAATAAATCTGGGAGAGGTCGGCTCCTAAAACCATCAAGAAAACACATTCATCAAGTCACATTTGTCTGGTGAGTTTTCCCAACCACAGAAAAATACAAGAAGTGTCATTGGTATTCTTCCATTGAATCATAATAGGAATGTCTTCCACTAATTGAAAAGACCAAAAACAGTGGAAGAAGATTATGTTAGACATTTTGTGCATTAGGTTGAAAAACCCCAATGACTTTATTTTAATTCATTAAAGGTTTTCGTGCTGGATTTTGTATTATGTGGAACTTTTCCAAACTCTGATGTATACACAAGCCTCTGAGCCCAAGGAAAGTGTCAGTCTCAAATAGTCTTTGACACTTGTCTTCCATGGAGATGGGAGGATGACTCCGGTGAGGTTTAGTTTTTCTTTCCCTGACTTCTGGCTTGTCATCACAAACCAGTAATCATGGTTTAGAGCAAATTCTAGTCAGTTGTAAAACAAATCAGCATGTTAGAGCAGACTCTAGTCTATTACATGACAAGCTATCAACATTAAACATCCCCATTTTTCTAAACCATGATCCCTGGTTTGTATATTACAAAAAAGCCAGGAATTGGGGGTAATAATACTAAATTGGGATGGAGTCTTCCTTCCAGCTGTCTGGAAGAGAGGGGAGGAAGCCGCTCATGAGCCCAGCACTTAAGCTGTCCAGAAAACAACTAGTTACCAGCAAAGTATAAACAGCACTGGTCTGGGAAGGTAGCCAACTGTTAATTAGTTCACAGGAATGCAAACACACTCAAAGATTTAGTCTAGTAACACAGTCCAAAAGGTCAGAGGCTTACGGCAGTCAGTCAGAGTGGGTCCAAAACAGTCCGTGGGTCAACAGGAACAGGCAGCAGAGTAGTCAGGGACAGTCCAAGGTCTAAGCATGAGCCAGGATAACAGAAGTCAAGATAACCAGAATCCAGGCACCGAAGTCAGCAGGAAGCTTTCACCAGGAAGATCAGTTGATCTCTGACAAAGCCTCCATTGCCTCTCCCAGCATATATAAAGCAATTAAGGCTTTGTCAGATGTTTCTTAACGAGCAGGCTTTTCTCATAAAGTCTCAGAGATTTCCTTTGACCTTGCTTTTGAGCTCGCTGCTGGTATACGATGCTGGAGGTAAGTCTCTCTCTTTTTCTTTGTCCTTATCTGAATTGGCAGGACTCTCTGCTGGGACTGATGCCAACCCACTTAGACCAGGCTCTTTCTCTGTTTGAGCCTCTAGGTTAGCAGGGTTCCCTGCTGGCACAGGTGTAGATAAATTTGTGCCAGGGTCCCTAGGGCTGTTCCCTGCCATATCCTCCTCTGCCTCTGACTCTATACCCTCACCGGGCTCACGGGGCATGACATAAGCAGACCTCATAGAAACTCTAATACATAATATTAAACCTTAGCTTAGCATTATACGTGACTATAGCTGCTGTGTCTGGCAAGGAATTAATACATGGTAGTTTGCTTAAGCACTGTAGTCCTGTTGGTATGGTGGAAGAAGTCCGGAGTTAGTAAGGTGAACAAGTTACACCAGTCTTTCACTAAAACAAGGGTGAGAATTGTGCAGCCCTCCCAGATGGTTGATGGACTATAAGTCCCAGCAGCCAGTGGTGAAGAGTGTTGGGAGTTGCAGTCCAACATTGGGAGGTTGCATGATTCCACCACTGCACTATAAGGATGCATAAATCACAAACTGCTGAACAGCTGTGTATAGAAGGAGGTTGTGTACAGTTTTAATTAGGTGTGAGGCCTTAGACTTCAATGGACTCACCTAACAACTTACCCCATTGCAGGGTGATTTGTCCCACCCATGATGAGATCCACATCTGTGGGATTTCCTGGATACTGCATTTGATTTTCAAAGCTTTCAATTTGCATAGAGAACGGGAGGAACAGCACATGTGTTGAACACTTCACAAAATATATTCGTATCATCAGTAAAGTTTCACTGCCCACAGTTCTTGATCACCATAGCAATCTTTATACAAATACTCACAGTATATCCTATGTTGCTCAGATTACTGTGGGCCACACCAGACACTATGAGAAAAGTATACATGTGCACAAATATAGAATCCCATTACCCACCACCCACCCCCATACTACTAGGAGCAATGGCAGAAACAAATGCAGACTGGTATGCAGTTTCGAAAGAGGAAATTAGAGTTGTTTAATAATAAGAAGCTAAAAAGTAGACTTTAATAACGAGAATGTAATTTTTAAAATGCCACAGTAAGGATAGGGTGGACTGCAGGAATAGAGACAAATATAAGCTACATAACAAAACATGATCAAGAAGGTCACATGGAGTGCTATTAGTACCGTGTGCATACTGTTGGGGCTGTGGAGTTTATTGTGAAGTTCTCTGGATTGGGTCCTAACTCAGTGGACTAGGCCATCCGGATCATTGCCAAAATCATTTGGCAATGGAAGTAATATAGAACTAATATGTCCAGCTCTTTGGACATTTTGTGCGAAAGTAAGCAATTACGGTACCTTTTGCTGCCCTGTGGTGACACCTAATTCAGAAGTGTCTTTGATAAGCTGCTAAGGATATTGGGCTGGAACAGCAGCTGACGTGATTTTAGTGAGAGAAATAAAGAGCAACTTTTGAGACTCAAGTGGAAGTAAATCCCACATTATCTGTTCCAAACCCTGCAGGAAGTGCCTTAAAATGAATCTCTGTTCCTGTTGACCTGATTGCAGTGCAATGCATATGTGTTAATCTCCACATGGGCAACCTTTCTTCCTCATAATTTTTAGTCTCCTCCTAAGACACACCTTTTTTCAGTCTCTCAGTTGTCTATACCTTAAGTGTGTGATTTTTTAAAAAAGGTACTTTAAAATATAATCTCTGTCTTATTTCATCATATAAATATGGCAGATGCTTAAAACGCCAGCCTCTTCTGCATGCCTGTTTATAAGGCCTAAAGTTACTATTGTTTTGTTTCAGCCAAATGGCCAAAAGGCTGCCAGCAGTATGTCTGGAATGTTATTTACTTGGTACATTTCTGGGCTGTTTCTTTGTAGCACTGCGTAAGCCACAGTTAGGGGTCATTTACTTAAAAATGACCAAAGCATTACCCCCCAAGTTGCAGTTATTCTTCTCAACGGGGGCTTTGTAATAAAAGGGAGTGTCTCATTATGTAGTATAGCTTCTGTGTTCTTCCCCATGCGTGGTGCTTTTTTTGTTCTTAATCATTTGAGTTGGTTTGGGTGGAGGTTAGGGGAGGGGCTGTTTATTCTTGCTTTTTGTTCTCAGTGACTCTGTTCTTTTGCTTAATGCGTCAGTGTGTTGTGGTGTCTTTTGTGATATTAGCTGATGTAACTCCATCTGACCTGCTTTTCTGAATTTTACTTTTGAGGTGGCTACAATGCATGCACATGCATGTGTTTTCCAGTGGAAACCACAGTCTTAAAAACACAGCTCTGAAGGCAGGTCCAAACAAACTTGGTTCAAGTGGGAGTGTTCATACATTTTTGAGGGAAGACTGGGGCTGGGTAGAAGCTCTTTGGAACATGAATGAGTGCATCTTGGAAATGTCTTAAGATCATATCTGAATGTTGTTCATAGGGCAAGAAGGCTTTACCTCTACAGGTTTGTAGCATTCAGGATATAGCCATTAATATATTGTGTTGTTTCTGACCATGTGTTTCTTGACCTGTATATAATGCCTACCTCACTATGGGGAAATTGTGGAGGCAGCACTGCAACACTTGTCTAGATGAGGAAGTGGTTGCTTGGCATGTTTTAGTACAGATGCTGGGAGACAACAGCAAGGTTCTGGAGGACATGGCCTACCTGTCTCCCCATAAGCTACCTTGCTGGCTCCAGTTGTCATAGAGGATGCTATCCTGTCATCAGTGTTGAAGAGATATTCAACTGCTGCTCTGCTCACATTTTTTTATATGAGGGGACCATCTTGTTATTTGCCTCAGCTAGCAAAATGGCTTGCAGCAGCCTCATCTCTACTAGTCAGGTCAAATGTGGCTATACATAGTCAGCATTATGGCGGCTGAATTCAGTAGCATTTAGAAAGATGGCTTTCACATTGCCTGACTGAGCAAAAATTGGAGGTGCACATCAAATTAACAAAAGGTTAAGAAGGCATACACATGATTATCCAAGTTCTTGTGATAACCTAAGAGTTACTGCCCTGCTCTATCAGAGATGTAGTAGGTTTGGGGTATTGGAATTGATTTAAGTGATTTCATACACCAAAAAAAGCTGTGTTTTATTTCTGCTTTGAACCTAGCTTGTAAACAGACTCCCACATAGTAGTCCTTTATTAGGAAGAGAATTCCAGTCTTGGGTCCACTTCAGAAAAGAATCTGCTTTGTATCATAGCTTTCCACATGCTGAGAAGACAGGAGCTAGACCAAGATTAGGGCTCGCCTCTTGAAATGAGTTGGCTTATTTCTACTCTTGACTTGTGAATTAAAGAATTATAGCATTCTATTAGTTCTGATTTTATACTGACCTTTTAGCCACTTAGGTTGTGTCAAGCAAGAAGTACACTATCCAGTTATTTGCATTTGAGCACAGAACAACTTAGGGGTTGTCCACATGGTGAAAATAGCCCTCACAGAATTTGCCCAGAAAATGAGCTGTCTTAATGGGGTCCCACATTGTTTCATCGTATTGTGAAGGAGGGGGGACAAAAAGAGGAAAAACTACGTGAGAAAAGCCTTCGTGGCTTTTTCTGACTTTTAAAAAAACCTCAAGAGATATGTACATTTTCGATCGTTAAGACAGGCAATTCGACATGAATTGCTTCCCCATATAGGACACAGTGCAAACCCGATTGGCTGGATGAACACAGGGGTGGGGCTGAGTTACAGGGCAAGCACCTGCTGCCACCATGTTGGATTTTCGCTTTAGTGAGTGATTACTAAGGTGACAAAGTGGAGGTTTGTGCTATCTTTTCTCTCTTTTATTTTTGAGGAAAGGTGAAATGTTACTTGTGCACAGTAGAGAAATAGGTTTTAAAAAAAGGTCAGCGGCAGCAGATTTAAAACGCAAGGCAGCTGCTGTGACTTGCTATTATTGTGGAGCAATCCAGGTTTTTTCCCTTTGTGTAGACATGGCCTTAGTCTACTATGTAGAAAACAAAACAAAACAGAAAACCCACCTCTTGAAGGCATTAGATTCATTTATAGAATTAAAATAAATGCAAAAACTAAATGTTATAAAACGTTGATTGGTAGCACTGGGAAATAATAATGCTGGATATGTACAGCCCATAAATAATGTGGAACACTGTCATTCCCTCATCAAGACTTGTCTACCTTTCCCATCTCAAATTATGGTATTTTTGTAAGTAATTATAGGAGAGTTCCATAGGTTGCATGATCAACATGCTCCTACTCTTAGTTCTGATTTTTATATGCAATACAGTTTTAAAAGATCTTGGCCTCAACTGTAATTCAGAGTATGAGAAAATCCACTTCACGATTCCATTGTCTCTCCAACTCCATAGCTGCTACAGATATGACTAGCAAAGCTACAATTTAATTAAAATGTTTTTTTTTTAAAAGAGTTGTACATTTAGTTGTACATCGCCTCATCAGATGTACGGTAAACTAAATCTTCATCTTAAGTCCAAACCTAAGAGGGGTGGCATCTTAAAGAGGAGACTCCAAGTCAACAATCTTCAACAAGCTACCATGAGAGACAACTTCCAGGCAAATCTGCAAACAAAACTTTGAAGACCATCCTACAGCTCCTTCTCCTACAGTGCTTTGGCAACATATCAAAAACAATATCCTCCAGTCAGCAGAAGAATCCCTTGGGTTCTCCCACAAGAAAAATCAAGACTGGTTTGATGAAAACAACCAAAAGATCCAGGAGCTGTTGGCAAAGAAGAGAACTGTTCACCAGGCATACTTCGCCCAGCCAACTTGCCATGTAAGAAAAGCAGCTTTCCGCCTCACATGTAGTAAACTTCAACAAAACCTCCGAGACATGCAGAACAAGTGGTGAATCAATATAGCAGAAAAGACACAACGCTGTGCAGATCTGGGTGATCTTAGAGGATTTTATGAAGATCTTAAAGCAGTGTTTGGACCTACTTATCAGGTCCAAAGCTCCTTATACAGTACAGATGGTCAAACATTAATTACTGATAAAGCCTCCATCCTGAATCGATGGGCTGAACATTTTCAAAGTCTCTTTAGTGCCAACCGAGTAGTCCAAGGCTCAGCTATCCAACATATGATACAAAAACCGATGAAAAATGAATTGGACATAGCTCCCACTTTGGAATAGACCCTTAAGGCCATACAGCAGATGAAAAACAGCAAGGCAGCTGGGATTGATGGAATCCCACCTGAAGTTTGGAAACACAGAGGTCATGCACTCCATAATAAAATCCACAAACTCCTTGTGAATTGCTGGGAAAAAGGGGAACTGCCATCAGATCTCCGAGATGCAGTCATCATCACCCTGTACAAGAAAAAAGGAGCAAAATCCGATTGCTCAAACTATCGAGGCATAACACTGCTCTCTATTTCTGGAAAAATCCTTGCAAGGATACTCCTGAACAGATTAGTTCCTGCTATTGTAGAAGAACTTCTTCCTGAAAGCCAATGTGGCTTCAGAGCCAATAGGAGTACTACAGATATGGTATTTGCCCTTAGACAACTGCAAGAAAAATGTAGGGAGCAGAACAAGGGTCTCTATGTAACATTTGTCGACCTCACCAAAGCCTTCGACACTGTGAGTAGAAAAGGTCTGTGGCAGATCCTGGAAAGACTAGGATGTCCCCCCAAATTCCTTAAAATGATTATCTTGCTGCATGAGGGCCAGTGCGGTCAAGTCAGATATGGCATGCTCTTTCAGAGCCCTTTCTAATAACTAATGGAGTGAAGCAAGGTTGTGTTCTTGCTCCCACTTTATTTACAATCTTCTTCAGCATGATGCTCCAAAGGGCTGCGGCAGAGCTTAAAGAAGATGACGGCATCTATATACATTACCGTACTAATGGTAGCTTGTTAAACTTAAGCCGTCTGAGGGCTCACACTAAGCCTCTAAACTATCTAGTCCGTGAGCTGCTCTTCGCGGCTGCTGCTGCCCTTGTTGCCCACACAGAAGCAGCTCTGCAGCCCCTAACATCCTGCTTCGCAACAGCTGCAGAGCTGTTTGGGCTGGAAGTCAACCTGAAGAAAATGGAAGTTCTTTACCACCTGAGGCGAAGCACAGAAATCAGTGTGTATAGAGCCATTGTACTGTCTATTCTCCTTTATGGATCTGAAACATGGGTTACCTATCGCCACCACCTATGACTCCTCAAACGCTTTCATCAGTGCTGTATACGCACAATCCTAAATATACACTGGACTGACTAAGTGTCGAACGTTGCTGTCCTTGAGCAAGCAGGGACCACCAGCATTGAGGCCATGATATTGAGAACACAGCTGTGCTGGGCAGGGCACGTTTCTAGGATGGAGGACCATCGCCTCCCAAAAATAGTACTCTACGGTGAACTCGCCATGGGTCAGCGTAAGAGGGGTGCTCCAAAAAAATGATACAAGGACTCCCTGAAACAACATCTCAGGCTCAGACAAATTGATCACCAACAATGGTCCACCCTGGCCCCATATTGTGAGGCATGGAGACGCACTGTCCACACTGCTGCAGCCTTATTTGAGAACTCACGCCAAACAAGTCTTGAAGAGAAATGACAATGCAGAAAGAATCACCACCCAGGAACATCACCCAAGGAGACCTTCCGCTGTGCTTTCTGCAACCGGTCTTGTATATCTCGTATTGGCCTTTTTAGTCATCAGTGCACTTGCAGAAAGCACGGGATGAGTCCTTCCTGAATCTTCGTTTGCAAAGAAAAACCAGAGAGAGAGAGATTTAATAAAATGCTGTTTTTGTGTTCATGAAACTAATGATGGGTAAGTCACCTGATAAGTCTTTACAGGAGGTGGGATTCAGGGAAATTGTCACGCAAAGTAGGCTAGGAAGCAACTGTGGCTGTAAAAGCGCACTGGTTCGGTCTGTACCTTGCAGAAACCTTACAGAATCTACCTCCCACCCGATGTTTTAGAGTTCATCTCCTGTAAACACCACCTAGTATGTTCAGTGATCAGAGATGATGGGAGCTGAAGCCCAAAACAAATGGAGAGACTCAAACAGGGTTCAGACTTCAGTTTTTGTGCTTGTATAAATTTGTAACATGGCTCCCTTCCTGAATCGATACCATAGTCCCTCATGCCAATCTCATGAAAACCATGAAAAAAGTTTGTTTCAGTTCTGAAAATTACTGAAATTACTGTTGCCTATTCTACATTTCTGAAAAACATCCACCTTTGCTACTTGTGTTTAATAATAACATTAGCCTGAGACTCCTATAAGCTTATTAACTATTTTGTAAGTGTTTCGGTCATTAATAAAGGGATTTATTCTTTAAAAAATTAATGGATTAACATGGCTGTGAACATTAGGCCAATTAACTTCAAAGCTTTATTTTTCTGGCCTTTTTCATTGCAAAATCATGAATTAGCCCCACAGAGTTAATTTCTCTGATATGGTCACACTCAGTAAGATGGCTACCTAGCTTAAGCATTCTTGCCTCTGCAATATGCCTACAGTTTTTGATGAGAACTAAGTCAGAAGCAACTTGAAGGCACATAACACACATGCACACAATTTGTTGAAACTTCTTTTAGCATATGCCACAGTCACTGACAGTTTGCAAAAGATCTGGAGGACTATGCACACTTGGTTGAAAGTTAGGTGCAGTTATTTCATGTAACTCATTAAATAATAGAAGTGGGAGTAAGTTCATATTCTTTTTTGAAAAAGTAGAAGGGTCCCCACCACCACCACTGAGGTATAGTGTTTCCTAAGGAAATTTTTCAGAAGGCTCTGTAGGATACTTCTCAAATAGACTTACAGAAGTGTCTTCCAGTTCCCCGGGCCCTAGACTCTTATGTTTTAGGACACATGCTTCTGGCTGCCTTAAATCTCTGTTCTAATGTGCAGATGGCATTGACCAAATTCGCATAAAAACTGTGAGTGGATTACAGTTGGACTTCCACATTTGCAGATGACTTTTGCAGATTTGATTATTCACAGATTGTTTGCTGCTGCCTCCACTGCTGCCCTATGCCATTTTTAATAAGTACTGCAAGCCTCGTGAGACTGGGAGACTGTGAACATGTGGTAAGGCTTGTAAGTGCCAATTAAAAATGGTGTAGGGCAGCAGCAGAGGCTTCTGCCTTGCGAAGGAATCCTGCTGCCTTGAAGGAATTTGTGGTGGGCTGAATCTGCAGATTGTACTGTTTTTGTGTATTAAATATGGTTGGGGGGGTAGAGTTATTTGTGGCAGGGGGTCCTGCACCCCTCACCCCAGCAAATGTGGAGGGCCGACTGTAGACACTTTCTCAGGGCCTGTAAATCTCAGCAGCAAAAGCAGTATCAGGTGCTCCCACTATTTTCCGGTGCTTTGCTTTTCTCTTTCCACCAGGCATCTCTCTTTCCTACTTTTGCACAAAGGACTCTTGGATTCTTACTTCTTGGTATGATACTCATAAACCATATCAAACAGTTAAAAACAGATTTCTTTGTCTCTTCGTCTTACACAGATTTTGTTTAAGTGCATGGTTATACTGTCTATTCTAGAGAACGGCCTTAGACTGGGAGCAGGCTAGGAGACACTGCAGTTCAGAAAGTTTCTTGACACTGCTTCTGATTTGCTCTAGCAAATCTAACAAGATCTGTACAGATACAAGGAAGCAAGATTCTATAAATATCTTCAGGCATGATTTACAGTTTATCCTTAATCCCTAGTAATGTAGAGTGGAGTTGCGGGCTACGTTCCTCTAGACTGCCAGATCCCTCTGGTCATCTGGGCCATAATAAAGTGTACCCTCCCCCGCCCATGTGTGGGCTCTAGGCCCATATCTTACCAGGGAAAGAGATATACAATCTCTCTCTGGCTTTTCTTTGCAAACGAAGATTCAGGAAGGACTCATCCTGTGCTTTCCACAAGCGCGCTGATGACTAAAAAGGCCAATCCAAGATAAACAACTCCGGTTGCAGAAAGCACAGCAGAAGGTCTCCTTGGGTGATGTTTCCGGGTTGTGATTCTTTCTGTGTTGTCGTTTCTCTTCGAGACTTGTTCGGCGTGAATTCTCAAATAAAGCTGCAGCATTGTGGATAGTGCATCTCCATGCCTCCCGATGTGAGGCCATGGTGGACCATTGTTGGTGATCAATTTGGCCGAGCCTGAGATGTTGTTTCAGGGAGTCCTTGTATTGCTTTTTTGGAGCACCCCTCTTACGCTGACCCATGGCGAGTTCATTGTAGAGTACTATTTTTGGGAGGCAATGGTCCTCCGCCCTAGAAACATGCCCTGCCCAGCACAGCTGTGTTCTCAGTATCATAGCCTCAATGCTGGTGATCCCTGCTTGCTCAAGGACAGCAACGTTCGTCACATAGTCAGTCCAGTGTATATTTAGGATTGTGCATATACAGCACTGATGAGAGTGTTCGAGGAGTCGTAAGTGTTGGTGATAGGTGACCCATGTTTCAGACCCATAAAGGAGAACAGACAGTACAATGGCTCTATACACACTGATTTTTGTGCTTCGTCTCAGGTGTTTATTACTCTAGACTCTTTTGTAAAGTCTTCCAAATGCGCTATATGCCTTTGCTAATCTGTGATCGATCTCTTTGTCAATCTTGGCATCTGAGGAGATGATGCTTCCCAGGTAGGTGAACTACTGAATGGACCTAAGCACAGATTGGCCAACGGCAATGTGGAGATGATGGTGTTCGTCCTGTGGTGCAGGCTGGTAAAGAACTTCTGTTTTCTTCAGGTTGACTTCCAGCCCAAAGAGCTCTGCAGCTGTTGCGAAGCAGGATGTTAGGCACTGCAGAGCTGCTTCTGTGTGGGCAACCAGGGCAGCATCATCAGCAAAGAGCAGCTCACGGACTAGATAGTTTAGAGTCTTAGTGCAAGCCCTCAGACGGCTTAAGTTAAACAAGCTACCATCAGTATGGTAGCATATATAGGTGCCGTCTTCTTCTTCGAGCTCTGCCGTAGCCCTTTGGAGCATCATGCTGAAGAAGATTGTAAATAAATTTGGAGCAAGAACACAACCTTGCTTCACTCCATTAGTTATTAGAAAGGGCTCTGAAAGAGCATTGCCATATCTGACTTTGCCGTGCTGGCCCTCGTGTAGCAAGATAATCATTTTAAGGAATTGGGGGGGGGACATTCTAGTCTTTCCAGGATCTGCCACAGATCTTTTCTACTCACAGTGTCGAAGGCTTTGGTGAGGTTGACAAATGTTACATAGAGACCCTCTAGCTGGAAACTCCAGATCTATAAGATTTGTGCTTTGCTCTGCATTTGAGGGGAAAACCCAGATTTGGGGCTAATCTGAGGATTGACTCAGAGCAAAGCTGGGGCAGAACTTTCAGTGGATGGGGCTCTGTTTTGGCAGTTTATTTTTTTTTTATTGTGTACGCATTTGGATAAGCATATCTGTGTTTATGCAGTAATACATCACTCTGGGACTATTTATATTTGTTTATTTGCATGCATGAGCAAACAGGAAAAGAAACAACTGCGGAGCAGCCCTGCCCATGTGGCCAGAAATAGTATGACATATAGGACACATGATCAAGGTAGGGCTGCCCTTTTATTCCAAGTGCAATCAGACAAGCCTCAGTGCATGTTGAGTTTACAGGACCGCTGTGGATCAAAGAAATCACTGTGGCTACGAGGTAAGTGCAGGGTATCCCACCAGTGTAGACAAGTCCCAAGTTCTGTAAATGTGGAGCCACAAGCAAAAACACCTTCTTCCCCATGTCTTATAAACAAATTGCTCTCAACGCAACCAGTTAAGCGGGGCCTGGCAGTGTTGGAGGATGGTATGAGTGAAGGCCCTGGTAACTCAGTCCCAGGTTTTTGAATAACTTAGTTTTCATCAGAAATACAGTCTCTTTATCCATTCTAGAAACCTCCTGAGAAGTTTTGTAGTTGTAGTGTTTCTTTGGATGTTCAGAGTATTTCCCCCAAAGCCTGTTTTGCCTTATGTTACACGGACCCCAAGGAGGCGCATATAGCTTGAAACAGGAGGATTTTTGTTGTTGCTTTAATTTATATTTTCATAAGAAATCTCTAGTTGGTATATCTGCAACTTTTCTACCTTGTGCTCCTTTGTGGCATGGCTGCAGTGGCAGCTTCCCCTTTCTTTCACTTGCTTAGAATACCATTTGCATGTACACACACCATAGAAATGTACTTCTTCATATAGAGTCCCACACAAATCTGAGGATCTACTCACCCACAAATGTGTTTTATAACCTACAGACATTTCCTTACTACCAGTGCCTATTTGGGTTTCATTAAGGGCTTGCTGCTCCCTTTTTTGTCCTGACAGCTTATAGTTTTCAACATCTCCCCCTCCCTTTTTTATCTATCTATCTATCTATCTATCTATCTATCTATCTTCCCTTCCCTTCCCTTCCCTTCCCTTCCCTTCCCTTCCCTTTTCTCTTTTCTTTTCTCTTTTCTTTTCTTTCCTTTTCTTTCCTTTCTTTTTTTTTTTTTTTTGGCTTTTTGTTTTTCTTAGTTGCTTTGATCAGTTAGTCAAAAATACCTATGGTCTATATTCACACCTACCCTTCTTTTATTATCTTGGCTTAAGTATAAATGCTTCTATTGAAATAAATCACCCTTGTAATTTGAAAAATATAAAACTTTGGTTTAAGTTACTTATTACAGGTAATAGCCGTTTGATGGTTGAATATGAAACAAATGCTTGGCAGAATATTTAGCTTGAATCCCAGCCAGAAAACAATAAAGTGCAACCTAATTCCTAAAAATGTCTGCGCTATAAACTAACTGTCATGACATAGCCTGCATACAGTAATAACAGGCTGACAAGGCTAATAAAGTCTACATATTGCTATAGCCAGGCAGTGCATGCTGTAACAGGTCCATAATGTGTTTTGTCCTTCTTTCATATTATGCAGCCCGCACATCATCTTCCTCTCACAGAGCACATTATCTGGAGGTAGCCACCTCTGTGGAACACGCCTGTGCCATGAAATTGCTCATTCTTGGTTTGGCTTAGCCATCGGGGCATGTGACTGGACTGAAGAATGGCTAAGTGAGGGATTTGCCACTCACCTAGAAGATGCCTTTTGGTCAGGAGCACAGCAGGTATGGCTAGAAAAGTCTCTTTCATATCAAGACATGTGATAATCTTCAGTGTGTCTGTTGGGCAATTAGAGTAAATATCCCATAGGTCTCAATTTAAGAGTATATAAATTTTTACGCTGCATCAAACCAAAGGCTTATCTAGTCAAGCACTTTATCTCCACAGTGGTCATGCCCATATGTCATGTAAACATTTAAAGTTTAAGCCAGAGGTTGACAACCTGTAGCCCTCCAGTTGTTGTTGGACTGCAGCTATCATCAGCCCAGTGTGTGTTCACAACCACATCATCCCTCCCTTTGTGTGACCAGGTAAACAAAATGGAAAAGTGAGAGCTTTCTATGAACATCTGACACTGGACTATTGCATCTGAAGAAGCCAAGATCATAATCTCCCTTAAACCTGGATTTGTTATTGACCTACAACTCTTGGCTTCTTCATGGAGAATATGTCAGGAATTAGAGACTGAACTCCATTATAAAATGACCAAACAAACTGCAAAGTCATGGTGAGTCATAATGACTGACTCCATGAACTGCCTAGTCTGCCTTAGCTATGGAAGGAGGGTTCTTATTGGTGTGTAAGATCATGCGATTGAGTAAGCCAATGCCCTGTAACTGTGTATATGGGAGGGCTCAGAGCAGAGCTCACCCTTCTTCCTGTGAATGCTGAGACCTGGTGAAGCAGTTTCTCCTTGGATTGTAAATATTTGTATATATTGCAACTGTTTGAGTTTGAAGATAAAAGTGCCTCCTGCTTATTTGGATGTCAAACACTTTGTGTTTGAATATTCTTGGGAAAGGGTTGCTACTGAGTCTGCTGAGATAATTTTTGGGCTTCTGCTGAGGATTGCGTGTCCTATCATCCCCTGACAGAATAAACCATAATCCTGGGTTTGGACATTCCTTTCTTAGTTTATATGCCTAAATACCCTACAGGCACCAGATCTCTTCTAATCTTGGAAGCTAAGCAGGTTCAGCCCTGGTTAGTATGTACTTGGATGGGAGACCATCAACAAATAGCAGGTGCTATAGGCCATATTTCAAAGGAAGAAAGTGGCAAAACCATCTCTGAGTATTCCTTGCTTAGGAAAACACTGTGAAATTCAAGGGGTTGCCGTAAGTTGACAGGCGATTTGAAGGCGCATACACACACACACACACACACACACATGTCTACTCATGTGAAGAGAGGGATGAAGCAAGAGTGAATTGACTGTGCGCGCCAATACACAGTTCATTCATATTTGATTTATTGTGTTTTAGTTCATAAGTATAAGTGGTATGAGAACATTGCTGTTGGATAGCTGGAGTTTCAGAGAATCTCACTAATGGGGCAAGAGCATGATAATCTTTTCCCTGACAGAGGAAGCCCCACTGCCACTCACAACTGAAAAGCATCATACAGCTATTCCATCTTTTGTCCTTAAGAGATTTTCTCCAATAAGAACAAACAAGGAAGAAATATTGGGAAAACATAAGAGGGTTCTAAATTGGGCTTATCAGCTGGATTTCTTATAAGCCTCCCAGAGGTCCTACCCACCCACCCAAACCTTGGACCTCCATGAATATGTCAGTGTGATTGCACAGTAAAAGCCTTCTCCAAAGCATCCATCCCTAGACCAGTAATAGAGCTATGTTGCTATGAATATGAGAGTTGTGTTTGTACCTGTCCTGGCTAATACCTGTCCTAAACTCCATTCATTTATTATAGTTTTGGCCATGAGTTCAGGCTTGTTGATCTCCCCGTATATGGGAAGTGCATTAGATGAAACTGAAATGGAATGGTAGCTGAACAAAATTGTTCATCTCTTAATTGTATTTGTTCTTCCTTTTATCTCTAACTCAATGGTAATTTTGTTGTTAATGCACTAATTTAACCGCATGCATACCTGCAGGTGAAGAATAAATAGGCATGAAAACCTTCTTTACCACAGGTGAGAAATTAGATGTTTATTTATAAGCTAACAGATTGGCCTATACTTCATTTTCACAAATATCACTATAAGTATTCATGCAGATTATGGGATGGACATATTATCAATGAGAAGATAGAATGGTTTAGGGGGCAACTCCCACATCTCCTGGTTCTTGAGGCTGGGATGAATAATAAAGATAATTACAGTGCTATGCCAAGAACAGTTACTGCATAAAGAGCCAGCGTGGTGTAGTGGTTTGAGTGCTGGATTAGGACTCTTGGAGAGGAGGTTGAAATTCCCACTCAGCCATGTAAACCCATTGGGTAACCTTGGGCAAGTTACACTCTCTCAGCCTCAGAGGGAGACAATGGCAAACCCCCCTCCAAACAAATCCTGCCAAGATAAACCCATTGTGAGTTTGTCTTAGGGTCACTGTAATTGGGAAATTACTTGAAGACACACAATAACTAAGTATGTGTTCTGAATATGAATTTCACTTGCTTTCAGACTCTGAAGGAAAATAAACCCTCTTCAGAGCATTTAACTGACTATTGATGTAATACTTCTAGTGGACTTATTGCAGTGGTTGCGCAGGAGTTAGAAAACCCCAGATACAGGTTGAATATCTTTTATCCAGAAATCTGAAATCCAAAATACTCCAAAATGCAAAACTGTCCACATGGGTGGCTGAGATAGTGACACCTTTGCTTTCTGATGTTTCATTGTCCACAAACTTTGTTTTCATGCACAAAATTATTTAAAATATTATGTATATAATTACCTTCAGGCTATGTGTATAAGGTATATATGAAACATAAATGAATTTCATGTTTTAGACTTGTGTCCTACCTCCAATGTGTCTCTTTATGTATATGCAAATATTCCAAAATCTGAAAAAAATCTCAAATCCCAAACACTTCTAGTCCCAAGCATTTTGGAAAAGGGATACTCAACCTGTAGTATCTTTTAGAATTAGGGCAGGAACACAGCAAGCCATTGATACACCTAGCTGAGCATTACCTAGACTAGCTTTTCCCAAACTGGTGCCCTCCATGTGTGTCAAGTGCAACTTCCATCATCCTCAGTCAGCATAGGATTTGTATTCCAAAAAATCTGGAGGGCACTAGGTTGGGAAAGGCAGCTGCTAACTGGCTGCAGCTTTCTAGAGTTTGAGACAGGAATCTTTTCCAACCTTACATGGAATTGTCATGGATTGAATTTATGATCTTTTGTACACAAAACATGCACTCCTAAACAATATAGGCTTTTGATCTTTTGAATATTCAGAAGCCTTTGCTTTCATTTCATGTTGTTTTGTGGCTTGACTACATTTGCATGGCAAATGTGCTCTGGAAAGTTGAAGACATTCATTAACATTTGCTGCTTTCATATGTTTATTTTTCTCCTCCTCTTCCCTCCTTCTGCATCCTCTGCATCCTTTGTGATGTATCTGTTTCCTTGGGCTTGTCTATATGGCAAAAATACTCCTCATAGAATTTGAGGAGAACACCGTTTGTCCCAATGGGATCCCACATTATTTCACCGTATTTGGAAAGGGGAGGGCAAAAACTCCAAATACTCAGTGGGGAAAGCCTTTGCAGCTTTCCCCAACTTTAAAAACAACTCAGAATGAAATGCACATTCCTGCTTATTAGGACTACAGATTTGCTTTGCTCTGCTTCCCTGATAAAAGCAGGAGTGGAAAGCTGATTGGTCAGACATGTGCAGAGGGTGGAGATTGCTGGCAAAGCAGCTTCCGGAACAACCATGTTGGATTTTTGCCGTAGTAATTGTGCGCTGAGGGGACAAAACAGCTTTCTATCTCTCTTTTTTTTGTTTGTTTATTTAAGTGGAAGATCGCACTTCCACACCTTGGATTTGCTTTAAAAAAAATACTGTTCAGCAGTGGTAACTGGTGACAATAAAAACACTCGTGTTTTTCACTTGTGCCCACCATCTTGATTCACAGGCATGCCTGTTTGAACAACAAATGCACATGGCTTCACATGCCTGTGATCTTGAAAAAAAGCCGTGGAGTCAAATGAAAGTTGTTGCGGATTGGCATTAGTGTTCCTCAGTCACATTTTATTGCCTCATATAGACAAGCCGCTTTTCCTCCTGATTTGCCTCTTGTAGTGGTTGAATGTGAGTGCCAGCATGATGAAGTGATTTGACTGTTGGGCTACAACTCTAGAGACCAGGGTTCAAATCCCTGCTTGGCCATAGAAACTCACTGGGTGACCTTAGATAAGTCACACTCTCTCAGCCTCAGAGGAAGGCAAAGGCAAACTCCCCCTGAACAAATCTTACCAAGAAAACCCCGTGATAGGATTTGCACAAGTCGGAAACTTGACAGCACATAACAAGTCGTTGAATGTAAGCTTCTTACAAAAAGTAGAAAGACAAATCTAATTTACTACACAATCTAGATTCTTCCTACAAAGTCATTTCTCTTATCCAGCTTGGGTCCAAGTTATCTGAAAGACTGTATCTCCCTGTACGAACCTGCCTGAATTCTGAATTCCTTGGAAGAAGGCTTTCTCGTTTCCTCACCAATGCCACAGGCATGTTTGGTGAAGACACTGAAGAAGACCTTCACATTGATAGCTCCCAGGCTCAAGAACTCCCTCCCATGGGAGTTTAGTCTGTTCCCTCCCATGGCCTCCATACCTTCCACTGGCAGGCAAAGACTTTTTTATTTATACTTCCTTTTAGCCATTTAACTTTTAACCATTTTGATGCAAAAGGGTCCATTAGTGGGGAGGGGGAGTTGCACTTTCCTACTATAGTTATATTTTAAACGTTTTTATTGTATTTAATTCAGTACTATATTTACTATGATAGCCTGTTTGTTTGTTTGTTTGTTTATTCATTTACTATTATGTTTGATTTTAGCTGTACAGTCGTCCCTTCACATTCGCTGGGGTTAGGTTCCCCAGACCCCCGTGAATGTGAAAAATCCACGAATAATGATTGCCCTCCCCCGCCAAAGCGACCATGGGGCCTCCGGAGGCCCCATAGTCGCTTTTCCCCGCCTCCCCCTCCCTTTTAAGGCCTTCACGGGGCCTCAGGAGACCCTCCCGAGGCCCCGTGGATGCCTCCCTGGCCCTCCCCCCTCCCCCAAGGCACCGTGGAGGCCTCCCCAGCCCTCCCCCCTCCCTCCTCGGGCCTTCATGGAGCCTCCGGAGGGTCTCCGAAGGCCTCGAGGAGCCCTCCCTGGCTCTCCCTCCTCCCTCCCAGGGCCTTCATGGGGCCTCCGGAGGGTCTCCGAAGGCCCCGTGGAGGCCTCCCCGGCTCTCCCCCTCCCTCCCTGGGCCTTCACGGGGCCTCCGGAGGCCCCGTGTCGCGGTTTTGGGAGGGCGGGGGGGCCTCCCAAAACCGCAAATGCTGAGTTCGCGAATGTGGAGGGGCAACTGTATTCTGTTTTAACCTATTTTGTAAGGCACCTTGTGTGCCACACTGGGATAAAGGCAGGATATGGATACGTAAATAATCCATTTATTAAAACCTATTTATTCTGTCTCCAAACATTCAAATTCCAGCAGGACCTGCTCCTCATACAGAGATTTTTCCCAGATCTCCACCAAAGTAATTCTCTCTGCCATTCAAATACATTTTTAGAGATCCATTCTTTGGAACCTTCAGTTCTCCTTCAAGTGAAATTGGTTTCCCTCCTCCTCTGGCTTCAGCTTAAGAGGCAGGACAAAGATGTGAAGAACACTTGCAGACACAGACTGTACGTTCCTGTTCCCGTCCCATTAATGAAAACACATACAACAACAAGCTGTCTTAACCAATTGTACTGAGTACAAGATAAACATAAGAGATTAGGTATAGATTAGTATGAAGAATATTGGCAATAAATGGCCACAACTTGGTAATGGCTGCAGATGGTTGGCACCGTCGTATGGGTCCAGATCCCTTCATTGCCCAACCCTGTGTTGGCCAATGGTCTGCTGTCGGTTGGTACCGACCCGCTCCTGGAGGAGAGAGCCTTGACCCAGCCACCCTGCTCAATGTTCCCTTCTCCCCTGCAAACAAGTTGTTAATCAATAAAGGCGAGGCCTTCTTGACCTTGACCTTGACGGAGACCCCCGATTCCCTGCTTACCCAGATCAGAGCCCATAGCATCCACCAAAAAAGGCGATCCCCATGGGATCCGCCTTCCGCCAACCATTCAACGGCCATCAACATGCAACCTTACTGTCCGGCTCCCGTTGTGGACTGTGCGGGAAACACCAGCTCCAGCAGGATGTATGCTGCAAAGGCCCCGGAGCGCCACCTTCCCAACCTCATAATGGTCTTGGTGGTCAAGCCCCCTTGAGCTGCAGTGGTTGCCGCTCCTATCCTGAAAGAGTGGCTCCCAAAGTTCTTGGCCGGCAAACCCAGCCACCGCAGTGCCTCTTTCAGCACGCCAACAAACTGATATCTGGTTAGAGGTATTCCGTCCCTGTGCCTGAACAGGGGCCCCTGTCCAGTGCCTCACACTTCCAGGAACTTGTGCATTTCAGCAACAGGGCACGGTGCAGAGCCAACCAACCTCTGGCGTGTCAGTGTCGCCCCTTTTCCACGCTGTTCACACTTGGAGCGTTGTATGTGCAGGCTCAGTATGCCCTCGGTGACTGCCACATCCCACAGTTTCAGCCCCCTGTTGGATCTGTCGCATTTGGAGGAACACACCACTTCCCTCAAATGCAGGGCCCCGAAGAAGGCAGTGGTGTAGGCAGCGTTGAATAGAGTGGCTTCGTACTCGGAGGTGCACACTGCCGGCAATACTCCCACCAGCTTGGCTAGCAGTCCATATGAAATGGGTCGCCTGGAATCAGCGACTTTTGTGCTGGTCCTCCACCAGCCTTTGCCCGCTTTCCTCACCAGGAAGGTACCACAAAGGTTCCCCCAGCCTGCAGCGCTGCTGAAAAAGGAGATTCCAGCCATGTGGATGGAGATGATCCTGGGAGCCAATCCCTGTTTCTCAATGAGGCCAAGTAATGTAGTACTTTGTGTTCCGTTGCTGGCCAGGAGCCCCCATAGCTGTGTCTTTGTCTAGAGGCCAGGAACTGGTTTGCTGCCCGCCTGTAGCTCGCTTGTGTTGATGGCGCCAATTAATCTGCTACTCCTTGCATCACTGTCTGTTCCCAAGGTTCCAAAGGTCATCTGGGAAGGGGGCCGCTGCCGAGTCGGCATCCAGAGCCAGTGCATGGAACCTCTCACCCTGAAATCGAGACAATGATCTTGTTGTCCACACCGGGAATGTGCCAAGCATAGAAACTGGTATTGGACTCCAGGCAAACTAGCACGAATCTGCGTACTAGCCACATGACCCTCTCAGACTTGGAGGACTGCCTGTTAATGATCCAAACCATAGTCTGATTATCACAACAGAAGCATACCTTCTTGTCTTTGAACTCTTCCCTCCATATGACCACAGCCACTAGGATGGGAAAGAACTCCAGGAAGGGCCATCCCCGTCTCCTGCCACTCCCTGGGCCAAGGCTGGGGGCACCAGTGGCTGCTGTAATAAACCCCAAAACCCAGGCTGTCAGCCACATCTGAGTGCACCTGCAGACCTCCCTCTAATACGCTGCGCTCCTGCCATACTGTGACCCCGTTGTAGTGGGCTAAGAAGTCCAGCCAGACCTGCAAATCGTCTTTCACACCTTTTGTTAGGTGAATGTGGTGATGAGGAGAGTGGACCCCCATCGTGATGTGCACCACTCTCATGAAGAATGCCCTCCCTGGAGCCGCCACTCGGCAGGCGAAATTCAGATGCCCTAGTAAGTGACTGAACTTCCTTGAGCGTAGCCTTCTCTCGTGCCATGAGGCCATGCAATCTCCCTTTCAGGGCCTCCAGATTGTCCTCTAGCAGGCGCAAAACCCCCAGGACAGAGTCCAGTTGTATTCCTAAATAAACTAAGGATGTTGCTGGCCCCACCAGTGGAACTCCAATCTCTTCCACCAAGGCCTGGAATGAAGAAAGGAGAAACCCACACTCCAGCCTCTCAGCCGGCCCCATCATTAGAAAATCATCCAGATAGTGTGTGACAAATGGAGACCCGGGCCTGTACTGTAAAGCCCATTCCAGGAATGTGCTGAATGTCTCAGATGCAGCACAACTGATGGAACAGCCCATGGACAGAGCCATGTCATAGAATCACATGCCCTGGAACTTGAAGCCCAGGAGGCAATGATCATCCAGGTGCACCGGAAGCAGCCTGAAGGCACCACTTGACCACTGCTGCTTCTTCCTCAGGCTACTCCCGTCGTGACCCAATGTGCCTTCTGGATGTCGAGTTGTGTGAATCAGAGCACTTAGAATCCCTTGAATCGCTCTGGCCACAGGATCAGGAACGATGGGAATGCCTGCTGCTGCTAGCCTCCTCCAGTGTCCTGCCTGGTGCCCCAATGCTTGACGATGTACTGGACTCGCTGCCATCTGGGGCTCCGTTGCTCATGGGGAGAGCTAGCCTACCCCCTGCTTGCATGTGTCCTAGATTGTCTAGCTTCCGCATCATCAGGGACAAGACCCCCACTATGTCCCCCGCATCTGGAGTGGTGGCCATGAAGGCCTCCAGAGGAGGCCAAGGGTCCTCATTCAAGTTTGGGGCCCCCTCTACAATGGTGGGTTCAGGCTGAGGAACTGGACCCATTTCTTCCAGTGGAGGAGCGGGAGCAGGTGGGGGCGTCTTGGCCAAATGGCGTTTCTTGGTGGTGGCCTTCTTAGGTGGCATGTTGGCTATGGCCTGCCACTCCCTTGAGTGTGTACTTGAGTGTCCCAACCCAAATTTTGTTGGTGGTCAGCTGTGCGGGTGTGTGCTCTCCAGAGATGGCCCTGGGGGCTCACCATGGCAGAAGCCGTCTGTGTGTGCCCTGGTGGTGAAGTGGATCCCTGGTGGCCTAGGGTCCACTTGGATACTGGATGAAGTGACCCCTGGTGGTCACATGGTTCCCTGGTGGGCCAGTGGGGCTGCGTTGTGGGCTGGGAGCTGCCCAGCATGACCCTGCGGTAGGCCCATGCCTGCCTCGTACCCCCCTGCTGCCCTGGTGGCCAGTGGCTTCCCCCGCACCCCAGCTGCCAGCCTCTGTGAGCCACCCGCACACCTTGTCCTATTTCCTCCCAATCACCCTCCTGGTGCGATCAGCAGCCCCACCTGGAGGGTGCCATGGATGCAGCAGAGCCGCATGCCGCAGCCGCGCCCATTGTGTCACGGGGGGTGGCGGCAGCAACACAACACCCTGTCTGCCCTACACCGACCAAGGTTGATGGGTAGAAGGGAAGGGGAGGTGTCACGCCCTTAGTCCCACGCTGTAGGCACCTCGCCCTGTCCTCAGCTACCTGACCCCCGCTTTATTATTCACCGGCCATTGACCTGCAGCCTGAGAGACCTGTAAAGTGGGAAGAAAAGAAAGAGGGGGGTTCAGGCCACCCCCTTTTCCCCTCAGCCACCTTCTGCTGTTCGCCGCCATGTGCCCCGCCTCCACGGGACCTCACCATCATCCCTCGCTGCCGCCGATCACTGCTGCTTCTCGCTGCAGCCGCTCACTGCAGCCACCCACCATCAGCTGTCTTCCCCCCTGGCCACTGGTGCCACCAGGAGCTGCAGCTGCTGGGGCCTATTCTAACCCCAGCTGCCAGAGCCTCTGGGAGCAGCTGCCGCTGGTGCCCTCGCCAGGCCACGGCCGCTGACTCCAACTTGGGCCACAGAGAGCCTCTCTGAGCCAAGGGGCCATCGTATGCCAAGGAGCCGCCGGCCGCTGCTTGCCAGCCATTGCCTTGTCGCTTCTTCCCCGGCCTCCTCGGGTCCACCAGCGCCCTCGGCTCAGATCCTTGCTCTTTGATCCTCCCTCTTCAGCTCCTTGGAGCCTGACTGAGGAGTCTGCACCAGGGCCGGCTTTTATACTGGCCGCGGTGCAGAGTCCACGTCATCTGGCTGTGCCAGAAGCATGGGCAAAAGTTCCTTCCCCTTGCCCCAAATGGACCAATCAGGGTGAGAGAGACTCAACCTGATTAGATGGATTTTCACACCCTCCTTCCCGGCTGCTGAGCATGCCAGGAGGGAGGAGTAGTGATGGCGGCCCCCATGTCAGGCCATGGGGCCCCAGGGGCTGCCGATTAGAGGGACTCGGGGGCACTGGCCAGGTTGCAAATGGCCCACCAGCAAAGGCCGGTAAGCCCCCTTGCTATCCCATCAGCGGTTGCTCACAAGAGTGAGGGTTGCAGTCTTTAGTCCATTGGATTATTTGATCAAATTAAAAAGTGTTCTAATTAATCTGGCTGCACCTTTTAAAATGATTTATTTATACGCAAGAGTTCATACATTCATTTCCCCTCTTCTTTTATGTAGGAGGACTGTCTCTATAGTGATATCGGTTGTGACTCACGTGCAACATCTACAAATGAATGCAAAATAAAGTGATTAATTAATTGGCTAAGATTTTTGTTTAATCAAGCGACTTTCCTATTTGGAATCTTCCTTGCACAGCATTCTCTTCTGTTGCAGTGGTTCTGTGAAGCCTTAGGCTTTAATCACTATCTCGAGGGCAACAAAAGTAGAATAAAAATAAATGTACATTGAGGTGGGAATCATGCAGTCCTCCAGCTGTTGTACTGCTACTAAGGACATTCCAAACAATTGGCTATGCTGGCTCAGGCTTTTGGCACTTGTAGTCCAACAACATGTGGAGGGCCTTCCCACTCTACAGGCACACTGCTTTTTTTTTTCTTCCTGGGACTTTTTGCCCTTAACATTCATCTCCCCTTTTCAAGATGTAACTCTCCATCCCCCATGCTCTAGAAAGGTTGCATAGAAGAGACCTTCCAGAGGGTCCCAAAGTCAAGGAAATCCCATGGAATAGCAGTTAGTGAGGTACACAAGGTTGCTACAGGAACTGAGGTGGTCTCAATGTTGAGAAGCTGAAACATGTCCAGAGGAGGGTGACCAAAATGGTGGGAGGTCTGGAAGCCATGCCCTATGAGAGCGGCTTAGGGAGCTGGGCATGTTTAGTCTGGAGAAGAGAAGGTTGAGAGGTGACATGATAGCCATGTTTAAATATTTGAAGGGATGTCATATTGAAGATGGAGCAAGCTTGTTTTCCGCTGCTCCAGAGACTAGGACATGGAACAATGGGTTCAGACAACAGGAAAAGAGATTCCACCTAAACATTAGGAAGAAATTTCTGACAGCAAGAGCTGTTTGGCAGTGACAGTGGGACACAATGCCTTGAAGTGTGGTGGAGTCTCCTTGTTCAGAGGTTTTTAAGCAGAGGCTGGATGGCCATCTGTCGTGAAGGCTTTGATTGTGTATTCCTGCATGGTAGGGGGTTGGACTGGATGGCCCTTGTGGTCTCTTCCAACTCTATGATTCTATGATTCATGGAACCCTCTAGATGTTGTTGGATTGCAACTCCCTCATTCTTGCCATTGACTAGGGCTGTTGGAACTTGCAGTCAAACAGCATCTGGAGAGTTATTACTCCAGTGCATGAATTGCTTTTAATTTTAATAGTTTTAATAAATGATGCCATTCTGTAATCTCTCTCTCTCGCTCTCTCTCAGTATATAGATACAGTATATAGATACACACACAATTATTAACATCATATAGTGCTAACCTTGCTGGCTGGGGTAATCCATAAAGGTAACTTTCCTAAGCTAATCAGATATGATGCCATCTTCTGTTGTTCTTGCCTGGCATAAAAGGCAGCCACTGGCATTTTCCCCCCTTAAGAAGTTAATGAAAAAGCAGCAAAAACAACTAACAGTAAACTGTCCATTTGTCCCAAGCAGCTGCTGGCTAATGAAGCAAAAGAACAGCAGGACCTGAAGGCTTTGTTGCGCTGGAAGCGTCTTAGAGATGAGCTCCAAAACTCCGAGGAAGACCTGCAAGTGTTAAGGTATAGTTTGGAATATTTATTTGTTGTTATCTTGCCTCCCACCACTCGGTCCATTGTCCATCTCAGAGAAAGTGTATCAAAATGACCTGATTAAATTGCTGCATCTTTCAAAGGGTTTGCTAAGGAGATGTACAAAGAGAAGACTGGAACAAAGTTTGAGTGGATTGAGATGTTTTACAGCGGCTGAGGAGAAGATGGGGAAAAATAACTAAAGCTGTTATACTGTATGCTCCATTTAATTCAGTGAGATTTAGTTCTGATTAAACATGCATACCAGAAAACTGTTAAGTTTTAAGCAACTTAAATATTTAAAAAAAGACATATAGTAATTTCAAACAAGGCTTTTTTCCTCCTACCCCCCCCATCCTAGAAAATTGGGTTGTGGGTTTTTTTTAAGTAATTCATTCTTATTACTTGACATAGTTTTTAAAAAGTAATTCATTGTCATTATTAATTGCAGTGGTTAAAGTAGCATGTATTATTCATTGCATTCCTTGTTATCATTTGTTACCATTCTATTACTTTAACAATGTATAGGATTGATAAGAAAATCTAAAAATGTGAAAAGTTCTCATGAAAATCCCTCTAAAAATGTTCTGGAGAACTTTTAACAGTACCGTATATTCCGGCGTATAAGACGACTGGGCGCATAAGACGACCCCCCCAATTTTTAAGTTAAAATATAGAGTTTGCCCCCCCCCCCCAGCCAGCCAGCCAGCTGGCTGGAAAGCCTGTTCCCCACCAGCCAGCCAGCTCAGTGGCTGTAGATGATGGAATAGTCTGTGAAATTAAAGGACTAAGAACAGCTAAAAAAGCATGGGATACTTTGAAAAATCTCTGTGGTGTTCAATCTTTGGAAAGTAAGGTTGCATTAATACTATAAGTTGGTTAATATGAAGCTATCAAATCCCAAATTTTTGAATGAGCACATTAATGAATGAGCACATTAATGGTTTTAGAGCCACATTGGCAGACAAGAGAATTTCACCATAGACAAAACTTGATGCAAAATGAGAAGTTGAATCCAGAAATTCTAATTTTAGGCTAACTTATCCTGAAAAGAAACATCATTTTGACTCTCCTGAGCTAAATAGAGGGCCATTTAACTCTTCAAATGCAAAGCAGTCATTCTCACAGCAGGAGGAAGGATCTGCTGGGAAAACTGCCCAGGCCATTTTACACTTCAATCATTCTCACAGCAGGGGAAAAGGTCTATTGGGGGTATAAGACCACCCCCCCACTTTTGAGGAGATTTTCAAGTGTTAAAAAGTAGTCTTGTATGCAGAAATATACGGTAATTAGAAAATGTTGCTTGTTAAACCAATGAAGTATCTGTGTTCCCATATTTTACAGTTGTCCCTTCATATTCGCTGGGGTTTTGTTCCAGGACACCCCACCCACCCCCCGTGGATACCAAAATCCGTGAATACTCAAGTCCCATTATATGCCAGTGCATAGCAAAATGGTGTCCCTTATATAAGATGGCAAAATCAAGGTTTGGTTTTTGGATTATTATTTTTTTAAGAACATTTTCAAGCCTTGAATACTTAAATTCGTGGATCCCAATTCCATGGATACAGAGGGACAACTGTACATTGTTATGCTATTGTAATAACAACAGCAAAAGGGTAACTCATTAAAAGGGGAAGCTACTGATTAGTACCTTTCTATCAGACCCACTGGTGCTGAGAATGTACCCCCCTTTCAATTTCCGCATGGCTTTTCGATTGGTATTTGTATTAGAGTTTGACTGCTATGAGCTTGTGCTCTAGACTGAGTAGTATAAAATTTAAAAACAGCTAACTATTTCCAAACTCTGTCTGAACTCTACCTCATTGTAGGGGAGGTAGTGGTCCAGACAACAGCTTCCATTTCTTACCCCACATCCTTTTTATTGGTGGTGGTGGGGATAATCATATAGCATTTGAAGCCCTCAGTCTGTGAACATCCAAAGAAGTGTCTTAAACATTGATAAAAACAGCTGTATTCCTTTTCTTAAATAACTATTCTGCTTGAACTAATCTCATCCTACGTGCTGCAACTCCACACTCTGTTTAACCAGAGCTATATCTGCTTACAGCACAGTATGGAACTTGCTGTATCATATTTATTCTGTACCACCAGTTGAGACATACCAGTTGAGAATACTTACCGTAAGCATTGGGTGTGTGTGATTTAAACCACATTTCAGCAAGGAAACTCCCTGGTTGGTTTTAATCATGTGTTTCATGTTTTGTTGTTTAAAGTTCCTTTCTTATATGTGAATGTCTTTGGTTGGTCTAAGCATGTTAAAACACGTTGATTTGATTATTTTACAATTAACTGCAGACTTGAAGCTAGATTTTGGTACTACAGTCTATCTGTGTTTACAGACAAAGCATTAACTATAAACTCCTATGTATGAAGTTGTATAGTGGAATGGTTACTTCATTGTTAGCTTCTCTTGTGTTTTATTATTCCATAAAATGTCTCCAGCCCTCCAATCCTGTTCACAGCTATGCATGGAATTCAATCTCTCTCCAGCTTTTCTTCGCAAACAAAGATTCAGGAAGGACTCATCCTGCGTTTTCTGCAAGCGCGCTGATGACTAAAAAGGCCAATCCAAGATAGACAAGTCCAGTTGCAGAAAGCACAGCAGAAGGTTTCCTTGGGTGATGTTTCCACGTTGTGATTCTTTCTGCGTTGTCGTTTCTCTTCGAGACTTGTTCGGTGTGAGTTCTCAAATAAGGCTGCAGCATTGTGGATAGTATGTCTCCATGCCTCCCGATGTGAGGCCAGGGCAGACCATTGTTGGTGATCAATTTGGCCGAGCCTGAGATGTTGTTTCAGGGAGTCCTTGTATCGCTTTTTTGGAGTGCCCCTCTTACGCTGACCCGTGGCGAGTTCACCATAGAGTACTATTTTGGGGAGGCGATTGTGCTGCATCCTAAAAACATGCCCTGCCCAGCGCAGCTGTGTTCTCAATATCATGGCCTCAATGCTGGTGATCCTTGCTTGCTCAAGGACAGCAGCATTTGTCACATAGTCAGTCCAGTGTATATTTAGGATTGTACGTAAACAGCGCTGATGGAAGCGTTCGAGAAGTCGTAAGTGTTTGTGATAGGTGACCCATGTTTCAGACCCATAAAGGAGAATAGACAGTACAATGGCTCTATACACACTGATTTTTGTGCTGATTCCTGTTCACAGCTATGCATGGAATTCAGTAAGGCTAGCATATAATGCTATCCATATATTAATGGGTACTCCTGAATCTCTAAAACCAGGGAATTGTGTGGGGCAAATCTACATGAACAACAAAGTTATATATTTAAGTACTTATTTCCAATTAGTGTATTCCTTATGCTGCATTGCATAGAGCTTCTTGAAGTATCTCTGCATGTAAAAAATTCAGGGAAATTTCTTGTTTTGTCATATGGTGACCTGAGCACCTATTTCATGAAGAAGATGCCGGAGAGCTCATGAGACTTCTTGTGGTCAGGCAACTCCACTGACAGAAGAGCCAGGTGTTGATAATGAAGAAATTCCCTTGACTATTGGCCCCAGGAACTAAGAATCTTATCACACTCCGAGGAAAAGTGGCAAAGCAGCAGGAATGTTCTGTCTTTCCTGCTGCATTCCCACATGACATTGTGGTTTTTTCATTCCACTCCTATAAAGGACCAAGGTAAAACCATGCTTTTTTGCTAAGCAGAAAAACCCGTTGGAAAAAGGCACAGTTTTAGTTTAGTCCCCCATGGGACTGGAACAAAAGAACCCTGGAAGGACATCGATGTCATGCGGGAAGGCAGCAAGAACGATGGAACATTCCTGCTGCTTTGCCACTTTCCTTGGAGTGCGGTAAGGCTCTAAGACCACATGTGCAGCCCATTTTCCATTTTTATTTTATTTTTCTTATATTTGTATCCTGTCCTTCCTCCAAAGAATTTAACATAGTGTAGAAAGCTGTTTTTTAATGAATCAGACATTCATCCTCCAGCCCAATACTGTCAGCCTTTACTGGCAGTATTGGCTCTCCAACGGTGAATCTATGCTGTAGAAATAATGCTGTTTGACACCACTTTAACTGCCATGGCTCCATCCTACAGAATCCTGGGATTTATAGTTTTGTGAGGCACCAGCACTTTTTGGCTGATAAGGTTAAAGGCCTTGTAAAACTACAAATCCTAGGATTCTATAGGATGGAGCTACAGCTCTTAAAGTGGTATCAAACTGCTTTATTTCTACTGTGTAGATGCACCCCAGAGTTTAGGTAAATTCCTTCCCAATACTGTACTGCAAGAAATTCCCTGGTATTGTTGGACAGTCTCCCATCCAAAACACAGAGATTCAGGTACTAACCAGGTGCAGCCCTATTTAGCCACTTCTATTCCCCGCTTCTATTGCTTGTAACAATAACAACAAAAACACACACTCCCTAGGGTTGCTTAGACTGAGAGTGTGGCTATTCCTAGACCACCAAGTAAATTGTGTGACAGTCCTAGCCCAGTGCCTATCCTTTGAGCTTCCTCTCTGCATCCTATTCTCACATTACTTTGGTCTTGTTATAAGCACCATTCGTTCATTTTGTTCATGTAATTGTATATGCAAGGTCAGACAAGTCATGCATTTGCATGTGTGTAGCTTGACAATAGGTGCTGATGGAAGTGACAGCCTTTATCGCAGCTACCATGCAGCTGCAGTGAATGCAGCTGCTAATTGCCAGGATGGTTGAGCTGTTATTGTCTTTGTTCATTCATATGTGTGTGTGTGTGTGTGTATTGATAATGAACATGGCTTGCTATGATAGGAACCTTATCTGGACATTTGCTTTTTCCTAATTTAATTGCTAAGGAAATCTCATTGGTCTTATGGTGTATTAATTCTACAGCAGATTTTGTAAAAATATGTACCTTTAGGTATATAGCAAAATAAAATGTGATATTTATTTATTTATGTATTTATTTCCAGTTCTTTGTCTCTCAGTCTTCAGCTTGCCGGGTCTCACAACAGCTAACAATAGTAAAAACCGCAATAAAGCAACATAAAAATAGCAGAGGAGCTTAAGGCAAAATATAGTGAGCTGGTTTCCCTACAGGTTCAAATCACAAACCTAAAAGTAGCAAGTCTAACCTGGGCAAATTAAATGGTCTTGGTGCTGAAAACACCTTAGGTGTAAGATGAACCTTCCTGGGAAGACCATTCTAAAGAAACCACTACAAAGGCCCTTCCTTAGCTCACCACTTGTTTTACTTGCTTCCCCAAGCAAAGATTAGACTGACAATGGCAGAGGTGCTCTAGGGATAGCATATCCCATCTGATATTGAGTTAGTTGATCCACCAGATCATCAAAATGGAAATCATTAAAAAAGTGGAGGCTGTTGAAAGAAAAAGTACTCCCTAGATTCATTTTGGAAGAAGCCATTAAATGGTCTCAGTAAGGTTCAAAATGTTTTTGTTTACATAGGAAAGGCTGTCCTGACATGGTTGTTTCATTTCACGTGTGCATATTGTTAGTTTTGGATAAAAAATGTTTCTTGAAATATTTTGCATTGTTCTTCTTTTTTGTAGTTTTATCCTAAAGACACCAGATCCTGTCTGATCTTGGAGGCTAAGCAGGGTCAGCCCTGGTTAGTACTTGGATGGGAGATTGCCAATGAATACCAGGTGCTGTAGGCTATATTTCAGAGAACTGGCAAAACCACCTCTGAGTATTCCTTGCCTAAGAAAACCCTATGAAATTCATGGGGTTACCATAAGTCGAGAGGCTATTTGAAGGCACACACACACATAAGAACATATCCCTATTTTTTCTATGTTGTTTAGGCCTCTGGTACCAAATCTGCTGTTAAAGAAGTAATGCCCAGGAACAATTTATCCATGCTCCAGTTGTTAGCAGAATGGACCTTCTTCTTCCTATGCAGTAGGTTGTGGGGGCGTTAACAATCATGGCAATAATGTCATAGTCATGATCACTACTTAGTCATGATTCAGAGTATACCTAAGTAGATGATGTAGAATTATTATTGTTGTTGTTGTGTGCCTTCAAATTATTTCTGACTTATGGCGAACCTAAGGTGAACCTATCACAGGGTTTTCTGAGGCTGAGCGTGTGTGACTTGCCCAAGGTCATCCAGTGGGTTTTCATGGCCAAGCAAGGATTCAAACCCTGGTCTCCAGAGTGGTAGTCCAATACTCAAACCACTACATCATACTGGCAGCAATATCAGCCAGTATGATGTAGAATAGTGGCGTCTCAGGTGAACATTAACATGTTTGACTCCTGAGGGTCTCAAAGGGGAGGTGTATTCGTTCATGCAACAGAGATCTTTATAGGAAAAAGTGGAGACACATCATCCTTACTTCTTTCTCATCTTATGGAATATTCAACAGAAGGTCTTTGTGGCTGTGCATAGGAATGTAAGAACATGGGAATCTGATTGTTGGTCCTTCTGGTCCAGTATTGTTAACTGAATGGGCAACAGCAATCTAGGATTTCTTTCCTAGCCCTTCGTGGAAATCTCTGGCATTTGCTGGTGGTGTCTTAGGGCTTGTCTATACCAGTGAAAAATCCCAAATCCCCCCCCCCAAAATCTGGCCTGATAATGCCACATGACATGCACCCTTTCCCCCGAATCTGGAGCAAGAGTGCCACATGATGTACAGCCTTATTTACATGAGACTTGTTCACACCCCTAATCTGGGTTTTAGAAAACTCACAGTTTTTGCCAGAGTTTGCTTGAAACTCTAGAGAAAACTGCCGTGTAAACAGTCCATCTGCATTGGATTCGGGATGGTATGGGGAGGAGAGGAAGGACAAGTGCTGCCTAAGGTGCTGCCAATTTTCCCTCCTCCACAGCACCACTTCTCATTCTAAAGGCAGAACTCTAGCAGTAGTTGTCTCTGAAGTCAGAATGCCCTGCAAGCCACCCGTTCTGACTTCAGAGACGGTGACTACCGCTGGGGCTTTGCTCTTCCTGAAGCTCAGAGTCAAGCACGAGTAACAACTTTGAATAGAAGCCAAGTAAAAATCCAAATGCAAATTCAGGATTTGGCAGGTGTGGTGTTTTAATCCGAGCCAGAGTAGTCCAAATTTCATGTGCTGCAGCTTCAGGCCATAGTATCCTGAATTCCATATGAATTCCACCACCACCCATAGTCAAGGCCTTATCAAAGAACTAACAAGGGCTAACCTTACTTCTGAGGTCAGATACAATTGAGTGTGTTAAGTGTGTTACAGTGGTAATTTAGGGTAGGTAGTATGATGGTGAAGTTTGAAAAAAGAACCATCATGTGTAAGTATCACTAGAGCTCACATTTCTAACTTCAAACTAATTGAAACATCAGCCAGTGCCTTCACATAGAATTTGATACAAACAGCATCCTTTTTTATAGCAAGTAGACTGGGAAAATAGCTGATACAAATACCGCCTTTAATTAATTTTTGCTCTATATAAAGGCTCCACTTGGGCAGAAGGAAAACAGAATTTCCAAGTCTACACACGCACACACAAATGTTTGATTTAAACATCTGCCAGAGTTTTGGTAACTGGACAGCTACTGATGAAGAACTCACAGTATGAATGTGGTTTAGATACTGCCTTCTTCCTTGATTTTTATTTGGAAGGCTCAGTGTAGCAGGCCTTTTGCTTTCAGAAATTGGCAAGTATTTTTTAGTATGCTTGGAAAACTGGGAACTGAAAGGAAAAGAAAAATGAAGCCCACTTTCAGCTTGTAGGGCATAGATTAAAAGAGGCTGTTCATTTTTTCAGGTATAGTCTTGTGAACTACTAAGATTGTGTTCAGGTAATAGCAGCCAAAATCTGGAGCTGGATGTAATGAATTGAATAACCTTCCTTCCCTGTTTCCCTCCATCTATCGTGTCTCCATCTCTTCTCATTTCCCTTTTTCACTCATGTGACTCACTGGCCTGTGTAGCATGTCTTAGCAGAATGCCATGTGATATGATGTCATGTCTGGGAGAAGAGTTAAGTAGCTTCACACTAGCTTAGAATTGGCTACTAGTTTAACTACAGCTGTTTGTGCAGCCATATATAAAATTACATTGAAAAATGCACAACTGTAATATTTTTCCCACGAACAAACTTACCTGAAGTATTAAACCTCTCAAAAGACAGTCACATTCTATCTAGTCAGATCCTTGCATAGCAAGATTTTATAAAATACCATTGATATATGCCTTTGTCCAAGTTTCCAGTCTTGAATTGTTTGTGCCCTTTTAGGCCCAACAAAGAGAACACTGGCAAAGTGACTGCATCGGGAGCATCTGTAGTCAAGCACGGACTTAATGCAGAGAAAGCCTTCATGCAGGTTCATTATCTGAAGGTCAGAATACTGAAGTTCATGTTCTTAGTATTGCAAAGCAATATTTTTCTCTACAGTCCTGGTATTAACCTTATACTCCTAAATAGTTTGGGAACAGATAATTTGAAGATAATTTGAACAGATAATTTGAAGATAATAATTTACATCCATCTGAACCTACCAGAGCACTGAGTTTAGCATCTGAAGTCCTGCTTTCTTGTATGCTACTAGCAACTATTAGACTAGTCAATGTCAGGAATGGGTTGTTTCTTTGGAGGCCCATCATCTCTAGAGTACCCCCCCCCCAGGAAATACATGTAACCCAACTTTGTATTTCAGGTGGCATTTTGGTAATTTTTTTGGTGCCATAAATGTAATGATTGTTTTCTGTGTTGCTGCTAATTTTACTGTTCTTTTGTTGTTGTTATTAGTTTTTTACTATATAGCTATTTATCACTGATCATGTTCTGAGCTGTCTTGTACAAATAGATACTCCAAAAGAGAGATTAAAATATATTAAGTAAATTAATACAGAAATAATATCTTGGTTTGTCTTGAATGCTTCTTCCAGGGCTATTTCCTTCTGCGGTCTTTGGTAGCTAAAGTTGGAGAAGCTGAGTATTTTGCCTTTTTAAAAAAGTTTGTGTGGAGTTTTCATGGACAGCTGATACTCTCTCAGGTACTTGTGCCTGTTTCTTATTTTGTTATAGAAGAGCCATATTCCTTGGACAGGTTAATACACAGACCTTTAAAGGCTTAAATTACAAATATGTATGCCCACTTGAGAGAATATATTGTGGTTGTTAACTGCCGTCAAGTTGACTTTGACTTATGGTACTTCTATGAATGAAAGACCTTGGAGCCATCCTGTTATCAACAACCTTACTCAGGTCTTGTAAACTCAGGGCTGTGGTTTCCTTGGTTGAGGCCCCTTTCGCACAGAACAATTAAAGCACAGAGTTTCTGCCTTAACTGCCATGGCTGAATCCTGTGGAATCCTGGGGTTTGTAGTTTGGTGAGGTCCTGAAGCTCTCAAGCTGAGGATTCTAAATGCCCTTCCCTAAAAGGCAATGTGCATGATGAAAGGGTCACCTGCAATGTGATCTTCCTCTTTTCCTGCTGCCTTCTAACTTACCAAGCATTGTTGTCTTTTCTAATGAATCATGTGTTTCTCATGATATGTCTAAAGTACACCAGTCTCAGCTTAGTCATCTTGACTTCTAGGGAGAATTCAGGTTTGATTGGCTCTAGGGCCTATTTATTTGTCTTTTTGTCAGTCCATGGTATCCACAGTACTACATTTCAAATGAGTTAATTCTCTTCCTATCAGCTTTCTTCGCTGTCTGAGGCATCATTTACATGAAGAATATGTAGTGGGATGAATTCATGTCAATGCCTGGTTGTTTACACGTACATCGTGACAGTCCCGAGATTTTCGGAAGGGGTGGCCACCGTTTATCCCTCAACCAGCGGCACTTTCCATCCCGTGATTTGTAGCAATTTTTAAAAAAGTCAAACAGCCTGGGACAAGATATCTCGGTACTTGGTGATGACCGGAAATTGATGTGACCAGGGGCGGGCTCAGAGATCAGAGGAGGGGTCAGTCACCCATTCGATAGATTCAGCCTCACAAGCTGAAAACAAAGGCTTCCCTTCCAGCTGCACGTAGGTTTGTGTGTGTGTTTCTGCACTAAGTTACCCTGTTCAGTGGATTTCTACACTGCAAACCCTTCAGCTTTAGCCTGTCCCTCCCCTGCGTGCTGGGTTTAAATTTTAAAGGGAGAGTAAATTTTAAACAGATTGTGGGCAGACGATCGCCCATTCATCCCCCATCTGCATCCCCTCCATTGGTTTAAAAACACAGTAAACACTGCAAGCGGGTGGGCGGACAATCACTCATTCATCCACCACCACCCCCTGCAGCATCCCCTCCATCGTGGGTTTAAAGGCATAGTAAAAACTGCCAGCGTCTGGGCGGACGATCGCTCATTCATCCACACACACCCCGCAGCATCCCCTCCATCGTGGGTTTAAAGGCACAGTAAAAACTGCCAGCGTCTGGGCGGACGATCGCACCAACTGAGGTTTGTCTTTTAAAATGCCTTGTGTGTCTCTACAGGCATTCTCCTTTTACATGGATTTTAACTTTTTTTGGGCATTTACCTATCAGGTTTTTTTTAAAAAATCAAATTGTGCAGAGGGGGTTGTCTTTGCCTTCCTTCTCTGACCAATGCAGAAGCTTGAACAAACATTTGTGCCAGCCAATAGCATTACTCGTGGTGGGAAACTCTACAGGAAGTAGTCACTGAGGTTGTGAAAAAACTAGTAATCGCATCCTTGATTGGCAGCTAAATAAATAAATAAATCTCGGGACCATAAACGCATGTAAACAAAAAAAACCCCAGGATAGTATATAGTGGGAGAGGAGTTATAACATGGGACATGATGCCGTGTAAACAGTGATCCCGGGATCTCCTGAGATATCCAAATCAGAGACAAAAATCGTGTAAACAACAAGGGATGAATATGGGATCAATAAGTCCCAGGATGCCCCGCGACAATAGCTACCGTCTAACTGGCACCCAGCTTTCACATCCATACAAAAAAATCAGAAATATGATGGCATGGACAGTATATATTAGTTTCAACCAAAATGATCCAGAGGTTAAAACACTTTCCCTCTGAGACAAATCTAGAGTGTTTGGAGTTGTCTAGATTAACTAATGGGGGACATTGTAGAGGTTTATCCGATTCTGCATGTTTGGAGAAAGTAGATGTAGATGTTATTTTCCCCTCTTTCTCTCGAAGTACCGAAACCGAGGACAACTGAGTTATATTGAGAGGCAGTTGATTCATAATGGAGAGACAGCGTGATGCATGTGAGGCTATGATAATGTCCACTGTTTTGGATCACTTTGAAAAATAGGTGCAGTTCCTAACAATGATTATTAGCTATGAGAAGTAAGCTATTGTAGTGTATTCAGTTCAGAGTTCCAGCCAAGCATACCCTTCTCTGGGACACTATAAACTGCATGCACACACACAGGTCAATTTATCCCCCCCTTTTTTTTCCCCCTAGCTAATGTTCAGCATTCTTTTGTCTTAGAACTCACTCAACATGTTCAACAGACTCCCTCCTCTCCTCCTCTCCCAGTTTTGGTTTTAATGTTTTCTACTTCCATATACATTGAAGTTTTCCATTAATTATACTCATACTTCTCTCTCATTTCTCAATTGGTCTAAACCTGTTGGTGCCCAACTGGCTGAGCTAACTCTTGGAGGAATGATAATTAATTTGATCCTCCAGGTTCATAGCCATTATTCGTCTAAATATCTGATGTGGGAGATGGGAGCAAAGAGAATGATAATCCTTCCAAACTGAGGTCTCCTCATGCCACCAAACTGAAAGGCAAATACGTTGGGTTGATGTTCTTAACAGATTCTTTGTGACGAGACACAGAGATTGGACACAACCATGGGCTGAATATGGAGGCCACAACTTTATTACATAAGGAAACAGATTACATCACCTGCAGTAACTGATGGCAGGCAAAGGGAGGAGTACATAAAGCTTGGTGTATTCCAGACCAATCCGTGACCAAGTAGGGCAGGAAGCAACTGGGTTCTGGTAAGCCCTCTGGCAAGGCTTGTTAAGATATGCTGATCTGTGGGTCAGTTTTTGATTACCAAAGCTTATAGGGGTAGCACTGTTTAGATTGTCTTATAACCCAGTCATAAGTATAGTATAATCTTCTGAGTTCAGTATGACATACTTCCTACCTAATATGGTTTGGATTCCAGTCTTCTGAAGAAAATAACATTATAGTGTGTAGTTATGCAGAAAAAGCTGCAAAATGCATTATTTCGGTTACATAAAAAGTGCTGGATAGGATAAGAGGGTTTGATTTGTTTCAGTTAGATCTGCTAGCCTGATATTAAATCAATTTGGTTAGCAAATTATATAAATATTGCAAAATGTTGGAAGATCTCAGCTCATAAGGTTATTAGTCATTGTAGTAAGATCAGGTTACAATGAAGTTACTAATCCACTAGTCATTTTCTCTTGTGCCCCAGCCGCCTGCTGTGAAATGTGGATTTATAAACTATCCAGCTGTTCTCCGACCAGATGAAACATTTCATTCTTCTTTCCATCTCAGAAGCAAATGTTTGTAAATCAGACACTGAAACTAGTCATCTATTTTTTTAGGTATTAGGATATCAAGGGAGGGAGGGATTCCACTTAATTTTATGCAAGCTTTCTCATAGTTTCCAAAGTTTTGCTTAATAGGAAGGGAGTAATGTTGCCTGTGATCTTGATGTCTTAGAGTTCTCAGTTTGATGTCACTCATGATGAGCTTTAGAACAAGATAAAGGAAAGACTAGAAAGGCACCAGAGAGCCAGCACGGAGTAGTGGTTTGCATGTTGAACTAGTACTCCAGAGATCAGGGATCGAATGCCCCCTCAGCCATGGAAACTCACTGAGTGACCTTGGGCAATTCACATTCTCTCAGCCTCAAAGGAAGGTAATGGCAAACCTCCTCTGAAGAAATTTTGTCAAGAAAACTCAATGATGGTTTTGACTTAGGGTCACCATAAGATGGAAATGACTTGAAGGAACACAACAAGAAAGGCACCAACCCAATTGTTTTGCCGAATAAATTCCATTCATAAGCTTTTGATTGCTGATATTCTCTGGGTTTGTGGAAGGAGGAATCCAAAACCTTTGGGTTCGCTCCACCCACCATCCAGAGAGAGGCAGGAAGTTGAAATTGTAGTCATGTAATTCATAAGACTAAGATTTGCCTTGTCTCCTCCTCTTTTGTTCTCTCTGGGACCAGTTTCATTTCCTGCCTTTTCCCAGAGAAGAGCTCCGAGCCTATCCTCTCTTTTCTCGTGCACATCTATTGCTATCCTTTGGCATCCGTCTTTCTCATGGTCCCTTTTGTGACCCTAACTTCCTCAATCTATTTTCTCTCTCTCTCTCTCTCTACACACACACACACACACAAAAGGCTTTTCCTTGGTTCTTTCTTCCCACGTGTTTCCCCCTCCCAACTTTCTTTGTTCCCCATTCCAAACATCATTGCTCTGGGGGACAAGAAAGCCAGTGACAAGCACCGCAAGGCAACAGCCAAGGAATGCTAAGGGCCATGGCTGCTCAGGGAGTGCGCTGAGGCCATCAGCTGTGGCAGCAGCAGAGCCCACAGCCCACGGCCACTCAAGGGAGCGAGCCACAGGCCGAGGACATGGTGCATGCCCAAGTGCTATGATCTCTCCATCAAGCCACCGGGGGCTGAATGGAGCGCGCAGACGCCACCACCGCTGCTTCAGTCACCACAACTATGCTGCAGAAGAAGCTCCAACAAGCAGCTGGGGACTGAACAGAGGGCTCCACTGCAGCTGCTGCTGCCACCGCCGCCCTGCTGCCGTCGAAGAAGCTTCCTCAGGCGTGCCAGGAGCAAAGCCCCGAGGACCTCCAAGCCGCGATCCGGGACCAGGGGGACAACTGCGCATCTAGCAGGGAAGTACCCAGCCAGGGCGTGATGGAGAGGGGGCTCCCGGGGGAGCGGGGTCTACAACCTCACGATCACGTTCCCCAAGCCCGCTGATGCAAAACAACCAGGGCAACTGTCAAACGGGACTGCTTTTGGCCCGAACCCATCAGGGGCCCCAATCCCGCCAGGGTTATTTCGACAGAGGTTATTTGGACTGGGAGGAGGGGCGTGCAGACAGTCAGAGCTACTCGGACCACCATGGGGCCTGAGACAAAGAGCGGGCCATCAGGACTGCTTTGGAATTGTTCTCGCAGGCCCTCCTTCCTAACCACCCCCCGGGAGCTATCAGCCGCAAACCCAGCCTTCAAGGCCAGTGGCCCCACGTCATGATCAACACCCCCAAACCTCTGCTAGCAGGCCGTAGACACACCAGTGACAGAGGGAATTGGTGAAAGGTCTCTGTCCTCCCAAAAGAATGCAGAGGGAGAAAGGGATCAGGGACAGGTTCAGTCTTGGCAAGAGCCTTTAGCTGTTCAGTCTCACCACTCTACTCATGTCTTAAACATGGCAAACACAAAGAGGGTCCTGACAGCCCCCAGGGCTCCAGCAATACGAGACTTGAAAGGTCATCCAGACCCCCCTCAGGAAACCAAGGGAAGAGGAAGACTCCTGCCTCACCCCAATCTTCGGAGGGTTCAGCATATAATTCAGCAGAGTAGGATGAGACACTGAGAGACATCCTTAAGACAGCGGTAGACATGGAAGGGGATGCAGACCAGCAACACCAGGATGAAAAAGAGGAAGGGGAGTGGTCGGATTTGGGTTCCGCTGAACCTGAACCCACAGATAGATTGTTCCACTGTGAGGACTTCGCACCCCTTCTAACGAAAGTTACAACTGCCCTGGGTTTGATTACCAAGTCACCCATGCAGGATTCAACAATCAGCACAAGAGCTAAGCAAAAGAGCAGCATCCCTGTTTAGGTCCCCAAGGGCCTAAACCATTCCCATCTTTATTTAGTCAACTGATTAGGGAAGAATGCGAGAAACCCATGCAGGGGAAGAGGGGCACCATGATTGCACTGAAATTCTACTCTCCTGACAAGCTAATTCTAGATAGCCTGAAGGTACCTGCGGTCGACTCACCAGGGGCCTCCCTGGTCTCTCACTCGCTAGCACCCAAAGAAGGTGAGGGGTCCCTTAAGGAAAAAAAAGAGCTGACGGAGCCCTAAAGAAGGGCCACGAGGCCTCAGCACTGGAGTCAGAGCTTCAGCGGCAATCTCTGTTTTAGAAAGGCCCACACTCTTATGGATAGAGGATATTCTTCAAGGAGAGAACTTGGAGGTTAGGACCCTACAAAGGAGTTTAACAAAACTTTACAAGACTATGCGGTTCATAGCTGATCCATCACAGGATTCCATGACTTTTTTGGTGAGATCCATAGGAGCGGCAGCAGTTGCTAGGAGATCAATTTGGCTCAAACATTGGGACGTGGGCACGCACTCAGGGCAAACCTTTCCACCACACTGTTTAAGGGAATCAAACTTTTTAGAGAAGCAGGACTGAAAAATATACTGGTAGAAGCCAAAGACAAAAAGCAGGCTATGCCAACGCTGACCAGAAAGGGGGACAGAAAAGGAACAAAAAGACCTTTTCAGACCTCTTCCTCCTTTTGTCCCTCCAGAACCTTCAACAGATAGAGGGATTTTTGCACCCTTCAACCCACCTGGGCAAGATCAAGCTATCCCATTAGACAAACCCCTCTTGCCCAAACCTCAGGAAGCCTCAGAGGTGAGCACCAGAACCCCAGAGATAGGCACCAAAACCCCAGACAACAGTTCTGATGCTGCCTCGCCTCCCGTGGGAGGCTTGGACGAACTCTACAACAGACAGATGGGTCCTCTCAACCATAGCACAGGGATACCATTTAGAGTTCAGTTCAAAACCCATGAACAGATTCTTACCTGCACCTGTTCCCAAGAACTTACAGAAGGTGACATCTCACATGAGGTCATTCAACACCTCCTGGACATCAGAGCGATAGAGGAGGTTCCCCCACAACAATGCTTCTGTAGTAGCCATTCCAACTCTAATGTCTATTTGCTGAATGCTGTAATCTTACAGTCACTATTTGGGGTCAGACTAGATAGCTCATGAGACTCTGAGACTCTGCAAAGTCTTTTTCCTTTAACTCTCAGGCCTAGTCAATGTTCTTTACTAATCAACCCTGTGTTCCATAAACATATGATATGCTGATGTAAACAAATTCTTTCTCTAATAACGGTCGAACTGTACCCAAATGTTCCTAAGCTATCTTGCCTTGAACTATCAACAAATTGTCTCAAGGGAAACTGCTGGCACCAAAGAAAGGGAGGAGGGAATTGTTTTTTCATACTGAAATTACTGTATAAAGGTATTCTGTAGTCATGGCTCGGAGTTCTGACTCTTTGGAAGATATTCCAGTCAGGCCCACCGGTGTAATAAAACTCACTTTCCAATCCATGGGTCTGCTGTTCCATGATTTCTGCAACATTTCTCCAGGATCTACTTCTTCACAGTCCCGAAGAAAGGGGGAGACTCCCAATCAATTCTAGATCTAAAGTACATGAACTCCTGTCTTACCTACAAACGTTTCTGCACGGAGTCCCTCTCTTTCATCAGACGCGCGCTGCAGAGAGGAACTTCTTGCCTCCCTGGACCTGGCCGAGGCATACCTGCATGTGAAGATCAACAAGCAGAGCAAGCTTTCCTCAGGTTTGCTTTCAGGGACTGGCACTTCCAATTCAGAGCCCTACCGTTTGGCCTAGCCTCAGCCCCTCAAGTCTTCACCAAGGTCCTTGTTGCCCTGATAGCTCTGCTGAGATCTCAAGGGATCCATCTGTACCCTTACCTGGACGACATGTTGCTCCAAGTGTCCTTGTTCAGGAAAGCCCAGGAAAGCCTGAAAGCAACAGTAGACTGTCTTCAGAGACACGGATTCTTTGTGAACTTCAGGAAGAGCTAGCTAGCTCCATATCAAACCATCGTACACATAGGCACAAGGATAGACCAGGAAAGGCATGATTTTCCTCAGTAGAGAGGTAGCACTCCATCAGAGTGGAAGCACAAGCGGCAAGCTCTCAGGCCCAGTCTCCTCTGACTGCTTTCACCAGAACCCTTGTCTCACAATCTCAGTGATCCAAGTGGTTTCATGAGCCAGGTTCCACTCCAGACCGCTAGAGAACTTTCTCAAGGACTGCCAGCAACAAATTGTACTCCACAAATACATTCTCCTACGCCTCCCTCCACAAGTCAAATCCACCCTGGCCTGGTGGACATCCAAAGTGAACCTGGCAAAGGGTTTCCCTTCAGCCAGAGTTACAATCACCACAGACACAAGTCTGAGGAGATGGGGAGCTCACTGCCAGGGTTCAGTGGCCCAGGGCCTTTGGGAACCAGAGGAAAGAGTACACAGCATAAACTAGTTGGAGTTAAGAGCGGTGTGACTGGCTCTGAAGCACTTCACCCCAATACCGAGAGGTACTGACCGACTACAACACAGCCCGCTCCTCCATAGCAACACAGGGAGGTTTGAAATCCCAGTCCTTACAGAAGGAGGCAGATCTCCTATTTGTGTGGGCAGAAAGGACAGTCATCTCCATCACAGCTCAGTATCTGCAGGGGTCTAACAACAGCCAGGCAGACTTCCTGAGCAGACATGAGATAATGCCAGAATGGGAACTGCATCCGGAGGTCTTTCTCCAACTGCAGAGCAGATTCAGAACCATGGAAGTGGACATGTTTGCCTCATGAAGCAACAGCAAGCTGCCCAGGTTCTTTTCCAGGTTCCATTGTCCACAGGCAGAGGGTATGGGTGCTCTGTGGAGTCCATGGCCACGGACACTACTATACCTCTTTCCTCCTCTTCCACTCATCAGGAAGGTCTGTCAGAAGGTGGGAAGAAAGAGCTCAAAAGTTATCCTCATAGCTCCATATTGGCCATGGAGACCATGGTTCTCAGGCCTCATGGACATGGCCAAGGAGAATCCCTGGCGCCTTCCGCAGAGAGAGGACTTCCTAATTCAGGGACCCCTCAACCATCCAAGAGTGCCATGGCTTCAGCTGCCTGGAAAATGAATGGAGAGCACTGAGAAGATACAGCTACGTGGAGGCAATGATTAGAATGCTGCTGTCTTCATGTAGACAATCCACTGCAAGGATTTACGAAGCCACGTGGGAAGCCTTTTGTCACTGGAGCGAAACTAATTCTGTTTCCCCATATGAAGTGTCGGTTAAACATGTCTTGACCTTCCTGCAGAGAAGTCTACATCTGGGGCTCAGACCCAACATGCTGAAGAGACAAGCAGCAGCCTTCTCTTCAGTCCTTCTGTTTCCTCATGGAGGCTCACTCTCCTCTCACCCACATGTGAGAAGATTTCTAAGGGGAGTGGCCATCATCTCTCCTGTAAGACATTACTTCCCATCTTGGAGCCTACCACTAGTTTTAAGACAACTAATGTGGTCACCCTTTGAGCCACTGAGGACAGTTCCAATCTGGACCTTCACACTGAAGGTAGCCTTCCTGATAGCCATTACCTCAGCAAGGAGGGTGTCTGAACTGGTGGCTCTATCCATCAGAGATCACCTATGCATTTTCAATTACGACCACGTGATGCTTCGCCCAGACCCATCCTTCTTACCAAAGGTGATTTTGAGTTTCCATCCTTCACAGGAGCTAATCTTACCGTCCTTCTATCCCAACCCCTCCCATTCGTCGGAAAGGCTGTGGCACAAGCTAGATGTCCACATGGTGCTCAAGATATACATCAAACAGATACAACCCTTTAGGTGCTGCGATTCCCTCTTCGTGTCCTTCACGCCAACCACAGTGGGGAAGAAGGCGTCGAGACAGACCATTGCCACATGGATAAAAGCATGCATCTTGATGGTCTACAATTTGGTTAGAACTCCCAGACCTACTGGAATCATGGCACACTCCACTAGTTCTGCCGCGACCTCAGTGGTCTTTGCTACCAATGCCCCCATAACAGAAATTTGCAGGTCAGCTACCTGGAGAACATCTTTGTTCTTCATCAGGCACTACAAAATAGACAAGTTCAGGGTGGCAGACACTGCCTTTGGAAGAAGGGTGCTCCAAGAAGTCATAAGGGACTAAACCAATAGGACGTAGTCACTCCTCCCTAAGGTTGGGCACATCCCAAAGGTTTTGGGTTCCTCCTCTCACCAACCCAGAGAATGCCACATTGGTTACTCACCGTGAAGGTGCATTCTGGGGTTGGAGAGAGGAGAAATCCACCCCACCTTGGGTGTCTGCTACTTCTCCCTCTATTCTGAGTCTTACCATTCCTACTTGTTATTTTTGTTCATTACTTTTCTGGGGCTTGACTAGTCAGTAAACTGGTCCCAGAGAGAATGGAAGAGGAGGAGACAAGGTGAATCTTATGAATTACATGACTACAATTTCAACTTCCTGGCTCTCTCTGGGTGGTGGGCAGAGCTAACCCAAAGGTTTTGGATTCCTCCTCTCTCCAATCCCAAAATGCACCTTCATGGTGAGTAACCAATGTGGCATTCTCAGACAGTAGGAGAGAAGCAAACTTGGGGTTTGCTATATGAAGCAATAAAATGTGGATTGGTGTGCAGTAATGCCAATTTGCAGCAGCTTCTATTTGTCTTGACAGTTTTTTTAAAAAAAGTTTGCAGGCATGCAAAGCTATCTGCTTTCACTGTTCCAATGGGCATGCCTACAAATCAAGATGACAGGCATGACTGAATTACTCGAATTGTTATTTACCTCAAGTTGCTGCTGCCGAACAGTTTTTGAAAGAAGCAAACAAAAAAGGGCTATTCGTAATGATGAGAATCGATAGTGCGCATTCCCACGCATTATTTTTTTAAAATATGGGAAAAACCATGCAGGGTTTTCCCATGGTTTATATAGAGTATTTGCCCCGCCTCCTTTTGAATACTGAGGATTGATGCAGGATCCCATTAAGATAAATTGTATTCTCCTCAAATTCCATGAGGAGTATTTTTGCCATTTAGACAACCGCTTGGTTTTGTAACCTGTGTATTCCAGCGTATAAGACGACCCCCCCAATTTTAAGTTAAAATATAGAGTTTGGAATATACTCGCTGTATAAGACGACCCCCCCATCACCCGCCCTCCCCAAAGCCGTGACCGGGAGCCCGATCGCTGTTTCGGAGAGGGCGGGTGGTGGCTGGAAAGCTTCCCCCCTCCAGCCAGCCACTCTTCCCAAAGCCTCCCCAAAGTTGGCTGCCTGGGGAATCTCCCCAGGCAGGCAGCCACCTCCTGCGATTCCCCAACCTGCGAGGAGGCTGGCCAGCCTCCTTGTGAGTTGGGGAATCGCGGGGGATGGCTGCCTGCCTGGGGAGAGGCTCAGCACCTCCCACCCAGCAGGACTCCCCCACCCCGTGCAGCCTTGCTGGGTGGGGGGGACCTTCTCCGTGACTTAGTCACGGAGAAGACTCCCTCCCCACCCAGTGAGGCTCTCCCCACCCTGTGCAGCCTCGCTGGGTAGAGGGGATCTTCTCCATGACTTAATCACGGAGAAGACCCCCTTCGCCCAGCAAGGCTCCCTCCCTCCCCCGTGCGAGTGGCTGGTGGCTGGAGGGGGGCTTTCCAGCCGCCACCAGCCCTTCCCGAAGCTGCGATCGAGGTCCCGATCGTGGCTTCGGGGGAGGTATGGAGGGGTGAATAGGGCTCCCCATCATGGCTTCAGGAAGGGTGGGTGCTGGCAAGCCTCCCCCCAGCCAGCCAGCCACCACCCATCCTTCCGAAGCCATTATGGGGAGCCCTATTCTGGCGTATAAGAAAACCCCTACTTTTGAAACGATTTTGAGAAGGTTAAAAAGTCATCTTATACGCCGGAATATACAGTATGTAGTTTCTATATCTGGGTCCGAGATGCAGTGATGCTTTATTACAAGAAGATGAACCAGGAGCTCAAGACCAGCGAAAGAAGGATGTATAAGGATGGGCTATTTAGCAGGGAGCTATGGGTATATTGAATTGGATACTCACAATGAATTCAGGGCTCTTAACTTTGTCATGATTTGAATCAGCACTAAAGCCTGGAGAAATTTTCAATGTTAATCTTTATGTTTAGGAATGTATTACTTTAAGAAAATGTATAGACAATCCATATCTTTCTTCCTACACATCTTTGCTGAGAATTGTTTGGTTTTGCCCAAGTGCTGCTGTGGAAACCTTTCTTTGTTGTGCAGTTATGAAAATTCTAGCCAATTAGAAACTTCCTGTAAAAGGATTTTGAAAAGAGAGTGGTTATTATTTGACTTGTGTACCTTTATGCAGACTATGTGTGTGTGTGTGTATATATATATATATATATATATATATATATATATGTACACATACAATTTGTTCAGCAGACACAGATTTTTATGCATTTCCTAGCATAAATATGAATAAGAATTTTTAAATGAACATTAGCTGCAGAGTAAATAGAAGTATTAAAAGGTTTAAATATGGTTGGTATATGTCTACACCATAAAATATAATGCAATGGATTCCCAGGATTTAAAAGTATGCAGAAGAGAGTGTAACCTCTAAAGTATAAATAATTGCTTGCATTCTGAATACTAGCCTTGTTTCTAGTGGCATTTTTAGTATTTTTCCTAGATCTGAGCCACAGGTGCAAGGAAATGACTTCACATGTGAAACATTAATCAGTTTGCTTCCCCCCCGCTTCATTTTGAGTGCACGGTCAGTATGTTTTTAATAGTAGTTTTTGTTTATTTTAGTTGAGTAGCAAGAAAGTCTGGAATTTTAGGACAGGATTTTTTAAAAGTCCATTATGGTTGCTGTGAGAGAAGCCATTGAATAACACCTTTCGATGAAATTTCTGTAATGAATGGAGTGTTGGTAACTATAAATAAATAGAAATGAATATGCGTTGCTGGATCCACTAGTGCATTTAAAGGCTGATGTTTAGTTTGATGATGAGAAATGAATACCTTGGGGATCAAACACTTTGCAGATTTTAATTTTCTTTTTGTAACATCCGCTTAAATGAGTAAATAGCTGTAATACTGATTCACTTGTTGAGATTGTAACTTTTGATATCATGTAATTAGTTCAGTGTTCCTATAAAGATGCCAAAATATTTTTATCATGTTTGAATAGTTTCATTTTCACTTATCTGTATTCCATGTAAAGTATTTGCTAATAGCACAGTTTTCATAATTGTGATATAGTAGATATTTAAAACTGGAAAGAAGACAATATGTCTCTATTTGTTCAAGGTAAACAGCAAGTTTTGGACCAGTTCATTGAAACCATAGCACCTGCAGGGAAATTGAAGTTTTCTCAGAGACTCAAAAATTCACCAGGCAGAAGAGTTTGCTCCATTAGATCATTGTTTTTTCACTCCATTTTGACAACATGGGGTTAATATTGTGTGGTTAGTTTGGATTTATTTTGATTGTATTCCAAGTATAGAATTTTTCCATGAGTCTACCAACAGGAAGGTTTATTGTAGCAGTTGGTCTGACTTATTAGAAAATGGAGAGGGAAGAGTGGTCTAATATGTTTGATCTCAACTAAACAGCAGGGAAAGAGGATGCATGCAGCATTTAGATCTGCTGTGGCATTAGTAAGGCTGGGCCCTCAGACAGTGTTACCTGGTGCAGTTCAACCTCTCGGCATCCCCCTAATGCCGCCACTGTAGATCTGCATTACTGAGCTAAATGTTGGCATTATGGAATGCATCCAGACAGTCAGTACTGCCTGACTCCTTTTCTTATAAATTCAGTAATAAAATAAATATGATTACATTTCAGCAATAAGCCGATTCCAAGTGTTCATTTGCAGAGCAAAACACAGCTATTTCCTATTTCAAAATGTTGTTGTCCCCAAATTTTAAGAAATTGGAGTTGTGGAGGGCTTGGAGGCTTCAAAATAGGTTGGCTGCCACATACAGCCTACATGCTGCACTTCTCCACCCCTGAGATAGGAGAAGGCTTGGTTCTGAATGATTGGGCTCACCAGAGTCAGGGAACAAGTTTACCCTTTATACCTTAATGTACAACTTTACTTTGTCCTATTGAAATTAAATAGATATTTGTTCCTTTGAGAAGAATGGCACACCCCACTGGAGGACAGTGTTACACTGAAAACAAAAACATCCTTCAGGCACTCTGCACCCATTCCCAATACAACAACGTATAAACATACGCTCCCTGCCAAGCATTTTTCTAATATATTAAACTGGCAAAACAATGCAGTGGCAGACATTTTTTAAAAAAATATAATAACAGTACAATAAAATAATTATACAGTTGGGTACATAGCAGAACAAATAGCTTCCTTTGCTAATGGAGTGGGATTTAGATTTGTCAGGGTATTTACCTTCATTCTGGCTAGTGTAAATCACACAAAAATAACAATATAGTAATACACAGCTTTGGTATGGTTCTTCTCTCTGTATAGTTTAGCGCATAGATACTTAAACTTTTTGGCATGTAAATGTATACAAAATCTTAGAGGGTGAGATGCTCCTTTTCAGGGTTCCAGCCACCTATCTATGCCCCCTTTTAGAATACCCCCTTCCATCCCATCTTTTCCCAGATTATCCATCAAACAAACAAGTCAGTATTCTGTAGCTACTAAGCATTCTTCATCTTCACTGGGCTCTTTGGGGTTTTTTTGGGGGGGTTGCTTAGGGGTTTTTATGTGATTTTGGTGGTGGTGGGGAGCTTCTGCAAACCTTGAGTCTCACTATATCACACCTGTTGATACCTCTTTGTTGTGCAAAGGTGATACTGTATATGAAATATGGATAGATACTTCTGATGTTGAGAATAGAGGGCAAGATTTATGAGGGATAAGTACAAACACAGATTTTTAATTATGTCTTTACCTTTTGTAGCTTTATCCAGTCTTTTTAATCCTTTAGTTTACATTACATTATAGTTATTTTTCTTTTCTTTTCCAGGACTTTCTACACTTATTACTAGAGGACTTCCCACAGCTAAAAGGGTAGGTGGGCATCAGTCTAATAAAGATAAAGGACAGAATGTGTAGCATGTTCAGGAAATCAAGAACCTCTGAGATTGTAATCTATTCATTAAGATTAAAATACAAATGAAAACTTATATATAAAACTTCCATCAATTTATATAAATAAATACAGAAACTTCACAGACAATTAAAAAATGTAAAATGTTTGTGATAGTTTCTTTGAGCTAACATTAACAAAAATTTCAATCTGTCTGCTTTCCCAAGAAGTGATAGTGCACCCACATATAATAAAACATTGGTGCTGCAGTCTTGCACACTTTTATCTGGCTAAGCCCATTCAGTTGAGGGGAATTTAAGAGATAATACACAATTATAGCATATTATATTCCCTAGTAGAGAGTTCCAGTGATGAAGTTCAGGAAGAGGAATAGAGTTCTTTAGCTCACTAGACAACAACTCCCAGGATTTTGTAGGATGGAACCATGACGGTTATAAGGTGGTATGATGGGGCCTGGTGGCACAGTGGTTAAATGCCAGTACTGGAAGTCACCACATTGCAAGTTCGATTCCAGCAGGCTCCAATGTTCATTCAGCCTTCCATCCTTTCGTAGGTCAGTAAAATGAGTACCCGGCTTGTGGGGGGCAATTAGCTAACACACATTGGAAACTGCTTAATGCAATGCAGATGTGTAAGTTGCTATTGCTTAAAACAATTTGTAAGCCGCTGTGATAGCCTTGTGGCTGAAGAGCGGGAAATAAATAAAATAAAATAAAATAAAGTATGGTATCAAAGTTAAAGTATCTGCCCAAACTACAAATCCTAAGATTGTATAGGGTGAAGAGCAAAGTAGTATTAAACTGCTATAACTGTATAGTGTAGAAACACTCTTACTTCCAAGCTGATGTGTACAGGGCTGGGTTGCAAGCATAGTAATGATCTTTTAGATGATCAGTAACTGTCATTTATTTTGGAGAAGAAAATGTAAAAAAAAAAAAAGAGAGAGAGAAAGAGAGAGACCCTGGAAAGTAATTCATAGTCTCATTGTGGAATTAGTGGAATTAGGAACTAGGTCTGTGGTTCTAAAACACTTCCAAAATTCTGTTGAAAGAAATCAGAATCATACAGTTGGAAGACACCACAAAGGCCATCTAGTTGAACCCCCTGCCATGCTGGAATACCCAATCAAAGCACTCCCAATAGGTGGTCATCCAGCTTTTGTTTAAAACTTCGAAAGAAGGAGACTCCACCACACTTCAAGGCACTGCATTCCACTGCCACTGCCAAACAGCTCTTGCTATCATGAAGTTCTTCCTAAGGTTTAGGTGGAATCTCTTTTCTTATAGTTTGAGTCCATTGCTCCGTGGCCTAATCTCAGGAGCAGCAGAAAACAAGCTTCCTCCATCCTCAGTATGACATCCCTTTAAACATGGCTATCATGTCAGCTCTTAACCTTCCCTTCTCCAGGCTAAACATACCCAGCCACTCCTCATAGGACATGACTTCCAGACCTCCCACCATTTTGGTTGCCTTCCTCTGGACATGTTCCAGCTTCTCAATATCCTTCCAGAATTATGGTGCCCAGAACTGGACACAGTCTTCCAGGTGAGGTCTGACCAAAGCAGAATAGAGTGGTACTATTACTTCCCTCAATCCCACTATACTCTTATTGATGCAGCCTAGAATTGCATTGCCTTTTGTAGCTGCTGCATCACACTGCTGACATGTTCAGCTTGTGATCCACAAAACTCTAGGCCCCTTTTGCATGTACTGCCCTCTAGCCAGGTGTCACCCATCCTATATCTGTGCATTTCATTTTTACTGCCCAAGTGTAGTATCCTACATTTCTCCCTGTTGAAATTCATTTTGTTAATTTTTGCCCAGCTTTATAATTTGTTCAGGTCACTTCTCTCCAGAATGAAGAGGAGCCATTGGTGACTACCCTTTAGGTTTGGTCAGTCAACCAATTAAAAATCCATTTAACAGTCGCATTGTCTAGCCCACATGTTACTTTTTTGCAAGAATATCATGGGGGAACTTGTCAAAGGCCTTAGTGAAATCAAGATACACTACATCCACAGCATTCCCTTCATCTACCAAGTTTGTGACTCTATCAAAAAAAGAGATCTAAGATTAGTCTGGCATGACTTGTTTTTTGAGAAACCCATGTTACCTTTTAGTGATCATGACATTCTTTTGTAAGTGCTTACAGATTGTCTGTTTAATGAACTGCTCTAGAATCTTTCCTAGTATTGATGTCAGGCTGACTGGATAGTAATTATTTGGGTCATCTTTTCCCTCCTTTTAAAGATGGGGACAACATTTGCCCTCCTCCAGTCTGCTGGGACCTCTCTTGTTCTCCAGGAATTCTCAAAAATTATTGACAGTAGTTCTGATATTACTTCTGCCAATTCTTTTAATACCCTTGGATGTAGTTCATCTGGCCTTGGAGACTTGAACTCATTTATACTGGCCAGGTATTCCTGAACTACCTCTTTACTTATTCTGTGCTGTATTTCCCCTACTGCATCATCTGCACCATTTTCCCCAGGTTGAGCATTGTTCTCCTTCTGGGAGAAGACCAAGGCAAAGAAGGTGTTGAGTAGTTCTGCCTCTTCTCTGTTCTTTGTCTCTGTTTCTTCGCCATCTTCTCCATGCAGCAGCACTACCACTTTCTTGTTTTTCCTTTTGCTATGAACATAACAAAAACAAAAAACAAAAAAACACACCCCTTTTTATTGTTTTTAATCTCTCTAGCAAGCCTGAGCCCCATCTGTGCTTTGGCTTTTCTGACTTCCCCCCTAAATGAGCTGGTTATTTGTTTGAATTCTTCTTTGGTGATTTCCCCCTTTTTCCATTTCTTGTACATGTTCCTTTTAAGTCTTAGCTCAGTTGAAAGTTCTTTAGACATCCATCCTGGTTTCTTTAGATACCTCCCATTTTCCCTCTCATCAAAACTGTTTGAAGTTGTGCCTTCAACATTTCACTCTTAGGAAATTCCCATCCATCATGTATTCCCTTCTTTTTTAGTATTCCTGACCATAGGATCACCTCCAGTAATCCCTTAAGTTTTATGAAATCAGCTTTCTTAAAGTCTAGAATGCATGTCTGACTATGCTTGGCTTCCCCTTTCCTCTGTATAACAAACTCCAGGAAAACATGGTCGTCGTACCCCCCTAAGGATCCAGCTACTTCCATCCCATTAACCAGATTATTTCTGTTTGTTAGGATCAGATCTAAAACAGTTTATCTCCTTGTTGCCTCTTCCACCTTCTGGACAATGAAATTGTCTGCAAGGCAAGTGAGGAATTTGTTGGACCTTAAATTTGTGGCAGAGTTGCACTTCCAACAAATATCAGGATAGTTGAAATCCCCCATTACTTCTACATCTCTCCTTTCTGAATGTGTGGTCATCTGTTCCAGGAATTCATCATCTAAATAGTCTCCTAGATTTGCATGAACAGAATGTAAGAGTGAAAAGGCATATTTTATCATTGGCAAATGTTTCTTCATAATTTAACAGAAATTATATATATATATATATATATATATATATATATATATACACACACACATATATATATATATATATATATATATATATATTAAATTTATTATTGTATATTGTATTGTATATGAGAGATATATGAGAGATACCATGGAGTGGTGGTTTGAGCATTGGACTACAACTGTGGAGATCAGGGTTCAAATCCCTGCTCAGCCATGAAAATCCATTGGGTGACCTGGCAAATCACACTTTGTCAGCCTCAGAGGAAAGCAATGGCAAACCCCTTCTCAATAAATCTTGCCAAGAAAACCCTGTGATAGGGTCACCTTAGGGTCACCATAAGTAGTAGGAAATTACTTGAAGGCACACAGCAAGGGGCACAGCAACAGCAACAACAACAGCTCTCTCTCTCTCTCTCTCTCTATGTCTTCTACTATAGGTTTAGTATCCCTTATCCAAAATGCCTGGGACTAGAAATGTTCCATATTTTGCATTTGTTGGGATTTTGGAATACTTGTATTTGCATATACATAATGAGACTTAATGAAGCTGGAGAGAGACTGAGGATCTATGAAATGGAGTAGGCATGGATTCCTGCCATTTCACAGATCCTTGCATCTGTCTCCAGCTGCGTCTATCTCCTGCTGTGGGCTTTATCGCACTACACAGTAATTATTCCACTTTAACTGCTATGGATGCCTTGCCTTCTCAGCCAGAGAGCTCTTAGGCTTCACTAAACGACAAACCCCAGAATTCCACAGGAGGCAGCCATAGCAGTTAAAGTGGAATAATAGTGTTATAACACTGTAGTGCAATAAGGCGCTGTGTCTCTCTCCAGCCTTGCCAATGCAGTACAAGTATGAACTATGTTATTTGTGTTGTAGCTCAAAAAGTTTTGGATTTCGGAGTACAGGTTGAACCCTGTATCCATGGATTTGGTATCCATGGTTTCATTTATCCACATCCAAAAAAATGTGTTCTCTTGGGGCATTTCTAGATCCTCCAGTGTGATTCTATGGTCAACTTCTGGTGTTTGTCTCATTGAAAAGAATAGGGTTCCCTTTTATACAGTGTTTCAGTTATCCATGGAAGGCCTGGGAAAGTATCCCTCACAGATACAGTTTGACCCGTACCTCATATTTTGGAATTCCAGATAGGGGATACTCAACCTGTACTAGTAAGGAAGGGGATCTTGTAGCACTTTGAGACTAACTGAGCGAAAGAAATTGTAGCATAAGCTTTCGTAGATTTGGTCTACTTCCTCAGATGCATGGAGATGCATGGCTGAGGAAATAGAGCAAGTCTATGAACGCTTATGCTACAATTTCTTTCTCTCAGTTTCAAAAGTGCTACAAGATCCCCTTGCTTACTGATATTCCAGACTAACACAGCTATGTCTTTGCAGGGCCGGTTTAACCTGTCTGCCAAATCAGCATTGGCAGGGGGCCCCGAGGTCAAGAGAGGGCCCCGTGTTGGCCTCCTTAATCTGACAAAGGAACAGCCAGGAGACAGCCGGGAGGAGCCCCCTCTTACCCTTCTCCTCCAAAAACCTGCTGGCTTTTTTAAAAAAACAAACAAAACGGCCTCTCCAAAACTAAAGAGAAAGAGAAAGAGAAAGAAACAGCAGCCCTCCAGTGGCAGAAGCTGGAGGGAGAGGCACATTGGAGAGGGTGAGTGTGTGTGTGAGAGAGAGAGACAGGGAATTTGAGGGTTGTCTCCCTCAGAAAGGGCTTCTTTCTTTCTTGCCCATGTGCCTTCAAGTCATATGGGGGCCCCAAAGTAAAGCATTGCAGGGGGCCCCAAAATTCCTTAAACCGTCCCTGTGTCTTTGAATTCAACCTACATTAGAATGCTTGACTGTGTATTATAGAAACCGTCAGTGATTAGCTTTCTTTTTAAAATCATATTTTAAATAATTGCTTAAATAATATGGATACTTAGCCTCCAGTTTGGGGTTAGGGGCAGAATTTAAGATTTGTACTTGGTGAAATTTGTTTGTAATAATAATAATAATAATAATAATAATAATAAATTATTTCTATCCTGCCCCTCTGTAACACAATCGGGGCAGCTTACATCATAAAAATCCCATAATTACATTAATACCCTAAGCCACCCACCCCTTAAAACAATATTAAATTAAACAGATTAAAAACGTACAATAATTAAAAAGAAGAGGGAAATGAAATAATCCAGTGGCCGCTTAAGGGAAAAGGCAGCCGAATCTTCAGGCCAGGATAGCTATTCGGGGAAGGCCTGCCTGAAAAGATCTGTCTTGACAGCTTTTTTGAAGCTGTCTAAGATGGTAATAAGACGGATCTCGTCTGGCAGGCCATTCCATAATCTGAGAGCGGCAGCAGAGAAGGCCCTCTGGGAGGTTACCGACAGCCTTGTTTTCATAGGTTGTAACAGATTCCTCCCAGAGGACTAAAGTGAGCGTGGAGAGTAGTACAGAATTTTAATTAGTTACTGCACATAGGATCTTGAACAAATCTTCATTTTCCTCCCCAATTCCTAGATACATCCATTCATATTTGTACATGGAAGCTAGCTTATGGTGTAAGAATGTGCCAAGAATATTTTAATTTTCAGGAAGAATATTGCAAAGTTTGTTTATTCTAGCTTTGCTGTTCAGAAACTATGGGCCAGATTTTAGTTTTATGATAATCTGCTTTATAGCCATGTACATAGTATCCTGCCAGAACTATGAATGGTGAAAAGATAAAGTGGGATGCCAAGAATAACAATATCATGTTTATATAAAACATACTTTCATCTACTCCTGTGCTTGTGGCAACTATATTTTCCCATCAATTAATAAATGCATTTCATTTGTTAGCACCGAAATATGGGAGAAGAATTATGCTTTGTTCTGCTAAAATGCAATGTGTTAATAATGATCAAAGGCAGTAATTATTTGAATTTAATAACGCATCTAAACTTATTGGCTAAGGCCCAAAGAACCATACAATGAGTTCTGTCAGCCAAAGGGGGCTTTTCTTTTCCCCTACTTAATAACACCCCCCATTCCACCTGGCAAACGCCTTTTGAACCCAAAGGAAATTTCAACATGGTTTGTGATAAGCCATTGAGACTTTTTCAACAGAAAAAGTAGTAGTAGTAGTAGTAGTAGTAGTAGCTGTTGTTGTTGTTGTTACTGGGGGATTTCAGTCAGCATGTTTACTCAGTCTTTCCAGTACTGAAGTTAGGGAATGTGTTTTTCTTGGAAGGTACAAAACAAAACCCCACTTTGCTTTTTTCACAAAGGCATTCCTGACCACTTTGAAACACTTTCTTAATATCAATGTGAATATTTGCCCCACCTTGTCCTAGGCATGAAGTCAACATTATTATGATCCCTAGCAATAACATCCTATTTGGTTAGTGTGAAGGATGTCTAGCCCACATGACATCTATACAGTAAATGTTGTTGTATCCTACTAGTTCTGTATGAAAGCAATAATGCTATCTGACTTAACGAACAGCCAATTTGCAGTCTGGGGAGAGGAGCAGAGCTCAGTGGTATGGCGCTGTTGGCGTCTTCTTCCTCCCAGGGTCTGCTGCAGTTTGCGTGGCCCTTGGGAAGGCGGGAACACCAGCCAATGAGTTTAAACCATGGTTTGAACTCATTGACTGGTAGGTGGAGCCGGAGTGAACAGGATGTAGTTTTCACTCTGGCCTAAGGGGGGGCGATATTTATTCCAATCAGAAACACATGCTGCTCAGTGCGTTCCTGACCATCGCTCCACCATCCCTCCCTGGTTTATCTTGTTCTGGAGATGTCTGTTGTACTAGGCATATTTTTTGTATTTACAATCTTCTTCAGCATGATGCTCTAAAGGGCTACGGCAGAGCTTGAAGAAGAAGACGGCATCTATATACGCTACCGTACTGATGGTAGCTTGTTTAACTTAAGCTGTCTGAGGGCTCACACTAAGACTCTAAACTATCTAGTCTGTGAGCTGCTCTTTGCTGCTGATGCTGCCCTTGTTGCCCACACAGAAGCAGCTCTGCAGCACCTAACATCCTGCTTCGCAACAGCTGCAGAGCTGTTTGGGCTGGAAGTAAACCTGATGAAAACGGAAGTTCTTTATCAGCCTGCACCACAGGACGAACAACATCATCCCCACATTGCCATTGGCAACTCTGTGCTTAAGTCCATTCAGCAGTTCACCTATCTGGGAAGCATCATCTCCTCAGATGCCAAGATTGACAAAGAGATCGATCACAGATTAGCAAAGGCATATAGTGCATTTGGAAGACTTTACAAAAGAGTCTGGAGTAACAAACACCTGAGGCAAAGCACAAAAATCAGTGTGTATAGAGCCATTGTACTGTCTATTCTCCTTTATGGGTCTGAAACATGGCTCACCTATCGCCACCACTTACAACTCCTCAAACGCTTTCATCAGCGCTGTTTACGCACAATCCTAAATATACACTGGACTGACTATGTGACGAATGTTGCTGTCCTTGAGCAAGCAGGGATCACCAGCATTGAGGCCATGATATTGAGAACACAGCTGCGCTGGGCAGGGCATGTTTCTAGGATGGAGGACCATCGCCTCCCCAAAATAGTACTCTATGGTGAACTCACCACGGGTCAGCATAAGAGGGGCGCTCCAAAAAAGCGATACAAAGACTCCCTGAAGCAACATCTCAGGCTTGGCCAAATTGATCACCAACAATGGTCCGCCCTGGCCTCACATCGGGAGGCACGGAGGCACACTATCCACAATGCTGCAGCCTTATTTGAGAACTCACACCGAACAAGTCTTGAAGAGAAACGACAACGCAGAAGAATCACAACCCGAAAACATCACCCAAGGAAACCTACTGCTGTGCTTTCTGCAACCGGACTTGTCTATCTCAGATTGGCCTTTTTAGTCATCAGCGCGCTTGCAGTAAGCACGGGAAGAGTCCTTCCTGAACCTTCATTTGCGGAGAAAAGCCAGAGAGAGAGAGAGAGAGTTGTCTCAAGTACAGGGGGCAGTTGGCATGGTTCCTGAATCAGGGTTTGGGATTATCACTGTCTCCTGGGCATTGGTAAGGTATTGGGGTGTCCTTAAGGGACTGGAATGTGTGGGACAGATGAGGTTTGGCCCAGCAGCAGCCCAAGTAGTTTCTCTTCTGTCATCCTGTTGGTTCTGGCAGCAGGCTGGAAGTATGGGCTCATCGATCAACAGGCAGGTTGTTTGGTGCTGGATCGATACCCATGTGTGAGCTAACCCCATCTACAGCTGTAACCAATAAAGTTGTGGCCTATTCCTTCAATTTTATCCTCTTGTGTGTGTATGTTTTGTCAATGCGGAGTGGCTCTCACCCTTGGACATGCAAATATGTCCATAAAGTCAATACTCCAATAGTTAGTGTGGGTATCTAATACCAGAATTGATGGTAGAGGCCAACATACTAAGTGAAACACTGTTTTATTTTATTTGAGGGCTGCCAGTGATAGACAACTGGTTACATTTGTACAATTGCTTTATCATTACAGGAGCAAACCACAGTGAACTTCAATCTCACCTGCTCCCTCTTCCTCCCTGCAATATTCAGTGCTTCTGGCCCCTGGTTTTGCAGCCTGCAGCAATAAACCCTTTGGTTCAGATTTTAAGTTCTGAAGATCTCCATCCTTGCCTTCTATTCACTCATTCCCCCCTCTCTAAATCTGCATCTTCCTGTCTGGAAGAGGTGGACTAGGAAAAGTGAAGACGTAGCTCCCCTCCTTCTGGCACTTGGCATATTGCTATAGGTCAGGTGGTAGAAGTGCTAGGATATGTAGTTTTCCCACGACTGAGAACATTGTGGGTGGGTGGGTTTAAACCCAACTACTACATTTCCTAGTGTTCCCTGTGCTTGTCTTAAAGCCGTAGATAGTATGGAGGAAGAAATCTTTATTTCCCCCCATTCCAATGCCACATAGAGTGTGCATTTTTTCCTAAAACAAAATGAATACTGTACACATAAATTTGCTTCTGATTCTTTTCTGTGGGAAACAAATGTAAAAAATGAATGGAAGAAATAAATGAAAATCTTTCTTTAACTTCTCTCATTTGTTTCTATAGAAAAAAGCATGAAATGGCCAAGAGACATTGCTTTGCATTGTTTAACAAAACTTTGCAAAATAATGCCTTCAGGAAATACTCCATAGAGTGAGGGATTTTGAAGAGTCCTACAAGTGACAAGATAGGAAAACTGTTCACTGTGTTTTTATTTTCGTTTTCTTTCTGGCAGCTCCATTCCTTTTGTTTTTCCATTTGGAATTGTCTCGGTATTTAATTTCTCTTTCATTACTGCTTCCATCACCTCCACCCACACTTTCTACTTTGATTACAATAGAGACCCAGCCACTATTCACATGCTTATAACTGGAGCTCTCCATTCAAATGGAATCAACTTTTCAGGGGTTGTACTACTCCCAGAAAGTATCAGACATGATACTTCTGACACATTGGGACACAGGCTCTCTATATTATAAACAATTAAAAGGAGTGACACCTTGATTTCCCAATGGCTTAGAAGGAACACTCTTTGTTTTATCCTGCTTGCAAACTTTCCAGACTTCAGAGTTTCCCTTCCAAATTGATGACATTTTCCAACATTCAACCATTCTATGGCACCAGGCACACAAACCTTCAGGCAGATTGGACAAAGGTCACCATTTTATAAGCACTTTTGAAAGGGGTGCTATTCTGCAAGACTTCAAAGACTTTATGCTTGTCATTGTTGTGTGCCTTCAAATCATTTCTGACTTATGACAACACTAAGGCCAACCAATCATGGAGTTTTCTTGGCAGTATTTGTTCAGAGGGGGTTTGCCCTTGGCTTTCTCTGAGGCTGAGAGAGAGAGTGACTTGCCTAAGGTCATGTGTCAGACTGAAAAAAATTCAAGTGCACACTGATAATACTTAATAATAATAATAATAATAATAATACTTAATGTGAAGTTGAAGGCTTTCATGGCCGGCATCCATAGATTTTCCTTGGTTTTTTTAGGCTGTGAGGCCGTATTCTGGAAGAGTTTCTTTCTGATGTTTTGCTTGCATCTGTGGCTGGCATCTTCAGAGAATGGTCGGGTAGGAGTGTATGTGGAGTTTATATGCCGTGAACCCCTCTTGGGGAGTATATGTAAATTTCTGTAATTTAATGGTTAGTTTCTGGGTATAGAAATGCAAGGCTCATTAGTGTCTGTTTGGCTAATGGTTGGTTGATGGGCCATTATCTGTTGGAACTCCCCCTGTCCCTGGGTGGAATTCCTTCGTAAGTGTTGAGTTTTGATTCTATTGTTCTTCAAAACTGGGAGCCAGATTTTGGGAGCCAAAAAGGGTTATTGGAACCCATTAATTAAATACTTCCAATATCTATGGCTGGCATCTTTATAGAATGGTTGGGTAGGAGTGTGTGGGGGTTTTATATACTGTGAGCCCCTGTTGGAGAGGTTATGTAAATTTGTGTATTTGAAAGGGTAGTTGCTGGGGGAGGATATGCAAGGAATATCCTTGCATATCTTCCCCCAGGAACTACCCATTCAAATTGAGCTACCCATTGAACTATCCATTCAAATATATAACACCCCACACACACACACTCCTACCCAACCATTCTCTGACGATGCCAGCCACAGATGCAGGCGAAATGTCAGAAAGAAACTTCCAGAACATGGCCTCACAGCCTGGGAAAAAAACCAAGGAAAAGCTATAATAATACAGTTGTCCCTCCACATTCGCGAACTTGACATTCGCGGTTTCGGTTATTCGCGGTTTTGGGAGGGCCCCCCCCGGGCCCCCCCAAAACCGCGACACGGGGCCTCCAGAGGCCCCGTGAAAGACATAGAGGGAGCGGGGAGGCCCAGGGAGGCGTCCACGGGGCCCCCGGAGGCGCTCCGGAGGCCCCAGGAAGGCCTGGGGAGGCGATCCTGGGGCCTCCGGAGACGCTCCGGAGGCCCCAGGAAGGCTTGGGGACGCGGTGGGGAGGGCTGGGGAGGCGATGCTGGGGCCTCCGGAGACGCTCCGGAGGCCCCAGGAAGGCCTGGGGACGGGGTGGGGAGGGCTGGGGAGGCGATCCTGGGGCCTCCGGAGACGCTCCGGAGGCCCCAGGAAGGCCTGGGGACGCGGTGGGGAGGGCTGGGGAGGCGATCCTGGGGCCTCCGGAGACGCTCCGGAGGCCCCAGGAAGGCCTGGGGACGGGGTGGGGAGGGCTGGGGAGGCGATCCTGGGGCCTCCGGAGCATCTCCGGAGGCCCCAGAAAGGCCTGGGGACGGGGTGGGGAGGGCTGGGGAGGCGATCCTGGGGCCTCCGGAGCATCTCCGGAGGCCCCAGAAAGGCCTGGGGACGGGGTGGGGAGGGCTGGGGAGGCGATCCTGGGGCCTCCGGAGACGCTCCGGAGGCCCCAGGAAGGCCTGGGGATGGGGTGGGGAGGGCTGGGGAGGCGATCCTGGGGCCTCCGGAGCATCTCCGGAGGCCCCAGGAAGGCCTGGGGACGGGGTGGGGAGGGCTGGGAAGGCGATCCTGGGGCCTCCGGAGACGCTCCGGAGGCCCCAGGAAGGCCTGGGGATGGGGTGGGGAGGGCTGGGGAGGCGATCCTGGGGCCTCCGGAGCATCTCCGGAGGCCCCAGAAAGGCCTGGGGACGGGGTGGGGAGGGCTGGGGAGGCGATCCTGGGGCCTCCGGAGACGCTCCGGAGGCCCCAGGAAGGCCTGGGGATGGGGTGGGGAGGGCTGGGGAGGCGATCCTGGGGCCTCCGGAGACGCTCCGGAGGCCCCAGGAAGGCCTGGGGACGCGGTGGGGAGGGCTGGGGAGGCGATCCTGGGGCCTCCGGAGACGCTCCGGAGGCCCCAGGAAGGCCTGGGGACGCGGTGGGGAGGGCTGGGGAGGCGATCCTGGGACCTCCGGAGACGCTCCGGAGGCCCCAGGAAGGCCTGGGGACGGGGTGGGGAGGGCTGGGGAGGCGATCCTGGGGCCTCCGGAGACGCTCCGGAGGCCCCAGGAAGGCCTGGGGACGCGGTGGGGAGGGCTGGGGAGGCGATCCTGGGGCCTCCGGAGACGCTCCGGAGGCCCCAGGAAGGCCTGGGGATGGGGTGGGGAGGGCTGGGGAGGCGATCCTGGGGCCTCCGGAGCATCTCCGGAGGCCCCAGAAAGGCCTGGGGACGGGGTGGGGAGGGCTGGGGAGGCGATCCTGGGGCCTCCGGAGACGCTCCGGAGGCCCCAGGAAGGCCTGGGGACGCGGTAGGGAGGGCTGGGGAGGCGATCCTGGGGCCTCCGGAGACGCTCCGGAGGCCCCAGAAAGGCCTGGGGACGGGGTGGGGAGGGCTGGGGAGGCGATCCTGGGGCCTCCGGAGACGCTCCGGAGGCCCCAGGAAGGCCTGGGGACGGGGTGGGGAGGGCTGGGGAGGCGATCCTGGGGCCTCCGGAGACGCTCCGGAGGCCCCAGGAAGGCCTGGGGACGCGGTAGGGAGGGCTGGGGAGGCGATCCTGGGGCCTCCGGAGACGCTCCGGAGGCCCCAGAAAGGCCTGGGGACGGGGTGGGGAGGGCTGGGGAGGCGATCCTGGGGCCTCCGGAGACGCTCCGGAGGCCCCAGGAAGGCCTGGGGACGGGGTGGGGAGGGCTGGGGAGGCGATCCTGGGGCCTCCGGAGACGCTCCGGAGGCCCCAGGAAGGCCTGGGGAGGGCGGGAGGGAGGGCCGGGGAGACCTCCGCGGGGCCTAGCAAGGCCCCGCAAAGGCCTGGGGAGGGAGGGAGGGAGGGCCGGGGAGACCTCCGCGGGGCCTAGGAAGGCCCCGCGAAGGCTTGGGGAGGGAGGGAGGGAGGGCTGGGGAGACCTTCGCGGGGCCTAGGAAGGCCCCGCGAAGGCCTGGGGAGGGAGGGGGGGAGGGGTGTCGCTATTCGCGGTTTTTTCACATTCGCGGGGGTCCGCGGAACGGAACCCCCGCGAATGTGAAGGGACGACTGTACTTAAGTTATTTATTACCCACCAATTCTACCCATCAGAATTGGGGTGGGGTACAAGAATACACAGTAATATAAATATAATGTAAAACAGTATAATATAATTCAGAGCAAATATAGAGATAGACCGACAATTGTACATGCAAATGCCAGTAGATGGCACTGTTGGCATGCAATGATGCTACAGGGGTAATACTGCAGATTGCATATACACAAATAAACGGCAGCTGCTTTTTTGGAAACTGAATTAACAGTTTCCACAACGTACTGCCCCAGCTCTTTATTACGCTGGTCCTCATTTTACTGGCTTATGGAAGGCTGAGTCAACCTGGGCTGGGGGCTGGGGTTGAACTTATGACTTAAGATCTAGCATAAGTTTTGGCTGCAATTTTGGCTGCATTTGCATACTGCGCCAGCAGGGCCCCCCTTCGAGAGCCCTCCTCTCTTCACCGATAATGCCTTCCTGCGGTGGTGGCAGCACAGGGAAGCAGGGAAGCAGGGAAGGGGAGAGGATGGCAGCGACCCTCCTCCCTTCTCTGATTGCTTACTAAAGTGAAAAAAAATGGCTGCTGTGGGCACTTGCCCTGCTACCAAGCCCCGAACCCCACGCTTGTCCAGCCAGTCAGGGTTACGCTTCCTGTACTATCGGACAGTGATGCCTATCGAATCGCTGTCCTAACAAGGGGGAATGCACAACCCCTCGCTGTTTTTAAAAAACTCAGAGGAAAGCCGTGAAGGCTTTCCTAGCATTGTTTTTAGAGTTTTTTTGTCCCCCCTCCTTCTGAATAAGGTGCCTTGATTCTGTTTACCATTAAGACAGGTAGCATTCCATACAAATTCCATGAGGATTTATTTCACCATTTAGACGACTCCTTAGAGTCATTATTTGTACTGCTCTTGAAATTTTTACCCCCAGCTTATGTTTCTGTTTTGCATTTGTTCAAATTTGATCAAATTCACAAACATATAAATAAAAGGACATATCACACTCCTTTGGAAAAGGACTCTTAAGACCTAGGTGTTAACAATTCTTCATCTAAAATATGGTAACAATTACAGTAGCTACTAACAGCAATTGACATCACATTCTTATGTATCACTCAGAAGTACATTCCACTGAAAAGAAAGAAAGGATTTAATCTGAGGCAAGGAGAGTATTCTTTTCTAGAAAACTCTCTCCATGCTTGAACTGAAATTCATTGTAGCCTTCCTCAGCATTGGTCCTCCAGATGTTTTGGGCTACATCTCCCATCACCCTTAACCAAATGACCACTGTTAGGAGTGATGGAATATGGAGAGTACCATATTGGGGAACACTGAATTTCAATCTTAACATGAACTTGCTTTGGAAGCAAAGAAGTGTGTGTGTTTCTGGATTTTACTCTGTCAAATGGGCCTCTTCTCTTCTCTTCTCTTCTCTTCTCTTCTCCATTATCTTCTACAATTGTCCTTCCGTATCCACGGATTTAAGTATTCATGGTTTGAAAATATTCTTTAAAAAATAATAATCCAAAAAGCAAACCTTGATTTTGCCATCTTACATAAGGGACCCCATTTTGCTGTGCCATTGCATATAATGGGACTTGAGTATTCACAGATTTTGGTATCCACAGGGGGTCCTGGAAACAAACCCCAGTGAATATGAAGGGACAACTATATTTGTTTTAGATACAGTATTTGTAACGTTTACTCAACAGTTTAATTCATGTCTCTTTCATAGGGCAAGTTTTCCCCAAAACTCAAATTGTATATCATCATATTCCAGAATTTAGGTCATTTCTATTTATTGTAAGGTGACAATTGAAACGCATCTATATAGGTATATTTACTCAACAATTTTAAGATTGTTTCATTGCCATCCTTTCCTACAGAATCCTTGCAATTATAGTATTGTAACGGTATTCAGCACTTCTAGTCTCATTAACAGGGCTATATTTCCATTACTGTACATCCTTATGCTCTGGAGACTTACCAGGTAGTTTATTTATGTGTATGCATCTATTTAGTATTTTTTCCTTAAGGAAAGCTCTTCAGACACTGTACCCTGGATTCAGTTTTTGCATGCAAAAAACATTGGGTTGGATCCAGAGTTCTTTTTTATTAGTTAATGTTTACTCTATCTGGTAGTTGTCAACTATTTTTTGTTCCGAACAATTTGACTATCTTCACGCAAGTTGTAGTGCATGTTGCAAAGAAGTGGTCTCAGTCTTCAAAAGTTCTTAATAGATGCTTTGGTGATAGGATCTTGTAAAGAAACACATTCTTTCTTTAAAATGTCTCTCCAAAGTTGTGTTCCTCTTGTTGCATTAAACTATATAAGCATCTGGGAAAGTGCTGAGTTTGTAAACAAATTTTAAAACCAGCTCTTTAGACATTCCAGGAAGTGCTTTTTTACTTTTAGCTTGGCTTCCTATCTAAATATTTATGAGGAGTCAAGGTATTTTTCATACTGAAAAATCTGGAGAGAAGAGAGAAGCAGCAAGTCGTCTTAGTTGTTTTCATAATTCTGCCATTTTTTTTTCTCTTTCTCTTTCCTTATTCTTTGCTTATGCAAGCCTGTGCACATGCTAACCTTTATTGGGACTTGTCTACATGTTGGGCAAAAACTCCAAATGAACTTCTGCCCACATTCCCCCATATTCCTCCTGAAACCCTGCGTATTATTTTCCACTGGGATGTGGGGTACCTTGTCTTCACCATCCCTGTGGAGTTTTGTCCGCTGCCACCACTTTGACCATAATTTAAAGCTCCAGAGGCAATTCCCAGCTGAAGGCAGACATTTTCCCCCTTCCCCTGGCTTGGCAGCACTGCTGCCAGCCACTCACTCATTGCAGAAAGAGGCACTTGAAGAAAGTGATGGAAGCACTAGAAGGAAGCGACAGTCAAGTGGAGAGCAGGCGGAGGCAGTGCTACTGAGCCCGGGGGGGGGGGTTGCTTTGTGGCTGGGAACTGATTCTGGAGCTGTAAAATTGGTTACGGAATTGGTGGTGGTGGTGTCGGTGGCAGCTGCGGCGGTGGGTGAAAATGCAGAGAAAATCCTGAATTCCACATATTACGCATCTAGGTAAAATACCCCAATATGTTGTGAATCTGGGCCATGTCACAGGGGCATTCACGGGGATTCGGGGGATTTGAGATTGTAGATAAGCCCTAGGTGTGCACTTTAACATGGGAATGCAACAAACAGCATATAAAACATGTAAGTATGTGTACTAGCTGGGATTGGCTGCAACTCACCACTGAATCTGCATTTAATGGCAAAGCAGGGTTTGTTGCTGTATAAAGTGTGAAACAGTGACAGGTAAATAGATTAGAAGATGGTGTCTGTAAACCTCCCTTGCCTCTGAGAGCTAGATGGAGAGTTCTAAGATGTGATTTTTGTAACCAAATGCCTGATTTGTCCCAAAGCCTTTTTTTTTTTTTTGCTGTTTACTGTTTACAGCTGCTGCTTTAGTAGTTTTAGAGATCAAGTCAAGCTTTATTGCAATGTTTACTGCAGTCAGACTGCAGCAGCCCAGCACCAAATGTCTGTTTCTACGGTCCTTCTTCACCACCCTCCCAATGCTGATGCTGCTAAAAAAAAATCCAACTAGACAGTG